>CM038673.1:277376368-278576368 GCA_021605145.1 Aegilops bicornis
CCGTATATGATGAGTGTCGCTAGCATCCATATGATGGAGAACCGGGCCGACATGGCTGAGTCGTGAACCCAAAGCGGCACTAACCCATGGGGGCAGGCATACATAGATCACATCGAGCATGTCGATTGACGTGTGAATCCGGGCTGTAACGCTTTGAGATAACAGGACTCAGGGAACCCGAGGCTGTAGCGAGCTAAGCGGGACTCCGGATGTCACCAGCGTGACATTTCCCGAAAAGAGACGGAACATGAGGCGAAGTGAAACACATCTTGGCGACAGATCAAGCGTCTGAAAGGATAGTCTTGGGCTAGCGAGAGACTCCGTGCCCGAACCCGGTACGTAGCGGACTACCATAGCTCAAGGAAGCACTAGACTACATTTCCCCCATAAGAGAGGCTGCCAAGGATAAACAACTAGATTGCCGGATCCCACACATACCAAGCATTACAAACATACACACAATATGCTCGATATGTGTAAATACAACATGGCATCACAACATAACTCTCGACTCAAGTATTTATTCATTAGGCTCAGGAGCCAAGATATTACAAACATGGGTCTCATGACCCAACATTGAACATACAAATCAAAGCACATGCGGAAGTTTAACATGTCTACGATGCAGACATCTACAAATGAAAAAGGCTTAGAAGCGACTATCTACCGAGATCCTGCGAGGGCACAAGATCGTAGCTGATGTATCAAGCTAAGCGTCGAAGTCCACGCGGAACTTGCCGAGGATATACCCGTGGTATAAACCGGCGGAGTATAACCCGACCGGACTTGGCGGTTTACACAGAAGAACCGGCGGCACTTGGCGGTTCACTGCGACTTGGCGGTTTCACGGTTCATTGGTAATCCGGCGGTAGTCGGAAGAGTGACAAGACTTCGGTGGCCCGTCTGGCGGTTCATGAAGGCCGGTTCAACTACGGTGGGCGTTTAAGAGGAAAAGCGGGAGGAATATATCTTACAAGGAGCTAAGACACAGACTTGTATCCGGTTTGTATTAGCGATAGACTAGTCCCTAATCCTAATAGGACTCTACATGTAACCCGCCCTCCAACATATATAAGGAGGGCGGGGCTCCCCAAAAGGGACAAGTTCCTTGATTGGACAAGCTAGGTTTAGACAATAGCTCTCGAATTAGAGCACTCTTGTAACCATGATCATCATCATCAATATCAATGAAAGCAGGGGCGTGAGGCTTTTACCTCCATAGTGAGGGGGCAGACACAGGTAAAACCTCGCGTCTCGTCCCGCTCAACCCCTCTCAAGCTACCACATAGATGCATTGGCCTCGCGACTAAGTCCCTAACACTAAGGACATACATGCGTGACAATTCCTGACAGTTAAGCGCCCACCGTGGGGCCCTGCGCTGCGGTGGTGTTGAGTTCTTGAAGGATTTGTTCCTAGGGTTTCGAGAAGTTTTGCAATCAGCGGATGAAGAAGAACCGTAGCGGAAGAATCGTGCAAGATGACCCGGCATGGGATAGTTTTTTTGGCGAGGCCGATCGTTCATTGTTTATGATCAAAGTTGTGATTAATTCTCTGAGGGCCAAGACAAGAGCTAAAAGGCTACGAGCGGCCAGCGAAAGGCGCATACGGTGATCCGCCCGGCCAGATCGTTTCGTGGGCGGCCGCAAGTTGCAAATCTGAGACATTCAAGAAAATCCGGTTGCGATGGTCCGAATACTATTACGTTAGACCAAAAGGATATATCCGCGATGTTTTGTTACGGTGGCGATACTACTTCCAAACCATAGCTGCTAGTGATACTGAGGCGTCATTGTGCAAAGAAGAAACAAAAAGCATGGTAGGAGGCTAAGCGTACCTGCGTCTGACCGCACTTGCGTCGTATTATCTTTGCGATGGGAAAAAAAATTGCGAGGCCGCCCGATGGATCATAATGCGTGCATGGCTGCTACATCAGTTGAGAGGATATTCAAGTGGATCAAGAAAAAAGGAGATAAAGCGAAGCTATATCACGGATTGCACTACTACTACAATACAAAATCGGTTGATGTGCCATCACGGAAGGCATAAAGGGATTTGAGCTGTTGTCGTACTCTTGAAGACCCGAGTCGGATAAAAAGCAGTTTATACCAATCTATTGTTGTGTGGGTTGGCATTTGGGCCCGGCTGCTCGTTTTTACGCTCGTGCCGCGCTTCGTCCGAGGTCGAACCTCGGAAGAGAGAGGCCGATGCTTCCAGCGATGCATGGCAGTCTTGCATGCCGCTTTGTCGTCCCTATCCGTTCAACCCATGAGCCGCCCGAACAAAAATTGTGCGAGGATTAAAGCAATGCACTTATTATTATCCTCGTGAAAGGCCATGATGCCGGGAGTACCGATTACTCGAGACAACAAAGCGTCTAACTACATCCAACTTTATCCAATACATTATCCGCGTTCATCAGGAAAATAAGTCCAGTGCTATATGTTCTTAGTATTTTTTAGCATGTATCAATTCTTTGAGAACAATTACTCTGTCTTTTAATAAATTTTATGCGGGGCGGCTATTAAAAGAAAAAGAGGTGGTATTACACCACGGAGAGCACGTTTGGCTGTATCGCGTGGCTTCACGGTTTCGTGTATCAGCGGTCGGCTTGCATCAATCTTGACCGACTTCCGCCCGTCACACCGCCTTACAAGCGTGGCGACCCGACTCGGCCGTCGCACTTTTGGTTTACCATGCCACGGCGGTTCACCGTGAACAACTTCAACTCCACTGGCGATCATCGATTTCATGGCGGATTATTTCCGGCTGGCACATCGGTGATATTTAAAATATATTTTTATTGGTACATAGTATTTTTGTCAAAGCGGTTTATCTTTGTCTTGATACTGCGATTATATGCTCGTTGATGCGGGACAATTATTCACTACATCAAACGACATGGTTGACTTGCCCGTCTGCGCCGATTTACAACACAGCGGCGGTTCATGCATTCGAGCCACCTCTAATCATGGGCGTCTCTCTGATCCATTTATTGCGGCATTTGGTCTACATCAACATACCGGAGCACTTTTATCTACATGAGCAAGTCACAGCTTAGGTAGCCGGTTTTCTTTCAAAATGAAGGCAAATTATCATATACTATCAACACGTCTGCCGGATGGCTCAATGGGCGGCGCTGAAATCGCATACGCCACTCTGATCTGGTTAACTTCAAATCGCATGATTGGAAGGAACCATTGGCGAGATTCTTGACCACGGCTCATACGGGATCATTTATAACCCGGCCGATCATCCACAACCTACGTGGATTCACGTCGTGTTATCAACACCAATGATATACAAGTTATGCGGTTTATGTCGGCGGTCGAATATGGAGAGTTTCAAGCCAACTCCTCGAGTCACCTTGAGACTAAAGGGCTACGATGACATGACTAAGCAAATCTTGCCGACAAATTTAAGAACCCCGGGGCGATGGAGGAAAGATAACCCGGTCCCGGAGGCCTTTGTTATTTGAAAGGCCGTCGAAAATTTCCGGCTTAATAAGTATATAGCGATTACAAAATCCCGGCTCAAGCAAGAAGTTCCGGATCATCGAAAGGATTCGGTTTAAAATCCGGCTCAAGAAGTCGGTCTCACAGAAGCTCTCAAGTATCCGGTTTAACATCCGGTTCAAGGGAAGATATCTCCCACAAAGCTTTGAAGCTCTCAATATCGGTTCAAAATCACGGTTCAAGAAGGATTTATCTCTGGCAAAAGTTAAAGGGTGCCAAAGAGGACCTCTTTGCCATGATCGCGGTTCAAACATGGGTATCATGCCTTATTGGCTTATCATATTATTGATCACTTGAGGGCTTGGTTATGTAAGAACCATAGTCACACCTCTTGATCGGCGCCAATGCTGCAGTATCACTTGGGGGCCTTGGTGCGTGTATCGAACCATATGGCAGCGCCATTTGGTGGCGAAAAGCCTGACATCACTTGGGGACTTGTGGTCGCGTCTGAAGACCATAGTCACGCCTCTTGATCGGCCTAGTGCCACAACATCACTTAGGGGCTTTGGTGAACCCAAACCATCGCTACACCTCTTGATGGGCGTAATGCCAATGCATCATTTGGGGACTGGTGACTCGAACCATAGCCTCGCCTTTTGGGGCTTGAGTGGTGTCCGACCATAGTAATGCCTCTTGATCGGCTCAAAGCCTCATTTGCAATGGTTTTCATATTTGCCTTTGCTTGAATTTTGTTCTCTTTTAAATTATTTCTTTTGTTGTGTTTTCAAACCGACATTATTAATCCGGCTCAAGCTGTCAATTACAAATTGACGGAACACGATCAAATCCTAATTAGGAGACTATTTTCCGGTTTGATTTTAACCATCTTATATATGGAGTAAACGGTGTTCATTAACTCCGGCTTGACTTTCAATTACAAATTGTCGAGTACATGATCAAATCATAATCCGGAGACTATCCGCTTGATGCTGGTTTGACTATAAGTCCATGATATTATATATGGTTAAACCGGTGTTTATCACAACCCGATGCGGTTTTATCATAAACCCGACCACGGTTATGAAAGGAGTTATCATTACTCAAGATTGGGGGTCATCACCCTTACTACAAAAAAATTGGTAAACCAATGATGTGATTCAATGTCATAGGTATGATATATTTCATTGATTATTCTTAAAGTGCAGCCTTGAATTTATAAACACAGGTTATACATTGGGCATTATGACGTCCGGTGGTAAACCGCGGGACACTTTTAAACTTGTTGTATCAGAGGCAGGTTGAATAAAGCATGATGATAAATTATCGGTGTTTATTAAACCGAAGGCTAGCTTTAAGGCGATAAATCGCCGGTATATGATGAGAAATTATCCGGTGTTTGTTAACCCGGCCTGGCTTTGGACTATAAGTTGCGATTACCTATTTGGATTGCGCCATTGGAATCGTAAACTTATAAATCATTGGGTTATATTATTCAAATAGCCAAACTTGGCTGAATTTTCATTATGGTATTGAATGAATAAGGTTTTTCATGCAGATTATGTTATCTTTAATAGCCAACATGGCTAGATTTTTATTATGGTTATCAATACCCAATATTATAATTGAGGTTTTTTCAAAGTAGCTTTTAGCGCAATGGTTATCATATTATTAATGGATAGGATTTATTCTACAATTGAAGGGAATAGTCCCGAGTTAACTGCGAGGCTTACAACTCGGCACTTAGAAACTACATTATTTAAGTTGAGATTACATCAAATATGCAGAGTCTCATGTCGCTGCCAAGCATGCACCATGACACTTGAGGGCTAATGCAAAGTCATTTTTGCTCATTATTATTGAAGACCCGAGCTCATCACATTATAATGAAGGCGGCCCTTGAGGGGCTACCAATTGCTCTGTCGAACAACTCAAGGTACCACGAGGTTAAATCCATTATATTGAAGGGTCCCTTTGCTTTCGGTTGGTAAAGCACAAGGCTCTTAACCTTATGGGCGTGGATTCAAGCCCATGATGGGGTTACATCATATGATGTTATTTTCATTGAAGTATATATTAAGTCCCGGCTCAATATTATCTTCTTGGTAGGCCCTTGGGGGCTACACATCATTGCTCAAATCTACATGATTATACCTACAAAGTCCACTGCTCATTATTGCATAATGACCCAGCCCTTAGGGACTACACTGGTTGAAGTTTTTATGAGTATAAAGAAAATTACAAGTCGAGTTCTTAACAAGCATGACAACACGACACTTGGGGGCTACATAGTATGGGTATTCAGTTTTATTAGTGGTGGGATGGATAACATGGATTTCTTCAAAAGTGGCGATATTGATATTGAAGCAAGTCTTAAACCATAACTTTGTTACTGCTCCAAGACTTGGCGGCACGAGTAATATGCACATAAGGAGAAATATTTTCAAAATTCTCAGTCTTGAGCAAACAGATTGACCCGGTATGCGCAACAATCATAAACCGGAATTATCGGTTTTTATAACCCGGCGGTTTAGCAATGATAAACCGGCAAGTTTACATCTTCAAACGGCTGAATATCGGATAAGTATTTTCAGATCCGTATTTCTTAAACCGGCGGAGCTGAGTCAAAGGATTTATTCTTCACAATATTTCTCGGTGACAAGCCAATGTCGGCAAATTGATTATGAAGCTGGTCTGTTGACGGATTTCGGAAGGAGGAAATAACAAGGATTTAAGGATGATCGGTGCGGTTTACAAAAATTCTTAACCCGGAGCATAATCTGTCAAGTTTGTTCTTGTGTTTATTTCACGAGGATCGATTTAACATGGATAAATCAAATTAAGCTGGGGCTAATGTCGAGGATATACCCGTGGTATAAACCGGCCGGAAGTATAACTTGAGCCGGACTTGGCGGTTTACGAAGAACACGCTGGCACTTGGCGGTTCACTTGCGACTTAGCGGTTTCACGGTTCATTAGTAATCCGTGGTAGTCGGGTGAAGGCGACAAGACTTCGGTGGCCCGTCTGGCGGTTCATGAAGGCAGTTCAACTACGGTGGGCGTTTAAAGAGGAAAAGGCAGGAGGAATATATTTTACAAGGAGCTAAGACCTGGACTTGTATCCGGTTTGTATTAGCGATAGACTAGTCCTAATCCTAATAGGACTCTACATGTAACCGCCCCTCCAACATATATAAGGAGGCGGGGCTCTAAAGGGACAAGTTCCGTGATTGGACAAGCTAGGTTTAGACAATAGCTCTCGAATTAGAGCACTCTTGTAACCATGATCATCATCATCAATATCAATGAAGCGGGACGTAGGCTTTTACCTCCGCAAGAGGGGCGAACACAGGGTAAAACCTCGCGTCTCTTGTCCGCTCAACCCCTCTCAAGCTACCACATAGATGCATTGGCCTCGCGACTAAGTCCTAACACTAAGGACATCTGCCGTGACAATTCCACGACAGAACTACTAGCGAGACTGACATCTCTCTGCAAAAACATAAAATAGGCAAACGTGAGTACAAATGTACTTTCGACAAGACTTATCGGAACTAACTACATATGCATCATTATCAATAAAAGGGGTGGTGGAGTTTGGTGCGGCAAGCCGACTTTGACTCGGTGGCTATCTTAAACTACATTTGCAAGTAACTCTTTTGAGGTGGCGCTTACGAGTCCACATATTCACCATATCAATACACCACTATGGATCCGCTCAAAATCTCTCCCTACGAGAGCGCCATCCATAGCACTCACACTATCTTGCGCATTTAGAGTATCCACTTTCACTTGTCTATGAACTGTTATAGGCAACCCGAAGTCCTTACCATGGACACGACTATTGAATAGATGATGTTAACCTGAGGGGTGTACTTCTTCACACACACTCTAGCCACTTACCGCCATGTACCGTCATGTATCTCGGCAACCTTCAAGGGGAAGCTTTGGCGAGGTGTCGTACCTGACCTACCTAAACACTCAAGTCTCTAGTCAGGTTTATAAGCATTGGGTTCCATCACTTGAGAGTCGGCCGAGGTTTCCATCTGACCCCGAGCGATGTGTCACGGGGTTCCCGAGACACCAAGCGGGTGCTTTCGGTACACGAGCCACAGTGTATCTACCGCATCATAGCCCACCCCTAGGGTCAGCTCTCATGACCTCCAACACATATCCTACAAACACTAGAAACTAGTTGCAACTCACAGACCCGAGAGAACAAGGATGGTTAAGAAGCCAAGAGAGTCAATTAAGGATCCCAATGTGTGGTAGTAAGCTTGTTTCATGGATCACAAACCACGAACTCAGTTCACGAGGGGCCAGGCTGCAATGAGACAACCCACCATGTATTCCTACATGGCCTCTCACACTACCTTTACCGTCGTGTTCACACCGTAGCTCTCAATAGTAGGACATGTTCACACACCTGATTCATCCCGATGAATCGGACGACTCAACTCTAAGAAGTAGCAGGCACGACAAACAAGCATGAATGAGTAGGCACAACAGGGCTCAAACAACTCCTACTCATGCTAGTGGGTTTCATCTATTTACTATGGAATGACAGGTCATGCAGAGGACAAAGGGGTTCAGCGACATGACAAGTGAGATGAATCGTTGTTGTCCTAATGCGGTAAAAGAGAAGCGAGGCGAGAGAGTGGGATTATATCGGAATGAACAAGGGGTTTTTGCTTGCACAGCACTTGAAGATAGCATTGAGTCTTCATTAGTGTCAGCGATCACAATGTCGGTACAGCGTCTACGAGGAGGAACAACACCGACAAGCGAGGAGAAGAAACACGATCAATGCAATGCACAATATGATGCATGCTATAAAATGGCAACATGAATGGGTCTTGGGCTAATGCAAGCTATAACTGATTGACATGAGTCCATTTGAACCAAAGATTGAAATGCAAACCCATTTTAAGAGGTCATAATAGTGCATTAACTTGTTTCACCTAAACAGCAAGGTTAAAAGTGTTCTAACATGCATGAAAATGGTACAGATGGATAGATTGCAGTTTTCTGATCATTTTCATATATAACTTATTTGATTTGGAGCTCACGGTTGATTTTCTATGAATTTTTGAAGTTTGCAACATTTTACGGAATTTCCTATACAAGAATAAATCCGGAAAATAAATTCTTTCTTGTCGACATGACATGAGGTGACGTCGGGGGTCAGCAGCACGGTCCAGGTCAAACGGCAGTGGGTCCGATGTGTCCAGTGTAATTAGTTTAACTAAATTTAATTAGTACTAATCTTAATTAATTAGCAGTGGGCCCCACATCGTGTGTGAGGGTCAAGCTGGGCCCACCCGTGGTCAAGCCAGGTCGTGAGGTCAACTTCATGCGGCGTTTAGCCACCGGCGAAGGCCAAGCAGCGGTGTAGTCTTGAGTTTCACATTACATGGCACCGTTTGAGGCGTAGATTGGGCTCTATGGGTAGGCGGGAGGCGAGCATGGCGGGTGGTGTAGGTGGTTGGGCTCAAAAGAATTACGGAAATGGTCTTTGGCGGCGTGTATGGCGGCGGCCGAACTCGAGCGGCTTCGGGCTCGTTCTTTGCCGATGGCCTAGGCGAGCGGCGCTAGCATCTCGGCTCCTACTGCGTTGCGAGGAGTCACGTTGGACACAAGCCGAGGACCATATAGTCACGCCGAACGCATGACCAGCGGCGGCCAGCGAAGCGTAGCGTCGATTGAGCTTCGTGGAGTCGATGCGAGGGGCAGCGGCAAACGGAGAGAGATGGGAATGTAGCTAAGCTCCACAATGATTCTGACGAGCTGAAACTAGGCGAGGGCGAGACGATTTGAAGCGATGGTGACGGCGAAAAGGATCTCCGTGGCGATTAAGCGAAAGCGAGGGACGAAGCCGGTAACTCTAGGTGACGGCGCTCGGGGCTCGATGCGCTTTCGATGGAAAAGGAAGGCGGCGGAGCTCCACAGACCGCAGTGGGCGTGTACGGAGGCGATGGAGAACACGACTATGGCGGCAGTCGCGGCTCTGACAGCGTCGGCCATCGTGGGAGAAGGCGAGGAGAGAAAGAAGAGAAGCGTGTGAGGTGTCCCGCAGAGGTCGGGGTGGTGCCGCATGAAGGCGGCGTCGTCATATTTGGCCTTGGCATGACAGCGAGCGAAGGGTGGTGGCGTGGCGAGCTTCGGCTGACGTCGCGGTGTCCCTCCTTTGCCCTCTTGGCGAGAGGTGGGTGAGTGAATGCTTACAGGCGGAGTGAGCCGGCCAGTCTTGAATAGTAACCTTGGCCTTTCTCTCTCTCTCTCTCTTTTGTCATTTTAATTGTTTTCTAATTTTACGTAGCTGTGTGGCTTTATTAAAATACTAGGTCAAACCCAAAAATCATGAAACTAATCAATGTCCTTTATTTGGAATATAACCAATAGCAAACATTTTAGTGTATGATTATTTGAGCATTTAAACTATTTATTAGCATTTAAATGCCCAAATGCAAATACTTTATGATTTAATTCAAAAATCGAGGAATAACCTAGAAATATGTTTCATCATTTTTGGGAGAGGTTTTCACCTTTATCGAAATCATGAACATTTTCAAAACATTTTGGATTCATTGAAAATGATTTTATCTGAGCCTATTTGAATTCATTTGGTGCTAGGGTTTAAACAATCCCCATTTCAAGTTTCTTTAAATTTAAATATGATGCATGGATGCTAATGCAAAGACAAGCAAGGCCTGAACTGGGGTTGTGACAACTCACCCCCACTAAACAAGAATCTAGTCCGAGATTCAAGTGTAGGAAGTAAGATGAAGGGGGGCATAACTAAGCGCAATCTTCACGATCAGGCTGCATCTCACAAGAGCGTTGATTCGGTCACCATCTTTGTCTCGGCGTCTTGCTCACGAGAACTCCGACTATCATGACAATGAGAGGAGAAGGAGATTCTAGAAGGATCGATCTTCTCGAGGATCGAACAACTTCGGATTAACTCACGGAATGAGACATAGCAACATTTCTCGAGTTGAGACATGAAACATACATCCATAGGGATGGAGTGTAACACATGGCGAAGATTCACTACGTAGGCACAATTCCACACTTAAGAAGGTGGTGAGCGGTTTGTCCATGTAGCGAGGAGTTGAGTTGCCATGATACCATAACGAGACATCTTAAGGAAGGTGACCCTTGAAATATTCCCTTAAGTGGCGAAAAGAATTACTTTTGATTCAGAGATCATTGAAACTTTTATACCAACCTAAAGGCAATCACAATCGATCATTTGAAGGAGTTGAAAGAATGACATACTCAGACTAGAATGGATGATGTGGACTACCTTGTTGAAGACAACACAATGGATGATTTTGCTTATAATCGGAAATGGATGGGACCCATGGTAGGACCACTTTTGAAGATGATCCTAAACAATAATTACTGAGAGGGCAGCCCAGGGGAATTGGCACAATGGCGGTGCAAGCTAGGAACAAAATGCAAGCTGTTGGGAATGTTCCAACCATCATATCTGCTGAGATTGATCCGATTGGTAATAGGATACTTACGGATTTCGGCGTAATAGAAAGAAAGGTTGCAACACAAATCGATGAGATGGCGTTGCGAGATTCTCGGGGATATGAACTACGATGTAAGCTCCAAAACATGAGCTGGTTACGCTACATACATGTGAGCATGTTGTCCCGGAGACAAAGCATGACCACGTAGTAGTCTTATAATGAAACACTCTCTAGAGTTTAGGTGGGGAACCATCATCGAGGATATGAAGTCTTTACATGAAGTCCATGGATTAGAGCCCAAGCATAGACTTCTCTTCCTTGAACAAGTCGATCGGTGGCTTGGTGTGCTAAGAATACATATCGAATGGAGGCTGACCAACCTATCAAACCATGAAATTGCCCAGCACATGCATGACTGACTTGGGGTGATTCGGAGGAATCAAAAACAATCTTTCTCGAACTCACGGTGACAGCTTGCATCGGATGCACATGAGTTAGGAAAGTCCTTCTTTCATCAAACATATGCTTCACAACGGTCATGAACAAAATGCTTACACAAGTTTCCAATGCTAACTTAGATGTTCAACATGAATCATGGAGAGGATAAAATCTTTGCGATGAAGCTTAACAACAAGTCATCGAGATTTCCATGACGATGGAATTCCACAACTATGTGAACACGGATGATAGCATTGGTCAGACCAAAAGATATAATGGTGTATGCTCGAGGATCAACCATGAGTAAGACAACATTACGAGCATCGTTAGTCTTGATTTGATTTGACGATAGCCCACACTCAAATCAAAGGATTGATAAGTCAATAGGTCCAACAACTGATCCACGAGGGACCAATCGATGAAGTTATCATCTTTCTTCAACACACACTACACAAGAATATCCCTTTGGAACAAACTAAGTTAGGCAAGCTTTTATCTTCCAACTCTCCTTGTTGTTTAGCTTAACCAACTAGCTCAGGGTATCCGGCACAGATTCTTGGAGAAAAGGTGGTTACAAGAAAACCAACTTGATCATGAACTCAACATAGCGGTTAGGTGACAACCTGGTAATACTTCCGAGAAGATATTTGGAAAATCACGAACCACCAATATGCTACTAAGCTCGAGAATAATCTTGCTTTTCAGGGCAAGACGATATGATCAAAAGAAGGCGAGGATTGGCACAATCCTAACTCATTGATCGAAGAGTGCACGAAATAAGGACTAGGTAGCGATCAATCTTAGGATGATGATTCAATGATCAACACGCTAAGAATGAGAATATTGTCCATTAACTACCAAGCAACACGGTTTGCTAGGAGTATAAATTTCGCGCATCATGGTTCACTTGTACGGCATTCGGTTGCAACAACAGGGACCGATGAATGGGCGATGATGGCGAGGAAATATCAACTGCATCAAGAATTCATAAGAGAAGGTGCAATTCTCATGGCGTTCACGACATAAAGTGGGTAATACTTGAGGATAGAAACGAGAATCAAAAAGCTTGATTGCATTTGATCTGCGGATTACAAGCTGCTTTGACCCAATCACGGAAATGGATGAAGTCTTTGAGTTTGTTTCTCCTAGTCATTCTAGAGCGAGAATGGCTGACGGACCACAAGAATAATAAGCATCGATAACACGGATGCACAATTACTCGACTATCAATTGATAGGCGATGGTGGAATACAAATGAAGAGGGACAACTCAAGGAACATATATCTTTTGAGTTGTGGATCGTAGATTAATATGTCAAACCAAGTTCAACGAGGTTTCTTCCGGATAACCCATGCGAGAAAAGCGGTGGCGAGAATCACAATATAGAATGGAGGACTCATCATGAGCTTTCGGTTTGTGATCTTTTGGTTCAACGAGGAACTTCTACCATAAGTAGTTCATGGTATTTGGAAGAAGATATACCACGGACCTTGAGACTATCATAAAATTACTAATATCCTAAAGGAACTAGCGAACACTATCAGCGGGAGGTAAGTAGGGTGAATCTAGGGTTCAAGAACCCATGAATAGAATACCTACTACTAAATGGCATCACAGGATGCTTTTCGAGAATAATGGCGAGAATCATCACAAGGAACACAAAACGCCATGGCTGGATTACTAGGTGACTCCTAAAACACCTAGGTTCATAATAATAGCTCCAACATATATCTTTGAGGCAGCGGAGTACCTCAACACACTAATTTGTGTGATTAATCATTAAAGGGACATCAAAATGAGAGGAAGGATTTTGCAAATGCTTGATTGTTTTAGAAACACAGGATATTTCAGGACTGACATACTTGGTGTAAATGCTCAAAATGATTTGAGACATCCTGCAAAAATGGTGGCATGTCCACTCAACATCACAATATCAAGGTTACGAGACCAGCATTGAACATACGAGAAGTAGTAAAAACTGGCCGAGATTTGAAACTATCAATTCTATAAGTCTATGGATTAGTAACCGTCATCTGATAGATAGATGAGAAGGCCTAGTTCTTAATCCCCGTGAAGAGAGAGGATGACTCGGATCGGAAGGCCATGAGATATAAGGAGTAAAAAGAGCCTTACGTTCCTTCCACAATCAATTCCCTTACATAACTAAAGCATTTCTAGACACAACTTGACCCGTTTGGCTTGGTAATCCTGGCGATCGGGCTCACGATACCAAAATTTAGCCGGGACCCGATTCCAAGTCACATCGATCTAGTGGTAACACCTCATATCACTTTGCGGCCTCACATACGGTATTCCCATGGGTGTCGCCTTACCATGGCAGGGACGTTTAAGCCTTTTTTGGCTCACGTGTCACGATAGTGTCGCTAAGCGTCCTTATGACGAAGAACCGGGCCGACATGGCTAATTAAATGAACCCAAGCGGCACTAACCCATGGGGACGGGCATACATGAATCACGCCGAGCATGTAGATTCGTGACGTGTGAACTGAGGCTGCGACCTTTGGGCTATGAGGACTCAGGGAACCCGGGCTGTAGCGAGCTAGGCGAGGACTCCGGATGTCGCAGCGTGACATTTCCCGAGGGACGGAACCACGAGGCGAAAGTAGAAACACATGCCGGCGAGTCAAAGCGTCTGAGCGATCTTTGCTGGAGCTAGCGAGGACTCCGGTGAACCGGGACTATAGCGGACTACCATGGCTCAAGGAAGCACTAGACTACATTTCCCCATAAGAGAGGCTGCCAAGGATAAACAACTAGATTGTCGGATCCACACATACCAAGCATTACAAACATACACACAATATGCTCGATATGTGTAAATACAACATGGCATCACAACATAACTCTCTGATTCAAGTATTTATTCATTGGGCTCGAGAGCCAAGATATTACAAACATGGGTCTCATGACCCAACATTCAAAACATACAAATCAAAGCACATGCGGAAGTTTAACATGTACGAAATGCAGGACATCTACAAATGAAAAAGGCTTAGAAGCGACTATCTACGAGATCTGCTGAGGGCACAAGATGCGTAGCTGATGTATCAAGCTAAGCGTCGAAGTCCACGGAACTACTAAGCGAGGCGACATCTCTCTGCCAAAAAACATAAAATAGGCAAGCGTGAGTACAAATGTACTCGGCAAGACTTACATCGAGAACTAACTACATATGCATCATTATCAATAAAAGGGGTGGTGGAGTTTGGTGCGACAAGCAGCTTTGACTTCGGTGGCTATCACGAACTACGACGCAAGTAACTCTTTTGAGGTGCGCTACGAGTCCACATATTCACCATATCAATACACCACTATGGATCGCTCCCGTCTCCCTACGAGCATCATCCATAGCACTCACGCTTATCTTGCACATTTTAGAGTATCCACTTTCACTTGTCTATGAGCTGTTATAGGCAGCGGAGAAGTCCCTTACAGCGGACACGGCTATTGAATAGATGATGTTAACCTGCGGGGTGTACTTCTTCACCTGCGCTCGCCACTTACCGCCATGTACCGTCATGTATCTCGGCAACCTTCTAAGCGGAAGCTTTGGCGAGGTGTCGACCACGTCCTACCTAAACACTCAAGTCTCTAGTCCGGGTTTATCGCCTATTCAGGTTCCATCCATGAGGAGTCGGCCGAGAGTTTCCACGTCTGGCGAGCGATGTGTGCTGAGGTTCTCGAGACACCAAATGGGCGCTCATTGCCAACCCACGGTGTATCTACCGCATCATAGCCCACCCCTAGGGTCAGCGCTTCGCATGGCCTCCAACACATATCCTACAAACACGAGAAACTAGTTGCAACTCACAGACGAGAGAACAAGGATGGTTAAGAAGCGAGAGAGTCAATTAAGGATTCCAATGTGTTGTAATGCATTGTTTCATGGATCACAAACCACTGAAGTGGGTTCACGAGGGCGGCTGCAATGAGAAAACCCACCATGTACTCCTACATGGCCTCTCACCGCTACCTTTACCAAATCGTGTTCACACACTTAGCTCTCAACGATGGGACATGTTCACACACCTCCGATTCATCCCGATGAATCAGACGACTCAACTCTAAGCGATAGCTTGAGCACGACAAACAAGCATGAATGAGTAGGCACTGTGAGGCTCAAACAACTCCTACTCATGCTCTGGGTTTCATCTATTTCTTGTGGAATGACAGGTCATGCGAGAGGCTAACAAATGAATCGTTGTTGTCCTAATGCGGTAAAAAGAGAGCGAGGAAGCGAGAGAGTGGGATTATGCTCCGGAATGAACAAGGGGTTTTGCTTGCACAGCACTTACGAAGATAGCATTGAGTCTTCATTAGTGTCAACGATCACAACGTCGGTACAACGTCTACCGAGAGGGAACAACACCGGCAAATAGAGAAGAAACACGATTAATGCAATGCACAATATGATGCATGCAATGACATGGCAATATGAATGGGTCTTGGGCTAATGCAAGCTATAACAGATTGACATGAGTCCATTTGGACCAAAAGATTCAAATGCAAACCCATTTTAAGAAGGTCATAATAGTGCATTAACTTGTTTCACCTAAATAGCAAGGTTAAAGTGTTCTAACATGCATGAAAATGGTACATATGGATAGATTGCATTTTTCTGATCATTTTCATATATAACTTATTTGATTTGGAGCTACGGATTTGATTTTCTATGAATTTTTGAAGATTGCAACATTTTCTGGAATTTCCTATATAAGAATAAATCCAAAAAATAAGTTCCTGCGTCAGCATGACATCAGGGTGACGTCAGGGGTCAACGGGACGGTCCAGGTCAACCTTGACAGTGGGTCCAGCGTGTCGATGTAATAAGTTTAACTAAATTTAATTAGTACTAATCTTAATTAATTAACGAGGATGGGCCCCACGGTCATTGGCCTATGAGGTCAGCGGAAACCCACCGTGGTCAAGCGAAATTGATAAGGTCAACTTCATGGCGTTTAGCCGTCGGTGAGAACCAGCAGCGGCGTGCAGGTGCGGGTTTCACGTCTGAGGTACCGTTAAAGGCGTAGATTGAGCTCTATGGGTGGCCGAGGCGAGCGCGGTAGGTGGTGCGGTGGTTGGGCTGGGGTCGCGGAAATGGCGCCGGCGGCGTGTTTAGCGGTGGCGGAGCTCGAAGCGGCTTCGGGCTCGTTGCTGCGATGGCCTAAGTGAGCGGCGCTAGCATCTCGGCTCCCTACAGCGTTGCGAAGTCACGTTGGACACAAGCCCGGGACCATATGGTCACGGAGCATGGCCGGCGGCGGCAGCAGAAGCGGCCAGCGTCGCGGTTGAGCCGTGCACTCGATGCAGGGGCGACAGCAAACGGAGAGGATGGGAATGTAGCTAAGCTCACAGCGGTTGCGGCGAGCTAGGCAGCGAGTCGGGGGCGAGCTGAAGCGATGTGCTGGCGAAAAGGATCTCCGGCGTCGGCGAAAACGAGGGCGAGGCGGTAACTCCGAAGCGGCGGCGCTCGGGGCTCGATCGTCGGCGGAGAAGGGCGGCGGAGCTCACAGACCGCAGTGGCGTGTACGGAGGCGACGGAGAACACGACTATGGCGGCTGTCTTGACTCTGGCAGCGTCGGCCATTGTGGGAAGGCGAGGAGAGAGGCGGCGCGTGTGAGGTGTCCACGGGGTCGGGGCGGTGCATGAGGTAACGAGGCATGTGTTGGCCTTGTGTGACAGCGAGGCAGGCAGGGTAGTGGCGTGGCGAGCTCGGCGATGTTGTTGTGTCCCTCCTCTGCCTACTGGCAGAGGTGGGTGGTGAATGGCACGGGCCAGGTGGGCCGGCCCAGTGCAGGTAAGTGGCCACTGGCCTTTCTCTCTCTCTCTTTTGTCATTTTAATTGTTTTTCTAATTTTCTGTAGCTGTGTGGCTTTATTAAAAATACTAGGTCAAACCCAAAAATCATGAAACTAATCAATGCCACTGTTTGGAATATAACCAACAACGAACATTTTAGTTTATGATTATTTGAGCATTTAAACTATTTATTAGCATTTAAATGCCCAAATGCAAATACTTTATGATTTAATTCAAAAATCCAGGAATAACCTAGAAATATGTTCATCATTTTTGGCAGAGGTTTTCACCTTTATCAGAAATCATGAACATTTTCAAAGGCATTTTGGATTCATTGAAAATGATTTTATTTGAGCCTATTTGAATTCATTTGGTGCTAGGGTTTAAACAATCCCCATTTCAAGTTTCTTTAAATTTAAATATGATGCATGGCTGCTAATGCAAAGACAAGCAAGGCCTGAGCTGGAGCTGTGACAGACGATTTGCCCTTTCGCAGGGAGTCGGTGAGCAGTCTCCTTGGCTAAATAGCCGGCCTCCCGGAGCCCCGTGATGTCCTTCTTCTTGATAGAAGAGGCCATCCACTTGCCTCCAGCTCCGGATCCGGACATAGTTGGAGTGCCTTCTCGAGTGAGGAAAAACTAAAGCTTGAGCATTGGAGCTCGAGGACGGAATGACTGGAGATGAAGAAGTCTGTGGGAAAAGGGAGAGTGTCCTTATCCCCTTATAAATGTCGCGAATGTCAAGCGCCTCCCCACTCGTCCTAAAAACTCGCCTATTCCCAAGGGCTGTATAAACGGCACGGTTGAGTTACCCATGCCCGCATTGATGAAAATACCGCAATATGGGGACACGATCTCTGCTTTGACAAGACGTGTCAATAGCAACCGCGTCTCGAAACGTGGGATGGCAGACGAAAAATTGTTCGAAATTACGACCGGACAGGCACGATGTCGTGTTGTAAAGAAGCTGTCAACAGATTAGATTCGTGTAAATATTATATTCTCTCAGTGGTTATACTAGGTCCGGATACAATCATCGCATCCGAAGACTATCTTGGAGTTTGGAGAAAAGGGAACCCGCCTTGCAATGCGAAGACAATCTATGCGCGGACTCCTCGTCATTGAAACCGAGGTTGAGGGAGCTCTTTGAGGAGTCTGGACTAAGGGGTCCTCGAGCGTCCGCCTACTATCCATGGGCGGAATGATGGGCTATGAAGACATGAAGCCCAAAGACTGCACCGATCTCCGGATTGGACTTTCCTTGGCGTGGAGCGTGATAACCCACAAGTATAGGGGATCGCAACAGTTTTTGATAAGTAAGAGTGCGAACCCAGCGAGGAGCTAAAGGTAGAACAAATATTCCTAAAGTTCTATCGACCACCGATACAACTCTCGTGCCGACAGCGTTCGCTTTACCTAGAACAAGTATGAAACTAGAAGTACTTTGTAGGTGTTTCGGAAAGGCTAGCAAGCAAATAAAGAGAGCGTAAACATAAACTAGGGGCTAGTTAGATAAAGACACAACTAAAGTAAATATAGCGAGTGTGGAAAAGTGGTGATAGGAGTTGTGGAATTGTCCCTAAGCAATTGACTATGTTACTAGACCGGTAATCACTATTGCAATTCTATTTGAGGGAGAGGCATAAGCTAACATATCATCCCTTACTTGGAATTCTATGCACTTATGATTGGAACTCTAGCAAGCATCCGCAACTACTAAAGATTCATTAAGGTAAAACCCAACCATAGAACTAAAGTATCAAGTCCCCTTTTATCCCATATGCAAACAACCTACTTACTCGGGTTTGTGTTTCAGTCACTCACGCAACCCACCATAAGCAAATCATAAACATATTGCAAACCCTATAGCGAGGATCCCTCACGCTTGCGCGGGACGGAGGGCACCATAGGACATCACCAATAATAAAACATGCAACTCAAACCAATCATAGCAATTCATCAATCACCGATAGGACAACGAAAACCTACTCAGACATCATAGGATGGCAACACATCATTGGAAAATAATATGAAGCATAAAGCACCATGTTCAAGTAGAGGTACAACGGGTTGCGGGAGGCGGACCGCTGAATATAGAAGGGGGAAGGTGATGGAGATGTTGGTGAAGATGACAGCGGTGTTGGTGAGATCGCAGTGATGATGATGGCCCCGGACAGCGCTCCGGCGCCACCGGAAGCAAGGGGGGAGAGGCCCCCTTCTTCTTCTTCTTCTTCTTCCTTGACCTCCTCCCTAGATGGGAGAAGGGTTTCCCCTCTGGTCCTTGGCTCCTATAGCTTGGGAGGGGCGAGAGCCCCTCCGAGATTGGATCTATCTCTCTGTTTCTGCGTTCTCCGATTCTACCCCTTCACCGTTTCCTTTATATCTGGAGATCTGTATCTCCGATTGGGGTGAATCTTTCGCCCAGATTTTTCTCGTAAAATTAGCTTTCTTGCGGCAAAAGAAGGGCGTCAACACGCCTCTGAGTGGCCCACGAGAGCCCAGTAGCGCGCCTGCCTCCACAGAGACGGCCCCCTGTCTCGTGGCCACCCCGGACACTGTTTCGCGTTGATTTCACTTCCCAAAAATCATAAATATTCAAAAAAATCTCCGTCCGTTTTTATCCCGTTTGGACTCCGTTTGACATTGGGTTTCTGCGAAACAAAAACATGCAAGAGACAGGAACTAGCACTGGGCACTGGATCAATATGTTAGTCCCAAAAAAATAGTATGAAAATTTGCCAAAAGTATATAAAAGTTGAATAATATTGGCATGGAACAATCAAATATTATAGATACGACGGAGACGTATCAGCATCCCCAAGCTTAATTCCTGCTCGTCCTCGAGTAGGTAAATGATAAAAAAAATAATTTTTGATGTGGAATGCTACCTAGCATAATCTTGATCATATGTCTAATCATGGCATGAATATTAAGACATGAGTGATTCAAAGCAATAGTCTATCATTTGACATAAAAACAATAATACTTCAAGCCTACCAATAAGCAGTCATGTCTTTTCAAAATAACAAGGCCAAAGAGCGTTATCCCTACAAAATCATATAGTCGGCTATGCTCCATCTTCACCACACAAAATATTCACATCATGCACAACCCGATGACAAGCCAAGCAATTGTTTCATACTTTTGGCGTTCTCAAACCTTTTCAACTTTCACGCAATACATGGCGTGAGCCATGGACATAGCACTATAGGTGGAATAGAATATGATGATGGGGGTTATGTGGAGAAGACAAAAGGAGAAAGTCTCACATCGACGCGGCTAATCAATGGGCTATGGAGATGCCCATCAATTGATGTCAATGCGAGGAGTAGGGATTGCCATGCAACGGATACACTAGAGCTATAAGTGTATGTGTCGGTGTCAAAACTGGCGGATCTCGGGTAGGGGGTCCCGAACTGTGCGTCTAGGCGGATGGTAACAGGAGACAAGGGACACGATGTTTTTACCCAGGTTCGGGCCCTCTCGATGGAGGTAAAACCCTACTCCTGCTTGATTAATATTGATGATATGGGTAGTACAAGAGTAGATCTACCACGAGATCGGAGAGGCGAACCCTAGAAGCTAGCCTATGGTATGATTGTCGTTAGTCCTCTACGGACTAAAACCCTCTGGTTTATATAGACACGGATAGGGTTAGGGTTACAGTCGGTTACAATGGTAGGAGATCTACATATCCATATCGCCAAGCTTGCCTTCCACGCCAAGGAAAGTCCCATCGGGACATGGGACGAAGTCTTCAATCTTGTATCTTCATAGTCCGAGTCCGCCAGCGGTGATAGTTCGACTATCTGGACACCTCTAATCCAGGACTCCTCGGTAGCCTGAACCAGGGCTTGAATGACGGCGAGTCCGTGGCGCATTTTGTCTTGACATTGCAAGGCGGGTTCCTCCTCCGAATACTTCATAGAAGATTTTGAACACAAGGATAGTGTCGGCTGCTTGCAAAGAAAGTTCCACATACCACCGTAGAGAGAATAACCTTTGCACAGATCTGTGGCGTATTCCGCGGCATGACATCACACCACGGCCAGGCCTTTATACGAATCGTTTTTACTGTTCCACCTCAGCGCGTTTAGCGAGGCGGTTTCCTTGGCACATCTTATCAGAGCGGAGATCGTGCCCCCTTATTTCGGGATTCCCATCAATACGGACGTGGGTAACCCAACCGCGCTATTGATTACGGCGCTTGGGAGATAAGCGAGTTTTACCCGGTGGCGGGGACGCGCATAACCGTCCGGTCCATATAAGGAGATAAGGATCCACCTTTTCACCTCGCCTTCTTCCTCCTTTGCTCATTCATTTCAGCGCTTTCGAGCTCCAACGCCCAAATCCGCACATCCCTCCTCAATCTCCTCCAGCCATGTCCGGAGGCGGGAGGCAAGTGGATGGTCTCCTCCGTCACGGAGGGACAAGTCAAAAGTTGCGGAAGGCGGATACTTGACGGCGACATCAGCGCACCGGCTCCCGGCAGGGAAGCTCATTCCACCCGAGGCCCCATGAGAGGTGGTGTTCCTCACCCACTTCCTCCATGGACTAGGTTTTCCACTTCACCCATTTGTCCAGGGGCTCATGTTCTACTCTGATTGGACTTCGAGGATCTGGCCCAATTTCATCCTCAACATCTCGGCGTTCATCGTCGTGTGTGAGACCTTCCTCTACATCCAGCCCCACTTTCGCTTATGGTGAAGACCTTCAATGTCAAGCCCGAAGGTAGTGGGCGGCCGCCAAGCCAGTGCGGAGAGGTGCCATGGTTGGCAAGATGGCCTAAGTCCTATGGCTCGAGGGCTCCTTTGTGGAGACCATAAAGGGGTGGCAATCGGGTGGTTCTACATCACCGAGCAGCTTGTGAATCTCAATGGGCGGCGGCCCCAATTCGATCTGGCTTCCCCACACGGCTCACATCATGGAAAGAGCGGGCTGACGTGGGGTGATTCGGAAGAGCTGTCCGGACTCCAAACCTGCGTCCGAACCACTGGTGGACAAGAATCTCAGGCTTGTCAATGTAGTCTAGAGTTATGCTCATCCGCGGATCCTCCCATGCCAACAACGGGCCTTCAAATTGTGGGAGTTCGATCGGCACAACACAAACTCTGAAAAGGCTCTTGACACTATATGCGAAGATGCACGGAAGAGTCTTGTTCAAGAAGTATTTGAGGCTCCCACATCTGCTACCGAAGATCGGATTCATTTCATGGCGCCAAGCTACGAGGTAGCTATTTTGCCCTTTACGGGACTCTTGTTTTTCATAGTTTGACACTATGTGGGATCTAAACTCCCTTACCTTTGACAGGACTGGCGTAACACGTCCGGGCAGGTTAACTGTCCGGCTCCCTTGCCAGAAGACCTAGCGGACGCCCGTTTGATGGGGCTGCTGGCTCCGGCACCTCACGTGGTGCTTGGGAGAAGAAAACCAAGAAAGAAGGCCATGGGGACTCGAAGGAGCGCCCGGCGCCAGTGTTGTCGGACTCATCTTCCGGCGACTACTGAGGCGGAATCCTCCCCTGAGGGCGAGGAGGAGGAAAAAGCCTCTCCCAGCGGGGAGAGAAGAAAGGAAGGCCGCCCCATCGGGGAGGCCGGAGAATCAGAAAGGAAGGACACTTACTCCGGACTTCTCCACCAACGCCGACAACGACGAGGAGGAGTGGCCACCAAGGGCCAAGCCCCTGGCGAGATCGTAAGTGTCCGGACTCCGTAATAGCTCATGACTTTTTATTTGTCGCATAGTGTCTTCTAACGCCGAATATAACCATGTAGCCCACCCAAGGGCGAGCTCGCCCGCCGTCGGCGGCGGCTCTGGATTCTTGGATGTGAATAGCACTTCACTTCCCACCGCCTCCTCTCCTCGTGGCCTTGAGGCGACACCGCGGTGGAGTCCCAAAGGCCCCACCAGGGAGGAGGTGGTCTGGAGGCGCCATAAAGGCGACCTCCCGGACTCCGGCGCAAAGGGGCGAAACCCGGAGGGCTCTAAGTGCAGCCTGTCTGGGACTCCGTCCGGATCCTTGATGGTTCGAAGTCCGGCAAGCAGCCCCTTCGTAAGAAGGGCAAGGCTGCTGACGCCCGGTGACCTCCGTCCATCCGGAGGCACCGAATAGCTTCTTTGGAGGCGCTTAACGGCACCTCCATCGGCGAGGAGCACCGCCTTTATTATGAGTGTGGTAATCCGAAAGTTCGATCTGCCAGGCTGGGCTGTTGAAACTATACCGACCTTCTAACATGCTTTGAGGTAAGTTTAGAATATGTAAAAATATTACCGCATAGACGGTAGCCCCGATGCTTAGTTCGGTGTTAGGAAAGAAAAGCCGGATTGAGGATCCAAAAAGATGTCTGAGGAGTCTAACATAAGTATGTCAATATGGGAATGCAGCTGTAGCTGTGACCTCTGCCGCACTAACTGCGGAGGTCAATGCATTGAAGCGAGCCTCGGCGGTCCGAGAACGAGCTCGACCTTGCCAAGAAGCAGCTCGAGGACAAGGAAGGTAAGTAATACCTTATTAAAGTAATACCTTATAGAAAGGATTTGGTTGCAAAAATGACAGGACTAACGTGGGTATTGTAGGGGCCACGAACGAGGTGGCGACCCTAAAGGAAGTGGTGTCCATGGCCGAAAGCAAAGCGGACCTTGAGCGCACCGGCGAGAGAAGCGGGAGGAGTAGGTGGCGGAGGTGCGGCAAGAGCTCCAGGCTCTCGTGGAAAAACACGAGAGTTTGGAGCGTGACTCGAAGACTCGAGAGTCCGAGCTCGCCTCGGCTCTTGAGAGTGCCAAAGCCGCTAGGTCCGAAGCCCAAAAGGCCCTCCATGAAATTGAATCATTAAAGAAGATAGCGGCGGGTAAGGCATTCTTTATGCAAAGCAAGCATGTGAAAGTGAATTATCTATTACTTACCCGAATTGAGACTCTCGGGAGCATTCACAGATCTGCCCGTAGGTGTGTACGATCTTGTGCGTTCTCTGAGTGCCAAGGAGGAGCTCGGCGGAAAAGGTGTTTTTGGTCTCGGTATCTTTGAGGCGGACATCAGTGCTTACTGACGACCGGTGAAGCGGTGGTCGAGCTCCACAAAGGTCGCCGAGCAGGCCATGAAGGACCTCATAATTGGCTGTGGCCATTGGAAGCCATGCACAGGAGCTACTTGGTCTAGTGCAGCGGCTGGTGGGCCTTTGTCCATGGATTGAAGTCATCAAGCGCTCCGTCTGCATTGAAGGTGCCCGTCGGGCCCTTGCCCGATGCTAAAGTGCTGCTGGGGCAAAATGGATCACGGAGAATCTTGTAATGAGCAGACCCCATAGAAGGAGCAAGGAGCATCATAAGCCGAAATGTACTATGAGGCGTCTGAAGAATGCCCGCCTTATAGCGGATGAATGCTCCAAAGATGTAATTTTTTAATAGACTCGCATTTGTTATCTTATACGCTGAAAACTTGTTCATATGCACTAAGCAACGCTTGTGAATTTAAAATATTACCCTCTGTGCAGCCGTTTATCAAATTTGAGAGATGGCAAGTCGTTGGCTTCAGCCACCATGCCACGAGTGCTGGGGTGTTCGGGATAAACTTGAGCGCTCTTGTTCCCATTCTTGGGTCGCTTCGAGGAGGCGCTCAGCATAGCGAACAAGGCAACGGACTATAGTGCTTGAACACTTTCACTTAGCCATAGAATTCTATAATTTTAAATTTCGTGAAGCCCCTAGTATTCGGAAGACCGAGTTGAGGCGCTATCACGCCTTGGCGGACAATGCCGACTCCTCGCTCTAAGCGGCATAAGTCTTTAGGGACCCGAAAAACCTCTCGAACAGCGACCGGCTCTCGCCTGTCATGACGGTCAGTTTAGCTTTCTCCAGCGAGGTGCTCAACCCAGCTCAACCGGGGCACAATCGGTGGTTCTCCCGGTGCTACCTTAGCCGATATAGCAGGCGTAAGGTACCAAAACATGGGAGCCGGGCAAACCCAACTATTGACCCAAGACATGATTGAGCCGATGCATATAATGCTATAAGTTCGGTGCCGCACTTGTGAAAGTGTTCGGACTTATCACACCATATTTTGGGGTACTTAAGCCCCTGGTGTATTGGCCGTACCAAAGTGTATGCAGGTGCAACATGTCATGAATGAACATATATATAGATAAAGAAAGGAGTGCAATAATAGGCAAAAGCTATGTATTGTTTATTCAAAAGGTACTTCAATGAAAGCGAGCGATACAAATAGTGCGATAAGCAAGGGATGGGACTATTTAACATGTCCCCTCGAGGTAAGCTGCGGGATGGTATGTAAAGCAGTTATAATGCTGCGTAGTAGAGACCACTGGACACTCGGCGTAGCTTTACGCTTCCACGGCATTTGCATCGTGAGTTCGGCAATTCTAGTGCGGACGGGCTTCTGGAAACAGAGTCACGAAAGTAAGAGAAAAGAAGAAAGAAAAGAATAACACAATCGGGATCCCAGTGCGGTTGAGCCGCATTACAGGCGATGTCGTGGTCGTGCCCCTCCCTTATGCCCATGGTATCTCGGGCGTAGTTATGTACGCATAATCTTTAACCGCCAATTTTGCGAGGCTGGGGTTGGGGCGGATTGCTACATGTGCTTTCCGGATCGTGCCAGCGGTCTTGTTGTAGATTACTCGGCGCGCTTGATGGTGCGGACGTTTAGTAGCCGGACTCGAGAATTGCTTTGTGAGAGGCTGCTTTGCACCTCCGCCATGTAGGCTGCCGTATGCTCTTCCGTTCGGAGAAGAGCGTTCGGTGTTTCCATTGACCGTGATTACTCCTCGAGGGTCGGCATCTTGAGCTTGAGGTATGCATAGTGCGGCACCGCATTGAACTTTACAAATGCGGTTCGTCCAAGCGGTGTGTGATAGCCGCTGCGGAGCAGGACTATGTCGAAGATTAACTCTTCGCTTTGGAAGTTATCTGGGATCCAAGACCACTTCAAGTGTAATGGCGAGCACTGTACAATTGGCCTCTACACCCGGTATGGCGCCTTTAAAGGTCGTCTTTGTGGGTTTAATCCTTGAGGGTCTATGCCCATTTGCGCACTTTATCACGATAGAGCAGGTTCAGCTGCTACCGCCATCCATCGAGGACTCTAGTGAGGTGGAATCCGTCGATGATTGGGTCAAGAACCAATGCGGCGAATCCGCCGTGGCGGATGCTAGTGGGGTGGTCTCTTGATCAAAGGTGATCGGGCGGGAGGACCATGGGTTGAACTTGGGCGGCAGGCTCCATCGCATATCGTCCCTTAGTGCACGGTTCCGCTCCCTTTTGGGTATGTGGGTTGCGTATATCATGTTCACCGTCCGCACTTGTGGGGAGGCCCTTCATCCTCTCTATTGTTCAGCGTCCGGGCTCCTCCTGCGTCATCGCTATGCAGCCCCTTGTCATTGAGTTCGACATTTAACTTGCCTGCTGTTTGAAGACCCAACAATCCTGTTGGTGTGGTTGGCTGGTTTTCGGGGTGCCATGTATTTGGCATGAGCGTCAGTATTCGGTCCAGATTGGACGGGCCCTGAGTATTTCTTTTGAGCGGCTTTTCCGGCTGACCGGGTTTAGAGCCTCACGAATCCGGCATTGATGCCGTATCTTGACGATTATCGCCGTTAATGCGGCGCTTGTGCTTGTTGCGACGCGACCTGCCATTGTTGTCCTTGGTATCTAAACTACCAGGGTTTTTGGTCAAGTTGTTACTACAAGCTAGCCAGTTGTCCTCTCCCACGCAAAAGCGGGTCATGAGCGTTGTGAGGGCTGCCATGGATTTCGGCTTTTCCTGTCCTAGGTGCCGGGCAAGCCACATGTCGCGAATGTTATGTTTGAAGGCTGCAAGGGCCTCTGCATCCGGACAGTCAACAATTTGATTTTTCTTGGTTAGGAACCGTGTCCAGAATTGTCCGGCGATTCTTCCGCTGCTTTGAATTATGTGGCTGAGGTCATCGGCGTCTGGTGGTCGCACATATGTGCCTGGAAGTTATCAAGGAATGCGGCTTCGGTCCTCCCAACAACCAATTGATTCTGGCGGCCGCTGTTAAGCCAATGCCGAAGCGGGTCCTTTAAGCTTGAGTGGGAGGTATTTGATGGGCGTGTAGATCATCACCGCGGGCCATGTGGACATGGAGGAGGTAGTCCTCGATCCAAACCGCAGGATCTGTTGTGCCATCGTATGATTCGATGTTCTGGGTTTGAAACCCTCGGGGATTTGATGATCAATCACTTCGTGCATGAAGCATAGTGGGTGTCTTGGCGCCTCTGTATTGAGCTATATCATGGCGCAGCTCAAATAAGCTTTGTCTCTTGTGTTGGCCCGGCCGGAATTGCTGTATCGGCGTGGCGGTTATCGTCGTGTGTAATAGTGGGCGTCCACGCGATCCTTAGATCGATCTTGTTTGTCTTGCCTTGTCCTCCAATATGTCTCGCAGTGCAGGCGCGTTTCCCGTGCCTTGGTACTTTTCGGCGGCGGCTGGGTGCGGCTTGAATGGAGGGTCTAGAGGCCTCTCTGTCGCGACCACGGGGTGGCGGTCGGCCGCATCATCTTGCTGATGATGTAGGTTTGGGTGATGCTCCCTCTAATTGGGGTAGCAGCCTACGTTTTGGGTATCTCTTGGAGAGGCGTTCGAGTTCGTACTCTTGGTGCAAGGACTTGATCCATCTGTCGACTAGCAAGTCTTGGTCAGCTCTAAGCTGTTGTTGCTTTTCTTGAGGCTGCTTGCCGTGGCCATAAGCCTGTGTTTGAAAGCAGCTCCTGTTGGCGGGATCCTCGGGCACGACAAATTCGTGGTCGTCGAGGCTTGCCTCATCTTGAAGGGAGGCATATAATTATCGTCCTCCACCTCCTGTCTGCCGCTCTATCATGAGGTTGGCTTCTCCCTCCTCTGTCTTTGAATCCTGCTGGAGGGGTTGTCTTCAACCTTGTCCAGGGGTGTTATTATCTCCGTCTTTGGAATCACCGTTTTCTTTGTGGCGGGATTTAAGCGGCGCGCCCGGCGTCGGCGCTTGGCTGTTTCTTGGAGGGTCATCCTCCGTTGTTCCATCGCCATTCCCATCTTTTGGGATGTCCACCATGTATATGTCGTATGACGAGGTGGCCTTCCGGTGCCTGTAGGCGCTGGTTCTTGGTCGTCTCGACGTAAATGCGTCCATACCGTTGATGTCTTGGTCGAAGTCGAGCATGTCGGTTAAATCATCGGCGGTGGCTACAAAGTGGGTGGTGGGTGGGCGTTGAATTTCTTCGTCGTCGCATCCAAACCTTCTGGCCGTAGTCGGCCAGGGCTCTCTGATAAAGAGAGAGACTTTAGTGAATTCAGGATCTCGCCAAAGGGCGAGTCTTTGAAGATGTCATGACGATGAACTCCATGACCGGCGCCCAATCGGATTCGATTGGTAGGGCACGGAGGTCCGGAGTCCGGAGAGGAGTCCGGCACCTTGGAGTCCGCAGGATTACATAAGGGCGAGGATTGTGTTCGTCTCAATCGCCCGTGAAGATCGTAGCCCCGAGGTGGTGTCCAGCCACTCGTCCTCGATCGGCGGAGTCGGCTCCGAGCTAAGGGTCGGGCCGGACTGCCAATGCTGACCTCGAGCCTTTATTCGGTGGCGAGCTAGATCGTGCCCATCGAGGCAGATCTTGGCGCTTGGCTGTGGCTCGAATCCGTCGAAGATCAAGTCTCCGCGGATGTCGGCCGTAGTTCAAACTCCCAAACCTGACACGATGGCGGGCGTAGCTTCGATCTGCTTCCGGATGGCCAAGTGAATTGGCCCATAGTGCAAAGCCGCCCGAATCACGAAGATCTGTCCGGGGAGAAAAGTCTCACCACTGGACGCGTCGTTATTGATGATCAAAGGAGCCATCGGGCCTAGAGATGGCGACACGGAGGAACTCTCAATGAAAGCACCAATGTCGGTGTCAAAACCGGTGGATCTCGGGTAGGGGGTCCCGAGCTGTGTGTCTAGGCGGATGGTAACAGGAGACAAGGGACACGCGATGTTTTTACTGAGTTCGGGCCCTCTCGATGGAGGTAAAACCCTACTCTGCTTGATTAATATTGATGATATGGGTATTACAAGAGTAGATCTACCACGAGTTCAAAGAGGCTGAACCCTAGAAGCTAGCCTATGGTATGATTGTCGATTAGATCTCTACGGACTAAAACCCTCCGGTTTATATAGACACCGGGAGAGGGTTAGGGTTACACAGAGTCGGTTACAATGGTAGGAGATCTACATATCCGTATCGCCAAGCTTGCCTTCCACGCCAAAGAAAGTCCCATCCGGACACGGGACGAAGTCTTCAATCTTGTATCTTCATAGTCCAGGAGTCCGGCCAACGGTGATAGTTCGGCTATCCGGACACCCCCTAATCCAGGACTCCCTCAGTATGAAAGCTCAAACTGAAAACTAAGTGGGTGTGCATCCAACTTGCTTGCTCATGAAGACCTCGGGCATTTGAGGAAGCCCATCATCGGAACATACAAGCCAAGTTATATAATGAAAATTCCCACTAGTATATGAAAGTGATAACTCAAGAGACTCTATATGAAGAACATGGTGCTACTTTGAAGCACAAGTGTGGTAAAAGGATAGTAACATTGCCCCTTCTCTCTTTTTCTCTCTTTTTTTATTTTTTTTATTTGGGCTTCTTTGGCCTCTTTTATTTTTTTGTGGAGTCCGGAGTCTCATCCCGACTTGTGGGGGAATCATAGTCTCCATCATCCTTTCCTCACTGGGGCAATGCTCTAATAATGATGATCATCACACTTTTATTTACTTACAACTCAATATTACAACTCGATATCTAGAACAAAGATATGACTCCATATGAATGCCTCCGGTGTATGCAGGGATGTGCAATGATCTAAGCGTAGCAATGACATCAAAAAGACGGACAAGCCATGAAAACATCATGCTAGCTATCTTACGATCATGCAAAGCAATATGACAATGAATGCTCAAGTCATGTATATGATGATGATGGAAGTTGCATGGCAATATATCTCGGAATGGCTATGGAAATGCCATGATAGGTAGGTATGGTGGCTGTTTTGAGGAAGATATAATTAGGCTTATGTGTGACAGGCGTATCATATCACAGTGGTTTGGATGCACCGCTAATTTTGCACCAACTCTCTAGGTGAGAAAGGGCAATGCGATGCCGAAGAGGCTAGCAATGATGGAAGGGTGAGAGTGCGTATAATCCATGGAATCAACATTAGTCATAAAGAACTCACATAATTATTGCAAAAATCTATTAGTCGTCGAAACAAAGTACTACGCGCATGCTCCTAGGGGGATAGATTGGTAGGAAAAGACCATCGCTCGTCCCCGACCGCCACTCATAAGGAAGACAATCAATAAATAAATCATGCTCCGCCTTCGTCACATAACGGTTCACCATACGTGCATGCTACGGGAATCACAAACCTCAACACAAGTATTTCTACTAATCCACAACCACCCACTAGCATGACTCTAATATCACCACCTTTATATCGCAAAACTATTGCAAGGAATCAAACATATCATATTCAGCGATCTACAAGTTTATGTAGGATTTTATGACTAACCATCTGAATGACCAATTCCTGTCATCTCTCTAAATAGATATAAGTGAAGCAAGAGAGTTTAATTCTTTCTACAAAATATATGCCCACGCTCTAACAAATATAAGTGAAGCAAAAGAGCATTCTACAAATGGCGGTTTTCTATGTGAAGAGAAACATGCAATCCAAACTTCAAAAGATATAAGTGAAGCACATGAAGCATTCTATAAAGCCATACTCAAAAGATTTAAGTGAGGTGCAATGAGCATTCTATAAATCAACCAAGGACTATCTCATACCAGCATGGTGCATAAAAGAAAACCGAAAACTAAATGCAAAAGACGCTCCAAGATTTGCACATAATGCATAAGCAAGCGAATCTGAAAACATACCGATACTTGTTGAAGAAAGAGGGGATGCCTTCCGGGGCATCCCCAAGCTTATACGCTTGAGTCTCCTTGAATATTTACTTGGGGTGCCTCGGGCATCCCCAAGCTTGAGCTCTTGCCTCTCTTCCTTTTCCTCATATCGAGACATCCTCGATTAGACACTACATCCACACAAAACTTCAACAGAAAACTCGGTAAGATCCGTTAGTATAATAAAGCAAATCACCACTCTAAGTACTGTAGTAAACCAATTCATATTTTGTATTTGCATTGTGTCTACTGTAATATAGCTTTTCCATGGCTTAATCCACTGATATAAATTGATAGATTCATCAAAACAAGCAAACTATGCATCAAAAACAGAATCTGTCAAAAACAGAACAGTCTGTAGCAATCTGAACATCCACCATACTTATGGTACCCCAAAACTTCTACCAAAATTAGGAAAAATAAACAAGTTGTATAGCAAGACAGTTCAAAAGGAATCAGATCCATTTGACGTTCCAGTAAAAAATTAAAATTCGCGCACTACAGCCAAAGTTTCTGTCCTGCACCGCACAAACCAACAAGCATTGTAAACATCCTAAAGGCAAACCTTTGCACATTATTTTTATAATACAATGGAATTGTACAAGGGGATAATTATTTTTGATGAAAATTTTATGTAATCAAGATTAACAAAGTTTCCATGAGCATGAACAAAGTTCAAGGCTAGCTCCCACTTCAACAATGCTTGTCTTTCTCACTTTCACTTTCCTTTTTGAAAAGTTTTTGGGTTCCCCTCTTTATTTTTGTGTTTTTTTAACTATATAAAAGCACTAAACAGAAATAAATGACTCTCTAAAACTTCCGGGTTGTCTCCCTGGCAGCGCTTTCTTTAAAGCCATTAAGCTAGGCATTTAGTGCTCAAGTAATGAATCCACCCGGATCCCAAGGTATATCAAAGCCAATTTTATTAACAATGATTTGTGATTTAGTAGTGAGCACAAAGTAACATATATCATGAAACAGCAAAGTCTAACTCTCTTCCTATGCATCGGCATGTCATAAGAGAACAATTCATGCACACATAGTAAAGGCCAATGCATAGTATAAGCAGTTTCTTGCAATTTCATAGTATGGGAAACATAGAGAGGTGGAGATAGAGTTCCTCTTTCATAACAATTGAAAGTAGGAGCAGCAAGCACATACATATTATATTCATCAAAATCATCATGTGCAACGGTAAAAGGCAACCCATCAATATAATCCTTAATAAGCACAAACTTCTCCGGTATAGTGTAGTAGGGAGAATTCAAAAAGATAATAGGACTATCATGCGTGGGTGCAATAGCAACAATTTCATGTTTAACATAAGGAACTATAGCAAGTTCATCTCCATAAGCATAATTCATATTGGCATCTTGGCCACAAGCATAGCAAGCATCATCAAAAAGGGATATTTCAAGAGAATCAACGGGATCATAACAATCATCATAGCAATCTTCCTTCGGTAAGCACGAAGGGGAATTAAATAATGTATGAGTTGGAGGGTTAGTCTCATTAGAAGGTGGGCACGGGTAGCTAATCCGCTCTTCCTCCTTTGGTTGTTCGCTCTCCTCATCATCTTTTTCATCCAATGAGCTCACTGTTTCATTAATTTCTTCTTCCATAGCTTCCTGCAAAATATTAGTCTCTTCTTGAACAGCGTTGACTTTTCTTCATAAAAGCATTAATATAGTGATTGTATTCATAATTTTCATAGCAATATCCAAGCATAGCAAGATTTTCCGGCCTATAATCATCATCATCAAAAGCTTCATACTTTTCAAACAAAGCTTCAATATCATAGGCAGCCTTAAAAGAAACAAATTCTTCTATTTGTTCCACATCATAGTAATCATATATACCATTAGCATAAGAAGCTAATTATTGTTAAATTTGCATCAAAAGGGGAGGTGTGGAGCCTCCATCCTAGAGCAACAAGTAATATCATATCTCAAGCATAGATTCCAGGCATACCAAGGCAACATAATAAATTGATCCCATAATAGTTTCCCTTTTTGTGTAGAGCGATAATCCCTAAAGTATTCACGTTGATCCAACGTGTCTCCCATTATAAAGTTGAATGGGGTTTTCTCAGGATTATCAAAGTAGTACATAATATCTCTCACATAATGAGAATCGGGGGTTTTAGGAGTTACCCCATCTACATGAGTAGCAAGTACCTTTAATTTTTTTGGTATTTTGTGTTCCATATCCATAACTAAAGATAGAGAACAACTAAGAAATGCAAATAAAAATTACTTAGTGATAAAGCAAACAATCACACACGAGAATATTCACCCCACGCTATGACTCTGACAGCGGCGCCGGAAAAAGGTCTTGATAACCCACAAGTATAGGGGATACATAGCAGTTTTCGATAAGTAAGAGTGTCGAACCCAATGAGGAGCTAAAGGTAGAACAAATATTCCTAAAGTTCTATCGACCACCGATACAACTCTACGACGCTTGACAGCTCGCTTTACCTAGAACAAGTATGAAACTAGAAGTACTTTGTAGGTGTTTTCGGAAAGGCTAGCAAGAAAATAAAGAGAGCGTAAACATAAACTAGGGGCTGCTTAGATAAAGACACAACTAAAGTAAATATAGCGAGTGTGGAAAAGTGGTGATAGGAGTTGTGGAATTGTCCCTAAGCAATTGGCTATGTTACTAGACCGGTAATCACTATTGCAATTCTATTTGAGGGAGAGGCATAAGCTAACATATCATCCCTTACTTGGAATTCTATGCACTTATGATTGGAACTCTAGCAAGCATCTGCAACTACTAAAGATTCATTAAGGTAAAACCCAACCATAGCATTAAAGTATCAAGTCCCCTTTTATCCCATATGCAAACAACCTACTTACTCGGGTTTGTGTTTCAGTCACTCACGCAACACCATAAGCAAATCATAAACATATTGCAACCCCTACAGCGGGGATCCCTCACGCTTGCGCGACACGGAGGGCACCATAGGACAGCACCAATAATAAAACATGCAACTCAAACCAATCATAGCAGTTCATCAATCACCAATAGCACAACGAAAATCTACTCAGACATCATAGGATGGCAACACATCATTGGAAAATAATATGAAGCATAAAGCACCATGTTCAAGTAGAGGGTACAGTGGGCTGCGGGAGAGTGGACCGCTGTATATAGAAGGGGGAAGGTGATGGAGATGTTGGTGAAGATGGCGGAGGTGTTGGTGAAGATCGCGGTGATGATGATGGCCACCGGCAGCGCTCCGGCGCCACCGTAAGCAAAGGGGAGAGAGGCACCCTTCTTCTTGTTCTTCCTTGACCTCCTCCCTACATGGGAGAAGGGTTTCCCCTCTGGTCCTTGGCTCCCACGGCTTGGGAGGGGCGAGAGACCCTCCGAGATTGGATCTATCTCTCTGTTTCTGCGTTCTCCGATTCTGCCCCTTCACTGTTTCCTTTATATCTGGAGATCCGAAACTCCGATTGGTGTGAATCTTTCGCCCAGATTTTTCTCGTAAAATTAGCTTTCTTGCGGCAAAAGAAGGGCGTCAACTGCCTTACGGGTGGCCCACGAGAGCCCGGGGCGCGCCTGCCTCCCTGGGGCGCAACCCCCTGTCTCGTGGCCACGGGACTATTTCGCATTGATTTTACTTCCCAAAAATCATAAATATTCCAAAAAAATCTCCGTCCGTTTTTATCCTGTTTGGACTCCGTTTGATATTGGGTTTCTGTGAAACAAAAACATGCAACAGACAGGAACTGGCACTGGGCACTGGATCAATATGTTAGTCCCAAAAAAATAGTATAAAAAGTTGCCAAAAGTATATAAAAGTTGAATAATATTGGCATGGAACAATCAAAAATTATAGATACGACGGAGACGTATCAGAAGGCAAGCTAGGCGACCAACTATGAAGATTCCTTCTTACGTAACCAACTCCATGTAACCCTAGATCTCTCTGGTGTCTATATAAACCGGAAAGCATAGTCTGGATAGGGGACATCCATTACCATATACACATAGGCTTGGCTTCTAGGGTTTAGCCATTACGATCTCGTGGTAGATCAAATCTTGTAATACTCATATTCATCAAGATCAATCAAGCAGGAAGTAGGGTATTACCTCCATAGAGAGGGCCTAAACCTGGGTAAACATCGTGTCCCCCGTCTCCTGTTAGCATCAATCCTAGACGCACAGTTCGGGACCCCCTACCTGAGATCCGCCGGTTTTGACACCGACATGCTCGTAGACATGGATTGGGTTGAGTGTATCCATGACAGATGTGAGATTGTTAATTAATGGTTCAACTTAAGGTGGCAACTTTAATACACATCTGGGTGGATTGTTGGTATCGGCACCTGGAGAATTCAGTGTTATCCTAGGATATCCCGGAGTACCCGTGTGATCATCCAACGGTCCGCCACCCAGGCTCAAAGGGATCATAAGATTATTCATGCTAGAAACTTTCGTGTGCAGCCACAAGCTATTATGGGCTCTAGCATAGTTGAGTATGTTGCATGACCTCTTTCAGTGGTGGGCTAGCAGATGTAGAGGGAAAGTAGGTGTAACTGTCCACCCAGAGTAAAGAGTTAGTGCTTCTGAAAGACCGTGTCTCGGTCATCCGTTTCTCAAACACCATGTAGTGCGAGAAATCCAACGGAGGAGATCGAGTCTTGTGGGGAAAAGTGTGCAAACCTCTGCAGAGTGTACAAACTAATCATGGTTAGCCATTTCCCCGATTATGGACATCTTGAGTATCTGGTTCTTGGATTATCATATGGATCTCATCACTCTAATTTAATTTGCTGGATTGATAAATACTTTTAATTGGAGTTGAGTTGGAGGAACCTTCTCAATATTGTTCAACTACCATGATAGTTAAATAAAATATATATTTCCTTTGTCGTAGGGAAAAATTGGCTTTTCGCAAAAACATATTAACCATAGAGCCTCCACCAGCCATACATGCATGTAGTGATAGCATTTATTCTGTTCATTGCTCTATTGTGTTACTATGCCAGCATATTCCATGTGCTGGCCCGTTTTCGGGCTGCAACGTATCATGTTGCAGACTTTTCAGACGAAGAGTAAGGTTCGCTAGGCCGTTGTCGTGCACTCATCTATGCCGTTGGAGTTGATGGACTAACTTTATCTTCCAAGCCTTCCGTTGTTATCTTATTTAGATGGCCTTAAGCCATATTTATTGTAATAAGTTCTCTTTTGAGACATTCGATGTAATAAGTGTGTGATTGCTACTTTGTTATAAAACCTCGAGTCTTGTGTGTGTCGGCATTCTTGATCCGAGGATGACCGAACACGTAAGATTTGACCGTTTGAGGTCGGGTCGCTACAATTACGTTCATAAGAACAGAGTAACGCATTAGGCAAGATGACATGATGTAGAGGAGTAAACTCAAACAATATGATATAAACCCCATCTTTTTATCCTCGATTGCAACAATACGAGACGGCAGGTCTGCCCTAACATCCTTTGGGAAAGGACACCGCAAGATTGAACCCAAAGCTAAGCACTTCTCCCATGGTAAGAAAGATCAATCTAGTAGGCCAAACCAAACCGATAATTCAAGAGACTTGCAAAGATAACAAATCATACATATAAGAATTCAGAGAAGAACCAAATATTGTTCATAGATAATCTTGATCATAAACCCACAATTCATCGGATCTCGACAAACACACCGCAAAAAGAATTACATCGAATAGATCTCCAAAGAGAATCGAGGAGAACTTTGTATTGAGATCCAAAGAGAGAGAAGAAGCCATCTAGCTAATAACTATGGACCCAAAGGTATGTGGTAAACTACTCACACATCATCGGAGAGGCTATGGTGTTGATGTAGAAGCCCTCCGTGATCGATTCCCCCTCCGGCTGAGTGCCGAAAAAGGCCCCAAGATGGGATATCACGGGTACAGAAGGTTGTGGCGGTGGAAATAGGGTTTAGTGGTGCTCTGGGATGTTTTAGGGTACATGAGTATATATAGGCGAAATAAGTAGGTTGGTTGAGCCACGAGGGGCCCACGAGGGTGGGGGCGCGCCAACCCCCCTGGGCGCGCCTCCCTGCCTCGTGGCTGCCTCGTTGTTTGCTTGACGTCCACTCCAAGTCTCCTGGATTGCGTTTGTTCCAAAAATAACTCTCCCGAAGGTTTCATTCCGATTGGATTCTGTTTGATATTCCTTTTCTGCGGAACACTGAAATAGGCAAAAAAACAGCAATTTGCACTAGGCCTTTGGTTAGTAGGTTAGTCCCAAAAATAATATAGAAGCGTATAATAAAGCCCATTAAACATCCAAAACAGATAATATAATAGCATGGAACAATCAAAAATTATAGATACGTTGGAGACGTATCAAGCATCCCCAAGCTTAATTCCTGCTCTTCCTCGAGTAGGGAAATGGTAAAAACAGAATTTTTGATGTGGAATGCTACCTAACATAATTCTCAATGTAATTTTCTGAAGTGTGGCATGAATGTTCAGATCTGAAAGATTGAAGACAAAAGTTTAATATTGACATAAAAATAATAATACTTCAAGCATACTAACTAAGCAATTATGTCTTCTCAAAATAACATGGCCAAAGAAAGCTTATCCCTACAAAATCATATAGTTTGGCTATGCTTCATTTTCGTCACAAAAAAATGCTCTCATCATGCACAACCCCGATGACAAGCCAAGAAATTGTTTCATACTTTAGTAATCTCAAACTTTTTTCAACTTTCAAACAATACATGAGCGTGAGCCATGGACATAGCACTATGGGTGGAATAGAGTATAACGATGGGGGTTGTGTGGAGAAGACAAAAAAGAAAGTCTAACATTGCATGGCTAATCAGCGGGCTAGGAGATGCCCATCAATTGATGTCAATGCAAGGAGTAGGGATTGCCATGCAACGAATGCACTAGAGCTATAAATGTATGAAAGCTCAACAAAAGAAACTAAGTGGGTGTCCATCCAACTTGCTTGCTCACGAATACCTAGGGCATTTCAGGAAGCCCATTGTTGGAATATACAAGCCAAGTTCTATAATGAAAAATTCCCACTAGTATATGAAAGTGACAAAACAAGAGACTCTCTATTATGAAGATCATGGTGCTACTTCGAAGCACAAGTGTGGAAAAAAAGGATAGTAGCATTATCCCTTTTATTTCTTTTTTCTTCCTTTTTTTTGGGCCTTCCTTTTTTTCTTTGGCCTTTCTCTTATTTTTTTATTTGGGACAACGCTCTATTAATGATGATCATCACACTTCTATTTATTTACAACTCAATGATTACAACTCGATACTAGAACAAAATATGACTCTATATGAATGCCTCCGGCGGTGTACCAGGATGGGCAATGAATTAAGAGCGACATGTATGAAAAATTATGCATGGTGGCTTTGCCACAAATACGATGTCAACTACATGATCATGCAAAGCAATATGACAATGATGAAGCGTGTCATAATAAATGAAACGGTGGAAAGTTACGTGGCAATGTATCTCGGAATGGCTATGGAAATGCCATAATAGGTAGGTATGGTGGCTGTTTTGAGGAAGATATAAGGAGGTTTACGTGTGATAGAGCGTATCGTATCACGGGGTTTGGATGCACCGGCGAAGTTTGCACCAACTCTCAAGGTGAGAAAGGGCAATGCACGGTACTGAAGAGGCTAGCAATGATGGAAAGGTGAGAGTGTGTATAATCCATGGACTCAACATTAGTCATAAAGAACTCACAAACTTATTGCAAAAATCTACAAGTCATCAAAAACTAAGCACTACGCGCATGCTCCTAGGGGGATATATTGGTAGGAAAAGACCATCGCTCTTCCCCGACCGCCACTCATAAGGATGACAATCAAAGAACACCTCATGTTTCAAATTTGTCACTAGCAGTTACCATACGTGCATGCTACGGGACTTGCAAATTTCAATACAAGTATTTCTCAAATTCACAACTACTCAACCATCTTGACTCTAATATTACCATCTTCATATCTCAAAACAATCATCAAGTATCAAATTTCTCATAGTATTCATGCACTTTTTATGAAAGTTTTTATTATACCCATCTTCGATGCCTATCATATTAGGACTAATTTTATAGCCAAAGTAAATTACCATGTTGTTCTAAAGGACTCTCAGAATAATATAAGTGAAGCATGAGAGATCAATAATTTCTATAAAATAAAACCACCACCGTGCTCTAAAAGATATAAGTGAAGCACTAGAGCAAAATTATCTAGCTCAAAAGATATAAGTGAAGCACATAGAGTATTCAAATAAATTCAAATTCATGTGTGTCTCTCCAAAAGGTGTGTACAACAAGGATGATTGTGGTAAACTAAAAGGCAAAGACTCAAATCATACAAGACGCGCTCCAAGCAAAACACATATCATGTGGTGAATAAAAATATAGCCTCAAGTAAAGTTACCGATAGATGAAAGGCGAAAGAGGGGATGGCTTCCGGGGCATCCCCAAGCTTAGGCTTTTGGTTGTCCTTGAATTTTACCTTGGGGTTCTTGGGCCATCCCAAAGGTTAGGCTCTTGCTACTCCTTATTCCATAATCCATCAAATCTTTACCCAAAACTTGAAAACTTCACAACACAAAACTCAACAGAAAATCTCATGAGCTCCATTAGTATAAGAAAACAAATCACCACTTTAAGGTACTGTAATGAACTCATTCTTTATTTATATTGGTGTTAAACCTACTGTATTCCAACTTCTCTATGGTTCATACCCCCCGATACTAGCCATAGATTCATCAAAATAAGCAAACAACAAACGAAAAACAGAATCTGTCAAAAACAGAATAGTCTGTAGTAATCTGTATCAAACGTATACTTCTGTAACTCCAAAAATTCTGAAATAAATTGGTGCACAGTTGGAATTTGTCTATTAATCATCTGCAAAAAGAATCAACCTAAAAGCACTCTCCAGTAAACAATGGCAGCTAATCTCGTGAGCGCTAAAGTTTCTGTTTTTTACAGCAAGATCATAAAGACTTCACACAAGTCTTCCCAAAGGTTCTACTTGGCACAAACACTAATTTAAAACATAAAACCACATCTAAACAGAAGCTAGATGAATTATTTATTACTAAACAGAAATAAAAATAAAATTGGGTTGCCTCGCAACAAGCGCTATTGTTTAACGCCCCTAGCTAGGCATAAAGGCAAGAATAGATCTAGTATTATCATCTTTGGCATGCAATCATAAGTGGCTCTCATAAATAAGGTAATTTAATTTTCTTTCTAGGAAAGTGTTCCATCCCTTTCCTTAACATAAATTGGAATCTAATATTTCCTTCTTTCATATCAATAATTGTACCAATCGTTCTAAGGAAAGGTCTACCAAGAATAATAGGACATGTAGGATTGCAATCTATATCAAGAAAAATAAAATCTACGGGCACATAATTCCTATTTGCAACAATAAGAACATCATTAATCCTTCCCATAGGTTTCTTAATGGTGAAATCCGCAAGGTGCAAGTTTAAAGAGCAATCATCAAATTCACGGAAACCTAACACATCACACAAAGTTTTCGGAATCGTGGAAACACTAGCACCCAAATCACACAAAGCATAGCATTTGTGATCTTTAATCTTGATTTTAATAGTAGGTTCCCACTCATCATAAAGTTTTCTAGGGATAGAGACTTCTAATTCAAGCTTTTCTTCATAAGATTGCATTAAAGCATCAACGATATGTTTAGTAAAAGCTTTATTTTGATCATAAGCATGAGGAGAATTTAACACGGATTGCAACAAGGAAATGCGATCTATTAAAGAATAATTATCATAATTAAATTCCTTAAATCCAAAATGTGGGTTCATTGCTATGTAAAGTTATGACCTCTTCAATCCCACTTTTACCAATTTTTGCATCAAGATCTAAAAACTCCGGATCATTGGGACGCCTCTTAACTAAAGTTGAATCATCTCCAGTCCCATCATTATCAAGATTCATATTGCAAAACAAAGATTTAATAGGAGACACATCAATCACTTTTAGATCTTCATCCTTATTATCATGAAAACTAGAAGAATACGTTTTCATAAAGCAATTTTTTAGCACGCATCCAAGCGGTTCTTTGTTTGCACTCATCAATGGAAATTCTCATAGCTTTGAGAGACTCATTGATAGCATGCTTAGGTGGAATAGATCTAAGTTTCAAAGAATCAACATCAAGAGAAATTCTATCCACGTTCCTAGCCAACTCATCAATCTTAGGCAATTTTTCTTCAAGCAAAACATTGAAATTCTTTTGCGAAATCATAAATTCTTTAACACTAGTCTCAAAATTAGAGGGCATCTTATAAAAATTTCCATAAGAGTTGTTGTAGGAATTACCATAATTATTAGAGGAATTACTAGGAAACAGCCTACGATTAAAGTTTCGTCTATAAGCGTTGTTACCAAAATTGTTCCTACCAACAAAATTCACATCCATAGATTCATTATTATTCTCAATCAAGGAAGACAAAGGCATATCATTAGGATCAGAAGAAACACTTTTATTAGCAAACAATTTCATAAGTTCATCCATCTTTCCACTCACAACATTAATCTCTTCTATCGCATTAACCTTTTTACTAGTAGATCTTCGATTGTGCCATTGAGAATAATTAACCATAATATTATCTAGGAGTTTTGTAGCTTCTCCTAAAGTGATTTCCATAAAAGTGCCTCCCGCGGCCGAATCTAAAAGATTTCTAGAAGCAAAATTCAATCCGGCATAAAAGTTTTGTATAATCATCCATAAATTCAAACCATGTGTAGGGAAATTACGTATCATTAATTTCATCCTCTCCCAAGCTTGTGCAACATGTTCATGGTCAAGTTGTTTAAAATTCATAATATCGTTTCTAAGAGAGATGATTTTAGTGGGAGGAAAATACTTAGAGATAAAAGCATGTTGGCACTTATTCCATGAATCAACACTATTTTTAGGCAAAGACGAAAACCAAGTTTTAGCACGATCTCTAAGCGAAAATGGAGATAGCTTTAATTTAACAATATCATTATCCACATCTTTCTTCTTTTGCGTATCACACAAATCAACAAAGTTGTTTAGATGTGTAGTGGCATCTTCACTAGGAAGGCCAGAGAATTGATCTTTCATGACAAGATTCAGCAAAGCGGCATTAATTTCACAAGATTCAGCATCGGTAATAAGAGCAATCGGAGTGCTAAGAAAATCATTGTTGTTGGTATTAGAAAAATCACACAATTTAGTATTATCTTGAGCCATCGTGACAAACAATCCAACACACAATCACACAAGAAGCAAGCGAAAAGGAGGCAAAGGGAAAAAGAGGGCGAATAAAACGACAAAGGTGAAGTGGGGGGAGGAAAACGAGAAGCAAATGGCAAATAATGTAATGCGACGGATAAGAGTTTGTGATAGATCGAACGGCATATATTGCAGGATGGCAGGCACACCATCATCACCAACTCTGCTTTTTATAAGAGTATATATGGAATGATGATTCGTTTTTGTGTGTATAAACTTAGAAGGTTTGAACCGAGACAAAGCTAACATGTGAAGTAAATAAACACATAGGGTCTACATACACAATTTATCTTAGCCACTCAAATAGTACGTCCACTACACATTCACGTATTTCACATCTTTCTACATCTACGAGAACCTACGAAAGGGTTAACGTAAATTGCCTCTCTCTCTCTCCTCCCTGATTTTCATGGTGGTGGGCCCCTCCCTCCCCCAATCTACAATCAACAGCTCACACGTTTCACATTACGTTAATTAAGTAACTGGGATTACGTAGGTGTAGCATTACTCATCCTAAAAAACCCAACTAAGCCAACCTCCCAGCATATTGCACGGGAAAAGACCCGGCCCCGCCGTTTTAGTCGGGATTACCGGATTACTAGTGGTAGTATCGATGGACCGGGCGAAGCACCAAGCTTTTTTTGAGGGGGCGAAGCACCAAGTTTAAAAGGAAAAATGGTGGTACACTCACAGCACCCCTCTCGCAGTTGCATTGCACCCCACACACGTTCGGTCCTGCACATGGCTCACGCAAACGGAACGCATTTCGGCTTGCCTCTTCACTAACACGTGGGACTGCACTTGGAGAAACCGACCATGCGCCAAACTCCCCCCGCCCACCGCGCGAAAATCCCCCCCCCCCCCCCCCCAAAATTCCCCCCAAATCTCAAATTCAACCGCCCTTCGGCCAACTAGCCAATAATATTCCCCAAATCCCCCCCCCACCCCGGCACCCTCCACTCCATTGGCTCCATCAAAGCCGCCCTCCCCGTCGCGTCGATACATCGGCGTCGCGGTTCATCGAGGGGACGCAAGACGATCCTCTCACTCCCACAGTACGCTCTCGTAAACTACCGTCCTCTAGCCGCGCCGCCACCGCTCGCGACGTTCTTGTGTAGACGCACGGCGGTCAGCGCCTCCACCGCTGGTGATGTTCGTGTGGAGACGCACGGCGGTCAGCTTCTCCCACGGTACGCGCATTCTAGACTGAGGCCCCGTGCATGTTGGTGTAGTGCTGAATGTTTGCTGATAGACGCTGTTAATCTCACTGTTTGCCAAAGTAGTTTACAGTCAATATGCTTTGCTTAAGAAGCTTCCTTGCCTGATTCCGCACTCAATCTGCTTAGCTGAGATGGCATGCCAAGCCCGATTAGTTGCTAAAATATCCTGCCATATATTTATTGTGGCGTAGATTGCCTTGGTCTAGTAGCCAATCGGTTAGGTGAAATAGCTCTACATTGTTTTATACTCGATCTTTGTTGCTGAGATGGCCTTCGATAGTTCGATGGCTGTGTGCTCGGCCTCATTGACTCCTGAAACAGCCTGCCATAATTTAGCACTCAAATCTGTTTGCTGAATTAGTTTTACATATATTTCGTTACTTAGATCTGCTCGTCCAAATATCTTGCCATAGCTTTAGACATCGACCTAGGTATTTTTTTCTGGACTTCATAAGAAAGCATATATGTTTTTCCTGTAATATCTAGTAGAAGAAATAATTTGTATGTCTAACAGATGGACGGGACTTGGATAATTTCTGATCGAATATTCTCCGCTGCATATGTCGAGGGGGTTGAAAACTTCATGAACTTTATCAGAGCTGAGTACGGTGGTCCGAAATCAGATGTGCTCTGCCCGTGTAGGAGTTGTATGAATTCAGTTACAAGACCCCAGTCAACTATGCAAAATCATCTACACTTGTATGGATGTCGGTCACATATACTAGGTGGGTTCATTATGGTGAAGCTGTGAACGTCAATGTTACTGACTATATGGAAGCAGCAGATCACCATTTTGATCTGCCTGATGCTCAGGTGGAAGAGGTGGGGGAGGTGGTGGTGGCGGAGCCAGTGAGTTTGACCAACATTGAAACAATGCTACGAAATGCTCGTGCATTTCATGAACTTTCACCTGCAGAAGAAAAACGGCGGGCCCGCATGTTGGAACAATGCAACATAGCTGTCACCCCAGGAAATAAGTTGTCAGTATTCTCAGCTATGGTCACCTTTCTTCAGGTGAAGACATCTGAGCGGATGACCAACAAATCATTCGATGCGATGTTGGCTGCTTTCCGCAAATCTTTCTCAGATGCGTCTGAGCTGCCACACACCTACAGTAAAATGAAGAATTTCCTTCATGTAGTTGGAATTGGATATGATATGATCCATGTTTGTAAGAATAATTATGTTCTGTTCCGGAAGGATTATGCCAACTTAAGTGAATGCCCGAAATGCAAATCATCAAGATGGAAAGATGGCTATGCTGTGAAGAGGATTCCTCATAATGTTCTGAGACATTTTCCAATTATACCAAGATCGCAGAGGTTGTTTCATGATGCTGAAACTAGAGATGATGTACTATGGCATTCTAGGAACCAGGAGTACATATATCAGAATGTAATGAGCCATCCATCTCATGGTAGTGACTGGAAAAGCTTCAATCAAAAACACAAAAAGTTTCCTGCTGACCCGAGAAACATTAGACTTGGCTTAGCTTCAGATGGATTTAACCCATTTGGCCACCAGAGTGTCACTTGTAGCATGTGTCCAGTGTTCGTTATCCCGTACAACATGCCTCCAAATGTCTGCACCAAAGAATCAAACTACATGATGGCCTTGCTCATCCCAGGTCCAAAAAGTCCTGGAAAGGATTTTGATTTATTCATGGAGCCCCTTGTGGAGGAATTTCAACAGCTATGGAGGGGTGTTCTCACTCGAGACCTATATAGCAGCCCACCAGCTAATCTTTCTGCGTGCTATTATAATTTGGTGCATCCATGATTATCCGGCTTTGGGCACTATGTCAGGGAAAATGACACATGGTTACAATGCATGTGTTCGTTGTGACAAGAATCCGCTGTCATACGCAATACTTAGCAAGAATTGTTACATTGGACACCGCCGTTTCCTTGCCAAGGACAAGTCGTGTCCTACAAAATACTGAAGACATGTGTTCAATGCAAAGCATGAAAACCGTGATGCGCCAAAGAGGCTCACCACCGATGAGTTGCAAGTGGAATTAGAGAAGGTCAGGCATATTACACCAGGAAACCATCCTGGTAATGGTAGCGGGAAAAGGAAGCGTGGCAGGGCAGAAGAGAGATTATTGTTTACCCGCGGGTCCACTTTGTAGGACTTGGAGTATTGGAAAGATTTGGATTTGCGGCATAATCTTGATGTGATGCACATCGAGAAAAATATATGTGACAGCATTATCGGCACACTTCTTAATATTGAAGGCAAGACGAAAGGTACCTTAAAATCTAGGATTGATTTGACACACCTGGGTATCAGAAAGGATTTGCAGTTGGAAGATGAAGGTAAACCACAGGATATGGCACCAGTTGTGTATGTCTTGGACAAGGTAAAAAGAAAAGAATTCTGCGAGGTCCTATCACGTATGAGATTCCCACATGGATTTGCTTCCAACCCTGAAAGGAGAGTCAGTGCAGATGGAAACAAGGTACAAGGGTTGAAAACTCATGACTGCCATGTCCTACTTCAAAAGGTTTTACCTGTTATCCTTAGAGGATTGGGCCTCCCTGACTTATCTGAGCGATTCAGAGTTGGGACAATTCTTCAGGGAACTCTGCAGTAGAAATACCAGGGTAGATGCTTTGGAGCGTATTAGATACAAGATACCAACTATCCTATGCGACCTTGAGAAGATATATCCTCCATCCTTCTTTGATGTGATGGTGCATTTGGCTGTTCGTCTACCTGATGAGGCACTACTTAGAGGTCCAGTACAGTATGGCTGGATGTACCCTATTGAAAGGCAGCTAGGCACTCTCAAGGGCTATGTTAGGAACAGAGCTAGACCCAATGGTTCCATTGCAGAGGCCTACATTGCTACAGAAGCGTTGACATTTTGCTCAAAATACATTGAAACAGCTGATCAGCTTAGCAAAGAGGTGGGTGAAGACAATCCCGGGCTCAATGTTTTCGATTATTCTGTTCGAGTTACAGGGAAGAGTCGACAAGAGGACAAACTTAAAGATTTTGGACAAAATGGTTTGGTATGTGTTGAATAATTGTCCTGAGATACTACCTTATATCAAGTAAGTGCTAAGTATTGCAGCTTATACACCGTAATCTACTAAACTTGCAGCACATTCTTATATATTTAGATGTTTGACGCGATCACTATGTTGTGCAGCATCTACGAAAAGGAGTTATTGCCGCAAAATCCAAGAAACATTGACAAACTAGTTATGGCAGGATTTGGAAATGGTTCAGGAGCCATGTAAGCTTTTGAACTGCACTGTCAGTTTTTAAATATATTGAGTACCTAAGATGATCAGCTTGTCTATTTTCTAACCATAGGTTAAGAATATGTGGGAGGATGGGCAGGCAGTTGATGATGCCCTTTACGCACTAGCAATGGGTCCTGATACTCGGGTAAGACATTATGAATCTTGCATTGTTGGAGATGTGCGCTACAACACCCTTGCACGCGACGAAGACAGGAAGACACAAAACATTGCCATCGTGAGCACGGATACGTACGATAGAGAGACAACTGAAATGTATGCTAACATAACAGACATTGTTCAGTTGCATTATATCTCCGGTTTCAAGGATCATCGGTGTGTCGTTCTGTTGTGTTGTCATTGGTATATCCTGTTTTCTAGGATTGCAAAACCCAGAGCTGATGATTATTTCAAATCCATCAATGTCAAGGCGGTGTACCAGACCAACGAGCCTTTTAATTTGGCAAATCAAGCAACACAGATATTTTTCTTGGAAGACACATTTGCACGTAGCGATGACTGGAAAGTATTGCAAAGGTTTGAGCAGAGGAATTCGTTTAATGAAGTTGCACAACAAGATGATGCTTACACTGCTCCTGATGTACAAGATTCCATAGATGTTCCTAATATCTTTGATAACCATCACGTCAATGACGGTGGCGAAAAGATTGCCTATCATGACGTGGACATACAAGAGTTGGTCAAGAAGAAGCCAACGTTCGAGGACATTGAGGATGAAGAAGAAGATGACAATGTGGGGAATTACAATTCAGACTGATACACATGGCGAAGATGTTGACGCTGTCGCTACTGGATGATGATTAGATTGCTTTTGTGTATTTGCCTATCGTAAGATGTTTTTATCTACTATGTGAAATTGTGTTTGCTATGACAAGCTGAAACACGATGAACGTGTTGTTTAGTATTTTGTTGTGAGAACATCACTTGTTATGTATATTGATTTGTGTTTGGTGATTGTATGACGACTAAAACATGATGACATTGTTGTTTAGTTGTACTCATATTTGGCTGTGAAACTTGAATTTGATGACATAGTTTGTTGTTGGACTTCAATTTGCTCGACGTCTTCGAATGGGAACAAAGCTGACCCGACAGGGCCTTTGCTAATTTATTTATTTACTTATTACCAAAAGGGCCTCTGTTATTTATTTATTTATGAGCAAAAGGGGATACCCCCTGATTCCCATTAATATAAATCATTAGATGTTCACAACACTATGCCCAGCCTGCTACACAGGTTTCATTCATTACTAGTTTCAACCAAGTGCTCATGTCATAGCCACTGAATATATCACGAGTGCTACATACACTGCAAATAAAGAGACAATCATCCTACAGAGCACATCGATTTTGCCCATTATCTTCACAAGCTCTTTCATCTCCTCATTGCTGTCAAAGCCGTTCAGCAGTTGTTGCTCAGCCATGATCAAAGGAACTGCATCTTTAACCTTCTGCTCTGCATCTTCCTCTTCTGTCGTTCCTTCAGTTACTTGTCCAACACCCCAACCTGCTGGTATTAGGATTCCTCAGCTAACCAAAGAATCAGCATAGTTGCATTCCCCCACATCAGCAACTTCCCTGAAATACAAGTCACACGAATCTTCCCTTTTCTGCATGAATCAAATTGGAAGATCATCAACCAACTATTAAAAAATCAGCAATTGGAAGCAGCAGAACAACACTTAAACATATTATTACCCCATGATTTGGGCATTTGTATAAGACTCGGCCAGGGTTGAGGATTGTGGTTGAGACACGACGGATGACTTTGTGTGATTTGTAGCAGTGGCATCACACCAATGGCAGTGGGTTGCGATGAGCAACCGGCTGCGGTGCGTGTGTCGGCGGGGGTGTGATGAGACCCACAGGCGATGGCACGGGTGGCAACTTGGCGCATATCTGGATGTTGCCTGCTGAAGAGCAGGTGGACGAGCAGCCAGCGGACATGGTTGTTGCGGCCAGAGCTTTTGATGCTAGGCAGAGTAAGTAGAGAAGAGGAGAAGTGAACGTTGGATATGTCAGTTTCATTACTTGCAGAGTAGCATAGCACCATATGTAGTCATAGACTAGGATTGGATTCGAACCAGCTACAGGAACACGTCTCTCTTTTTTCTAAAACTCAGCAACGTCTTTTTACTGGTACACTAGCTTGTTCTGTACGCCTTCTCAAGTCTTTGATTTTCTTTCTTTTTTTGCGAGAAAGGAAGGAGGACAAAATTGAGATCCTGGGACTCGAACCCAAGACCTCTCGGTTGAATACCAAGGGTGCTAGTCACTTATGTGGCAAACGTTCCCTGGGAGGAGGACGACAGACAAACACATTTTCCTTGCAGTTTTAGTTGCGACGCAAGATCGAATGGTCGCAGTTTCAGGAATGTTATCAGGCGAACGAGCCAAGTTTTTCTTTTCTTCCTATATATAAAAAAGTATGCTACTTGGTGTTGGCTTAGTCAACAAATGATTGTGCCAACCTTGACCATTGGATTGACATTCAACGTCTGTCCTGTTTCTTCAGTCTCTTCTTCCTCCAGCCGCCAAAGCCAAACCAGCATCGGCGGGACCGCCTGCTCCCGCCTCCCACGGCTGGTTGTGCTGCCGCACACGCATCATGGCCACATCGCACCCTAAAACTCTGCGCATCTTCCCCGGCTCTTTTTCATTCCCGTCCGAGGCCTCACCATCGTCCTCCGCCTTAGTTCGCTCACCGTGGTGCCGCCCTCCGGTGTTGTCAACATGTCAACAACCGAGAGGAATAAAGAGATGACTGTACATGCTGAGGATGACAGTAGGGACCCAGCAGCGTGCGCAGTAATTTTGTTTTTTTGGGACAGAGAAGGGTATCAACTGGGTTGTGCGGGAGCTATGGCCCGTCTAGCCCAGGCTTTTATTTCATATGTTTACCACATGACCAGCCCACTTTGTTTTTTTCCTTTCTAAAAATGGCTAGCCTAGCTATTTTGTCTTTTGCAGAATAACCAACGTAGGCCTACTTGCTTTTCTATGCCCTGCTGGGCCGGAAATCTTTCAAGACGAGGTGGGATGCATTCGGGCTTGCCTAGAAAATGGGCTACAAGTAATAAGAAATGGGCTATAAGTATAATAAATGGGTTGTAAAATGAAAAAATACAGCAAACAGGCAATTAGTTCCAAAATACTTTTTTCTTTCAGATTTTGATATTTTAAATTCCATTGTTTTTGTGCGGGTAAAATTTCATTGGATATAAATTAAGGTATGTTTAGTTTTTAAATTAATTTGAATCTGGCTAGAAATTTCCGGCTGTATGATGTTTGGGACGGATTTGGAGGCTGACTTGTGGGTCACTAGGTTGACGTGTACGAAAGGTTTTGTCAACTTAGTCCACAAACGATTCTAGCAGTAGTTACTTTTGGATGTTAATCCAACGGCCATGCTACTTCTTTAATATCGGATCTTCTTGCTCCAGCCGCCCAAACCAGCGCCGGTGGGACTGCCTGCTCCCGCCTCCCGTGGTCGGCTGTGTTGCCGCACAGGCCGTACCGCCCCAGCCTACTCCATTGCTGACCAGGCCATTCCTCTACTCAGCCACACCTCCTGTTATTTTCTGGCGACGGAAGCCGAACCAGTAAACCCTCGTGCTCCCTACCGCGTGGGCAACCACTGCTGAGTCTTCCCCGGCTCCGTGTCGTTCCCTTCCTAGGCCTCGTCGTCGTCCACCGCCCTGGTGCTCTCGGTGCGGTGTGGTCAACATGGTCAATGAACGACATCCATCGAAGTGGACTGTACGCGGAGAGGCTGACAGCTGGGTCCACGACCGCACACAAGGAAATGCCTTCTTATTATGCGCAAAATAATGATTCCTCCACCTGACAGCTGGGACCCACCGGAAGGGCCTCTGTATTTCATGAAAAAAGCATTCCCCCCGATGACAGCTCAGACCCACCAGTTATATCTTCGCACGCAAGGAAGTGCCTCCTTATTACGCACACAAAAATGAATACTCCCCCTGCTAGCTGGGACCCACCATAGTGGTAGGCTGACTTGTGGGCCTACTAAGTTGACGCGGACGGAGGGCTTTGTCAACTTAGTCAATATGAACGATTCTAGCTCCAGTGACCGCATGATGTCCATCTAACGGCCGTAGTGCTTCTTCAACCTCTGGTCTTCTTGCTCCAGCCGCCCAAACCAGCGCCGAACGTGCCGCCTGCTCCTGCCTACCATGGCTGGTTGTGCTACCGCGGAGGCCTCACTGCCCCTACTACTCCCACCGCTGGCCAGGCCATCCCTCTACTCACCCACACCCCATGTTCTTCTGCGGCGACGGCAGCCTCACACCAAAGTCGAACCAGTGAACCCTCGTACTCCTCTCTGCGTGGGCATCCACTGTCGCGTCTTCCTCAGCTCCGCGTCATCCCCTTCCTAGACCTCGCTGTCATCCACCGCCTTGGTGCTCTTGGCGCGGCATGGTCAATGTGGTCAACGAACGACTTCCATCGGAAGAGTACCGTACGTGGAGAGGCTGACAGCTGGGTCCACGGCCGCAGCAAGGAAGTGCCTCCTTATTACGCGGAAAATAATGATTCCTCCACCTCACAGTAGGGACCCATCGGACGGGCCACCGAATTTTGCGAAAAAAATGTTTTCCCCTTGACTGTTGGGACCGGCCAGCTACAACTTCATAGGAAAGGAAGTGCATCCATATTACGGGAAAAAGAATGATTCGTCCCCTGACTGCTGGGACCCACCAGCTACATCTTCGTACGCAAGGAAGTGCCTCTTATCCTCCCTGACAGTTGGGACCCACCTAGTCGAAGCGTACGTAGCGTTGTCATTCTGGTCGCGAACGTGTACGTAAATACTGGTCGATCAGTCTGTCTGCAGGCTGCAGCGATGAACCGTGGCCGAATAAGGAAGGGCATGTGTCGTAGAGGCGTGGACGTAGCATGTACACGTATGTACAGCCAGGGTGCAAGAAAGTAAATACGGCCACGTACGTACATATGGGCGGGGCCTCGAACGCCTACTCGCGCATACGTACGGCCAGGGCTCTTGTACATGGCTGGGTCAGAACGGAGAAACTACGTCGTCGTGTTTATCGGGAGCCAACCGGCTTGGACAGAACAACCAATCGAAACGAGGCCTGGCGTACCGCAGAACAGAGGAAACGGGCTTCTGTTCGACCGGCCATGGTCGAAACATGATCCTGTTCATCGAGAGGGGTCTGGCGTACCGCAAAACAGAGGAAACGTACTTCTCTTGGACCTCCTACGGTCGAAACGGGGTCCTGTTGATCGGGAGGGGTGTGGCGTATCGCAAAACAGAGGAAACAGACTTGTGTTGGAATGCTACGGTCGAAACGGGGGTCCTGTTCATCGGGAGGGTGTGGTGTACCACAAAACGGGACTCCATGGGCTATTGTTCATCTCCACCGTCGACCTCCTCCAGCCTCCAAGGGCTACTGTTCATCCACCGTCGACCTCCTCCAGCCTCCACCTACGACAGTTCATCCACAGGCTCCTATTCATCCAGCCTCCACCGCTCCTCCATCGGCTATTGTTCAACCATCCCTCTCCACGGGGTCCTGTTCAACCATCCCTCCACGGGCTACTGTTCATCCAGCCCTCCACCAGCTACTGTTTAACCAGCCCTCCACGGGGTCGTCCTGTTCATCCAGCCCTCCACGGGGTCCTGTTCATCCACCCCCAACCGGCTCGATCGATCGGGGTTCTGTTCATCCAGCGGCAATGGCCTCTACTACCACGGGGTCCTGTTCATCCAACCCCCCACCAGGAACTATTCATCCAACCCCCCCCCCCCCCCGCAATGCTCACTGTTCATCAAGGGAAGGAGGTAGCAGGGTTTGATCAGCTTCAGTTAGCAGCAGTAGTGAAGGAATCGCTCGACCTGGTTCAGTTAACATCCAGATCGATCGATCGCTCGGGTTCAGTAACGCGTAGTTCGCGGTCTGTCGCCGGGTTCGATGGCGAATGCCTCGCTCGGGTTCAGTTAGAGCCCAATGCCTCGCACTCATGCGCGTACGTGTACGAGAGAAACGCGCATCGCTCGGCCCCTGACCACCCACCGTAACCGGGAACTCCCCGATATTTTCCTCGCCTGTCGTGGAATTGTCACGGCAGATGTCCTAGTGTGAGGACTTAGTCGTGAGGCCAACGCATCTATGTGGTAGCTTGAGAGGGGTTGAGCGGAATCGAGAGACGCAACACAAGACAAGGGTTTAGACAGCTTCGGGCCCCGCGAAACATCATCCGGTAATAACCCTACATGTTGATTGAGGCTAGGTCTCATTATAACAATCATGGAGTCGCTGTAAACCGGCTCTCCCAATTATGTCTAGCCCTAAGATTCTTCTCCCCCCCCTTGGGGTGCCCTACCCCTCCTTATATATGTTGAAGGGGCGGGTTACATGTAGAGTCCAACTCGGATTAAGACTTAAACTATTCTGACCTCTCTTCATGGGCTTCTTAACGTCTTGGGCTTCATAACGTCTCGGGCTTCATAACCCCAGGCGACTCTATCTGCCGGGTTATGACTATCAACTAGTTATCACTGTCTATCGGGTTACGACTGTCTGCCAGTTTATGATGGTCTGTCGATTTATGATGGTCTGTCGGGTCATGACTTCCTGCCGGTTTAAGATCTGACTTAACATCTGCCAGGTTATCATCTGACTTAACACGTGCCGGGTTATCATCTGACTTAACACCTGCCGGGTTATCATCTGACTTAACACCTGCCGGTTTACCAGGTCCCAGCCGGGTTATAACTCCGGTCGGGTCATACCGCGGGGTATATCCCCGACATTAGCCCCCAGTTTAATTTGGATTTATCCATGTTAAACTGATCCTGATCATCCTTAAGTCCATGTCATTTCCTTCTTCTAGAAAATTCGGGTCAATAGGCCAGCTTCATAATCAATTTGCTGACATTGGTTTCTCACAAAAAAATATTATGAAGAATAATTCATTTGACTCGACTCCCAATGCTTAACAAAAATATTGGTCCTTGAAATATTCATCTGATCTTCAGCCGGTTTAAGGATGTAGAACTTGCCGGTTTATCATGTTGGGAACGTTGCATAAAATGAAATTTTCCTACGTTCACCAAGATCCATCTATGAGTTCATCTAGCAACGAGCGAGAGAGATGCATCTACATACCCTTGTAGATCGTGTGCGGAAGCGTTCAAGAGAACGGGGTTGAGGGAGTCGTTCTTGTCGTGATCCAAATCACCGGAGATCCTAGCGCCGAACGGACGGCACCTCCGCGTTCAACACACGTACGGTCAGCGTGACGTCTCCTCCTTCTTGATCCAGCAAGGGGAAGGAGAGGTTGGTGAAGATCCGCTGACGACGGCAGTGGTGGTGGATGCTGTGAGGTTCGGCAGGCTTCGCCAAGCAACTACGGGAGGAGGAGGAGGTGTAGCAGGGGGAGGGAGGCGCCAAGACTTGGGGTGCCGCTGCCCTCCCTCCCCCCCTTTATATAGGCCCCCTGGGGGGCGCCGGCCCTGGAGATGAGATCTCCCAAGGGGGCGGCGGCCAAGGGGGAAGGCTTGCCCCCCAAGGCAAGTGGGGCGCCCCCCACCCCTAGGGTTTCCAACCCTAGGCGCAGGGGGCCCAAGGGGGGCGCACCAGCCCGGGATGGTTCCCTCCCCACTTCATCCCACGGGGCCCTCCGGGATAGGTAGCCCCACCCGGTGGACCCCCGGGACCCTTCCGGTGGTCCCGGTACAATACCGGTGACCCCCGAAACTCTCCCGATGGCCGAAACAGCACTTCCTATATATAATTCTTTACCTCCGGACCATTCCAGAACTCCTCGTGACGTCCGGGATCTCATCCGGACTCGAACAACTTTCTCTTTGCTGCATACTCATATTCATACAACCCTAGCGCCACCGAACCTTAAGTGTAGACCCTACGGGTTCGGGAGACACGTAGACATGACCGAGACGGCTCTCCGATCAATAACCAACAGCAGGATCTGGATACCCATGTTGGCTCCCACATGCTCCTCGATGATCTCATCGGATGAACCACGACGTCGAGGATTCAAGCAACCCCGTATACAATTCCCTTTGTCAATCACTATGTTACTTGCCCGAGATTTGATCGTCGGTATCCCAATACCTCGTTCAATCTCGTTACCGGCAAGTCACTTTACTCGTACCGTAATGCATGATCCCGTGACCAAACACTTGGTCACTTTGAGCTCATTATGATGATGCATTACCGAGTGGGCCGATGATACCTCTCCGTAATACGGAGTGACAAATCCAGTCTCGATCCGTGTCAACCCAATGTACACTTTCGGAGATACCGTAGTGCACCTTTATAGTCACCCGATTACGTTGTGGACGCTTTGGTACACCCAAAGCACTCCTATGGTATCCGGGAGTTACACGATCTCATGGTCTAAGGAAAAGATACTTGACATTGGAAAAGCTCTAGCAAAACGAACTACACGATCTTGTGCTATGCTTAGGATTGGGTCTTGTCCATCACATCATTCTCCTAATGATGTGATCCCGTTATCAATGACATCCAATGTCCATAGCCAGGAAACCATGACTATCTATTGATCAACGAGCTAGTCAACTAGAGGCTCACTAGGGACCTATTGTAGTCTATGTATTCACACGTGTATTACGATTTTCGGATAATACAATTATAGCATGAATAAAAGACAATTATCACGAACAAGGAAATATAATAATAATCCTTTTATTATTGCCTCTAGGGCATATTTCCAACAGTCTCCCACTTGCACTAGAGTCAATAATCTAGTTACATTGTGATGAATCAAACACCCATAGAGTTCGGTGTTGATCATGTTTTGCTCATGGAAGAGGTTTAGTCAACGGATCTGCGACATTCAGATCCGTATGCACTTTGCAAATTTCTATGTCTCCATCTTGAACATTTTCACGAATGGAGTTGAAGCGACGCTTGATGTGCCCGGTCTTCTTGTGAAAACTGGGCTCCTTGGCAAGTGCAATAGCTCCAGTGTTGTCACAGAAGAGTTTGATCGGCCTCGACGCATTGGGTATGACTCCTAGGACGGTGATGAACTCCTTCACCCAAATTGCTTCATGCGCTGCCCCCGAGGCTGCCATGTACTCCGCTTCACATGTAGATCCCGCCACGACGCTCTGCTTGTTGCACCATCGCTCCACCATTCAACATATACACGTATCCGGTTTGTGACTTAGAGTCATCCAGATGCGTGTCGAAGCTAAGCGTCGACGTAACCCTTCTGACGAGCTCTTCATCACCTCCAAAAGCGAGAAACATGTCCTTAGTCCTTTTCGTGTACTTCAGGATATTCTTGACCGCTGTCCGGTGTTCCTTGCGGGATTACTTTGGTACCTTCCTACCAAACTTACGGCAAGGTTTACATCAGTGCAGTACACGGCATGGCATACATAATAGATCCTATGGCTGAAGCATAGGGGATGACACTCATCTCTTCTTTATCTTCTGTCGTGGTCGGACATTGAGCCGAGCTCAATTTCACACCTTGTAATATATGCAAGAACCCTTTCTTGGACTGATCCATTTTGAACTTCTTCAATATCTTTTCAAGGTATGTGCTTTGTGAAAGACCTATGAGGCGTCTCGATCTATCTCTATAGATCCTGATGCCTAATATATAAGCATCTTCTCCAAGGTCCTTCATTGAAAAACTCTTATTCAAGTAGGCCTTAATGTTGTCCAAAAGTTCTATATCATTTTCCATCAAAAGTATGTCATCTACATATAATATGAGAAATGCTACAGAGCTCCCACTCACTTTCTTGTAAACGCAGGCTTCTCCATAAGTCTGCATAAACCCAAACACTTTGATCATCTCATCAAAGCGAATGTTCCAACTCCGAGATGCTTGCACCAGCCCATAAAAGGATTGCTGGAGCTTGCATACCTTGTTAGCATTCTTAGGGTCGACAAAACCTTCTGGCTGCATCATATATAGTTCTTCCTTAAGATAGTCGTTAAGGAATGCCGTTTTGACGTCCATTTGCCATATCTCATAATCATAGTATGCGGCAATTGCTAACATGATTCGGACGGACTTCAGCTTCGCTACGGGAGAGAAAGTCTCATCATAGTCCACCCCTTGAACTTGCCGATAACCCTTAGCGACAAGTCGAGCTTTATAGATGGTAACATTACCATCCGCGTCTGTCTTCTTCTTAAAGATCCATTTGTTTTCTATCGCTCGCCGATCATCGGGCAAGTCTGTCAAAGTCCATACTTTGTTTTCATACATGGATCCTATCTCGGATTGCATGGCTTCAAGCCATTTGTTGGAATCTGGGCCCGCCATCGCTTCTTCATAGTTCAAGGTTCACCGTTGTCTAACAACATGATTTCCGGGATAGGGTTGCCATACCATTACGGTGTGGAACGTGTCCTTGTGGACCTCACGAAGTTCAAGAGCAACTTGATCCAAGTACCTTGATCATCATCATTAATTTCCTCTCCAAGAGGTGTAGGCACCACAGAACATTTTCCGAGCTGCACTACTTTCCGGTTCAAGAGGTAGTACTTCATCGAAGTTCTACTTTCCTCCCACTTACTCCTTTCGAGAGAAACTCTTTTTCCGTAAAGGATCCGTTCTTGGCAACAAAGATCTTGCCTTCGGATCTAAGGTAGAAGGTATACCCAATGGTTTCCTTGGGGTATCCTATGAAGACGCATTTTTCCGACTTGGGTTCGAAGCTTTTCAGTTGAAGTTTCTTGACATAAGCATCGCATCCCCAAACTTTTAGAAATGACAGCTTAGGTTTCTTCCCAAACCATAATTCATACGGTGTCGTCTCAACGGATTTAGACGGTGCCCTATTTAAAGTGAATGTAGCTGTCTCTAGAGCGTATCCCCAAAATGATAGCGGTAAATCTGTAAGAGACATCATAGATCGCACCATATCCAATAAAGTGCGATTACGACGTTCGGACCCACCATTACCTTTGAGGTGTTCCAGCGGCGTGAGTTGTGAAATGATTCCACATTTCCTTAAGTGTGTACCAAATTCGTGACTTAAATATTCTCCTCCACGATCTGATCGTAAGAACTTTATTTTTCGGTCACGTTGATTCTCTACCTCATTCTGAAATTCCTTGAACTTTTCAAAGGTCTCAGACTTGTGTTTCATCAAGTAGACATACCCATATCTACTCAAGTCATCAGTGAGAGTGAGAACATAATGATATCCTCCGCGAGCCTCAACGCTCATTGGACAGCACACATCGGTATGTATGATTTCCAATAAGTTGGTTGCTCGCTCCATTGTTCCGGAGAACGGAGTCTTGGTCATTTTGCCCATAAGGCATGGTTCGCATGTGTCAAATGATTCATAATCGAGAGACTCTAAAAGTCCATCAGATGGAGCTTCTTCATGCACTTGACACCAATGTGACCAAGGCGGCGATTACCACAAGTATGTGGGACTATCGTTATCAACTTTACATCTTTTGGTATTCACACTATGAATATGTGTAACATTACGCTCGAGATTCATTAAGAATAAACCATTGACCATCGGAGCATGACCATAAAATATATCTCTCATATAAATAGAACAACCATTATTCTCGGATTTAAATGAGTAGCCATCTCGTATTAAACGAGATCCTGACACAATGTTCATGCTCAAACTTGGCACTAAATAACAATTATTGAGGTTTAAAACTAATCATGTAGGTAAATGTAGAGGTAGTGTGCCGATGGCGATCACATCGACCTTGGAACCATTCCCGATGCCCATTGTCACCTCGTCCTTCGCCAGTCTCCGCTTATTCCGCAGCTCCTGCTGTGAGTTACATATATGAGCAACGGCACCGGTATCAAATACCCAGGAGTTACTACGAGTACTGGTAAGGTACACATCAATTACATGTATATCAAATATACCTTTAGTGTTGCCGGCCTTCTTATGCGCTAAGTATTTGGGGCAGTTCCGCTTCGATGACCCTTCCCTTTGCAATAAAAGCACTCGATCTCAGGCTTGGGTCCATTCTTTGACTTCTTCCGGCAAGAATCGGCTTACCGGGCGCGGCAACATCCTTGTCGTCCTTCTTGAAGTTCTTCTTACCCTTGCCCTTCTTGAACTTAGTGGTTTTATTGACCATCAACACTTGATGTTCTTTCTTGATTTCTACCTCTGCTGACTTCAGCATTGAAAATACTTCAGAATAGTTTTCACCATCCCCTGCATATTGTAGTTCATCACAAAGCTCTTGTAGCTTCGGTGGGAGCGATCAAGGATTCTCATCAATGACCGCCACGTCCGGGAGGTTAATGTCCACCGGGACAGGCGGTTGTGCAACCCGGACATTTTGAGTATGTGCTCACCGATGTAACTATTTTCCTCCATCTTACAACTATAGAACTTGTCGGAGACTTCATATCTCTCGACCAGGGCATGAGCTTGGAAAACCATTTTCAGCTCCTCGAACATCTCATATGCTCCGTGTTGCTCAAAACGCTTTTGGAGCCCGGTTCTAAGTCGTAAAGCATGCCGCCTTGAACGAGGGAGTAATCATCAAGACGAGACCGCCAAGCGTTCATAACGCCTCGGTTCTCTCGGGATGGGTGCTTCACCTAGCGGTGCTTCTAGGACATATTGTTTCTTGCCTGCTATGAGGATGATCCTCGTGTTAGGACCCAGTCCGAATAGTTGCTGCCATCATCTTTCAGCTTGGTTTTCTCTAGGAATGCGTTGAAGTTCATGGTGACATGAGCGTTGGCCATTTGATCTACAAGACATTTTGCAAAGATTTTAGACTAATGTTCATGATAATTAAGTTCATCTAATCAAATTATATAATGAACTCCCACTCAGATTTGACATCCCTCTAGTCATCTAAGTGTTACATGATCCGAGTCGACTAGGTCGTGTCCGATCATCACGTGAGACGGACTAGTCATCGTCGGTGAACATCTCCATGTTGATCGTATCTTCTATACGACTCATGTTCGACCTTTCGGTCTCTTGTGTTCCGAGGCCATGTCTGTACATGCTAGGCTAGTCAAGTTAACCTAAGTGTTTTGCATGTGTAAAACTGTCTTACACTCATTGTATGTGAACGTAGGAATCTATCACACCCGATCATCACGTGGTGCTTCGAAACGACGGACTTTAGCAACGGTGCACAGTTAGGGAGAACACTTTCTTGAAATTATTATAAGGGATCATCTTATTTATTACCGTCGATCTAAGTAAACAAGATGCATAAACATAATAAACATCACTTGCAATTATATAGTAGTGACATGATATAGCCAATATCATATAGCTCCTTTGATCTCCATCTTCGGGGCTCCATGATCATCTTGTCACCGGCATGACACCATGATCTCCATCATCGTGTCTCCATGAAGTTGCTCGCCAACTATTACTTCTACTACTATAGCTAACGGTTTAGCAATAAAGTAAAGTAATTACATGGCGTTAAATCATTGACACGCAGGTCATACAATAATTAAGACAACTCCTCTGGCTCCTGCCGGTTGTCATACTCATCGACATGCAAGTCGTGATTCCTATTACAAGAACATGATCACATACATCACAATATATCATTCATCATTCATCACAACTTTTGGCCATATCACATCACAAGGCAATTGCTGCAAAAACAAGTTAGACGCCCTCTAATTGTTGTTGCATCTTTTACGTGGCTGCAATAGGGTTCTAGCAAGAATGTTTTCTTACCTACGAAAAAGCCACAACGTGATTTGTCGACTTCTATTTACCCTTCATAAGGACCCTTTTTGTCGAATCCGCTCCAACTAAAGTGGGAGAGACAGACACCCGCTAGCCACCTTATGCAACTAGTGCATGTCAGTCGGTGGAACCTGTCTCACGTAAGCGTACGTGTAAGGTCGGTCCGGGCCGCTTCATCCCACAATACCGCTGAAGCAAAATAAGACTAGTAGCGGCAAGAAAGTTGACAACATCTACGCCCACAACAAATTGTGTTCTACTCGTGCAATAGAGAACTACGCATAGACCTAGCTCATGATGCCACTGTTGGGGAACGTTGCATAAAATAAAATTTTCCTACGTTCACCAAGATCCATCTATGAGTTCATCTAGCAACGAGCGAGAGAGATGCATCTACATACCCTTGTAGATCGCGTGCGGAAGTGTTCAAGAGAACGGGGTTGAGGGAGTCGTTCTCGTCGTGATCCAAGTCACCGGAGATCCTAGCATCGAACGGACGGCACCTCCGCGTTCAACACACGTACGGTTAGCGTGACGTCTCCTCCGTCTTGATCCAGCAAGGGGGAAGGAGAGGTTGATGAAGATCCAAAGAAGACGACGGCGTGGTGGTGGATGCAGCAGGGCTCCGGCAGGGCTTCGCCAAGCAACTACGGGAGGAGGAGGAGGTGTAGCAGGGGGAGGGAGGCGCCAAGACTTGGGGTGCCGCTGCCCTCCCTCCCCCCCTTTATATAGGCCCCCTGGGGGGGCCCTGGAGATGAGATCTCCCAAGGGGGGGCGGCGGCCAAGGGGGAGGCTTGCCCCCCCAAGGCAAGTGGGCGCCACCCCTAGGGTTTCCAACCCTAGGCGCAGGGCAGAAGCGCACCAGCCCACCAGGGCTGGTCCCTCCCCACTTCAGCCCACGGGCCCTCCGGATAGGTGGCCCCACCCGGTGGACCTCGGGACCCTTCCTGGTCCCAGACAATACCGTGACTTCGAAACTCTCCCGATGGCCGAAACAGCACTTCCTATATATAATTCTTTACCTCCGGACCATTCCGGAACTCCTCGTGATGTCCTGGATCTCATCCGGGACTCTGAACAACTTTCGGTTTGCTGCATACCCATATTCATACGACCCTAGCATCACCGAACCTTAAGTGTGTAGACCCTACGGGTTCGGGAGACACGTAGACATGACCGAGACGACTCTCCGGCCAATAACCAACAGCGGGATCTGGATACCCATGTTGGCTCCCACATGCTCCTCGATGATCTCATCGGATGAACCACGATGTCGAGGATTCAAGCAACCCCGCATACAATTCCCTTTGTCAATCGGTATGTTACTTGCCCGAGATTCAATCGTCGGTATCCCAATACCTCGCTCAATCTCGTTACGGCAAGTCACTTTACTCGCATCTGTAATGCATGATCATGTGACCAAACACTTGGTCACTTTGAGCTCATTATGATGATGCATTACCGAGTGGGCCTAGTGATACCTCTCCGTGTCACGGAGTGACAAATCGAGTCTCGATCCGTGTCAACCCAATGACACTTTCGGAGATACCGTAGTGCACCTTTATAGTCACCCGATTACGTTGTGACGCTTTGGTACACCCAAAGCACTCCTACGGTATCCGGAGTTACACGATCTCATGGTCTAAGGAAAAGATACTTGACATTGGAAAAGCTCTAGCAAAACGAACTACACGATCTTGTGCTATGCTTAGGATTGGGTCTTGTCCATCACATCATTCTCCTAATGATGTGATCCCGTTATCAATGACATCCAATGTCCATAGCCAGGAAACCATGACTATCTATTGATCAACGAGCTAGTCAACTAGAGGCTCACTAGGGACCTATTGTAGTCTATGTATTCACACGTGTATTATGATTTCCGGATAATACAATTATAGCATGAATAAAAGACAATTATCACGAACAAGGAAATATAATAATAATCCTTTTATTATTGCCTCTAGGGCATATTTCCAACATATCATTGCCAAGATTGTCGGTTTGTAAATATTGATAGCACCGGGTCATAATTGTAGTTAACATCAGGCTTGAAAATATACCTCTTATATGCCTATCACTTGTAGCCCCCAAGTCTTAAGAAGGTAATGTATTAACAACTTAAGATTTGCTTCAATATGAATGTCACAAGCTTGAAAAATTCCAGGTTGTTCATCTCAATCACCAGTCAAAACTGACTATTCCACATATGTAGCCCCCAAGTGTCGGGTTGTCATGCTTGCAGCAACCTGGGACTTGTAATTGCCTGATGCTCATAAAAACTTCAACCAGTGTAGCCCCCAAGGGTCGGGTCATTATACAATAATGAGCAGGGACTTTGTATGTATGATCATGTAGATTCAAGCAGCAATGTGTAGCCCCCAAGGGTCGGCTTAGTAAAATAATACTAAGTTGGGACTTTATATATACTTTATTGAAAATAACATCATATAATGTAACCCCCATCATGGGGCTTGAACCCAAGTCCACAAGGTTAAGAGCTTTGTGCTTTACCAACTGAGCAATAAACCTTCAATATAATGGATTAAGACTTGTGTACCTTGAATTGTTAACAGGAGCAATTGGTAGCCCCCAAGCGCCGGCTCATTACACTGTGATGAGTCGGGTCTTCAATAAGGTGAGCAAAACATGACTTTGCATTAGCCCCCAAGTGTCATGGTGCATGCTTGCCGCGACATGAGACTTGCATATTTGATGTAATCTCAACTTGAATAATGTAGCCCCCAAGTGCCGGGTCGTAAGCCTGCAGCGACTCAGGACTATTCCTTCAACTGTAGAATAAATCATATGCATTGATAATATGATAGCCATTGCGCTAAAGCGACTTTGAAAACCTTGATCATAATACTGGTTATTGATAACCATAATAAAATCCAGCCATGTTGGCTATTTGAAGATTTGAGTAATATAATCCAATGATTTATGAGCACTTGATTCCAATGGCGTAATCCAGATATATACTGGCGACTTATAGTCCGAAGCCAGGCCGGTTTATAAACACCGGATAATTTATCATCATACTAGCAACTTATAGTCGAAAGCCAGGCCGGGTTAATAAACATCGGTTTATCATAAGTTATTATGAACCTCATCAAAGGAGAAAAAACTTGGCAAATAAAAGCATAAAAAGAACATGCGAGGCTTTTCATGGGCTGCCATGCCCAAAATCGATGCTTTTCATGGGCTGCCAGGCCACTGAGTTAAACCATTTTACAAAGCCTTTTAATATGGACCTCACATTAACCAATCGTCATTTTAACTTTGACAAGTTCAGGTTCTATGAGATTGACTTGCCAAACGTTTGGCGGGTCATACCAGGATTACCTGGACGGTGTGGCTTACTTAAAAAGGCAGGATAACCCGGGGTTTTAGGTGAATACACCCGGCTTCCAAGCCTGGCTTGATAGCCTATTACAAGGGTGCAGACTCTTTGTTCTTTGAGAAGCAAAGAGCCCCCGAGCAATATTTTGAGATGTGCTCAGTGGGTGCCTATGTTTGAGTTGTGCTTTTGCAAAACTCTCTTTGGCCCCCGAGTGATTTCCCTGGTGGCCTTACACCGATCAAGAGGTTTAGCTATGGCTTGAATACGACCAAGCCCCCAAGTTATTTCCCTGGTGGCCTTACGCCGATCAAGAGGTGTAGCTATGGTTCGAATACGACCAAGCCCCAAGTGATTTCCCTGGTGGCCTTACGCCGATCAAGAGGTGTAGCTATAACTTTGCTATATTAAGCAGAAGCCCCCATGTGATCAATAATATGATAAGCCAATAAGGCAGGATACCCATGTTTGAACCGCGCATTATGGCAACAGGTCCTCTTCGGCAACCTTTAACTTTTCGCAAGAGATAAATTCTTCTTGAACCGGGATTTTGAACCGGATATTGAGAGCGTCAGAGCTTTGTAAGAGATAGTTTCCTCTTAAACTGGATTTGAACTAGATACTAAGGGCTTCAGCGCTATGTGGGAGACAGAATTTCCCTTAAACCGGACTATAAACCGGAAGCATCATTGTGAGCCAGAATATTTCTGACGGCCTTAAAATTTTCATCAATATAACAGAAACCTCCGAGACCGGGTTATCTTTCCCTTCAACATCCTGGGGCACTTTAATTTGCTGAAACTGGCAAGACTTGCTGAGTCATATCATCGTAGCCCCCGAGTCTTAAGATGACTCAAGGAGTTTTCTTGAGATTCTCCGTACTTGACCATAGCAGAAGGTATATATCATTGGTGTTGATAATTTGATGTAAATCCATAGAAGGTTGAGGTGACTGCTATGGGTTATAAATGATCTCGTATGAGCCGTGTCAGCAACTCGGCCAATGGTTCCTTCCAACTAGCTGTTTGAAGTTGACCAAACTATAGTGGCAGCGATTTGTGTGCATGTCCATTGAACCATCCAACGCTGACGGCGGCTAATGATAATTTGCCTCCAATTTGTTGGAAGAAACCCGGGCTACCCAAGCAGTGACTTGCTCATACTCGATAGACAGCTCATGCAGACAGGTGCGACCCGGTGTGTTGATGTAGACCAGACCGCAAGGGCGGTAGCGTAAGCACTTCCGTTGAGCACGGCAGCACGGATAAATTTTAGTGAAAAATGATGATGCTATGCACTCCATATCCGCGATATAACTCCACTTCGGCGGTGAATAATTGTCCGGATGTATTTGGATGACAGATGATCTTATTGTCTCTGCCATGATCATGGAACAAACATATTAAAGGGAGGACAATTGTTCCCGAAGGAACTTTAAAGCACATTGAAAAAATAAATAAGATGGATAGCACCTGATCTTTTCCTTGGACGTCGAGCCAGTCATGTCCGTCGTCGTTGGTTTTCCAACTGGTCCGAATTTTACTGCTTCCACGATCCTCTTTTTTTCGATACCGTAATCAAAACATATCGGATGTCTGATGCGGCCATTGTACCGTATCCCATGCTCTTTTATACGATAACAAACCAGCACAGCACTTGTACTTGTAGTAGTTATTCTACTAACACATGGGCCTGGTGGCGGACCTTTGACTTTTCCAGCATCCAACAACAGAGCCTGTTTCTTGTTATTGCAACTCCATAGCGCAAAGAGCCTGCGGGGGCACGGCGTAGTTGATGTTTGAGGGAACAAAGTCGCGGCGGTTTACAACGGTGATGGTGATCTGGCGTGGGCTCAACGCAGAGGAAAAACCGGCGAGGCACGTTGTTTCGACGAGGGCGGCCAGGAGTGAAATCCACTATGGCGACTCCCTGGCGCAGCAGCGACGGCGGAGGTGCGATGGCGAGTCTGAGCAGCGACTGCTCAAGCTGAGGCCGCGCAGGGATGACGGTAGTAGTAGTGCAGCGGCTTCACGCGACGGAGGGTTGTCCATCTCCTTGACGAAATATATCACAAGGCCACAGGGGCGACTCGGGCAGGAGCGGGTGATCCGCGGAGAAGCGGCAGTGGCTACAGCTGGGTTGCGCGGATGCAGCCAGCAGCAGCGACTTGCCCGGGTGCGCGGGCGGTTTAAACCGTCCAAGACGGGCGGCTCGGGACCGGCTTGAAACTGCAGGGCTGACTCGGAGACAAGCATGGCGCTTTGGCAAAGCAGAGGCGAGGCCAGCAGAGATGCAGCTGACGGGCGAGGCGGAGCAGCGGCCTGGAGGACGCCGGCAAGGCGGGCCAAGGCAAAACAGAGCAGCATGAGGCCGATCCATATAGGTAGAGACCGTGAACTGTCCCTGTTGGCTTGGCAATTTATGCAGCGACTCAGGCACGGGTGATCTCGCAGGGCACAGCGGCGGAGGTGAGTTGGGCGTGTCTTCCTGCTAGGCAGACGGCTGCTCGACGGCCGGCGGGTTGGCTTGCTGATTCGATTAGGCCGGCTCGTGGGCGGCGGCTCGAGCAACGAAAGGTACTATAGGCGGGTTAAGATAGACGTCGGCCCGGCGCAGCCTCCGTCGATGAAGTGAGGTGCACGACAGCGTGAGTCGTTAGGCGCCTAGCCAGCGGGCGGTTCAGCAGCGGCTGCGGGACGGCCTGATTGCGACTTGTAGAAGAGGCCCAAGGCCACGGGCCCACTCGCAGCAGCAGGAGCCATCCGCACGGATCGCAATGAGGGCGGTCTGTCCTGACATAGGCGACGACTTGGCGTTGGTGATTCAAGAGGTAAGCAACCGCGGCCACAGTGGTGATTTGTCTGTAGACGTGCAACCGAACGGTGGCGGTTTAGATGTACTTTGATGGCGATGGTGACTCAGTGCTAGGTCATGTTGAGGTAAAGCGGCTTGGCACGACAGGGTCGCAAGGCAGCTCGGAACAGGGCAACGACGGTGTAATCCGAATCCAACCCCCGTTCCAGTCCTTGTTCGGGTCGACAGTTGAAGCGACGGTCTAGTGCAGCGGCGATGGTGACCTGGCAGAAACCGGCGGGTCAGGCAGACAACGGGTTGTGGCAGAGGCGGAGTCCAGCCGCGGCGACCCGTGCAATTTGTATCTTGCAATAGGCCCAGGTCGGCCTGGCGCCGCGACGGTAGCGATTTGAGGCAGCCGAGGGTCGCGGCGGTTTCGAGACGGTGACTCATCGAGGCGCAATGGCGGTTTAGCGTGGTCCATCTGTCGTCGTGCCCTTGACTCTTTTATTTTCCGGGTCGTAGTGGTTCTGGACCAATCCAGCTCCGTGATTTCCTCCGGGTCGTGGCCCCTTCTCCTTTTTTTTATGTACTACTCAGAGTAGCCCTCGTGGATTGACATGGATTTCCTTGTATGTAGACAACCTGTGATTTGATTGGCAGGCCTCGATCTCCATGCTTGTTGATTTCTTTGGCACATGATCCCCCCGTGAACAGCAGCAACACTCGGACCCGATCGCTCGTTTTGTTTGACTCGTCGTAACTGACGACTTCTAGTTTCCTTTGGTAGAAACTTATATGTAGATTGAATCTTCTCTTGACACCAACACATATTGGATCAAAAAATCGTAGAAATCCTCTGTGGCTTTTTGATAGTAGTACTTCTTGCTGCGGTTGCAGGCGGTTTAGTGATTCCCCTTATTATGACGCGGAGATAGCAGCAAAAAAAAACGGCAATTCGATGGATTATACAGTCGGTAGCGGCGGCTCAAACGCAAACCCTAACTTCCTTGATGATACTCTTTCCAGTGTTGTTTCTTCTTCTCCCGGTCAGTTGCAAACTTCTCGATCCCTGAAAGCAATCCCTCCAAGAACTCAACACCACCGTGCGTGAGCCCCACGGTGGGCGCCAACTGTCGTGGAATTGTCACGGCAGATGTCCTAGTGTGAGGACTTAGTCGTGAGGCCAACACATCTATGTGGTAGATTGAGAGGGGTTGAGCGGAATCGAGAGACGCAACACAAGACAAGGGTTTAGACAGCTTCGGGCCCCGCGAAACATCATCCGGTAACAACCCTACATGTTGATTGAGGCTAGGTCTCATTATAATCATCATGGAGTCGCCGTAAACCGGCTCTCCCAGTTATGTCTAGCCCTAAGATTCTTCTCCCTCCCCCCTTGGGGTGCCCTGTCCCTCCTTATATATGTTGAAGGGGCGGGTTACATGTATAGTCCAACTCGGATTAAGACTTAAACTATTCTGACCTCTCTTCATGTCTTCTTAATGTCTTGGGCTTCATAACGTCTCGGGCTTCATAACCCCAGGCGACTCTATCTGCCGGGTTATGACTGTCAACCAGTTATCACTGTCTGCCGGGTTATGACTGTCTGCCGGGTTATGATGGTCTGCCAGTTTATGATGGTCTGTCGAGTTATGGCTTCCTGCCGGTTTATGATCTGACTTAACATCTGTCGGGTTATCATCTGACTTAACACCTGCCGGGTTATCATCTGACTTAACACCTGCCGGGTTATCATCTGACTTAACACCTGCCGGTTTACCAGGTCCCAGCCGGGTTATAACTCCGGCCGGGTCATACCGCGGGGTATATTCAGGACATCACCCTCGCTTCTACCACGGTTTTTTCCGTCATGGACGGCCCAAAAAATGTCATGCAGCTGCATCTTCTGCCCGCCCAGGATGAAAAGCCCATTTTTGTCATGATTTTTTGTCATAGAAGTAGGAGCCCACCACATCTATGATGATACCGGGTTTTGTCACAATTATTATCATAGAAGTGTCATAAGCATGACAGAAAAAAATTCGTTCAGCCCAAAATGTCATGGATGTGTCTTTTTTTGTAGTGTTAAATCTGGTCAGTCAAGTGATGGTCTTTAAGCCTGCTTCTATGCTTCTTTTCTTGATATGTAAGATTTGCTCACACATCTGTTCAATTGCTTGTTTGTGTCAGCCAGCCATACTGGGACTGTTTGCTTTGATTACTTGTTGTTCTTGACCTAACAGAGCTTGCCAACGATTTAAACACTAAGGGCTGCTATAGTGGGGGCTTGTATAACTGATAGGTGACATAAAGGTTTGGCTGTACACTAAAGTAGGCTCTCCAAGAGTACCTGGAGATCCAGTTTGAAGGTATGCCTAGTTTTTAAAAAGTGCACACATAGTAAATGCTCATTTCATTGTGTGCAAGAGATGTGGCATGTTTCATTATGTGGTGTTGTTTTGTTATAATATCATCCTTTTGTGTTATTCATACACTGGAAAGTATGCATATTTATCTTCCAAGGAGACCAGTAACTAGTTTGTGTCACCTTGCAGAGGGGGTGTAATGAAGATAAGATTGAGGATTTCCAAGTACAAGATTTTAGGAAGGAGCCTTGCAAGAGAAGGAGGAGTAGCACTGAGCCTGTTCAACCAGTTAAGGTAAGTCACACTGTATAACAATTACCAGGACATCCTATTTGTCCGACATTGTGCTTGTGTAGGGTTCTTAACCTATAACCCAATCATTGGGCCATTGATTAAAACCCCCTCCACTCACTACTATATGATGTTCTAACTTTTTTGTAAATCAGATGTATGTAAAGACATTTCAATGTGTCTGTTCACTCATTATGGATGTAGTCTACTTTTAAATATTTAAAACATTTATAGTACTAAATAGTGTGAAACTGCTTCCTGCCATGGTAGAGTTGTCGATGTCATAAATGTCATAACCAAACACATATTCACATCATTAGCCTCCCTATCATTACTAGGATATTTATTACATACTAGTCGAGATACTTCATAGGGGGCAAACAATATTACATAACTTGTTCCTTTATATAGTAAATGTAGCTAGGCCATGGATGTTATTGAGGCATGCATGTATGCATGCTGCCAACTCAACAATTTGTTTCAGGCATAGTTAAATTGTTGTTTTCAATTGCTTTATTTGTCCTCAGTTAATGAGATGCCCAAACAATGATGCCTGATGTTGGGTACTTGTATAACTATTAGTTTACATAATTAAAGTCCTTACCATTTAATTACTCTGGCAAAGTGTGCCTGAAGCTTTGAAGTCTATTAACCAACTATTACTGCATGAGGCTCACAATCTAGTTTATACTAGGCTAATGATTTGCATAGCTTTGCTTGATGTAGTAGGTTTGTATGAATCTCTCTGTTTTCATTATGCTCCCTAAGACTTTAATTGAGCTACAGAATGCCCAACTGCTTGCTTACTTATACACAACATGCTGTCTAAATTTCTAACATGTCTGTGTTTTGGATTTGGCCCCAACATCATGCTCCTCTGGTGAGCTAAGAGAGATTTCTGTATGCGGGCTGCACAGACTACCATTTTTTTAATTTCTAAAATATCACCTGCTTATGCTTTAGGACGTGTAACATTATTGTTAGTCCTGTTTTGCCATGCACAAAATAGACTGTCCTGCTCGCTTCACTGTTGTAACTATATTTTTTCCCTAGTCATGTGTACTTACAGAAACATTTCAGGATGAAGTGACATCAACACAAAGATCTACGAGCAGTGCGGCATGGAAGTTACCAAATGATTATGGATTGGAATTGGAATGTGATGATGTTCTCGAGCATCGACTAGAGGTGGCAAGAAAACGTGTACATGATTCTCAATGTGCAATCAACAAGTTGAGACTGCACTTGCAGGTATTAGATGCAGGAGTCAAAAAATGAAACGAGACACTAAGGTAACCATGAAGAATTGAAGATTTTGCAGACTAAAATTTGTGCTATGTGAATCCGGCCAATCCTATTTTCTAAAGAGATTATAGTTCAAATGGTAAGTTCTGTTGATGCGTGTCCATGATGTATGAGCTTTATTTGCCCAGTGTATGTAATTTACTGTTTGTGTACGCTTTATTATCACTGGTGCCGAACTATAATGCCCAGTGGGTATAATCGGCTGTAATTTCTTTATTGTATAGTGTAGGATTATTCTACGTTTCTATGCCTTAGTCTTTTATTGTATAGTGTATGTTTTTAGAGGCGATAGTATAGAGTAGGATAATTCGTTGAATATGCTATATCGTTGAAACAGGGGCCAACACGCCCAAACATTTCTTGGACGCCATACAAACGAACAAACATGTGTAGCGGGCCTTAATTGGGCTGGTTAAAATAATATTTAGTGGATCACAAATGATGTGGCTCACCGTAACAACGGCTCTTAGCAGGCCGTTAACAGGCTGAAAGCTCGATAGGGCCGTATAAATGGAAATGGCATGCGGGCCTCTAGCAGCCAAAATAAATGTCAATTTTGTATCGGCCCTTTTACTTTACGGGCCAGTAAGAGGCTGAAAGTGTTATGGGCCAGAGGAGGCCCAATTTGCAAACTAGGCTTTTAACAGGCCGAAAGTCGCGTTGGGCTGAGATTTTGACCTGCGGAACATGGGCCCCTAATGTACCCAAAATTAGGTTGCACAGTCAAAGGCCCAACTGTTGTGTGGGCCGTTAACAGGAGAAAGACAAAATGGGCTAGGAATTGTCCCATTTATCGAATGGGCCGAGAAAAGGCCTAAAGTCACATCGGGCTAGAAGTCGGCCCAACTACAGAATGGCCAAGAAAAGGCCGAAAGACATTCCGGGCCGTTAATGGACTGGAACTGATGATGGGCTCCTAACAGGCCGAAAGAAGCTCGGGCCATAATTGGTCCCAAAGACGCAGTGGGCCGTTAACGGGCTGAAACTGACGATGGGATGGAAATTGTCAAATCTAAAATGGGCCTTTGATGGGCCGATTATATGTAACTTGTATGGGTTGTGCTTGTGAATGGGCCTGACTCAAGTAGGCCGCTAATGGGCCGGCCCGCTTATTTTGACAGGCTCGGCCTTTTAACCTAAATGGGCCATTGTTGGGCCGAGACACGTGTGACGTGTCGATGTATCATAAGCGTGTCCCGTCCATTCGCTGGATGACAACTGACGCGGGCCGGCACGTGGATCTGCCGGCGAATGACAATTTTACACATGTAAAATCCCCATTGGTCCGGGCTATTAACGGGTTATCAGATCCAAACCGGGACCCGATAGCTTAACGATGACCTGTTACGGTGGGTGTCACGTGTCGGTTACTCTTGACGAAAGCACTTCTATGACGCACTATTTATCATCATGGAACACTTCTATGACAGCACGGGTATGACTATCTTGATTCTGTCATAAAATCGTCATGGATGTACATGCATGACAGAAAACGTGACCTACTGTGACGAACACGTATCATCACGGAAATGTATTTTTTTGTAGTGATAGGAGCTTATAGTTTCGCCTCCCAACCTTTTACCTCCAGGGTAATGTCAACAATAATACTTTATGAAAACCTACATCCGAGTGGATATATATACCCGGATCTCTCCAACACATAGTGCCTGCCAAAAGGAAAAAGTGTAAAAAGGAAAGGTGATGATCACCATGACTCTTGTATAAGGGTAGAAGATAAAAGTAAAAGATAGGGCCTTCACAGAGGGAAGCAGATGTTGTCATGCGCTTTTATGGTTGGATGCACAAAATCTTAATGCAAAAGAACGTCACTTTATATTGCCGCTTGTGATAAAGAACTTTATTATGCAGTCTGTCACTTTTATTTCTTCCATATCACAAGTTCGTATAAAGCTTATTTTCTTCACACTAATAGAGCATACATATTTAGAGAGCAATTTTTATTGCTTGCATCGATGACAACTTACTCTAAGGATCTTACTCAATCCATAGGTAGGTGTGGTGGACTCTCATGGCAAAACTGGTTTAAGGAATGTTTGGAAGCACAAGTAGTATATCTACTTGGTGCAAAGAATTTGGTTAGCATGAGAGGGAAAGGCAAGCTCAACATGTTGGAGGGTCCATGACAATATAACTTCTATTCAGATATAAGAAAACATAACCCATTATGTTGTCTTCCTTGTCCAACATCAACTTTTTAGCATGTCATATTTTAATGAGTGACCACAATTACAAAATATGTCCAAGATCGTATATTTATATGTGAAATCTCTCTTCCTTCAATATTCTTTCATGAATTGTTCAAGTGACCAATGTTGAGTTTGCTAACTTCCAATAAATTTTACCACCTATACTTCTTATAAGTGAAGTCATTACTCCCCATAGGATAAGCATATGAAGCATGTATAATTTCAGATCTATGATATTCAATTCATTCAACCATTTACTCATAGGATATAAGTGAAGCACGTGAGTAAGTGACAAACTACTCCAAAAAGATATAAGTGAAGAACACTGAGTAGTCAAATAATTAACTAGCCATGGGAGGACTCTCTCTCATCCAAGATTTGTGATCCAATGATTTTACTCAAACAGCAAGTAAAATGAAAATACGCTCCAAGCAAAACACATATCACGTGACGAATAAAAATATAGCTCCGAGTAAGGTATACCGATGGTTTTGAAGACAAAAGAGGGGATGCCTTCCGGGGCATCCCCAAGCTTAGGCACTTGAGTCTTCCTTGATTATTACCTTGGGGGTGCCTTGGGCATCCCCAAGCTTAGGGTCTTTCCCCTCCTTATTCCCCTCATATCGATATCTCAACCAAAACTTGAAAACTTCAATCACACAAAACTTAACGAAACTTCGTGAGATGGGTTAGTATGATAAAGAGTAAATCACTCACTTTAGTACTGTCAAGGACAAGATTCATAATTGTGCTCACACAATGCCTACCATACCATATCATTTCTACAAATTATATTAAGCAATATAAGCCATAGAAACTAGACAAGCAAACTATGCATTGAGGAACAGAATCTGCTAGAAAGAGAACAGTCTATAATGATATGAACAACAACCATACTTATGCTACTCCAAAAATTCTGCAAAATTAGGAAAACCTAGCCAATTTTTATATCAATCTTGTGTAAAAAATTCAGATCAAAAGCACACTTCTATGATTTTTTAAAATTCTGGTGATGAGCGCAAAAGTTTTTATTTTTCAGCAAGATCAAATTAACTATCATCGTAAGCCATCCCAAAGGTCATACTTGGCACTTCATTAAAACAAAAGCTATAAAACATGATTACTACAGTAGCTTAATCATGTGAACACATAAAAATAGTAAGGATAAATATTGGGTTGTCTCCCAACAAGCGCTTTCCTTTAATGCCTTTTTAGCTAGGCACGATATTTTAATGATACTCTTCCAAGCCCAATTCCGATGATAGTTTTATTCATACTCTAAAAGATATAAGTGAAGTTCATAGAGCATTCTACAAATAATATAGATTTACCAATATCCAAGCTCAAAAAATATAAGTGAAGCATACGAAGCATTCTATAAAGCCGTACTCAAAAGATTTAAGTGTAGCACAAAGAGCATTCTATAAAGACATACTCAAAAGATTTAAGTGAAGCACAAAGAGCATTCTATAAATCCATACTCAAAAGATTTAAGTGAAGCACAAAGAGCATTCTACAAATCGATGAAGGACTATCTCATACTAGCATGACGCATAAAGGAAAAAAATAAACTCAAAAGACACATATCGTGTGAACAAAACAAAAACCGAGGTATACCGATAATTGTTGAAGAAGAAAGATGGGATGCCAACCGGGGCATCCCCAAGCTTAGATGCTTGAGTATCCTTGAAATATTTACTTGGGGTGCCTTGGGCATCCCCAAGCTTGAACTCTTACCTCTCCTTATTCTTCTCATATCGGTAACTCCTCGTTCTTTGAACACTTCATCCACACAAAACTTAACAAAAAACTTTGTGAGATCTGTTCGTATAATAAAGCAAATCACTACCTTTACGTATTGTTGTAAACTCATTCCAATTTCATATTAGCATTATATCAAATGTATTCCAACTTCACCATGGTTCATACCCCCCTGATACTACCATAGATTCATCAAAATAAGTGAACAACACATTGAAAAAAGAATATGTCAAGAACAGGACAGTCTGTAGCAATCTGGAACTTTCATATACTTCTGTAACTTCAAAAATTCAAAAACATTAGGACAACCTAAAAAATTTGCATAGAAGTACTGTGTAAAAATTTCAATATTTTATCACTCTGCAGTAAAAACTGAAAATTCAAACACTACAGCAAAGTTTTATGTTTTTTCTGCTGAACACACCAAATAAGCAAGTTAAGCATTCTAAAACCAAAATTTGGCACATTATTTTTATAATACAAGGGGATACTTATTTTTGAGAAACTTCCATGAAAATTCTACATTGTTTCCATGAGCATGAACACAAGTGTTCAAGGTCGACCCTCACTTATCCAATGCATAACCTTCCAATCACTTCTCTTTTTGAAAAAGTTTTTAGGAATAAGAGGCAAGTAAATTTTTTGTATTTTGAATTATTTTTTTGTTTGTTTCACCCACAACTAAACAAAAACAAAAGGAAAACAAAATCTACTGAGTGAAGAAAGCAAACAAGCATAGACAAGAATATCAATCCCACAATATTGCTCCCTGGCAACGGCGCCAGAAAAGAGCTTGATAATCCCCAAGTACAAGGAATCATCGTAGCAATTTCCAAAAGTGGAAGTGATAAGTATGGAGTGTCGAACCCACAAGGAGCTAAAGGTAAGATCAATATTCTCTCAAGTCCTATCTGCCACTGATACAACTCTACATACACCGAACATTTGCTTCCATCTAGAAACGAGAAATAAAACTACATTGTGGGTATGAAGAGGATGGCTTTGCATGATATCAGAGAACTAAAATATAAAAATAGGTGTTGTTATCATAAAGTTCGAATATATTACTATATATTATAGATAGCGAGTGTGGAATAATGATGCGTCGGTGTGAGGAATTATCCTAGGCAATTGTTAACAAGATTGGTAATCGTCATTGCAATTTCATATGAGGGAGAGGCATAAGCTAACATACTTTATCTTCTTGGATCATATGCACTTATGATTGGAACTCTAGCAAGCATCCACAACTACTAAAGATCATTAAGGTAAAACCCAACCATAGCATTAAAGTATCAAGTCCCCTTTATCCCATACGCAACAACCCCCTTACTCGGGTTTATGCTTCTGTCACTCAAGCAACCCACTATAAGCGAATCATGAACATATTGCAACACCCTACAGCGGGAATCCCTCACGTGTGCGCGGCACAAAAGGCACCATAGGGCAGCACCAAAATAAAACATACAACTCAAACAAATCTAGATCATCAATCAACCCAAAGGACAAAAGAAATCTACTCAAAACATCATAGGAGGGCAACACATCATTGGATCATCATATGTGGCATAAAGCACCATGTTCAAGTAGGGGATTACAGCGGGGTGCGGGAGAGTGGACCGCGTAAAAGAGATGAGGATGGTGATGAAGATGGTGATGTTGATGAAGACGATCACCGCGGCGATGGTTCCCCCGATGGCACTCCGGCGCCACCGAGAGAGAGTGGGAGAGGTTCTCCCCCTTGTGCTTCCTCCTCCATGGCCTTCCCCCTAGATGGGGAGAGGTTCTCCCTCTGGTCCTTGGCCTCCATGGCGATGATGGCCCCCTCCGGGATCCTCCTCCATGACCTCCGGTGATGATGGCCCCCTCCGGCAGGGTGCCAGAGAGGGCCTAGATTGGTTTTTCATGGCTACATAGGCTTACGACGGCGGAACTCCCGATCTAGGTTTATTTCTAGAAGTTTTTATATTTATAGGAATTTTTGGCGTCGAGAACAAGTCAAGGGGGTCCACGAGGAGCCCACAAGATCGGAGGGCGACCCCAGGGGGTAGGGGCGCCCTCCACCCTTGTGGAGGCCTCGTGGCTCTTCTGGCCCAACTCTTTTGCTTCGGGAGCTACTTCTGGTCCATAAAAAATCACCATAAATTTTCAGGTCATTTGGATTCCGTTTGATATTCCTTTTCTGCGAAACCCAAAAACAAGGAAAAAACAGAAATTGGCACTGGGCTCTAGGTTAATATGTTAGTCCCAAAAAGCATATAAAATAGCATGTAAATGCATATAAAACATCCAAGATAAAAAATATAATAGCATGGAACAATAAAAAATTATAAATACGTTAGAGACGTATCAGTTGCCAATCGCTAGTACGGGCCGAACTGTGGGCCTACAATCATCTTCGGCCATTACTTAGGTCTAGAGTTAATCTAGCCCACTATTAGTTTCGGGCCTTTAAAAGGCCGAGTAAACTGCTTGCCATAATTGGGTCAAAAAATTCAATACGCTTTTAACATGTTGAGATCTGGATTGAGCCTTAATTGTGGCGAACAAATCACGGGCCGACAGCAGGCTGTAATATACATTGGCCCAGAATTGGCCCATTTGTATGACGGGCCATTAACAGGCTGAAATGTTGTTGGGCCTTGGTTGAGCCAATTACATGACGGGCTGGAAGCAGGCCGGATGTATGCCATTTCCTGCCATGTCTTAAGTGTGAACATTTTTTATTCTATTTTAACCCAGGTCTCGTTATTTGCCACTAAGAAATGGGATGAATCGGCAACAATGTTGCTTATATGTGCAAAGCATGTTATCTGCCTGCTTTTTTCTCTTTCAGGGTGATATCATACACCAAGAACTGCCATTGATGCTATGCAACTAGAGTTGGATATAAACGTCAAACAAGTGCAGTCATCAGCTTGCTCAGCTGCTTGTGCTACAGCTCCCAGGCAGGGCTAACCTTTCTTGACCTGTGTTGAAGTGTTGTCGGTTCTGTATATTATTTTAGGCGGCATGTTTATTTGCACTGGTGGTGTCCTTTGATGCCCAGTGTATGTAATGTGCTGTCTGGTTGAGCTTTATTATCGCTGGTAGCGAACTTTTATGCCCAGTGGACGTAATATGCAGTAATTTCTTTGTTGTATAGTCTAGGTATATTCTTCGTCATGATGCTGTAATTTAACTTTTGTATATGCTGTCGCCGCTCCCTGAAAAGGCCATAAGCTTTAACGAAGCGCAATGGGCCTAAAGGTTCAGTTTATTATATATAAAAAATTGGTGCTAAAACTGGCCCGCCCGCCAATCGCTGTAAATGGGCCGAAACATGGGCCTACAATCATGTCCGGCCAATAGGAGGCCTAGATGTAAACTCACCAACTATTAGTTTTGGGCCTTTAACAGGCCGAGTAAAGCAGTTTCTAAGTTGGGCCAAAAAAAGAATGGGATTTTAATAGTTCAAAAAGTAGATTGGGCATGAATAGTGTTGGAGGCCCATGATAGGGTCATAGTTGGTCGAATAACATAATGGGTCGTATGCAGGCCGGATGCAAAGCGGACCATCATTAGGCCCAGTTATCTCACAGGCCTTTAATGGGCCAATAGTCAGGTTGGGCTAAAATATATCAACGAAGACTACAGGCCTAAGTCACTTCAGCCCAGAAATGGGCCCACGTGCAGATAGGTCGTTAAATGGTCGAAAGTGAAATTGGGCCGACAACGTCCAATATGTACCAATGGCCATTAACAGGCCGAAAGTAATATCAGGCTAAACTATCACGTGGGCCTTTAAGAGTCTGTACTTCAAATGGGCCCCCAATGGGGCCGAAAGCATAGTGCCTGTTAACGGCCATATCATATATGGGTCGTAATTTGGCCCAAAGAATGTCTAGCAGTTAACGGGTCAGATCCTATATGGGTCGTCATTTGGCCCAAAACTTGGCAGACTGTTAATGGGATGGATCTTATGTGGGTCGTAATTTGGCCCAAACCGTGGTAGGCTGTTAACGGGCCGACCTAGTAGAGTGTGACAAAATCTTGTGGGACCTTGGCTGGGCCGGAATTTTTATCTTAAATGGGCTACTGTTGGGCCCTGCTACATGTCGAGGTAACATAGGCACGTTCCCTCCAATGTACGGATGACATCTGTCCCAACGCTGAGCCGACACGTGGATTCTCCAGCGAATGAGAATTTTACACATGGAAAATACCCATTGGTTCGGGCTGTTAAGGGGTTATCGGATCCAAATCGGAACCCGATAGCTTAATGGCGACCCGTTATGGTGGATGCCACGTTTCGGTTACCCTTGACGAAAACACTTCCATGACGCGCCATTTATTGTCATGGAAGTGGACACTTCCGTGATGATAATTTTGGTATTGTCATGGAACACTTCTATGATAGCACAGGTATGACTATCTTGATTCTCTAATAAAATTGTCATGGATGTACATGCATGACAGGAAATGTGACCTACTATGACAAACACGTATCATCACGGAAGTGGTTTTTTTAGTGCAAGTGGATTCAAGACCCCCTTGTGGAAAGATCCCCTAGTGGATTCAAGACCTCCTCCTTGGAGATGAACTAGTTCCTTTGTATCCCCCTTTGTTGGATTTGGATCGTGTATTTCTTTGTGTACTTGGATCTAGCACATGTGTATTCAAATCTCGTAGATTTGAGTGTTTCCTCTCGTTTTTTCCCTCGTGTGTTCATCGTATTCTTCGTGTTCTTTGGGAATCCCCCTCCAAATCGTGAAAGATCGTACCCTAGGGCTCCACCCTACATCACCACGTGCATAGGTCGTCAGTGTTGGCGCCTCCACAAGCCCGTGCTGATGTCGTCGGTGTCGCCACCGTAGCAACACCGTGATGATGTCGTCGTCGTCGTTGTCACCACCGCAGCACCGTGACGATGTTGTCATCGTCGCCGCCATCACAGCACCGTGTCGATGACGTCATCGTCGCTGCCGACCCAACCCCGTGTCGATATCATCATCGTCGTCGCCGCCCCAGCCCCGTGTCAAACTAATTGATGTGAAAATGGGTAGGAAGCATAGAGCAGATCAACGGATCAAACTCTCAAAGGTTGGAGGTTGGATTTTCTTTGGTGTGCTTAGGAGAAAGAGAAGAAACACAAAGTCATGCTGAACTCTGGACTACATCAGTTTGTTCTATGTTAGGACTGATGTCTTGTAGATAGTTAGCATATTTATATAACTCAAAATCTCTTTATATATACTTAGAAGATTGGTGCCAACTAGCTCAACACCATGAGACAGAGGGTTACCCAAAAATCCAGCACCAATAGCAATGAGGCATAAGTAAACCACGAAGTAATCTCTAGTTTCTATTTTTTTACGTGAGCATTTTACCACACCTGATGTTTCCTGTGATGGAGGCTGGTGTTCTCAGCCAAATGTTCATCATGAATAGTTTCATTTTTATAGAGCTAATTTCCCTTGTCTTTTTCTCATTAGTCCATTGTAGTTATTAATTGGATAAATCCCATGAGTAAGAAAGTAGTGAAACCAAATTTAGGGTCGCATACCTGCGCATTCTCAGTCCTATGTATATATGTAGATAAAAAGCTCTAATAATAAACCCAAGAACCAATATATGCAGCTAGTGCATTCTCCCACATTTGTCTGCTAAGAACAAGAATAGTTGGAACAAAGGGAATCGCTCGATACTTAGGTAGCAGCTTCAAAGCAATATGAGATGAATTAACTGGTACATGGACACAATAGACAATACACATAGCATAGCATGATCCACATATATTTTGGGCATAAAGTATTCTCAGACGGTCACCTAACTAATGTCTTGGGATAACACATGAGAACACAATCATGTTTTTCGATTACATAAATACGCGGACAATACCATATTTCACTTCATATCAGTTAACCATCAGTCAAAATGAAGAAATTTTACTCAATGCATATAAATCAATAAAGCATAGATGGGGGCAAATAACCACATGGAGTACCATACTCCAAATATGAATCGAACAGAGAGATGTGGATGGTACCTTGTCCATGGCTGCAGCACCAGGGCCAGAGTACCTTGTCCATGGCGTCCTCAACGGGAATCAGCATTGTCAGTGTGCGGATCTGAGCCTGCCTCCGATCCTGGCCTGCTGCTCGATCTGGTGCAGGGGGGAGGTGTTCGCCATCTACCCTCTCCCCTCCCACGGAACACAGGCCTCCCCGCCGCCGCCCTCCTCGCCTCGCTCCATTCCCTCCACCTCTCCCTCATCGAGGCTGCCTTCGCGCTCCCTCGATGGCTCGACCCCCACACCACCCCTACCATGTCTTCATCTTCTGCGGCGAGCTCCACATCCTACCGCGCTCCCTCTCCCCCGACACGCCCTCCCTCCACGACGACTCTGTCGACACCCGCGCCTCCGACGCTGTCTAGGCCGCCATACATCACTGTATCGCTGTCTAGGCCACCGAGAACCTCCACACGACGCGCATCACCGTGCAGGGGCCCGTGGCCAAGGTTCACAAGGAGGAGCCCTGCTTGATCGCTTGCGCGGTTGAGGGGTTCTACAATCTAGATTGGGTATGGTCGAAGACGGGGACGACGACGGTTGGAGAGGAGAGGAGGTGGAAGGGAGGCTGACGTTGGAGGGGATCTCGATCTAGATCTAGATGATCTGGAGTGGGACGATTGGTGGGGCTAAATGTGGATCTAGGGGAGGGGGATTGTCTCACCTGCGTTACAGATATCCACTTACTAGTAGTGCTAGTTTTACAACCCGCACTACTACTACGGCCAGTCCGTGGGACAAGATTGAGAATATTTACTGGTAGCGTGTTTTTTTGCCATGCGCTATAAATAACGTTTACTAGTAGCGCGGGTTAATATAGCGTGCTACTAGTAAATAGTAGTAGCGCGGCTCAATATAGCGCGCTACTAGTAAGTTATTGCCTATAAGCTTTTCCCTAGTAGTGCGTGCAACTTCTTCTTGTCGCTCTCGTCGGAGGGCCTGTTCTTGTTCACGCACACGACGGTTGCGTTCATTGACGGCTCGTGTTGCTTCGCGTAGGGCATGTTGAGCTTCTTGGGCTTGTTCCTCACGGTGCTGTCGTTCTTGTTGTAGGGCGTCGCTGTCTTGGTGTACTTGGTGATCTTTGCGGATTGGAGCTTGCTCTTGTTCCATGGGATCATTTGCTTGGCGCCAAGGGCGGCCATGTTCCCGGAGGCATTCTTGTAAACCATTGCCATGAAATGGGTTTTGTGGAGCTTGATGATCTTCATGGTCTTGCCGACGATGCAGACGAGCTCGTTGAAGGCTTGCATCCGAAGAAGATTCTGAAGAATGTCGGCTTGAGTGACGCCATCTTGATGATGATGATGTCATAGAAGAACGGTTAACCATTAAACCACGAGACTCCTCCATTTGAGTAAACATCCTAGTGTCGAGCTCTTCCATGTGGGTGGAAAGCTTGTTGTCGAAGTAGTCTCTTGTACGTAGCTCGGATTGTCGCAAGTCGGTGGCGAGTAGGTCGATGCGGCCGCTCAATGCTTCATTCGCTTGATGCAAAGCTCTTTGCGCACCGAATAGGTGCTGCTTGGTGACGTAATTGTTCGGGTCCTCTTCTTACGTGATGAAGAGTGCGTTGGTAGAAGTACTTGGCCTATCCATCATCTCAAGCAAATATGTGAGTGGAAGAAATAAAAGAACTAGACCAAATGTACCTTATCAGATGTTGAAGATGGATCAATGATCTTCTAATTTGGTATTATGGAAATTGGGAAAAGGTGAGGGAAAGCTAGATCCACTAGTGACACAGCAAATCCATGGATCAAATCCAAATTGGGCAAAACACACAAAATTGGGGCTAGAAAGTGGAGGGGAAGACTCCAAGTTGTGAATCAACGTGGATGTGATCCAAGAAGATGTAGGGTGGAACCCTATGAGGTTGATCTTTTCACACTTGGAGGGGGAGAGAAAATCAAAGAGAAACACAAGAAGAACTCTCAAACGGACTTGATCCAATCACACATGTGCTAGATCCACATACACAGAGGGATACAAAGATCCAAAGTTAACAAAGGGAGATACAAAAGGGGCATTAGTTCATATCCATCCTAGGAGGAAGGAGGTCTTCAATCCATGAAGGATCTTCCCACAAGGGGGTCTTGAGTCTACTTGGGGGATCTTCTCCTAGGAGGCCTTGGTCTCCAATGGAGTAGGTACAAGTGGATGAGCAAAGCTCTATCTCCGAAATGAGTTATCACAATGCTAACCCTAAAACGTTGGTAGAGGAAGAGTATATATAGTCTAGGGGGTGAAGGGGTACATGGGCCTTTGGCCCGTTCTTTGTGCGCAAACATGCGCCGGAAGTTCGGGCTAGGGGCTGGATGTCCGGCGGCTCATGTCGGGCCAGATGTTCGGGCTAGAGGCCGGATGCCCGGGCTGGCGGGGGCCGGTTTCTATGCTCTTTGTGTAGGAAGGGCTAGATTTCCGGGGCTGGGCCAGATGTCTGGTGCCTGTAGGTGGTCTTCGGCTGAGTTTCTGGTGCGGTTGACATCTCCAGGGGTTGGATGTCCGGGCCAGGGGCCGGAAGCCCCGTGGCTTGTAGGCCTTCTCCGGTTCCTTCCATCGTGCTCCTTCGTCCATGTACTTGGGGGCTTGTCCGTCGTCACGAGCATCTTTGAGAGGGTGGTCTTCATACCTAATCACACATAGAATTTCGGCTTTAGGTAGTAGCCATGTCTCACGTGGGTAATACAGAATATCACTAAGGAGAGATGTCACCTCGGTCTCGAGAGCTCTTGCATGTGCTCGTGTCATCGGTCCACTTGGCACTTGGGGAGGTGTAGGTAGGTCCATGGGGATGACCATAGGATGCTCCGCATCATCTCCTCCCCCCTTTTGAAAGATCCGACCTCGGATCAAAAACCTCATCACCATGGTAGGGAGAGAGATCCTTGACGTTGAAGATATCGCTCATGTTGTACTTGTCGCGCGGTATGTCGATCTTGTATGCATTGTTGTTGTAGCGTGCGATCACCTTGAAGGGTCCATCGGCTCAAGGTAGTAGCTTGGACTTGCGTTCGTTGGGGGAGCGGTCCTTGCGAAGGTGTAGCCACATAAGATCTCCAATGTTGAATATCATGGGTTGCTTGTTGATGTTGAGCTTGGTCGCGATGCGGTTTACTTGGCACTCGATTGCTTTTCTTGTATCTCCATGCACCTTCTTGAGATAGCTCGCTCATGCACTCGCGTCCATGTTGATGCACTCTTGTAGAGGTAGCAGGAGAATGTCCAACTGGAACAATGGATTGAATCCATAGACGACCTCGAAGGGGGACTTGCCAGTAGTAGAGTGTCTTGCTTGATTGTAGGCGTACTTTGCGATGGGCAAGCATTCCTCTCACTCCTTTATGTTCTTTTTGATCAACACACGGAGGAGGGTTGATAGCGTCCGGTTTGTGACCTTCGTTTGGTCGTTGGTTTGTGGATGGTATGTGAATGAGAAGAATAGCTTGATTCCGAGCTTGGCACATAGGGTGTTCCAAAAGTAGCTAAGAAATTTGATGTCACGGTCCGACACAATAGTCTTGGGCACTCCATGCAGACGCACAATTTCCTTACAAAAGAGATTTGTAACATGTGAAGCATCGTCTATCTTGTTATATGGAATAAAGTGTGCCATTTTAGAAAAACGGTCCACAACAACAAATACCGAATATTTTTCATTTTAAGTTCTTGGGAAACCAAGCACAAAGTCCATATTAATATCTTCCCATGGGTGATATGGAATAGGAAGTGACATATAGAGACCATGGCTTTGAGCTTTGGACTTAGCTTTGCGACATGTAGAGCATCAAGTGGTGTAGCGTGAGACGTCACGAAACATCTTGGGCCGAAAGTAGTTCTTGAAGAGCATAGTGAATGTCTTGTCATGTCCAAAGTGTCCCATAAGTCCTCCACCATGAGCCTCTTGCAAAAGCAATAAAGGAAGAGAAGACTCGGGGATACAAAGCTTGTTAGCTCTCATTAGATAATCATCCTTGATATAATATTGCTCCCAAGTGTTATGCATTAGACATTTTGCGTAAGGAATGGCAAATGAAACATCATGCGCATACAAGTCTTTAATGTGCTCAAATCCTATGACATTCAATTCAAATTGAGTTACAAGCATGCACTTGCGGGAAAGAGCGTCTGCCACAACATTTTTCTTGCCTTTGATGTACTTGATAACATAAGGAAATGACTCAGTGAACTCACTCCATTTGGCATGTCGCTTATTCAATTTTGTTTGACCTTTAAGGTATTTAAGTGTCTCATGGTCTGTATGGATGACAAATTCATGAGGGTGAAGATAATGCTCCCACACATGCAAGACTCTCACTAAAGCATACAACTCTTTGTCATAAATGGGGTAGTTAAGCTGCGCTCCAAAAAGTTTCTCGCTAAAGAATGCGATTGGGTGCTTCTGTTGCATCAACACACCTACTATGCCATTACCACCAGCGTCGCAATGCACTTCAATAGTTTTATCAAAATTGGGCACTACAAGCAATGGACCATGTGTAAGCAAATTCTTAAGATCATGAAATGCGTTATATCGGGGTGGTCCCCAAACAATGATGCATTCTTTTTTACTTAATGCGTGCAATGGTGCTAAAATCCTTCACAAAGCGTTGATAAAATCTGGCTAAACCAAGGAAGCTACCCACTTGTTGCAAGTTGGTTGGTTGTGGCCAAGATTTAATAGCATCAATTTTAGCTTCATCAACATGAACACCCTTAGAAGACACAACAAAGCCCAAGAAAACAAGCTTGTCAACACCAGATGTGCATGTCTCCATATTAGCATAAAGTTGCTCGTTTCGAAGAGTTTGCAAAACGGTCCTAAGATGGGTGGCATGGTCTTCTGGAGATTCGCTAAACACAAGTATATCATCAAAGTAGACCACAACACATATGGAAATGTATTTGTGAAGAACGTAATGCATCACACGCATGAAAGTGTTAGGTGCCTCGGATAAGCCCATAGGCATGACTAACCACTCATATAAGCCAGACTTGGTTTTGAAAGCAATTTTCCATTCATCACCCTCTTGAATGTGAATTTTTTAATAGACACTTTTAAGATCACTTTTTGAGAAGATGGTGGCTTCGCTAAGCTCATCTAGCATATCGTCAAGGCGTGGAATGGGATGCACAACTCAATCCAACGCACATGCAGCGAGCGATCGAAATTTTGGGCAGTCGATCGGCGTCCAACGTTGCCCCTTATAAAATCTCAATAAATATGTTGAAGAGCAATAAAAGCGAGACTATCAAGACAGAAAAAAGACGATACGCCCTTTAAACAAAAGGGGGGAAAGTACTTATACTTAGAGCATCTCCAGCAGATCCTGTATACCCCGTCCTGCAAAAATTGGTTTAAAGAATACAACAAAACATTTTTTTTTGTATTTTTATGGTATGACCTTTTTCCCGGCACAACAGATCCCGTAAAATATTTCATTTTCCCGGTAAAATTGCACAACCCCCACTAGAAAAGGTCCATTAAATTACTGGATTCGTCTCGACCGCGCGCGCATCTTGCCGGTGACAGCGCCGCCATGGAGCAAGACGAGGACCACAGGGACGGACGCGACGAGCAGGCAGCAGCTAGCTCGCAGCGACGGCGTCTGATAACCCACAAGTGTAGGGGATCGCAATAGTTTTCGAGGGTAGAGTATTCAACCCAAATTTATTGATTCGACACAAGGGGAGCTAAAGAATATTCTCAAGTATTAGCAGTTGAGTTGTCAATTCAACCACACCTCGATAACTTAATCTGCAGCAAAGTATTTAGTAGCAAAGTAATATGATAGTAGCGGTAACAGTGGCAAAAGTAACAGTAGCAGTTTTGGTTTTGTAGTGATTGTAACAGTAGCGACGGAAAAGTAAATAAGCGAAGAACAATATGTGAAAAGCTCGTAGGCATTGGATCGGTGATGGAGAATTATGACGGATGCGATTCCTCATGCAATAGTTATAACATAGGGTGACACAGAACTAGCTCCAATTCATCAATGTAATCTAGGCATGTATTCCGAATATAGTCATACGTGCTTATGGAAAAGAACTTGCATGCCATCTTTTGTCCTACCCTCCCGTGGTAGCGGGGTCCTATTGGAAACTAAGGGATATTAAGGCCTCCTTTTAATAGAGTACCGGACCAAAGCATTAACACTTAGTGAATACACGAACTCCTCAAACTACGGCCATCACCGATAATGATCCCGATTATTGTCACTTCGAGGTTAACGGATCATAACACATAATAGGTGACTATAGACTTGCAAAATAGGATCAAGAACTCACATATATTCATGAAAACATAATAGGTTCAGATCTAAAATCATGGCATTCGGGCCCTAGTGACAAGCATTAAGCATAGCAAAGTCATAGCAACATCAATCTTAGAACATAATGGATACTAGGGATCAAACCCTAACAAAACTAACTCGATTACATGGTAAATCTCATCCAACCCATCACCGTCCAGCAAGCCTACAATGGAATTAGTCACGCACGGCGGTGAGTATCATGAAATTGGTGATGGAGGAAGGTTGATGATGACGATGGCGATGGATTCCCCTCTCCAGAGCCCCGAACGAACTCCAGATCAGCCCTCCCGAGAGAGATTAGGGCTTGGCGGCGGCTCCCTATCGTAAAACACGATGAATCATTCTCTCTGATTTTTTTCTCCCCGAACGTGAATATATAGAGTTGGAGTTGAGGTCGGTGGAGCACCAGGGAGCCCACGAGGCAGGGGGCGCACCCAGGGGGTAGGCGCGCCCCCCACCCTCGTGGACAGAGGTCGGTGGAGCACCAGGGGGGCCATGAGCAGGGGGCACGCCCAGGGGGGTACGCGCGCCCCCCACCCTCATGGACAGGGTGTGGCCCGGGGGGTAGGAGTGCCTTGATTCTTTCGCCAGTATTTTTTATTAATTCCAAAAATATTCTCTGTGAAGTTTCAGATCATTCCGAGAACTTTTATTTCTGCACAAAAATAACACCATGGCAGTTCTGCTGAAAACAGCGTCAGTCCGGGTTAGTTCCATTCAAATCATGCAAGTTAGAGTCCAAAACAAGGGCAAGAGTGTTTGGAAAAGTACATACGACGGAGACGTATCAACTCCCCCAAGCCTAAACCTTTGCTTGTCCTCAAGAAATTCAGTTGATAAACTGAAAGTGATAAAGAAAAACTTTTGCAAACTCTGTTTGCTCTTGTTGTTGTAAATATGTAAAGCCAGCATTCAGGTTTTCAAAGAAAGATTATGAACTAACCATATTCACAATAACATTTAGGTCTCATATTTACTCATATCAATGGCATAATCAACTAGCGAGCCATAATAATAAATCTCGGATGGCAACACTTTCTCAAAACAATCATAATATGATATAACAAGATGGTATCTCGCTAGCCCTTTCTAAGACCGCAAAACATAAATGCAGAGCACCTCTGAAGATCAAGGACTAACTAAACATTGTAATTCATGGTAAAAGAGATCCAATCATAGTCATACCCAATGTAAATTAATAGTAATGGATGCAAATGACACCGGTGCTCTCCAGCTGGTGCTTTTTAATAAGAGGGTGATGACTCAACATAAAAGTAAAGAGATAGGCCCTTCGCAGAGGGAAGCAGGGATTTGTAGAGGTGCCAAAGCTCGATTTTAAAGTAGAGATGAATAATATTTTGAGCGGCATACTTTCATTGTCAACATAACAACAGAGAGATCTCGATATCTTCCATGCTACACACATTATAGGCGGTTCCCAAACAGAATGGTAAAGTTTATACTCCCCCACCACCAACAAGCATCAATCCATGGCTGGCTCGAAACAACGAGTGCGTCCAACTAGCAACAGCCTTGGGGGAGCTTTGTTTGCAATTATTTCGATTTGATTTGCTTAAAGAATGGGACTAGGCATCCCGGTGACCAGCCATTTTCTCGTGAGTGAGGAGCGGAGTCCACTCCTCTTGAGAATAACCCACCTAGCATGGAAGCTATAGACAGCCCTAGTTGATACATGAGCTATTCGAGCATACAAAACAGAATTTCATTTGAAGGTTTAGAGTTTGGCACATACAAATTTACTTGGAACGGTAGGTAGATACCGCATATAGGAAGGTATAGTGGACTCATATGGAATAACTTTGGGGTTTTATGGAAGTGGATGCATAAGCAGTATTCCCGCTTAGTACAAGTGAAGGCTAGAAAAATACTAGGAAGCGACCAACTAGAGAGCGACAATAGTCATGAACATACATTAAAATTAATAAACATTGTGTGCAAGCATGAGTAGGATATAATCCACCATGAAAATAAATATCGTGGAGGCTATGTTGATTTTGTTTCAACTACATGCGTAAACATGTGCCAAGTCAAGTCGCTCAAATTGTTCAAAGGAGGATACCACCCTATCATACCACATCACAACCATTTTAATAGCATGTTGGCACGCAAGGTAAACCATTATAAACTCCTAGCTAATTAAGCATGGCATAAGCAACTATAATCTCTAATTGTCATTGCAAATATGTTTATTCATAATAGGCTGAATCAGGAACGATGAACTAATCATATTTACAAAAACAAGAGAGGTCGAGTTCATACCAGCTTTTCTTATCTCAATCAGTCCATCATATATCGTCATTATTTCCTTTCACTTGCACGACCGAGATGTGAATAATAATAATAGTGCACATGCATTGGACTAAGGAGAAGACAAAGTAATATGGGCTCTTGGTTAAATAAACAATAATGCATATAAGAGCCACTTCAACATTTTCATTATGGTCTTCTCCTCTCGACCCCCAAAGAAAAGAAAAGAAATAGAACTATTTACACAGGAAAGCTCCCAACAAGCAAAAGAAGAACGAGAAATCTTTTTGGGTTTTCTTTTAGTTATTACTACTACCGGCATGGAAAGTAAACTAGCTAAAAGCTGCAACTATTTTTTTTGTTTTCTTAAGGTTTATCAAACACACAAGAAGAAAGCATAAAAAGGAAACAAACTAGCATGGATAGTGCAGTGAAAAAGTATGAGCACCGGCAACTAGAATGAGTGTGTGAACATGAATGTAATGTCGGTGAGAAATATGTACTCCCCCAAGCTTAGGCTTTTGGCCTAAGTTGGTCTATGGCCACGGCTGGCCTGGTGGATATCCAAAGTTATAGTTGGGGTCATACTGAGAGGCAGTAGCTATTGCCCCATGAGCTGCAGCTTGGAGGCGGGCTGCCTCCGTCCTCCTCTTATACTCGTTCGCCTCCTCCCTGGTTATAATATATCTCCCTTTTGCCTGAAAGTCAAAGAAAGTAGGAACAGGGAGAGCAACATGGAAAATGCGGCGCCTGTCAAACATTAGTCGGTACTGGAGAGGCTGTTCAGTCCTCTCAATAATTGATGGCGAACCATAGCATCATAATCTAGATAAGTGGGTGGCAATTCCATATCATTTTCATGTATGGGTATCTCAAGAAAGTTAGCCACACGGGTTGCATAAATCCCCCAAACAAGTCTCCACTTAAACCATTATTATGCAACATCTGTGCAACAATGGCCCCCAAGTTATATTGTTTATCTCCTAAAGCAGCACTCTTGAGAACACTAAGATCAGGGACACACATGTGACATGCTTCATCTTTACCATTTATACACCTACCTATGAAGAGCAAAATAATGTATAGCAGGAAAATGAATGCTCCCTATGGTAGCTCGTGTTATGTCTCTAGATTCCCCCACTGTAATACTAGCAAGAAAATCTCTAAACTCAGATTTGCGAGGTTCACTAGCACTACTCCATTGTGGAAGTTTGCAAGCAGTATTTAAATTCCCTCTAAGTCCATAGTGTAAGATTTGCCATGGATATCAAATAGGACAGTGTGAGAATTATGTGAATAAGAAAATTTGAACCTTCTCACAAAGGAATCAGTTATGTAGTAATACTGACGGCACTTATCTAGCATGAAGCCCTCTAGTTCAGCATTACGCACATATGTGTTAAATTCCTCCTTAATTCCTGCCTGGACCATGAAATCTTCCGACGGCCATTCACAAGGCCGCACTTGAGCTTCTCTTGGTGGTTCATGGTCCGGCTCATGCATTGCGGGCCTGGGTCCTTGCTTCCTTGAAGAACCACCTTGGAACAATTTCCTAGACATATTTCTTCCTCTGAAAAATTTCTGAAAATATTAATAACTCTAAATAAAAGTGAACCAAACTCAACAAAATTGATAGCAACTACTCCTACAAGTGCCTAGAGACTATATCATGCATTAGAACTACTTGGGACCATATAAATTTGATATGCAAGCTCTAGAACAAGGTCACCTAGGCAGCAAAATTTTGCAATGAATAAAGCACTAGAACAAAAACTAATTGGACCATTGGAGGAGTCACATACCAAAGAACAATCTCCCAAAGCAGTTTGTGAGTGGAGCTTTGAGCAAGGAGATCGAAAATCGCAGCAAAATGAGCAAGAACTCGTGCTTGAGCTGGTTGGCGATTTTTTTGGGAGGACGAAGGAGTGTGTGGTGGCTGGAATAAGTGGAGGGGAGCTACCAGGGGCCCACGAGGCAGGGGGTGGTCCTGCCCTGTACCCTCGTGGCCAGGTGCTTGCTCCCCCTGGTGTGTTCTCAGTGCCAGATATTCTCAAATATTCTAGAAAAAATCATATTTCATTTTTGGGGTATTTGGAGAACTTTTATTTTCGAGGTATTTTTTATTGCATGGATAATTCAGAAAATGCATGTAAAATACTATTTTGCTTTATTTAATCTAAATAACAGAAAGTAAAAGGAGGGTGCAGAAGGTTGTGCTTTCTAACTTCATCCTTCTCATTCTCATCATAAGGTATCCACTATCTAGTTTGATCAAGTCTTGTTAACAAACTCATTCAGAATAACATGGAACCGGAGAAATTTCGAATAACACTATGTTACCTCAACGGGGATATGCACATCCCCAACAATAAGAATATCATATTTCTTCTTGCCAGTAGGAAGAGGAAATTCAAAACCTCCAATAGTAATCGATGGAATTTTTCCAATAGAATTGATATTGTGGACTTGAGGTTGTTTCTTCGGAAAGTGTACCGTATGCTCATTTCCGTTAACATGAAAAGTGACATTGCCTTTGTTGCAATCAATAACAGCCCCTGCAGTATTCAAAAGGGGTCTACCAAGGATAATCGACATACTATCGTCCTCGTGAATATCAAGAATAACAAAGTCCCTTGAAAGAGTAACGTTTGCAACCACAACAGGCACATCCTCACAAATACCGACAGGTATAGCAGTTGATTTATCAGCCATTTGCAAAGATATTTCAGTAGGTGTCAACTTATTCAAATCAATCTACAATATAAGGAGAGAGGCATAACACTAACACTGGCTCCAAGATCACATAAAGCAGTTCTAACATAGTTTCTTTTAATGGAGCATGGTATAGTTGGTACTCCTGGATCTCCTAGTTTCTTAGGTATTCCACCCTTAAAAGTATAATTAGCAAGCATGGTGGAAATTTCAGCTTCCGGTATCTCTCTTATTTGTAACAATATCCTTCATATACTTAGCATAAGGGTTCATTTTAAGCATATCTGTAAAACACATAGGCAAGAAGATAGGTCTAATTATTTTAGCAAAGCGCTCAAAATCCTCATCATCCTTTTTCTTGGATGGTTTAGGAGGAAAGGGCATGGGTTTCTGAACCCATGGTTCTCTTTCTTTGCCATGCTTCCTAGCAACAAAGTCTCTCTTATCATAACGTTGATTCTTTGATTGTGGGTTATCAAGATCAACAGCAGGTTCAATTTCTACATCATTGTCATTACTAGGTTGAGCATCAACATTAACATTATCACTAGGTTCATGTTCATCACCAGATTGTGTTTCAGCATCAGAGATAGAAATATCATTGGGATTCTCAGGTGTGTCTACAACAGGTTCACTAGAAGCATGCAAAGTCCTATCATTTTTATTTTTCTTCTTCTTAGAAGGACTAGGTGCATCAACATTAGTTGAATCTTGCTCAATTCTCTTAGGGTGGCCCTCAGGATACAAAGGTTCCTGAGTCATTTTGCCCCCTATAGTCATAACTCTAACAGTATTATCATTCTTCTTACTATGTAATTCATTGAGCAAATCATTTTGAGCTTTAAGCACCTGTCCTACTTGAGTGGTAACAATAGATGCATGTTTACTAATGAGTTTAAGTTCACCATTAACACTAGCCATATAATCACTCAAGTGCTCAATCATATAAACATTATGTTTCAATTGTCTACCAACATAAGCGTTGAAGTTTTCTTGTTTAACAATAAAATTATCAAACTCATCTAAGCATTGGCTAGCAGACATATAACGAGGAATATCACCTTCATCAAATCTATAGAGAGAATTTACCTTTACTACATGTGTCGGGTTATCAAGACCATGTATTTCTTCAACAGGCGACAAATTAAGACCATGTATTTCTTCAATAGGAGGTAAATTCTTAACATCTTCAGTTTTAATACCTTTTTCTTTCATAGATCTCTTTGCGTCTTGCATATCTTCAGGACTGATAAATAGAATACCCCTTTTCTTTGGAGTTGGCTTAGGAATTGGTTCAGGAAGTGTCCAATTATTTTCATTAGTCAACATATTATTCATTAGTAATTCAGCTTGATCAACTGTTCTTTCCCAGAAAACACAACCAGCACAACTATCCAGGTGGTCTGTGGAAGCATCGGTTAGTCCATTATAAAAGATATCAAGTATTTCATTTTTCTTGAGAGGGTGATAAGGCAAAGCATTAAGTAATTGGAGAAGCCTCCCCGAAGCTTGTGGGAGACTCTTTTCTTCAATTTGCACAAAATTATATATTTCCCTTAAAGGAGCTTGTTTCTTATGAGCGGGGAAATATTTAGCAGTGAAGTAATAAATCGTATCCTGGGGACTACGCACACAACCAGGATCAAGAGAATTAAACCATATCTTAGCATCGCCCTTTAATGAGAACAGAAATAATTTAAGGATATAGTAGTAGCGAGTTTTCTCATCATTAGTGAACAGGGTGGCTATATCATTTAATTTTGTAAGATGTGCCACAACAGCTTCAGATTCATAGCCATAAAAAGGATCAGATTCAACCAAAGTAATTATCTCAGTATCAATAGAGAAATCATAATCCTTATGAGTTACAAAGATAGGTGAAGTAGCACAAGCAGGGTCATATTTCATTCTAGCATTCAAAGGTTTTTCTTTCAGCTTAGCTAATAATTTCTTAAGATCACTCTTATCATTGCAAGCAAGAAAGTCTCTAGCAGTTTCTTCATCCATAACTTAACCCTTAGGCACAACAGGCAATTCATATCTAGGGGGAGAATCTTCATCATCGCTTGCATCAATGTTATCAGTTTCAATAATTTCATTCTCTCTAGCCCTAGCAAGTTGTTCATCAAGAAATTCACCTAGTGGCACAGTAGTATCAAGCATGGAAGTAGTTTCATCATAAGTATCATGCATAGCAGAAGTGGCATCATCAATAACATGCGACATATCAGAATTAATAGCAGAAGCAGGTTTAGGTGTCGCAAGCTTACTCAAAACAGAAGGTGAATCAAGTGCAGAGCTAGATGGCAGTTCCTTACCTCCCCTCGTAGTTGAGGGAAAATCTTAGTTCTTTCGTCTTTCAAGTTCCTCATAGTGACCAGCAGATATAAATCCCAAGTGACTCAAAGAATAGAGCTATGCTCAAGAACGGCGCTTGAAAAATAGTTTTCATAACCCACAAGTATAGTGGATCGCATAGCAGTTTTCGAGGGTAGAGTATTCAACCCAAATTTATTGATTCGACACAAGGGAGCCAAAGAATATTGTCAAGTATTAGCAGTTGAGTTGTCAATTCAACCACACCTGGATAACTTAATATCTGCAGCAAAGTATTTAGTAGCAAAGTAATATGATAGTAACTTGATATGATGGCAAAAGTAATGATGAGCAGTTTTGGTTTTGTAGTGATTGTATGATGGCGGCGGAAAAAGTAAATAAGCGAAAGAACAATATGTGAAAAGCTCGTAGGCATTGGATCGGTGATGGAGAATTATCTGGATGTGATTCCTCATGCAATAGTTATAACATAGGGTGACCTGTAACTAGCTCCAATTTATCAATGTAATGTAGGCATGTATTCCGAATATAGTCATACATGCTTATGGAAAAGAACTTGCATGACATCTTTTGTCCTACCCTCCCGTGGCAGCGGGGTCCTATTGAAAACTAAGGGATATTAAGGCATCCTTTTAATAGAGTACCGGACCAAAGCATTAACACTTAGTGAATGCACGAACTCCTCAAACTACGGTCATCACCGGTAATGATCCCGATTATTGTCACTTCGGGGTTAACGGATCATAACACATAATAGGTGACTATAGACTTGCAAGATAGGATCAAGAACTCACATATATTCATGAAAACATAATAGGTTCAGATCTAAAATCATGGCACTCGGGCCCTAGTGACAAGCATTAAGCATAGCAAAGTCATAGCAACATCAATCTCAGAACATAATGGATACTGTTGGGGAACGTAGCAGAAATTCAAAATTTTCTACGCATCACCAAGATCAATCTATGGAGATACTAGCAACGAGAGAGAGGGGAGTGCATCTTCATACCCATGAAGATCGTGATGTGGAAGTGTTACAAGAACGCGGTCGGTGGAGTCATTCACGAAGCGATTCAGATCGCGGCCAAATCCGATCTAAGCACCGAAGAACGGTGCCTCCGCGTTCAACACACGTGCAGCCCGGTGACGTCTCCCGCGCCTTGATCCAGCAAGGAGAGAGGGAGAGGTTGGGGAAGACTTCGTCCAGCAGCAGCACAACAGCGTGGTGGTGATGGAGGAGCGTGGCACTCCAGCAGGGCTTCGCCAAGCACCGCAAGAGACGAGGAGGGAGAGGGGTAGGGCTGCGCCAAGAGGGAGATGTTCTCACGTGTATGGCAGCCCCAAACCCCCATTGTGTATAGGGGGAAGGGAGGGGCTGCGCCCCCACCTAGGTTTCCACCCCTATGGGTGGCGGCCAGCCCTAGATCCCATCTAGGGGGGCGGCCAAGGGGGAGAGAGGGGGGGCGCTCCACTAGGTGGGCCTTAGGCCCATCTAAGCCTAGGGTTTCCCCCTTTTCCCTTCTCTCTTCGCCTTGGGCCCTGGAGGGGGGGTGCACCAGCCCACCTGGGGCTGGTCCCCTCCCACGCTTGGCCCACGCAGCCCTCTGGGTCCGGTGGCCCCACCTGGTGGACCCCCGGGACCCTCCCGGTGGTCCCGGTACGTTACCGATAGCACCCGAAACTTTTCCGATGACCAAAACAGGACTTCCCATATATAAATCTTTACCTCCGGACCATTCCGGAACTCCTCATGACGTCCGGGATCTCATCTGGGACTCCGAACAACATTCTGTAACCACGTATATCTATTCCCTATAACCCTAGCGTCATCGAACCTTAAGTGTGTAGACCCTACGGGTTCGAGAACCATGCAGACATGACCGACACAACTCTCCGGCCAATAACCAACAGCGGGATCTGGATACCCATGTTGGCTCCCACATGTTCCACGATGATCTCATCAGATGAACCACGATGTCAAGGATTCAATCAATCCCGTATACAATTCCCTTTGTCTACCGGTATAGTACTTGCTCGAGATTCGATCGTCGGTATACCGATACCTTGTTCAATCTTGTTATGGCAAGTCTCTTTACTCGTTCCGTAACACATCATCCCGTGATCAACTCCTTGATCACATTGTGCACATTATGATGATGTCCTACCGAGTGGGCCCAGAGATACCTCTCCGTCACATGGAGTGACAAATCCCGATCTCGATTCGTACAACCCAATGACACTTTCGGAGATACCCGTAGTGCACCTTTATAGCCACCCAGTTACATTGTGACGTTTGGCACACCCAAAGCATTCCTACGGTATCCGGGAGTTGCACAATCTCATGGTCTATGATACTTGACATTAGAAAAGCTTTAGCAAACGAACTACACGATCTTGTGCTATGCTTAGGATTGGGTCTTGTCCATCACATCATTCTCCTAATGATGTGATCCCGTTATCAATGACATCCTATGTCCATGGTCAGGAAACCATAACCATCTATTGATCAACGAGCTAGTCAACTAGAGGCTCACTAGGGACATGTCGTGGTCTATGTATTCACACATGTATTACGGTTTCCAGTTAATATAGCATGAACAATAGACAATTATCATGAACAAGGAAATATAATAATAACCATTTTATTATTAACTCTAGGGCATATTTCCAACAGTCTCCCACTTGCACTAGAGTCAATAATCTAGTTCACATCATCATGTGATTGCATTGAATCCAACTCCCACGGTGTTTGATCATATCTCGCTTGTGAGAGAGGTTTATTAGTCAACGGGTCTGAACCTTTCAGATCCGTGTGTGCTTTACAAATATCTATGTCATCTCCTAGATGCAGCTACCACGCGCTATTTGGAACTATTCCAAATAACTGCTGTACTATATGAATCCGGTTTACTACTCAGAGTCATCCGGATTAGTGTCAAAGTTTGCATCGACGTAACCCTTTACGACGAACTCTTTTACCACCTCCATAATTGAGAAAATTCCTTAGTCCACTAGTTACTAAGGATAAGTTTGATCACTGTCCTGTGATCCATTCCTGGATCACTCTTGTACCCTTTGATCGACTCATGGCAAGGCACACTTGAGTGTGGTACACAAAGCATAGCATAATGTAGAGCCTATGTACGAAGCATAGGGGCGACCTTCGTCCATTCTCTCTCTTCGCTGCGTGGTCGGTGTTGAGTCTTACTCAATACTCACACCTTATAACACAGCCAAGAACTCCTTCTTTGCTGATCTATTTTGAACTCCTTCAAAATCTTGTAACGGTATGTATTCATTTGAAAGTACTATTAAGCGTTTTTTGATCTATCCTTATAGATCTTGATGCTCAATGTTCAAGTAGCTTTATCCAGGTTTTCCATTGAAAAACACATTTCAAATAACCCTATATGCTTTCCATAAATTCTACAGCATTTCTGATCAACAATATGTTAACAACATATACTCATCAGAAATTCTATAGTGCTCTCACTCACTTCTTTGGAAATACAAGTTTCTCATAAACTTTGTATAAACCCAAAATCTTTGATCATCTCATCAAAGCGTATATTCCAACTCCGAGATGCTTACTCCGGTCCTTAGAAGGATTGCTAGAGCTTTGCATACTTGTTAGCATCTTTTAGGATTGACAAAACCTTACGGTTGTATCACATACAAACTTTCCTCAAGAAAATCGTCGAGGAAACAATGTTTTGACATCCTATACGCAAGATTTCATAAATAATGCAAAGAATCGCTAATATAATTCCAACAGACTCTTAGCATTGCTACGAGTGAGAAAGTCTCATCGTAGTCAACTCCTTGAACTTGTCGGAAAACATCTTAGCGACAAGTCGAGCTTTCTTAATGGTGACACTTACCATCATTGTCTGTCTTCCTTCTAAAATCCATCTGTACTCAACAGCCTTACGACCATCGAGTAGTTCTTCCAAAGTCTATACTTTGTTTTCATACATGGATCCTCTCTCGGATTTTATGGCCTCGAGCCATTCGTCGAAATCCGGGCCCACCATCGCTTCTCCATAGCTCGTAGGTTCATTGTTGACTAGCAACATGACCTCCAGGACAGGATTAAGTACCACTCTGAAGTAGTACGCATCCTTGTCGACCTATGAGGTTTGGTAGTGACTTGATCTGAAGTTTCATGATCACTATCATTAGCTTCCACTTCAATTGGTGTAGGCGCCATAGGAACAACTTCACGTGCCTGCTACACACTAGTTGAAGTGATGGTTCAATAACCTCATCAAGTCTCCACCATCCTCCCACTCAATTCTTTCAAGAGAAACTTTTCCTCGAGAAAGGACCCGATTCTAGAAACAATCCCTTTTGCTTCGGAATCGAGATAGGAGGTATACCCAACTGTTTTGGGTGTCCTATGAAGATGCATTTATCCGCTTTGGGTTCGAGCTTATCAGGCTAAAACTTTTCACATAAGCGTCGTAGCCCCAAACTTTTAAGAAACGACAACTTAGGTTTCTCTAAACCATAGTTCATACGGTGTCGTATTAACGGAATTGTGTGGTGCCCTATTTAAAGTGAATGTGGTTGTCTCTAATGCCTAACCCATGAACGATAGTAGTAATTCGATAAGAGACATCATGGTATTCCCCATATCCAATGGGGTGCATCTATGATGTTCGGACACACCATCGCACTATGGTGTTCCAGGCGGTGTTAGTTGTGAAACAATTTCCACAATGTCTCAATTGTGTACCAAACTCGCAACTTAGATATTCATCTCTATGATCATATCATAGACATTTTATCCTCTTGTCATGACGATCTTCAACTTCACTCTAAAATTACTTGAACCATTCAATAATTCAGACTTGTGTTTCATCAAGTAAATATACTCAGTATCTACTCAAATCATCTATGAAGTAAGAACATAACGATATCCACTGCGTGCCTCAAAGACTCATTGGACTACACACATCAAAATGTATTACTTCCAACAAGTTGCTTTCTTGTTCCATTTCTTTGAAAACGAGGCTTTCGGTCATCTTGCCCATGTGGTATGATTTGCATGTCTCAAGTGATTCAAAATCAAGTGAGTCCAAGCGGTCCATCTGCATGGAGTTTCTTCATGCATATATACCAATAGACATGGTTCACATGTCTCGGTCTTTTCAAAAGCGAGTGAGTCCAAAGATCCATCAACATGGAGCTTCTTCATGCGTTTATACCAATATGACTCAAATGGCAGTGCCACAAGTAGGTGGCACTATATCATTACTATCTTATATCTTTTGGCATGAACATGTGTATCACTACGATCGAGATTCAATAAACCATTCATTTTAGGTGCAAGACCGTTGAAGGTATTATTCAAATAAACAGAGTAACCATTATTCTCCTTAAATGAATAACCGCATTGCGATAGACATAATCCAATCATGTCTATGCTCAACGCAAACACCAAATAACAATTATTTAGGTTTAACACCAATCTCGGTGGTAGAGGGAGTATGCGATGCTTGATCACATCAAGCTTGGAAACACTTCCAACACATATCGTCATCTCACCTTTAGCTAGTCTCCGTTTATTCCGCAGCTTTTATTTCGAGTTACCAACACTTAGCAACCGAACCGGTATCTAATACCACTGGTGCTACTAGGAGTACTAGTAAAGTACACATTAATATAATGTATATCCAATATACTTCTATCGACCTTGCCAGCCTTCTCATCTACCAAGTATCCAGGTAGTCCTACTTGGTGACCGTTCCCCTCATTACGAAGCACTTAGTCTCGGGTTTGGTTTCAACCTTGGGTTTCTTCACTAGAGCAGCAACTGATTTGCCATTTCATGAAGTGTCTCTTCTTGCCCTTGCCCTTCTTGAAACTAGTGGTTTCACTAACCATCAACAATTGATGCTCCTTCTTGATTTCTACTTTCGCAGCGTCAAACATCGCGAATATTTCAAGGATCGTCATATCTATCCCTGATATGTTATAGTTCATCACGAAGCTCTAGCAGCTTGGTGGCAATGACTTTGGAGAAACATCACTATCTCATCTGGAAGATTAACTCCCACTTGATTCAAGTGATTGTTGTACTCAGACAATCGAGCACAAGCTCAACGATTGAGCTTTTCTCCCTTAGTTTGGAGGCTAAGAAACTCGTCGGAGGTCTTATACCTCTTGGCGTGGGCACGAGCACGAAATCCCAATTTCAGCCCTCGAAACATCTCATATGTTCATGACGTTTGAAATCGTCTTTGGTGCCTCAATTCTAAACCGTTTAACATTGCTTGAACTATCACGTAGTTATCAAAAGCGTGTATGTCGGATGTTACGCAACATCCACGAACTGACGTTCGAGCTTGACACACCGGCGGTGCATTTAAGGACATAAGCCTTATGCGCGGCAATGAGGACAATCCTCGGTTCTGGACCCAGTCCGCATAATTGCTACTATCAACTTTCAACTAAATTTTCTCTAGGAACATATCTAAAATAGTAGAACTAAAGCGCGAGCTACGACATAATTTGCAAAACCCTTTTGACTATGTTCAGGATAATTAAGTTCATCTTATGAACTCCCACTCAGATAGACATCCCTCTAGTCATCTAAGTGATACATGATCCGAGTCAACTAGGCCGTGTCCGATCATCACGTGAGACGGACTAGTCATCGTCGATGAACATCTTCATGTTGATCGTATCCACTATCGACTCATGTTCGACCTTTCGGTCTCTTGTGTTCCGAGGCCATATGCGTACATGCTAGGCTCGTCAACTCAACCTAAGTGTTTCGCGTGTGTAAATCTGGCTTACACCCGTTGTATGTGAACGTTAGAATCTATCACACCCGATCATCACGTGGTTGTAACATCCCAAATTTTCAATTTGGCATGTTATACATAGGTCATCCATGCATATCATATTTTATTGCCTTTTGTTTGCAATCCTCTAAATCCTAAGCAACTCAAGGACCCTCGGAGAGAGTTGGGGATTTTTCGATTTTCATATTTGATTTTTATCAAGTAGTGAAGACGAGGATTTTTTATTTTAATTATTTTCTCTTCAGAAAATATTTCATTTTGAAATAATAAATGAGAGGAGATAATATGACTTCTCCAAAATAATTGAAATATTGGAGGAAAAATGTTAAAATCATTATTTAGATTTTTTATTTGATTTATTTGGAATTTTATTTGCCCTAGAAAAAATTGCATGTTTTAAAAATTGCATTTTAGGGGCCAAGAAAAGTTCTACTTGTTCTAAATATTTTATTTAGACGGAGATAACTTGTTTTGGTATTTTAGATTTTTTATTTATTTTTTAGGATTTTTATAAGTTTGGTAGACGTTTTTAAATAAAAAGGACCCATACTCGCCAAGGGCCAAGGCCCAGCCGAGCAGCCGGCCCACCGAGCCGCCGCCTGCTGTCGGGCCGCCGTGTCTGACCCGGACACCGCCGCCGCCGCCTTGCCCCTCCCCCAAGTCGGAGCCCCCAACCTATATAAGCCCCTCAGCCACCACCACCACCGAGCCCGAGCCGAGCCCCGACCCCCGAGCCACCCCGCGCCCTCGCCGAGTCCCGCCACCCCTCGCCGAGCCCCGCCGCCCTCGCCCGCCCCGCCGGACGACCTCGCCGGAGGTAGCCACCCGCCGCCCGGTTTTTTTAAAGAAAAACCCCTTCGGTTTTTTTTAGAAAAACCCTAGTTCATTTTTTTATATAGATCGGTTTTTTTCGGTTTATTTGTTTAGCGAGCGTTCGCTCGTTCATTCGTTCTAATGAACGTGTTCGTCATTTAGTTTCTGCTAACGAACGTTCGTTCGTTTAGCCGTTCGTCGTTTTTTCTTTTTATCGGATTTATTCCGCGAATTTCTGATCGTGATTTCTGATCCGATGTTCGAACTAGTATAACTTTTCGCTCGTTTATCGGAATCAGGCGATTCAAGCGCCTGGAGTTTCATCTCGAAACCCTCTTTCCGAATAGCCAACTCAAACAAGTTTTTGCCACTGTAAAATTTGACCCTAGTTCGGATTAGTAAACGGATCTTGTTTCTTTCGCCGTTTGAGTTTCGTTGCTCCATTTGGTTTGATTCTTCTTGTGAACCGGAATTCTTAAGTTGAACTCTCCGGTCAACCTCTTTCAGTTGAAGTTTCGTTTGTGCATCTTTACTTATTGCTTATGTATGTTGTTGTTTGATTGCGATAGAATTCCCGGAGAGCGAAGCGTGTTACTACGAGTCTTTAGGATTCCCGGATCGTCAGCAAGGCAAGTAACACTTTGATCATACTCTTTTCATACCCAGTTTTTATGCATTAGTTTCAACCCTCGCACATTGCATGGTTAGGATGTCATTAATTTGTGGGTTGGGAAGTAGATGATGAGGTAGGAACCTATTGCCCTGTTACTATCAAACCCTTGGGAGTTACTTCTACGTGTTGCTTATATTGCCATGCTATGCTCGTAGACGTGGATAGGGTTTGAGTGTATCCATGACAGATGTGAGATTGTTAATTAATGGTTTACTTTAAGGTGGCAACTTTAATACACATCTGGGTGGATTGAGGCACCTGGGGAACCCAGTGTTGTTTGTTTTATTTTTGGAAATCCCGGGGTATCCGTGTGATCTTCCTATGGACCGCCACCAGTGCTCAAAGGGAACTGAGATTATTCATGCTAGAAACTTCCATGTGCAGCCACAAGCTATTATGGGCTCTAGCATAGTTGAGTAAGTTACGTGAAGCTCTTGAAGAGGTAGATCAGCAGGTAGTTGGTTTTGTAGGTTTGGTATGGTCTACCCGGAGTAGAGAGTTAATGTTTCTGAAAGACTGTGTCTCGGTCATCTGTTTCTCAAACACCATGTAATGCGAGAAATCAATGGAGGTGATCGAGTCTTGTGGGGAAAAGTGCGCAAAACTCTGCAGAGTGTACAATCTAATCATGGTTAGCCGTGTCCCCGGTTATGGACAATTCTGAGTATCTAGTACTTGAGTATTCACATGTATCTCATCACTCTAAATTAATATTGCTCGGATGTTAATTATTTTAATTGGGATTGAGTTGGGGTTATACCTTCTCAATGATGTTTCAACCACCATGACAGTTAAATTAAAGTTTATTCCTTTGATGTAGGGAAAAATTGGCTTTCCAAATCAGAATCAGAGAGCTTTCCACCACCAAACATGCATGTAGTGTTAGCATTATTCATTATTGCTCTATTGTGTTACATTGCGGCATATTCCATGTCCGACCCGTTCTCGGGCTGCAACGTATTATGTTGCAAACTTTTCAGACGAGGAGTAAGGTTCGATAGGTCGTTGCCGTGCAGCTCAGCTATGCTATTGGAGTTGATGGACTCACTTTATCTTCCAAGCCTTCTGCTGTTATCGTATTAGATGGCCTTAAGCCATATTATTGTAATAAGTTCTCTTTTGAGACACTCGATGTATTAAGTGTGTGATTGCTACTTTGTTATAAATCCTTCGAGTACTGTGTGTGTCAAGACATTCTTGATCCGAGGATGACACGGAAGCACGAGAGACTTGACCATACGAGGTCGGGTCGCTACAAGATGGTATCGAGCACACGTTGAGTGTAGGACACGACAACTAAGATAAAACCATAGGTCACTCTTGTCTACTCATTTCGACTCCTCTCCATTTTTCCACTCTTTAGGATGACGGAGATGAAGAACAAGTTTGCACTGGCCGGATGAAATCACACCTTTTGGACGCCACTTGAAGGAAGTCACTAGGTACCTGAATATTGGAATACCAAGCTTCACCGGACGTACAACGCCACTTTACCGTAAGAAGAGCTACCGGAAGATTCAAGTACAAGTTCCGGAAGGACGTTCTCACCAACTTCCAAGTCCATAGAGTTTTCTTTTGAAGCACCCACCTGGAGCCTTGGCAAGAGTATGGCAGCTCACATTACCATGGGACGCATTGGAGAAGTCTACAACCGGGAGCTTAAAGACACCATATATCAAATATGTGGGCGCCGAGACGAGCAATGGGAAGTAATCAGCACCAAGAAGGATAGATCCATTGCAGCTTACATCCAGGAGCTAAACCAGCACATTCGACGTCAGGAGAACCGGATGTCTTGTGCAGACATGATGGATTTGAAGAAGGCGAAAACTATGATCATCGAAATGGAGGAAGAACTCAAGTTTACACGCGATGGATATGAGGAAGAAATCAAGACCCTACTGGAGAAGAATGACGACCTAGTCAAGAAGATTGGAGTCTTCATGGGAGGACCAGCACCGGAAGAAGAGGAAGAAGATTCCACTTGTCCGGACAACTACATCGTCATCGACGACACCGACTCTGATCCAAGTGATGATGACTACCAAGACGAAGCTGGAGCAGACATCATGGAGTCTTCCACTGATCAAAATTTCTAGATGACTACCATATAATAGTAGTATTCCCCCATGTAATCAGTAGTAGTTGAGCACTTATGCGATAGTCCTAGACCGTTTTGTATGCCCTTTCTTGATTGAATGAATGTGTGTGTTTGCCTCATATGCATATGGGTAGTGTTTCTCCCCTAGATCTTTTTCTATTCTAATCTCTTCCATCTAAAACCCTCAGATGCCTCCGAGACGTGACAACGGTTTTGTTTTCCCACGGAGCTCACGCGGTTGATCCAGCAGAGAATGCCTTGATGCAATTGCTAGTTCGAACAACGGCAACAACAACAGCAACAACAACAACAACAACAACAACAACAACAACAACAACAACAACAACAACAACAACAACAACAACAACAACAACAACAACAACAACAACAACAACAACAACAACAACAACAACAACAACAACAACAACAACAACAACAACAACAACAACCCGCCGCCAGTAGATAATTTAACCCGTTTCCGGAGGCTACAACCGCCGGTGTTTTCCGAGCACCGAGCCAATAGTTCTTGATGATTGGCTACGCCGTATTGGAAGGAGTTAACCACCGCAGGATGCTGCGGATCTTTGAAAAGTGCGCTTTGCCGCACATCAATTGGATGGACGGCAGCCGCATGGTGGGAGAATTACACGGCTACTTTTCCTATAGCCAATGTCACTTGGGACCCGGTTCAACAAGCTTTTGACGGCCCATGTCTCAACCGGAGCCATGCAGATAAAGAAGCGTGAGTTTCGGCTTACGCTGGAAGGAACCGTATTGTGGCTCAAAGACGTGGATGAGTTTAGCAAGTTATCACGCTATGCCCACGATGATGTGGCCACAGATGCATGAAGCGGGGAGAAGTTTATGGAAGGGCTGAATGATGAGATGAGTATGCAGTTGATGGTGGCAACTTTCAACAACTACTAGGAGTTGGTAGATAAGGCCCTAATGATTGAAGGAAAGCAACAGCAGATGAAGAGCCGTAAAAGGAAGTATGGACAAGGGAAGTATAACTCAGGAGCTCACCAGAAGCCTCGCTTAACCCCGAACTCGGGAGGACTTGTTCATAACCATGGAGGTCATAACCATACTGGAGGAGGATCGCATAATCAAAATGGTGCGAAGAACGGGAATGGGAATGGAGGCAACAATAATCAGAATCGCTCTAACTTGACTACACCCGCCAAGAGGGACTTAAGCCAAGTTATATGCTTTAAGTGCGGGAAGACAGGGCACTATGCCAATGGCGCCTGAAGGAAAGAATGGAAACGGAAATGGGAGCGCTGGGAAGAAGCCCAATCCATTCAACAAAGGACAAGTGAACCACGTTAACGTGGAGGAAGTTGAAGAGCATCCGGACACGGTAATAGGTGAGTTTTCGGTTCAGTCATTTCCGCTCTTGTTCTTTTCGATACTGGTGCATCGCATTCATACATATCAAGGGGATTTGTGGAAAAGTTTAAGTTACCAACCCAAACCCTTAGGACCCCTCTTCTAGTGAGCTACTTTGGAGGCGAGTACATGGCTAGCAGATGGTGCACCCAGATACCCCTAATCATTGGCACGCATGTTTTTCCGTCTGACCTAATTATCTTGGAGTCACAAGGATTGGATGTGATATTAGGTATGGACTGGATGTCAAAGTATGGAGGAAGTATTGACTGTGCTAGCAAGTCAATTTATCTTACCACCCTAGAGGGAACAAGGATTAAGTATGTATCTAGGCATGTGCCTAGGAGGAGCCAAGTGAATGCCCTCACGGGAGTTGTACAGGAGGAAGTACCTGTAGTAAAGGATTATCCGGATGTTTTCCAAGAGGAGTTACCAGGCATGCCACCGGATCGAGACATCGAGTTTCTGATAGAACTATTGCAGTGCAGGGCCAATATCCAAGAGACCCTATCGGATGCCAAAATGATCCGGAGGAAATTAAGAAGTAGATCAAGGAGCTATTGGAGAAAGGTTATATTCAGAGAAGTTCATCACCTTGGGGAGCCCGATACTTTTGGTGGAGAAGAAGGATAAATCCACGAGGATGGTTGTTGATTATCGAGCTCTGAATGAAGTAACTATAAAGAACAAGTATAAACACCGATGATTAATGATATGTTTGATGGGTTGCAAGGAGCTAAGGTGTTTTGAAGATTGATCTATGATCAGGATACCATCGATTGAAGATCCGAGAAGGATATACCAAAGACAGCATTTACCACACGGTATGGATTATATGAATATACGGTCATGTCATTTGGGTGACTAACGCCCTGCCTATTTCATGAGCATGATGAACAAGGTGTTCATGGAGTATTTGGACAAGTTTGTTGTGGTGTTTATTGATGATATTATGGTATACTCGAAGAGCGAAGAGGAGCACGGGGAACACTTGCGTTTGGTTCTCGAGAAACTTCGAGGAACACCGGTTATACGCCAAATTCAGCAAGTGCGAGTTTTGGTTGAAGGAAGTTGGATTTCTTGGGCATGTTATATCGAGGAGAGGGTATAGCAAGAGATCGATGAAGGTTCGATCGATCGAATGGTTGGCACCTACCTCGGTTGGCGAGATCCATGATTTCCTTGGTGGCGAGGATATTATCGGAGATTCATTGAGAATTTTTCCAAGATTGCTAAGCCAATGGTGAATTGCTAAAGAAGGATACTAAGTTCAAATGGACGGAGGATTGCGAGACAAGCTTTCGGGAGTTGAAGAAGCGGTTGACTACAGCCCAGTCTTGACATTGCGGATATACATAAGGAGTTTCAAGTGTATCGTGGACGCCTCGCTTGGGACTTGGATGTGTTCTTATGCGGAGACGGAAAAGTTGTTTCGTATGCCTCACGACAAGCTGAAGCCACATGAGATGAACTATGCCACGCATGGTTTGGAGTTAGCAACCGTAGTACATGCGTTGAAGACACGAGACATTATCTTATTGGAAACCGTTGTGATGTGTACACGGATCATAAGAGTTTGAAGTACATTTTCACACAGAAGGAGTTAAACCTCGGACAGAGGAGATGGCTGGAACTTATAAAGGATTACGACATGAAGCTACACTATCATCCATGAAAGGCCAACGTCGTAGCAGACGCGTTAAGCCGGAAGAGTTATGCTAATATCCTTGAAAGCAAGGGATTGCCAAAGGAGTTAGCTGCGGAGATCATGGAACTTCGATTGGAGATTGTTCCACGAGGTTTTATTGCAACAATGGAGGTTCAGTCGACATTGTTGGACAAGATTCGAGAAGCTCAGAAGGAGGACAAAGAGATTGCTGAGATAAGAGAGAAGATGGGCGAAGGAAAACCCAAAGGTTTTCGCGAGGATGAGCACGATACCTTGTGGTTTGAGGACCGGATTTATGTGCCCAACAATTCGGAGATCAAGAAGTTAATACTTGAGGCCCATGACTTGCCATACTCGATTCACCCGGAAACACCAAGATGTATTTGGATTTGAAGGAGCGTTTCTGGTGGACAGGTATGAAGAAGGATATTGCCGAGTATGTTGCCCTATGTGATGTATGTCAGAGAGTGAATGCAGAACATCAGAAGCGGCCAGGACTATTACAGCCTATGCCAATACCCGAATGAAAGTGGGATAAACTTGGCATGGACTTTATTACCGGATTACCCAGAACCAAGGTAGGATATGATTCAATATGGGTAGTTGTGGATCGTTTGACCAAAGTAGCCCATTTCATCCCAATGAAAACAACCTATACAAGTGCAAAGTTGGCCAAGATATATATGACCAGGATCGTATGTTTGCATGGAGTTCCGAGGAGCATCGTATCAGATAGAGGAACACAGTTTACTTCAAAGTTTTGGCATCAGCTACACGGACTTTGGGTACAGATTGGAGTTTAGTACCGCGTTCCACCCATGAGCGGATGGATGACAGAGAGAGTCAATCAGATTACGGAGGACATGTTGAGAGCACATGCGCTAGATTATGGATCTAGTTGGGATGACAATTTGTCGTGCAGCGAGTTCTCGTACAACAACAGCTACCGAGCCAGTTTGAAGATGGCACCGTTCAAAGCCCTATATGGACGCAGATGTAGAACACCATTGATGTGGGATGAGGTTGGAGGCTGTCGGTTGTTTGGACCAGATTTGATCAAGGAATCGAGAGGAGAAGGTTAAAGCGATCGAGAGGCAGACTAAAGATTGCTCGGTCTAGACGGAAGAGTTCTGTGATTCAAAATACAAGGAAGTAACCTATGAAATTGGAGACAGAGCCTATCTGCGAGTATCACTCTTGAGGGGAGTGAAACGTTTTGGAGTAAAGGGAAAGTTAGCCCCAAGATTTGTAGGACCGTATCGTGTTTTGGAACGGATGGGAGAAGTTGCCTACAAGCTGGAGTTACACGAAGGATTGTCGGGGAGTTCACGATGTGTTTCACGTATCACGGTGAAGAAGTGCCACGCTGAGATGGCCGATATACCGTTAAATGATACAGTGCCCCTAGAGGCGATAAAGTTGGATAGTAATTTGACTTATGAGGAGAAGACAGTAAAGATTCTTGATTTCGACAGTCGAGTCACTCGCAGCAAGGTTATCAAGTTATGCAAAGTTCAGTGGAGCCACCATACCGAGGAGGAAGCCACACAGGAGCGAGAAGATGATATTCGCAAGGACCATCCGCACCTATTTTCTAGCCAACCCAAATCTCGAGGGCGAGATTCATCTTAAGGGGGGTAGGTTTGTAACATCCCAAATTTTCAATTTGGCATGTTATACATAGGTCATCCATGCATATCATATTTTATTGCCTTTTGTTTGCAATCCTCGAAATCCTAAGCAACTCAAGGACCCTCGGAGAGAGTTGGGGATTTTTCGATTTTCATATTTGAATTTTATCAAGTAGTGAAGACGAGGATTTTTTATTTTAATTATTTTCTCTTCGGAAAATATTTCATTTTGAAATAATAAATGAGAGGAGATAATATGACTTCTCCAAAGTAATTGAAATATCGGAGGAAAATGTTAAAATCATTATTTAGATTTTTTATTTGATTTATTTGGAATTTTATTTGCCCTAGAAAAAAATTGCATGTTTTAAAAATTGCATTTTAGGGGCCAAGAAAAGTTCATCTTGTTCTAAATATTTTATTTAGACGGAGATAACTTGTTTTGGTATTTTAGATTTTTTATTTATTTTTCTAGGATTTTTATAAGTTTCGGAGGAACGTTTTTTTTTAAATAAAAAAGGACCTGGCCGAAACTAGGCCAAGGGCCCAGTGAGCCGAGCCGGCCAGCCGGCGCCGCCTTCCCGCGTCGCCGCCGCCGTGTCCGACCCGGCCATCGCCGCCGCAGCCGCCTTGCCCCTCCCCCAAGTCGGAGCCCCCCTACCTATATAAGCCGCTGCCCCCCCCCCCTCTAGCCACCACCACCACCGAGCCGAGCCGAGCCCCGAGCCCCGAGCCACCCAGCGCCCTCGCCGAGTCCCGCCACCTCGCCGAGCCCCCGCCGCCTCGCCCGCCCGAGTCGCCCACTGGCCGAGACGACCTCATGGGAGGTAGCCACACGCCGCCCAGTTTTTTTAAAGAAAAACCCCTTCGGTTTTTTTAGAAAAACCCTAGTTCGTTTTTTTATATAGATCGGTTTTTTTCGGTTTATTTGTTTAGCGAGCGTTCGCTCGTTCGTTCGTTCTAACGAACGTGTTCGTCGTTTAGTTTCTGCTAACGAACGTTCGTTCGTTTAGCCGTTCGTCGTTTTTTCTTTTTATCGGATTTATTCCGCGAATCTCTGATCGCGATTTCTGATCCGATGTTCGAACTAGTATAACTTTTCACTCGTTTATCAGAATCACGCGATTCAAGCGCCTGGAGTTTCATCTCGAAACCCTCTTTCCGAATAGCCAACTCAAACAAGTTTTTGCCACTATAAAATTTGATCCTAGTTCAGATTAGTAAACGGATCTTGTTTCTTTCGCCGTTTGAGTTTCGTTGCTCCGTTTGGTTTGATTCTTCTTGTGAACCGGAGTTCTTAAGTTGAACTCTCCGGTCAACCTCTTTCAGTTGAAGTTTCGTTTGTGCATCTTTGCTTGTTGCTTATGTATGTTGTTGTTTGATTGCGATAGAATTCCCGGAGTGCGAAGCGTGTTACTACGGGTCTCTAGGATTCCCGGATCGTCAACAAGGCAAGTAACACTTTGATCATACTCTTTTCATACCCAGTTTTTATGCATTAGTTTCAACCCTCGCACATTGCATGGTTAGGATGTCATTAATTTGTGGGTTGGGAAGTAGATGATGAGGTAGGAACCTATTGCCCTGTTACTATCAAACCCTTGGGAGTTACTTCTACGTGTTGCTTATATTGCCATGCTATGCTCGTAGACGTGGATAGGGTTTGAGTGTATCCATGACAGATGTGAGATTGTTAATTAATGGTTTACTTTAAGGTGGCAACTTTAATACACATACGGGTGGATTGAGGCACACGGGGAACCCGTGTTGTTTGTTTTATTTTGGAAATCCGGGGTATCCGTGGTGATCTTCCTATGGACCGCCACCCAGGCTCAAAGGGAACTGAGATTATTCATGCTAGAAACTTCCGTGTGTAGCCACAAGCTATTATGGGCTCTAGCATAGTTGAGTAAGTTACGTGGAGCTCTTGAAGAGGTAGATCAGCAGGTAGTGGGTTTTGTAGGTTTGGTATGGTCTACGGGAGTAGAGAGTTAATATTTACGAAAGGCGTGTCTCGGTCATCATTTTCTCAAACACCAAGTAGTGCGAGAAATCAGCGGAGGCGATCGAGTCTTGTGGGGAAAAGTCATAAACCTCTACAGAGTGTACAATCTAATCATGGTTAGGCGTGTCCACGGTTATGGACAATTACGAGTATCTAGTACTTGAGTATTCACATGTATCTCATCACTCTAAATTAATATTGCTTTGGGATGTTAATTATTTTAATTGGGATTGAGTTGGGGTTATACCTTCTCAATGATGTTTCAACCACCATGATAGTTAAATTAAAGTTTATTCCTTTGATGTAGGGAAAAATTGGCTTTCCGCAAAACTCAGAATCAGAGAGCTTTCCACCGTGCAAACATGCATGTAGTGTTAGCATTATTCATTATTGCTCTATTGTGTTACATTGCCAAGCATATTCCATGTCTTGACCCGTTCTCGGGCTGCAACGTATTATGTTGCAGACTTTTAGAACGAGGAGTAAGGTTTGATAGGTCGTTGCCGTGCTTTCAGCTATGCCGTTGGAGTTGATGGACTCACTTTATCTTCCAAGCCTTCCGCTGTTATCGTGTTAGATGGCCTTAAGCCATATTATTGTAATAAGTTCTCTTTTGAGACATTCGATGTATTAAGTGTGTGACTGCTACTCTGTTATAAATCCTTCGAGTACTGTGTGTGTCAGCATTACCGATCCAGGGATGACACGGAAGCACAGAGACTTAACCATCTGAGGTCGGGTCGCTATAGTGGTGCTTCGAAACAACGAACTTTCACAACGGTGCACAGTTAGGGGGAACACTTTCTTGAAATCATTATGAGGGATCATCTTATTTACTACTGTCGTTCTAAGCAAATAAGATGCATAAACATGATAAACATCACATGCAATCAAATAGTGACATGATATGGCCAATATCATTTTGCTCCTTTTGATCTCCATCTTGAGGCTCCGTGATCATCATCGTCACCAAAGATGACACCATGATCTCCATCATCGTGTCTTCATGAAGTTGTCTCGCCAACTGTTACTTCTACCTCTTGTTAGGAGCTAGGGTTTTGCCACCTTGGGCGAGGGCTATCTGGGAAGGAGGGAGGAGGCGAGGCTGGAGGCCGGCGGCGAGGCGCCATCCTTGCGGTTGGGGCGGCGGCGCAATGAGGAGGAGGCGGCTAGGGTTTAGGGTTCCGGCTCCTCTAGGAGCCGGGCAATAGAATAGTCTTATTGCTTGATTCTCAAAATAGTCTTACAACTTGTATATATAACCATAATCTGAAAATAAACCTAAGATAACTTGGGCCTAAGCTGGCTGTGGGCCTCTGGCGGCCATAGACCTGGCAGTCATAACATCTCTCCCCTGCGCAAACAGCTCGTCCTCGAGCTGAAAGTCGGGTAGTCTTTGGTGGAACTCCTCATGTTGCTCCCAAGTAGCGTCCTCCTCCGGTAGACCCGCCCACCGAATCAACACGTACCAGAGCCGCGGCGCAGCTGGGCCTTGAGTGCCTTCTCCGGTGCAGGCGGGAGGCGCCCATCCGAGGCCGGCGGAAGGGTCGGTGGTGCCGCTGGTGGATCACCATGAATGGCTTGAGCAGCCCGACATGGAAGACATCATGAGCGTGTGCGCCGGAAGCTGAAGACGGTACGCCACTTTCCCAATGCGTTCGGGATAGCAAAGGTCCGCATAGCAGGGGCCCGGCTTCTTCAGCAGCGTGGGTCCAACGACTGCGTGAGAGCGGTGAAGTAGACGCAGCCAGACCCAATCGCCCACCGCGAACTCCACCTCGCGATGGTGGCCATCATAGTATCGTTTGGCCAAGCTGCTGGGCACGGAGAAGTCGTTCTGGACCTCCGCAAGCATCTCATCACGGCTCCTCAGAAGAGCTCCCGCCGCCTCGGTCCGTGCCGAGGCCGCATCGACAGGCAAGATCGGCGGGGGCGGCCGACCATACACCACCTCAAAGGGCGTAGTACGAAGGGCGGAGTGAAAAGAGGTGTTGTAGCAGTACTCCGCCCACGAGAGCCAGTCCACCCATGCGCGAGGTCGATCACCTGTAACACAACGCAAATACATGGCAATCACCTTGTTAACGATCTCGGGTGGCCGTCCGTGCGAGGGTGGAAGCGATCTTGGCGGAGCTTCACGCCCGCCCGGTCGAAAAAGGTCGCGCCATACATGGCCCGTGAACACGGGTCCCGATCGCGGCGATCGAAGAAGGAAACCCGTGGAGACGGACAATGCCATCGAAGAAGGCCCTTGCGGCGAATGCCGCTGAATATGGATGGCCAAGGGAGATGAAATGAGCATACTTGGAGAAGCGGTCGACCCTTTGTGAGAATGACGGATTTGCCACCCACCTTGGGGAGGCCCTCGATAAAATCCATGGAGATGTCGGCCCAAACACGAGATGGAACCTCCAAGGGCTGAAGCGAGCCGGTGAGCGCGGCGTCTCCGTTTTATTGCGGCGGCACGTCACACAAGACCGTACCCAATCACGGACGAGGCACGATCGCTGGAATGTAGAAGTCGGCGCGGAGGCGGTGGGCGTCTTCACTCCCTCATAGCCCGCCCGTGGGCGAGACGCCTTACCTGGCAGCGAAGATCGTCGTCGTCGGGGCGAATCTGGCGCCCATGGAGAAGCGAGCCGTCGGCTAGTCGCCACAGCTCCTCCATTCGCCCGCCGCTTTCTTCTGCTGCAAGAGGAGGCGTCGACGCCGATCCGGCCCGTCATGTGGCGGATGTCGGCGAAGAGGGCAAAGAGGGCCCGTGATGATGCGAAAAGGCCGTCCCAGCACGCGCCGTCGTCCACATCGGCGTCCACGCCGGGACAGGCGTCGGCGACGGTGTTAAAACGACCGGCGGTACTCAACGGTGAAATCAAAGCCAAAGAGTTCTTGATCCACTTGGTCTTGAGGGACCGTCGAGAGCCTCGATCCGGCATGAATTTGAGGTTTGTAGTGGTCCGTGCGGATCGGAAGAGCGACCCCAAAGATAGGGCCGCCCGGTGGCGTCTTGCTGCACCAACCCAATAAGCTCACGCTCATATGCCGCCAACTTAAGATGGCGTGCAGCAAACAGACGGTGAAGAAGGCGAGGGGTCCATCGCCATACGATGCAGACCGCACCAAACCTCAAGACCGGGCGTCGCGGTCGACGGTGAAGGGGAGGTCAATCCGGCATCTGTGGGGCGGGTCCCGTCGTAAGGGCCCCTTGAGGGCCTCAAATGCAGACGTGGCCTCCTCATCCCAAGAGAAGGCGTCGCTGACGGAGTAGGCGGCGTGTGAGCCGCGATGAGCCCAAATTCCGGATGAACTTCGGTAGTACCCCGCAAGGCCAAGAAACCCGCGAAGAGCCCGGCGGAGGCTGGAGTCGGCCAGCGGGCGACGGCCGCCACCTTGTCGGCGTCCATGGCCACCCCTCGGCCGAGATAGCGTGGCCGAGGTAGCGACCGAAGGTGTCCCGAACAAGCACTTCGAGCGCTTAAGATGAAGATGATGCGCCCAAGCTTCGTTGAAGACGATGGCCACATCTTTGGAGGTGCTCCGCCCAAGAGGCGTAGATAAGAATGTCATCAAAGAAAGCGAGCACAAACCGGCGTAAGTAGGGCGGAGGACATCATTCATCAAGGCACGAAATGTCGCCGGGCGTTGGAGAGGCCAAAGGGCATCACCAAGAACTCGAAGTGGCCGTGATGAGTCCGGAACACCGTCTTGGCGATGTCGTCGGGGTGCATGCGCTTTTGATGATACCAAGCCGGAGGTCCGACAGTGAAGAAGCGCCCCATGGAGCTCATCCAGGAGCTCATCGACCATCGGGATAGAAACTTATCCTTAAGTGTGAGAGCATTAAGGGCACGGTAGTCGATCGAAGCGCCAAGTGTCGTCCGACTTGCGAGCGAGAAGAACCGGTGCCGTAAAGGGGATGTCGATATCCGGATAATGCCGGGCGGCAAGCATGAGTGCGCTTGCCGCTCCAACTCGCCCTTCGCAATCGAGGGTACCGATAGGGCCGTCTGACCACCGGAGCCGAGCCCGGCAGGAGATGGATACGGTGGTCGAGACGTGGCCGGGCGTGAAGGCCGGGGTTCCTCAAAAGATCACCGTCTTTGCTGAGGAGGTGATCCAACAATGGATGCTCGGCCTCCGTGGTCGCCGTGGCTAGCCGGAGTGGGGACGCCGGGTGCCGCCAACGCCTCCACCGGATCTGGCGACCCATGCGCCAAAAGGTCATCGTCGAGCGTTGAAGTCCCACAGGATGGGACCGAGTCATAAAAAGTCGACGCCGAGGATGAAGTCGAAACAGCCCAAATCGATGCGGCACAAGTGATGGTGAAGTGCTCGTCACCGATAGTAATGGGAACGTCCGGCGAGTCCATGGCAGCAGAGGCGGTCACCATTAGCGCACGATGACACGCAGCTGCTTCCCCGCATGCGCCCGTAGGGCAAGACGCCGCATAGTAGACTCGGAAGGAAGTTATGTGTAGAACCCGTGTCCAAAAGAGCCACCAGAGTCTCGCCGTGGATCGTGGCCGGAATAAGCATAGTCCGCTCATTGCGGATGCGGCCAGCAGCGTGAAGTGAGACGACAAGGGCCGTGGCCGGCTGGGCCTGGTGCCAGCGCGTCCGGGCGGACTGCTGGGTCGCCAGTCCCTCCTCGGTGACGGCGTCCTCCGCCTCGACGGGTCTCCAAGTAGAAGAGGCGGCGGAGACATGGCCCGGGGCATAGGCGCGTCACGGTTAAAGCACAGCCCAGCGGCGGCGCTCGAGCTGCTCACTGCGAAAAGCGCCGGAAGAACGTGTTGCGGCTGTGGTCGGCGGTGAGATGGCTGAAGAAGCGGCCTACGGTGGCGAAGGTCGTGGAGGCAAGCGGCTCCCGAGTCCGCTGGCCGTGTCAAGGCAAGCTGGGCGCGCTTTCGAACGCCCGGCGTAGTACATGGCCGTCTGTAGGTCTGGGGCCCTTCATCTCGGCGCCCACGCGGATGTGGTCGGAAGGCCCGACGAAGACTCCGCCATTGTAGAGCCGTCACCCGGGCGTGACATGCGAGCTGGAAGCGGTCGTGAAATCTGGGCTGTGGAGGTGAAGGTGGCGGCCAGCTTCGGACAAGCGGTTGCCGCGCCGTGGAGGTCCGAAGCGAAGGAGACACGAAAACGATCGGGGGCATGCCGCCCTCATCACCTTTCGAGGCGTAGTACCATGTCTGGGCGGCACCCGAAGGTGGTAGGACGCGAGCCAAGTGCGCTCGGACGCCCGGTGTCTGGCCCCGAAGAATCGAAATCACTGGTTTAACGGTTAAGGGGTCCTCGAACCGTCATAGGTGGCGAAATCGATCCGGCGAAACGCGGTGGTGTCGGGGTCAACGCGCGATGGCCACCGGTTCGTCGATGCGGAGAGCCGAGATGGGCGCACCGCGGCTGCAAAGCATGGGTACCGACGGGTCTCCGGCCTCCGTGTAGACCGCGGTGAGGACGTGCCGGTGAGCCAGCGAGAATCGGAGAAGGCGACGAGGGAACCGCGTCTTGAATCGGGAGCCCGGTAGGGGACTGACTTCGGGCAGTGCTAGGTGGCGGTGGCGTGGGAACCGGGCCGGCTGGCGCGAGGGGACGGGCAGGCCCGGCCGCCATGGTGCCGGGCGGCCGCTGACGCCTTGGGCTTGGGGCGGCCAGTGGGGCGAGCGGCCCGGGGCGGCCGATGCATGATTCTTGGACCGCCGGCGGCGTAAGCAGCGCTGTTGGCGTGACGGAACTAGGGTGCAGATGGCCCGTGGCGGCTGGCACCGAGGAAATACCGGAAGCGCCGTGGGAAGGCGCCGGTGACTGGGTGGCAGTGGCGGCCGTCTGACGCTGGCGAGGAAGAGCCGGATGCTGGACCGCGAGCACCGGATCGTTGAGGACCCCGCCATGGCCTCCGGGGTGTAGTTGGTCGGCATCGGTGATGTAGACGGCGGCGGCTCGGTGGTGGTGCCCGGCAAGAGCCGGTGGATCTGTGGGAGGAGACCCATGCCCCGGCGAGAGGTGATAAGCGGCGGCGGTGGTGGTGGCAATGGCCGGCGTGACAGCGACGGTGGTGGTGAAGACATAGTCGAACTGAGCTAGATGATACCAAGGTGTTAGGAGCTAGGGTTTGCCCTGCCTTGGGCGAGGCTATACGGGGAAGGAGGGAGGAGGGCGAGGCTGGGAGCGCTGGCGGCCCGGCGTGGCGAGGCGCCGTCCTTCTTGATTGGGTGGCGGCGCAATGAGGAGGAGGCGGCTAGGGTTTAGGGTTCCGGCTCCTCCGGGAGCCGCAATAGAATAGTCTTATTGCTTGATTCTCAAAATAGTCTTACAACTTGTATATATAACCATAATCTGAAAATAAACCTAAGATAACTTGGGCCTAAGCCTGGCCTGTGGGCCTACGGCGGCCATAGACCTGGCCGGTCATAACAACTACTATGGCTAACGGTTAGCAATAAAGTAAAGTAATTGCATGGTGTTATCATTGACACGCAGGTCATACAATAAATAAGACAACTCCTATGGCTCCTGCCGGTTGTCATACTCATCGACATGCAAGTCGTGATTCCTGTTACAAGAACATGATCAATCTCATACATCACATATATCATTCATCACAATCTTTTGGCCATATCACATCACATAGCATACCCAGAAAAAACAAGTTAGACGTCCTCTAATTGTTGTTGCATGTTTTATGTGGCTGCTATGGGTTTCTAGCAAGAACGTTTCTTACCTACGCAAAAGCCACAACGGTGATATGCCAATTGCTATTTACCCTTCATAAGGACCCTTTTCATCGAATCCGATCCGACTAAAGTGGGAGAGGCGGCACCGCTAGCCACCTTATGCAACAAGTGCATGTCAGTCGGTGGAACCTGTCTCACGTAAGCGTACGTGTAAGGTCGGTCCGGGCCGCTTCATCCCACAATGTCGCCGAATCAAGATAGGACTAGTAACGGTAAGCAAATTGTACAAACCATCGCCCACAACTACTTGTGTTCTACTCATGCAAAGAATCTACGCAATAGACCTAGCTCATGATGCCACTGTTGGGGAACGTAGCAGAAATTCAAAATTTTCTACGCATCACCAAGATCAATATATGGAGATACTAGCAATGAGAGAGAGGGGAGTGCATCTTCATACCCTTGAAGATCGCGATGTGGAAGCGTTACAAGAACGCGGTCGGTGGAGTCGTTCACGAAGCGATTCAGATTGCGGCCGAATCCGATCTAAGCACCGAAGAACGGTGCCTCCGCGTTCAACACACGTGCAGCCCGGTGACGTCTCCCGTGCCTTGATCCAGCAAGGAGAGAGGGAGAGGTTGGAGAAGACTTCGTTCAGTAGCAGCACAACAGCGTGGTGGTGATGGAGGAGCGTGGCACTCCAGCAGGGCTTCGCCAAGCATAGCAAGAGACGAGGAGGGAGAGGGGTAGGGCTGCGCCAAGAGGGAGATATTCTCACGTGTATGGCAGCCCCAAACCCCCACTGTGTATAGGGGGAAGGGAGGGGTTGCGCCCCCACCTAGGTTTCCACCCCTAGGGGTGGCGGCCAGCCCTAGATCTCATCTAGGGGGCGGCCAAGGGGGACAGAGGGGGGGGGCTCCACTAGGTGGGCCTTAGGCCCATCTGAGCCTAGGGTTTCCCCCTTTTCCCTTCTCTCTTCGCCTTGGGCCCTGGAGGGGGGCGCACCAGCCCACCTGGGGCTGGTCCCCTCCCACACTTGGCCCATGCAAACCTCTGGGTCCGGTGGCCCCACCTGGTGGACCCCCGGGACCCTCCCGGTGGTCCCGGTACGTTACCGATAGCACCCGAAACTTTTCCGGTAACCAAAACAGGACTTACCATATATAAATCTTTACCTCCGGACCATTCCGGAACTCCTCGTGACGTCCGGGATCTCATCCAGGACTCCGAACAACATTCCGTAACCACGTATATCTATTCCCTGTAACCCTAGCGTCATCGAACCTTAAGTGTGTAGACCCTACGGGTTCGGGAACCATGCAGACATGACCGAGACAACTCTCCGACCAATAACCAACAGCGGGATCTGGATACCCATGTTGGCTCCCACATGTTCCACGATGATCTCATTGGATGAACCACGATGTCGAGGATTCAATCAATCCGTATACAATTCCCTTTGTCTATCGGTATAGTACTTGCCCGAGATTCGATCGTCGGTATACCGATACCTTGTTCAATCTCGTTATGGCAAGTCTCTTTACTCGTTCAAGTAACACATCATCCCGTGATCAACTCCTTGATCACATTGTGCACATTATGATGATGTCCTACCGAGTGGGCCCAGAGATACCTCTCCTTCACATGGAGTGACAAATCCCAGTCTCGATTCGTGCCAACCCAACAGACACTTCCGGAGATACCCGTAGTGCACCTTTATAGCCACCCGGTTACGTTGTGACGTTTGGCACAACCAAAGCATTCCTACGGTATCCGGGAGTTGCACAATCTCATGGTCTAAGGAAATGATACTTGACATTAGAAAAACTTTAGCAAACGAACTACACGATCTTGTGCTATGCTTAGGATTGGGTCTTGTCCATCACATCATTCTCCTAATGATGTGATCCCGTTATCAATGACATCCAATGTCCATGGTCAGGAAACCATAACCATCTATTGATCAACGAGCTAGTCAACTAGAGGCTCACTAGGGATATGTCGTGGTCTATGTATTCACACATGTATTACGGTTTCCAGTTAATATAGCATGAACAATAGACAATTATCATGAACAAGGAAATATAATAATAACCATTTTATTATTGCCTCTAGGGCATATTTCCAACAGATACTAGGGAACAAACCCTAACAAAACTAACTCGATTACATGGTAAATCTCATCCAACCCATCACCGTTCAGCAAGCCTACGATGGAATTACTCACGCACGGTGGTGAGTATCATGAAATTGGTGATGGAGGAAGGTTGATGATGACGATGGCGACGAATTCCATCTCCGGAGCCCCGAACGGACTTCAGATCAGCCCTCCCGAGAGAGATTAGGGCTTGGCGGCGGCTCTGTATCGTAAAACGCAATGAATCCTTCTCTCTGATTTTTTTTCTCCCCGAACGTGAATATATAGAGTTGGAGTTGAGGTTGGTGGAGCACCAGGGGGCCCACGAGGCAGGGGGCGCGCCCCCCACCCTCGTGGACAGGGTGTGGGCCCCCTTGCCTTGATTCTTTCGCCAGTATTTTTTATTAATTCCAAAAATATTCTTTGTGAAGTTTCAGGTCATCCCGAGAACTTTTATTTCTGCATAAAAATAACACCATGGCCATTCTGCTTTGAAAATGTCGATCCGGGTTAGTTCCATTCAAATCATGCAAGTTAGAGTCCAAAACAAGGGCAAAAGTGTTTGGAAAAGTAGATACGATGAAGACGTATCAGCGTCTAGGTTGCTCGCCATGCAGCGGGTTCTAGCTAGCTAACTCGCTCACTCGCGACGCAGCGGCAACTAGCTAGCCCGTGGTGACAACAACAACAGTAGCTAGCTAGCTCGCGAGCGGCGATGGCGACGTGTAGCGACAACAGCGAGATTTTGCATGCTTGAAGCTCGTACTAATCTTAGGCCCGACAATTGTTTTCTTGATGTCCATTATGTATTGTTGTTCTTAATCAGGTGTGGTGGATCCTGGTTCTATAGTTGCGCTTCGATTTTTCATGTTTGAGCATGCACCGTGTCTCCTCGCCCGTGACCATGACGAAAGCAGGCATGGATGCACCGCTACAGAAACGCCACATGTCAAGGACGACAAGCTTACCGAGATGTTTTCATTCACCAGTGTCTCGTGCACACAACAATACACACATGTAGGCAATGAGGATGCACATTAGTCTAAAAGGAGTAATATAGCACTATGCGTATACAGATTTGAGAGTGGACGCCTAACCGGATTGGCGACGACGATGAGGCGCATGGTGCACGTAGCGGACACCAGCAGGCAGGATGCACATCTAGGTGCCATCAGAAAGGGTGTCTTGACAATGATTGGCAACAACCACGTTAAGTGGCGAGTGACAATTTGATCCCATGGATTCAAGGGTGATCGGAGAACCACCGGCATCGTTGCTACCTCTTGAGCATTGCGTTGGTTTTCCTTTGAAGAGGAAAGGGTGATGTAGTAAAGTAGCGTACGTATTTCCCTTAGTTTTTGAGAACCAAGGTATCAATCCAGCAGGAGACCATGCTCGAGTCCCACACACCTACACAAACAAATAAGAACCTCGCAGCCAACGCGATAAAGGGGTTGTCAATCCCTTCACGGTCACTTACGGGAGTGAGATCTAATAGATATGATAAGATAATATTTTTGGTGTTTTTATGATAAAGAGAAATAAAGATGCAAAGTAAAATAAACGACAATAGAAATAGCTAAGTGTTGGAAGATTAATATGATGGAAAATAGACCCGGGGCCATAGGTTTCACTAGTGGCTTCTCTCCAGATAGCATAAGTATTACGGTGGGTACACGAATTATTGTCGAGCAATTGATAGAATTGAGCATAGTAATGAGAATATCTAGGTATGATCATGTATATAGGCATCACGTCCATGACAAGTAGACCGAAACTATTCGCATCTACTACTATTACTCCACACATCATTTGCTATCCAAAGCATGCATCTAGAGTATTAAGTTCATAAGAACGAGTAACACTTTAAGCAAGATGACATGATGTAGAGGGATAAACTCATGCAATATGATATAAACCCCATCTTTTATCCTCGATGGCAACAATACAATACATGTTGTTTCCCCTCATCCTTTGGGATTGAGCACCGCAAGATTGAACCCAAAGCTAAGCACTTCTCCCATTGCAAGAAAGATCAATCTAGTAGGCCAAACCAAACTGATAATTCGAAGAGACTTGCAAAGATAACCAATCATACATAAAAGAATTCAGAGGATATTCAAATATTGTTCATAGATAATCTTGGTCACAAATCCACAATTCATCGGATCTCGACAACCACACCGCAAAAGAAGAGTACATCAAATAGATCTCTAAGAGAATCGAGGAGAACTTTGTATTGAGATCCAAAGAGAGATAAGAAGCCATCTAGCTAATAACTATGGACCCGGAGGTTTGAGGTAAACTACTCACATATCATCGGAGAGGATATGGTGTTGATGTAGAATCCCTCCGTGATCAATGCCCCCTCCGGCAGGACGCCAGAAAAGGACCTGAGGGAGTTGTGGATTAGGGGGTGTCTGGATAGCCGGACTATAGCCTTTGGCCAGACTCCTGGACTATGAAGATACAAGATTGAAGACTTCGTCCCGTGTCCGGATGGGACTTTCCTTAGCGTGGAAGGCAAGCTTGGCGATACGGATATGTAGATCCCTACCATTGTAACCGACTCTGTGTAACCCTAACCCTATTCGGTGCCTATATAAACCGGAGGGTTTTATTCCGTAAAACGAACAACAATCATACCATAGGCTAGCTTCTAGGGTTTAGCCTCTCCGATCTCGTGGTAGATCTACTCTTGTACTACCCATATCATCAATATTAATCAAGCAGGAGTAGGGTTTTACCTCCATCGAGAGGGCCCAAACACAGGTAAAAACATCGTGTCCCTTGTCTCCTGTTACCATCCGCCTAGGCATACGATTCGGGACCCCCTACCCGAGATCCGCCGGTTTTGACACCGACATTGGTGCTTTCATTGGGAGTTCCTCTGTGTCGTCATCCTTAGGCCCGATGGCTCCTCCGGTCATCAACAACGATGCGCTCCAAGGTGAGACTTTTCTCCCCGGATAGATCTTCGTATTCGGCGGCTTTGCACTGCGGGCCAATTAAGCAGCCATCTGGGCAGATTGAAAGCTTCGCCCACAGCCACCAGGTCAGATCCGGAAGTTTGAACTACACGGTGACGTCCGCGGAGACTTGATCTTGACGGGTTTGAGCCTGACCAAGCGCGCGCCTTATCACGAGGGCATGATCTAGCTCTGCCGCCCGAGCAGTGTCCTAGAGCCGCACCGATTACCCTTCCAGCGCCCGATCAAGGACGGGTGGCTGGACACCGCCTCGGGGGTTGCGCTCTCCACGGCGATTGAGCCATACACCTACCCCGTCCTTTGCGAAGCTCGTGACTCCAAGGTGCCGGACTCCTCTCCGGACTCCGAGCCTTCCGCGCCCCCGCCAATCGAATCCGATTGGGCGCCGATCATGGAATTCACCGCCGCGGACATCTTTCAGCACTCGCCCTTTGGCGATATCCTGAATTCACTAAAGTCTCTCTATTTATCAGGAGAGCCCTGGTCGGATTATGGTCAGGAAGGTTGGGATGCGGCCGACGAAGAAATTCAAAGCCCACCCACCACCCACTTCATAGCCACTGTCGATGATTTAACCGACATGCTCGACCTCGACTCCGAAGACATCAACGGTATGGACGACGATGCAGGAGACGATCAAGAACCAGCGCCCACAGGGCACTGGAAGGCCACCTAAATCATCGACATATACATGATGGACATCCCAAAAGATGGGAATGGCGATGGAACAGCGGAGGATGACCCCTCCAAGAAAGCTTGACCTAAGCGTCGGCGTCGATGGCGCCGCTCTAAATCCGCCATAGCAAAATGGTGATTCCGCACGGAGACAATAACACCGGACGGCCGAAGATAACCCCTCCGGCGTGATTCAGCGTGGGGGATGGAGAAGCCAGCCCTCATGAGAGAGCGGCGAAAGAGAGGTAGAGGGCGATAATTACATGCCTCCCTCCGAAGATGAGGCAAGCCTCGACGACGACAAATTAAATCGTGCCCGAGGATCCCGTCGAACAAGAGCGTTTCAAGCGGGGCTAATGGCCACGGCTGGCGGCAAGTAGCCTCAAGAAAGCAACAACGACTTGGTGACAGATGGACTGAAGTCCTTGCGGCCGAAGAGTACGAACTCGAGCGCCCCTCCAAGAGCTACCCAAAACGCAGGCTGCTACCCTGATTAGAGGAGGAAGCACCCAAACCTACATCACCAGCGCATGATATGGCTGACTGGCCACCTCGTGGCCACGACAGAGAGGCCTCTCGTCCCTTAACTCAAGCCGCACCCAGGCGCCGCTCAAAAAATACCAAGGCACGGGAAATGCGCGGACTGCGAGATATATTGGAGGACAAGGCAAGGCAAACAAGATCGATCTACGGATCACGTGGGCGCCCCACAACACATAGCGATAACAAATCACGCCGGATATGGCAACTCCGGCCGGGCGAACACTGATGAGACAAAGCTCATTTGAGCTGCGTCGTGATATAGCCCAATATGAGAGGCGCCAAGACACCCACTATGCTTCACGGATGAAGTGATGGATCATCAAATCCACGAGGGTTTCAAACACGTAAACATTGAATCATACGATGGCACAACAGATCCTGCGGTTTGGATCGAGGACTATCTCCTTCACATCCACATGGCCCGCGGTGATGATCTACACGCCATCAAATACCTCCCACTCAAGCTTAAAGGACCAGCCCGGCATTGGCTTAACAGCTTGCCGACAGAGTCAATTGGTTGTTGGGAAGACCTGGAAGCCGCATTCCTCGACAATTTCCGGGCACATATGTAATGCGACCACCGACGCCGATGACCTAAGCCACATAATTCAGCAGCCGGAGGAATCGGCGGACAATTACAGACACGGTTCCTAACCAAGAAAAATCAAATCGTCGATTGTCCGGATGTCGAGGCCCTTGCAGCCTTCAAACACAACATCCATGACGAGTGGCTTGCCCAGCACCTAGGACAGAAAAGCCGAAATCCATGGCAGCCCTCACAACACTCATGACCCGCTTTTGCGGCGGAGAGGACAGTTAGCTAGCTTCGTAGTAACAACATGACCAAGAGCCACGTAATTCGGATACCAAGGACAGCAATGGCAGGTCGCGTCGCAACAAGCACAAAGCGCCGCGTGCCAGCGATAATCTTTGAGGATACGGCAGTCAATGCCGGATTCAGAGGCTCCAAACCCGGTCAGCGGAAAAAGCCATTTAAAAGAAATACTCCCGGCCCGTCCAATTTGGACCGAATACTCGATCGCTCGTGCCACATACATGGCACCCCCGAAAAGCCAGCCAACCACACCAACAGGGATTGTTGGGTGTTCAACCAGGCAGGCAAGTTAAATGCCGAAAACAATGACACGGGGCTGCATAGCGATGACAAGGAGGAGCCCGGCTTAGAACAATAGAGGACGGAAGGGCTTCCCCGCAAGTGCGGACGGTGAACATGATATACGCAACCCATATACCCAAAAGGGAGCGGAAGCGTGCACTAAGGGGCGTATATGCGATGGAGCGATCGCCCCAAAGTTCAACCCGTGGTCTTCTGCCCGATCACTTTTGATCGAAGGGGCCACCCACTAGCATCCGCCATGGCGGATTCGCGCATTGGTTCTAGACCCAATCATTGTGGATTTCACCTCACTAGAGTCCTAATGAATGGCGGCGGCAACTTGAACCTGCTTTATCGAGGATACGGTCGCAAAATGGGCATAGACCCATCAAGGATTAAACCCACAAAGACGACCTTTAAAGGCGTCATACAGTGTAGAGGCCAAGCTATGCAGGCTCGATTACACTTGAAGTGGTCTTCGGATCCCCGGATAACTTCCGAAGCGAGGAGTTAATCTTTGACATAGTCCCATTCCGCAGCGGCTATCACGCACTGCTCGGATGAACTGCATTTGCAAAGTTCAGTGCGGTGCCGCACTACGCATATCTCAAGCTCAAGATGCCAGGTCCTCGAGGAGTCATTACGGTCAATGGAAACACCGAACGCTCTCTCCGGACGGAGGAGCATCTGGCTGACCCTCGTGACGGAAGTACAAAGCAGCCTCTTAAGGCAATTCTCGAGTCCGGCTATTAAACGTCCGGACACCGTCAAGCGCGCCCGGAGTAACCTACAACAAGACTGCCTGGATCGTTCCGAGCACGCATAGCAATGCGGCCCAAGCCCCAGCCCTCGTGAAATTGCGAAACCAGTACTACGCATACATAACTATGCTCTAGAAATACCATGGGCATAGGGGAAGGGGCACGACCACGGCATGCCCAGAATGCGGCTCAACCGCACCAGGGGCTCCCAATTGTGTCATTCTTTTCTTCTTTCTTTTTACTTTCAGGACTCCGTTCTCACGAAGCCCTGTCCGGCATTAGAATCGCCGAACACACGATGCAACAGCCAGGGAAGAAGAAAGCTACGCCGAGTGTCCAGGTGGTCTCTATTACGAGCAATATATCTGTTTTACACACCATCCCGACTTACCTGGAGGGGGACATGTTAAAAAGTCCGTCCCTTGCTTATCGCACTATTTGTATCGATTCTGCTCTTCTCGCAGCCCTATTGAATAAACAATATATAGCTACTCCCTATTATTTAATTCCCTATTATATATATATATATATATATATATATATATATATATATATATATATTCATTTATGACATTGTGCAACCGTACACTTTAGTGCAGGCGATACACCGAGGGCTTAAGTACCCCACAATATGGTGTGATAAGTCCGAACACTTTCACAAGTGCCGCACTTTTGAACTTATAGCATTATATGCATCGGCTCGAATCATGTCTTGGGTCAATAGTTGGGTTTGCCCGGCTCCCATGTTTTGGTACCTTATGTTCCGTTATATCGGCTAAGGTAGCGCTAGGAGAACCTTTGCGATTGTGCCCGGTTGAGCTGGGTTTAGCACCTCGGTGGAGAAAGCTAAATGGCCGTCATGATAGGGCAAGATCCGTCATTTGTTCGAGAGGCTTTCGAGTCCCTAAAGACTTATGCCGCTTAGAGCGAGGAGTCGGCATTGTCCGGCCTAGGCGTGGATAGCGCCCGAACTCGATCTTCAAATACTAGGGGCTTGGCGAAATTTAAAATTATAGAATTCTATGGCTAAGTGAGAGTGTTCAAGCATTATAGTCCGGTTGCCTTGTTACGTTCGTTGAGCGCCTCCCTCGAAGGACCCAAGAATGGGAACAATAGAGCTCAAGTTTATCCCGAACACCCCAGCACTCGTTACATGGGGGCTGAAGTCGACGACTCGCCATCTCTCAAATTTAATACACGGCCGCACAGAAGGTAATATTTTAAATTCAAAAGTGTTGCTTAGCGCTTATAAACAAGTTTTCAACGTACATGATAACAAATGCGAGTCTACTCAAAAATTATATCTTTGGAGCGTTCATCCGCTATAAGGCGGGCACCCTTCAGGACGCCCTCATAATACGTTTCAGGCTTGCGATGCTCCTTCTTGGGTGGTGGTCCGTCGGTCACAAGCTTCTCAGCGTCCATCTTGCCCCAGTGCACCTTAGCAAGGGCAAGGCCCTCTGAGCACCTTCGATGCAGACGGAGGCGCTTGATGACTTCAACCCATGGACAAAGGCGTCCACGGCCGCCTCACCGGCCAAGTAGCTCCGGGCATGGCTTCCTTAGGCCACGGCCGAACTATGAGGCCTTTCATGGCCTGTTCGGCCACCTTATGGAGCTCGACCAGCTGCTTCAACTGGTCGCTTAAAGGGCACCGGGTGTGCAGCCTCGACATCTGAGACCAGAACACCTTCTCCGTCGAGCTTCCCTCCTCGGCTCGGTAGAATGGCGGCATCAGCCCTGCTCAGGCAGATCTGCGAATGCTCCGGAGAGCTCGGATTCGGGTAAGTAACAGATAATTCACTTTCACATGCTTGCTTTGCATATAGAATGCCTTACCCGCCGCTATCTTCTTCATCGCCTCAATCTCCTGGAGAGCTTTTTGGGCTTCGCCTTAGCAGCCTTAGGCGCTCAAGGGCCGAGAGGCGAGCCTCGGACTCGAGTCTTTGAGTCACGCTCCAAACTCTCATGTTTTTCCACGAGAGCACGAGGCTCTTGCCGCACCTCCGCCACCCGCGCCTCCTGCTTCTCTCGCTCGGTGCGCTCCACGGCCGCATTGCTTTCGGCCTTGACACCGCTTCCTTCGTGGTCGCCACCTCGTTCGTGGCCCTGCAGTATTCACGTTATTCTGTCATCTTTTGCAACCTCATCTTTTAAATACTCCCATCAGTATTACTTACCTTCTTTATCCTCGAGCTGCTTTTTGGCAAGTCCGAGCTCGTTCTCGGACTGCTCGAGGCTCGCTTCAATGCACCAACCTCCATGATCGGTCTGGCAGAGGTCAGCAGAAGCTGCATTCCCATATTGATATACTTATGTTAGACTCCTGCGTATATCTTTTTAGATCCTCGGTTCCGCTTTTTCTTTGAACACCAAACTGAGCATCGAGGGGCTACCGCCTATGCGGTAATATTTTTATATATCTTAAATGCATACCTCAAAGCTTTGTTAGAAGGTGGCACATGCTTTAGTCAGCCCGCTCTTGGCGGATCGAACTTTCTGGATCACCACACTCATAACGATGCGATGCTCCTCGTCGATGGAAGCGCCGTTAAGCGCCTCCATCAAATCATCCGTGCCTCCCGGTTGGGCGGAGGTCACCGGCGTCGCAGCCTTGCCCTTCTTCTGAAGGGGGTCGCTGTCGGTCTCCGGAACCACTTGAAGGTTCGATGCGAGTCCGACGCAGGCTGGACTTGAAGCCCTTCGGTTTTATCCTTTTCGCCGGAGTCCGGAGGTCGCCTTATTGGCGCCTCCATGGCCACCTCCTCTGGCCGGGCCTCTTTTGGGACTCCACCCGGCGTCATCCGCGGGCGGGAGGAGACGAGGCGGTCGGAAGTGAGGTGCTATTCACCTCCGGCGAATCCAGGAGCCGCTCGACGAATCGTCGAGCCCGCCCTTGGGCGGGCTGCATGGTTATATTCGGCGTTAGAAGATGTTGTGCGACAAATGGAACATGATGAGTTATTACGGTGTCCGGACACTTACGATTTCGCCAGAGCTTGGTCCTTGGTGGCCACTCCTCTCCGCCGATGTCGGCGTTGGCGGTGTAGTCTGGAGGGAGGGTCCTTCCCTTCTTGGACCCTCCGGCCTCCCCAGTTGGGGCGGCCTTCCTTTTCTTCTCTCCCCCAGCTGGGGGAGAGGCCTCTTTTTCCTCCTCATCGTCTTCGCGGGCGGAGTCTGCCTTGGAGTCATCGGACGATGAGTCCGACAACACCTGGCGCTGGGAACCCCTCCGAGTTCCCGTGGCCTTCTTCTTGGACTTCTTCTCCGGCACCACGTAAGGTGCCGGAACTAGCAGCCCCATCAAATCAAGGCGTCCGTGGGTCTTACGGCAAGGGAGCGGACAGTTAACTCCGTCCGACGTCCTTCAGCCGATCTGTCCAAAGGTAAGGGAGTTTTAGATCCGCATAGAGTCAAACTATGAAAAAGAGTCCTGTAAGGGTAAAATAGCTTACCTCGGCGGCTTGATCTTTGTGAGCTGAATCCGCGATCTTGATGGCGGATGCGGGGGCCTCGGCGCCCTTGAACAAAGACCTTCGGGCATCTTCGTACGTAGTGTCGAAGAGCGGCTCAAGGATTGGTGTTGTGCGGATCAAACTCCCACAAGTTGAAGGCCCGTTCTGGCATGGGAGGATCCGGCGGATAAGCATAACACGGACTACGTTGACAAGCTTGAGCTTCTTGTCCACGGAGTTTGGACCTTGAGGTTTGGAGTCCGGTCAGCTCTTCCGAATTACCCCACGTCAGGCCCGTCTCTTTCCATGAGGTGAGCCGTGTAGGGAAGCCAGATCGGAATTTGGGGGCCGCCGCCCATTTGGAGTCGCGCGGCTCGGTGATATAGAACCACCCCAATTGCCACCCCTTTATGGTCTCCACGAAGGAGCCCTCGAGCCATAGGACGTTGGCCATCTTGCCCACCATGGCACCACCGCACTCCGCTTGGCAGCCGCCCACTACCTTCGGCTTAACATTGAAGGTCTTCAGCCATAAGCCGAAGTGGGGCTGGATGCAGAGGAAAACCCTCGCACCTGACGATGAACGCCGAGATGTTGAGGATGAAATTCGGGGCCAGATCATGGAAATCTAAGCCGTAGTAGAACATGAGCCCCCGGACAAATGGGTGAAGTGGAAACCCTAGTCTACGGAGGAAGTGGGGGAGGAACACCACCCTCTCATGGGGCCTGGGGGTGGGGATGAGCTGCCCCTTGTTGGGGAGCCGATCTGTGATGTCGTCGGACAAGTATCCGACCTTCCGCAGCTTTTCGATGTGCCCTTCGTGACAGAGGAGGCCATCCACTTGCCTCCGCTCCGGACATAGTTGGAGAAGGTTGAGGTGGGATGTGCGGACTTGGGCGCTGGAGCTCGAGTCTTGTGAAATGGATAAGCAAAGGAGGAAGAAGGCGTGTGGGAAAACGTGGATTCTTATCCCCTTATATGGACGGACAAAGCAATGCGTCCCCACCGGCCTGATAAAACTCGCTTATCTCCCAAGCGCCGTAATCAATGGCGCGGTTGGAGTTACTACGCCCGTATTGATGAGAATCCGGAATAAGGGGACACGATCTCTGCTTTGACAAGGCGTGCCAAGGAAACCGCCTCGCTAAACGCTAGCCGAGGTGGGACAGTAAAACAATTCGAATAAAGGCTTGGCCGTGGTGTGATGTCATGCGGAATACGCCGCAGATTGAACTTGTATAAATATTATTCTCTCTACGGTGGTATGTGGAACTTATTTTGCAGAGTCGGACACTATCCTTGTGTTCAAAATCTTCTATGAAGTATTCGGAGGAGGGACCCGCCTTGCAATGCCGAAGACAATATGCGCGCCGGACTCGTCGTCATTGAAGCCTGGTTCAGGAGACTCTTGAGGAGTCTGGATTAGGGGGTGTCTGGATAGCGGACTATAGCCTTTGGCGGACTCTGGACTATGAAGATACAAGATTGAAGACTTCATCCCGTGTCGGATGGGACTTTCCTTGGCGTGGAAGGCAAGCTTGGCGATACGGATATGTAGATCTCCTACCATTGTAACCGACTACTGTGTAACCCTAACCCTATTCGGTGCCTATATAAACCGGAGGGTTTTAGTGCAGAGGACGAACAACAATCATACCATAGGCTAGCTTCTAGGGTTTAGCCTCTACGATCTCGTGGTAGATCTACTCTTGTACTACCCATATCATCAATATTAATCAAGCGGGAGTAGGGTTTTACCTCCATCGAGAGGGCCCAACACAGGTAAAAACATCGTGTCCCTTGTCTCCTGTTACCATCCGCCTAGACGCACAGTTCGGGACCCCCTACCCGAGATCCGCCGGTTTTGACACCGACAGGACCCAAGGTGGGATCTCACGGGTACAGAAGGTTGCGGCGGTGGAATTAGGTTGTCGTGGGTGCTTCTGATGGTTTGGGGGTACGTAGGTATATATAGGAGGAAGAAGTAGGTCGGTGGATCCACGAGGGGCCCATGAGGGTGGAGGGCGCGCCCAGGGGGGTAGGCATGCCCCCCTACCTCGTGGCTTCCTCGTCTGTTGCTTGACGTCCACTCCAAGTCCTCTAGATCACGTTTGTTCCGAAAATCATGTTCCCGAAGGTTTCATTCCGTTTGGACTCCGTTTGATATTCTTTTTCTGCGAAACACTGAAATAGGCAAAAAAAACAGCAATTTGGGCTGGGCCTCCGGTTAATAGGTTAGTCCCAAAAATAATATAAAAGTGTATAATAAAGCCCATTAATCATCCAATATAGAATATAATATAGCATGGAACAATGAAAAATTATAGATACGTTGGAGACGTATCAAGCATCCCCAAGCTTAATTCCTGCTCATCCTCGAGTAGGTAAATGATAAAAACAGAATTTTTGATGTGGAATGCTACTTAGCATAATTTTCAATGTAACCCTCTTATTTGTGATATGAATATTCAGATCCGAAAGATTCAAGATAAAAGTTTAATATTGACATAAAAGTAATAATACTTCAAGCATACGAACTAAGCAATTATGTCTTCTCAAAATAACATGGCCAAAGAAAGTTCATTCCTACAAAATCATATACTTTGGTCATGCTCCATTTTCGTCACACAAGAATGCTCTCATCATGCACTACCCCGATGACAAGCCAAGCAATTGTTTCATACTTTAGTAATCTCAAACTTTTTTCAACTTTAACGCAATACATGAGCGTGAGCCATGGATATAGCACTATGGGTGGAATAGAATATAATGATTGGGGTTATGTGGAGAAGACAGAAAAGGAGAAAGTCTCACATCAACGCGGCTAATCAACGGGCTATGGAGATGCCCATAAATTGATGTTAATGTGAGGAGTAGGGATTGCCATGCAACGGATGCACTAGAGCTATAAATGTATGAAAGCTCAACAAAAGAAAGTAAGTGGGTGTGCATCCAACTTGCTTGCTCACGAAGACCTAGGGCATTTGAGGAAGCCCATTGTTGGAATATACAAGCCAAGTTCTATAATGAAAATTCCCACTAGTATATGAAAGTGACAAAACAAGAGACTATCTATCATAAGGATCATGGTGCTACTTTGAAGCACAAGTATGGAAAAAGATAGTAGCATTGCCCCTTTTTTTTCTTTTTTTTGGGCCTTTCTTTTTTTTTGGCCTTTCTCTTTTTTCTGGACAATGCTCTATGAATGATGATCATCACACTTCTATTTATTTACAACTCAATGATTACAACTCGATACTAGAACAAAGTATGACTCTATATGAATGCCTCGTGATGTGCGAGATGGGCAATGAATCAAGAGTGACATGTATGAAATAATATGCATGGTGGCTTTACCACAAATACGATGTCAACTACATGATCATGCAAGGAAATATGACAATGATGAACGTGTCATGATAAACGGAATGGTGGAAAGTTGCATGGCAATATATCTCAGAATGGCTATGGAAATGCCATAATAGGTAGGTATGGTGGCTGTTTTGAGGAAGATATAAGGAGGCTTATGTGTGATAGAGCGTATCGTATCACGGGGTTTGGATGCACCGGTGAAGTTTGCACCAACTCTCAAGGTGAGAAAGGGCAATGCGCGGTACCGAAGAGGCTAGCAATGATGGAAGGGTGAGAGTGCGTATAATCCATGGACTCAACATTAGTCATAAAGAACTCACATACTTATTGCAAAAATCTACAAGTCATCAAAAACCAAGCATTACGTGCATGCTCCTAGGAGATAGATTGGTAGGAAAATACCATCGCTCATCCCCGACCGCCACTCATAAGGAGGACAATCAAAGAACACCTCATGTTTCAAATTTGTTACACAACGTTTACCATACGTGCATGCTATGGGATTTGCAAACTTCAACACAAGTATTTCTCAAATTCACAACTACTCGGCTAGCACAAATTTAATATCACTACCTCCATATCTCAAAACAATCATCAAGCATCAAACTTCTCTTAGTATTCAACACACTCATAAGAAAGTTTTTACTAATCTTGAATACCTAACATATTAGGACTAATTTCACAATTAAAGCAAATTACCATGATGTTTTGTAGGACTCTCAAAATAATATAAGTGAAGCATGAGAGAACAATAATTTCTATAAAACAAAGCCACCACCGTGCTCTAAAAGATATAAGTGAAGCACTAGAGCAAAAACTATATAGCTCAAAAGATATAAGTGAAGCACATAGAGTATTCTAATATATTCCGAATCATGTGTGTCTCTCTCAAAAGGTGTGTACAGCAAGGATGATTGTGGTAAACTCAAAGGCAAAGACTCAAATCATACAAGACGCTCCAAGCAAAACACATACCATGTGGTGAATAAAAATATAGCTCTAAGTAAAGTTACCGATGGACGAAGACGAAAGAGGGGATGCCTTCCGGGGCATCCCCAAGCACTGGCTTTTTGGTGTCCTTAGATTACCTTTGGGTGCCATGGGCATCCCCAAGCTTAGGCTCTTGCCACTCCTTTTCCATAATCCATCAAATCTTTACCCAAAACTTGAAAACTTCACAACACAAAACTTAACAGAAAATCTCATGAGCCCCGTTAACGAAAGAAAACAAAACACCACTTCAAGGTACTGTAATGAACTCATTCTTTATTTATATTGGTATTAAACCTACTGTATTCCAACTTCTCAATGGTATATAAACTATTTTACTAGCCATAGATTCATCAAAATAAGCAAACAACACACGAAAAACAGAATCTGTCAAAAACAGAACAGTCTGTAGTAATCTGTAACTAACGCAAACTTCTGGAACTCTAAAAATTCTATAAAAATAGGAAGACCTAAATAATTTGTTTATTGATCTTATGCAATTGGAATCAGTATTTTATCATGTTCTGGTGATTTGTAACAATTGTTTTCATGAACAGAAAGTTTCTGGAATTTTCTGCAAGATCAAATAACTATCATCCAAGAAGTTCCTATAGGTTTAACTTGGCACAAATACTAATTAAAACACAAAAACAAATCTAACCAGAGGCTAGATCAAATATTTATTCCTAAACAGAACAAAAAAAACTAAAAATAAAATTGGGTTGCCTCCCAACAAGCGCTATCGTTTAACGCCCCTAGCTAGGCATGCAAGGATAGATCTAGGTATTGCCATCTTTGGTAGGCAATCCATAAGTGGCTCTCATAATAGATTCATAAGGTAATTTAATTTTCTTTCTAGGGAAGTGTTCCATGCCTTTCCTTAACGGAAATTGGAATCTAATATTCCCTTCCTTCATATCAATAATTGCACCAATCATTCTAAGGAAAGGTCTACCAAGAATAATAGGACATGAAGGATTACAATCTATATCAAGAACAATAAAATCTATGGGCACATAGTTCCTATTTGCAACAATAAGAACATCATTAATTCTTCCCATAGGTTTCTTAATAGTGAAATCCGCAAGGTGTAAGTTTAAAGAGCAATCATCAAATTCGCGGAAACCTAACAAATCACACAAGGTTTTTGGAATCGTGGAAACACTAGCACCCAAGTCACACAAAGCATAGAATTCATGATCTTTTATTTTAATTTTAATAGTAGGTTCCCATTCATCATAAAGTTTCTAGGGATAGAAACTTCCAACTCAAGTTTTTCTTCATAAGATTGCATTAAAGCATCAACGATATGTTTAGTAAAAGCTTTATTTTGATTATAAGCATGAGGAGAATTTAGCACGGATTGCAACAAGGAAATACAATCTATCAAAGAGCAATTATCATAATTAAATTCCTTGAAATCCAAAATAGTGGGTTCATTGATATCTAAAGTTTTGACCTCTTCAATCCCACTTTTACCAAATTTTGCATCAAGATCTAAAAACTCCGAATTTTTGGGACGTCTTCTAACTAAAGTTGACTCATCTCCAGTCCCATCATTATCAAGATTCATATTGCAAAACAAGGATTTAATAGGGGACACATCAATAACTTTTAGATCTTCATCTTTATTCTCGTAAAAATTAGAAGAACACGCTTTCACAAAGAAATCTTTCTTAGCACGCATCCTAGCGGTTCTTTCTTTGCACTCATCAATGGAAATTCTCATGGCTTTGAGAGACTCATTGATATCATGCTTAGGTGGAATAGATCTAAGTTTCAAAGAATAAACATCAAGAGAAATTCTATCCATGTTCCTAGCCAATTCGTCAACTTTAAGCAATTTTTCTTCAAGCAAAACATTGAAATTCTTTTGAGAAATCATAAATTATTTAACACTAGTCTCAAATTCAGAGGGAATCTTATTAAAATTTCCATAAGAGTTGTTGTAGGAATTACCATAATTATTAGAGGAATTACTAGGGAACGACCTAGGATTAAAGTTTCCTCTATACGCGTTGTTACCAAAATTATTCCTACCAACAAAATTCACATCCATAGATTCATTATTATTCTCAATCAAGGTAGACAAGGGAATATCATTAGGATCAGAACAAACACTCTTATTAGCAAATAATTTCATAAGTTCATCCATCTTTCCACTCAAAACAATAATCTTTTCTATCGCATGCACCTTTTTACTAGTAGATCTTTCAGTGTGCCATTAAGAATAATTACCCATAATATTATCTAGGAGTTTAGTAGCTTCTCCTAAAGTGATTTCCATAAAAGTGCCTCCCGCGGCCGAATCTAAAAGATTTCTGGAAGCAAAATTCAATCCGGCATAATTTTTTTGTATAATCATCCACAAATGCAAACCATGAGTAGGGCAATTATGTATCATTAATTTCATTCTCTCCCAAGCTTCTGCAACATGTTCATGATCAAGTTGCTTAAAATTCATAATATTGTTTCTAAGAGAGATAATCTTAGCGGGAGGAAAATACTTAGAGATAAAAGCATCTTTGCACTTATTCCAAGAACCAATACTATTTTTAGGCAAAGACGAAAACCAAGTTTTAGCACGATCTCTAAGCGAAAACGGAAATAGTTTCAACTTAACAATATCATTGTCCACATCCTTCTTCTTTTGCATATCACACAAATCAACAAAGCTATTTAGATGGCTAGTGGCATCTTCACTAGGAAGGCCGGCGAATTGATCTTTCATGATAAGATTCAGCAAAGCAGCATTAATTTCACAAGATTCAATATCGGTAAGAGGAGCAATCGGAGTGCTAAGAAAATCATTGTTGTTGGTATTGGTAAAGTCACACAATTTAGTGTTATCTTGAGCCATCGTCACAAGCAAGCGATCCAACACACGAGCAAACAAGAAGCGAGCGAAAAAAAAGGCGAACGGAAAAGAGAGGGCGAATAAAACGGCAAGGGTGAAATGGGGGAGAGGAAAACGAGAGGCAAATGGCAAATAATGTAATGCGAGGGATAAGAGTTTGTGATGGGTACTTGGTATGTCTTGACTTGTGCGTAGACTCCCGGCAGCGGCGCCAAAATGGCTAGTTCTTTGGAGTCAAATCTTGACTTGACTTGGCGTAAGCCTCCCGAACGACGCCGTAAATCCTTCTTGCTACCTCTTGAGCACTGCGTTGGTTTTCCCTTGAAGAGGAAAGGGTGATGCAGTAAAGTAGCATAAGTATTTCCCTCAGTTTTTGAGAACCAAGGTATCAATCCAGTAGGAGACCACGCTCGAGTCCCACACACCTACACAAATAAATAAGAACCTCGTAACCAACGCGATAAAGGGGTCGTCAATCCCTTCATGGTCACTTACGAGAGTGAGATCTGATAGATATGATAAGATAATATTTTTGGTATTTTTATGATAAAGAGAAATAAAGATGCAAAGTAAAATAAGGGGCATAGAAATAGCTAAGTGTTGGAAGATTAATATGATGGAAAATAGACCCGGGGGCCATAGGTTTCACTAGTGGCTTCTCTCAAGATAGCATAAGTATTACGGTGGGTAAACGAATTCTTGTCGAGCGATTGATTGAATTGAGCATAGTTATGAGAATATCTAGGTATGATCATGTATATAGGCATCACGTCCGTGACAAGTAGACCGAAACTATTCTGCATCTACTACTATTACTCCACACATCGACCGCTATCCAGCATGCATCTAGAGTATTAAGTTCATAAGAACAGAGTAACGCTTTAAGCAAGATGACATGATGTAGAGGGATAAACTCATGCAATATGATATAAACCCCATCTTTTTATCCTCGATGGCAACACTACAATACGTGTCATTTCCCCTACTGTCACTGGGATCGAGCACCGCAAGATTAAACCCAAAGCTAAGCACTTCTCCCATTGCAAGAAAGATCAATCTAGTAGGCCAAACCAAACTGATAATTCGAAGAGACTTGCAAAGATAACCAATCATACATAAAAGAATTCAGAGGAGATTTAAATATTGTTCATAGATATTCTTGATCATAAACCCACAATTCATCGGATCTCGACAAACACACCGCAAAAGAAGAGTACATCAAATAGATCTCCAAGAGAATCGAGGAGAACTTTGTATTGAGATCCAAAGAGAGAGAAGAAGCCATCTAGCTAATAACTATGGACCCGAAGGTCTGAGGTAAACTACTCACACATCATCGGAGAGGCTATGGTGTTGATGTAGAAGCCCTCCGTGATCAATGCCCCCTCCGGTAGGACGCCGGAAAAGGCCCCAAGATGGGATCTCAAGGGTACAGAAGGTTGCGGCGGTGGAATTAGGTTTTCGTGGGTGCTTCTGATGGTTTGGGGGTACGTATGTATATATAGGAGGAAGAAATAGGTCGGTGGAGCCACGAGGGGCCTATGAGGGTGGAGGGCACGCCCCCTACCTCGTGGCTTCCTCGTCTGTTGCTTGACGTCCACTCAAAGTCCTCTGGATCACGTTTGTTCTGAAAATCATGTTGCCGAAGGTTTCATTCCGTTTGGACTCCGTTTGATATTCTTTTTCTGCGAAACACTGAAATAGGCAAAAAACAACAATTTGGGTTGGGCCTCCGGTTAATAGGTTAGTCCCAAAATAATATAAAAGTGTATAATAAAGCCCATTAATCATCCAAACAGAATATAATATAGCATGGAACAATAAAAAATTATAGATACGTTGGAGACGTATCAGTCGTCCCTGACGCCCGCCATTTGTCGTCGACCAAAGTGATAATTGTGTTGGCTTCACTGATTGCTCACATGATGGGTGGATGTGTTGCTAGATCCGAGTGGCACCACAATGGCATCCATAGTCAGCACGACGTAGACATGGCCGCTCGGTTGCCTGCAATCCCGCTTCAGGCAGCAAAAGCTGGGCTGCGGGAGATATCAGAGGTCGGAGCTGCTAGGCCTAGGGGAGGATGTTGGCGTTGGATCGTCGGACACTGGGTGGGGCAAATTAGACTCACGGCGGCAGGACGCCATAGGCGGCGGCGAGTTGACCTTTGTAGCCTTGACCATCATCCAGTAAGATAGACGTGGATCTCGATCGAGGAGAGTTTGTCTCTTGGACAGGCCCCACCTGCTCTTTCTGGAAGCAGCCTAGCGGCGATATGGTCACTCGGCGAGATTTTTATGGAGGAACAGGCGCACCGGAGAGAGATGGGAAGATACACATTGTTGGACTGGAGTTATTTTTTGCGGGCAAACTTGAGTAGATGGGACTCCACCGCTTGCCATTGGCTTGGTATTATTGACGGACAATGGGTGGCTCTTAAACTTTCTCATCGGTTACAAACGATGGAAGAGGAAGCGGACAAAAAGAGGAGTCAAATCACTGGAATAAAAAGGATATTTGAAATTTATGACGTGACTAGCCTGCTGAGATGGAGTGAGGTGAATGGCTGCATGTTGGTTAGTAATGTGGATAGCTTGCATGCCAAAAAAAGTTAGTAGAGATGAACTATTTATGTATAGATTATACTGTACTAGCAAAAATGTCCGTGCGTTGCTACGGGAGATACAATTGATGTGTATTTAGATTTAGTTAGAATTAGATGAGCAAAATACAATGATAGTTCATGCGAAATTTAATGCCCACCAAAATTTTAGACTGACACAATAGGAAGTTATATACGGATTCCAAATGAACTTAAATTTTCTATATAGAGCTATGATTCATCGTCATATTCTAAGTTAAAATAGAACTGGTTATCTTCTCCCGACTTGAAATATATTCCATGATGGTTGTAGATGTGATGTTGGCATGTGCTGGGTGGCTGGTGAGCACCAATTGTCGTGATTCGTGTCATTGTCACACAATATTAACAAAATAAAAATGTGAAAATACTGGCATTTTACACAAACAATTCTAGAAAAAAAATAGTAGGTACTAAGCTCTAGAGGTCCTAAAACATGGTTTCAATCTATACCAATATAAAAAGACCCAAACGGACAGATCCAAACCATCTCGACCGTCAAATCATGTTATCTAGCGGTTCAAATCGCTCCAATATTGAGCACCAAACACGTTTAACGCCCTAATTACCCACCACTGCCATTGGTTATAAATACGTTTTGACTCAACGTTATCCCATGAAATCTACCATGTAATTAATATCCTCCCATTCCCGCGAAAAAAGTAATTGATATCTTACCAAATACCAACGTGCAACACATATATCTTACCTAATATAACGTGCAACTAATATCCTACCTAATATAAACGTGCATTGCACATACATTATTACTAGTTGTAATAAGGAGAAGACGTACTGTCTTATCTCTGTAAATATCATTAATATTACTCATAATTCCTACATTATCTCCGTAAATATCATTAATATTACTCATACTTCCCTTTTTATCCCTCCAGAAAGAGGAAAGTATCACTCTTCTGATTTCATGTATCTCTCCTTGTATTAAAAGAAGGAAACTATCTCTCTCTCGATTGCATGTATCTCTTACTTTCCTGGACTTACTGATTTACTTGCCACTAACCAACAAATTTGCCAAGGGTACTTTTGTCCTAACACCTCTATAATTGTGTGCCTTGATCACTGATGAGGACATGACTACCTTGGATAAGACCAAAAATATTGCATACATGCATATTTGTCAGGTGATTTCTAGTGCAAACTATTCAATAATCTATTTATGTTATCCAGAACAAAAATACATCACATACTTTTGTGTTTTGTCTAATTGTAGGTGTATGGGACATTTGTACAATACACATATGAAGATAAGGGAAAAGGAGAAGTTTAGGTGCTGTTCAAAAGTCCTCTCACGTCACTTTTGGACCAAGAGAAGATAGAGTCCAAGTCTCTCACGTTACGGACTCGATTCGGACTGCAGACATACCTGACTCAAAACGTCAATAACTTTTTCATCCGGACTCCAAATTGGGTGATTCTTTTTTGTTGGAAAATAGATTTCGTGCACCTTCCAACCCAATTGGATTCACCTTCAAATTCGTCCGGAGCGTTGAGTTATGGACGAAACAATCTGATGTCAGCAGAATCCGAGTCAAACTACAAGTCCAAAGGTGTTACGTCACCTCCGCTTGGGCCCATTGGCCTTGTACGACCTAGGGTTAGTTTTAGGCTGCCTTGGGACGTCCTACCACCTCCTTGGCCGCCACCCCTTGATCCTATATAAGTAGATCCATCTAGTAGCTTTTTCCTTGGGATTTGTTTAGTTAAAAGTTAGCCATTGTAACTTCGTGTACTTCGTTTGTGTTCAACGACCAGACAAAGGCGTCACAGAACCCCACCTTGATCAATAAAGCTTTCATCTTATATTCGCAATATCCAGATTGCAATCTCAGTTTCTTGCTTGTTCTTCGTTTGCTCGCAGGAAACAGACCCTCGTGGTCAGGTTGATCGTGCCCAAAAAAATACACCTTACATAAAGGAACAGAGGGAGTAATAAAAAGCATAAATAATGAGATGACACAGTTGATTGACATATTAGTACATTTTATGGAAGACTTTAATTGACTCGGTAGCATCTGATTTGCTTTTATTATTGGGCCTATAGAGACCCACAGGAAAACATGTTGTTAGTGTCGATTGTAGGACCTTGAAGTATGTCTAGAGGGGGGTGATTAGACTACTTGACCAATAAAAACTTAACCTTTTCCCAGTTTTAGACTTTCGCAGATTTTAGCTATTTTGAACAAGTCAAGCAATCTTCACACAATTCAAGCAAGCATGCAAAGAGTATATTGGCAGCGGAAAATAAAGCATGCAACTTGCAAGAATATAAAGGGAAGGGTTTGGAGGATTCAAACGCAATTGGGGACACGGATGTTTTTGTCGTGGTTCCGATAGGTGGTGCTATCATACATCCATGTTGATGGAGACTTCAACCCACGTAGGGTAGCAGTTCTTGTGAGTCCACGGAGGGCTCCACCCACGAAGGGTCCATGAAGAAGCAACCTTGTCTATTCCACCATGGTCGTCGCCCACGAAGGACTTGCCTCACTAGCGGTAGATCTTCACGAAGTAGGCGATCTCCTTGCCCTTACAAACTCCTTGGTTCAACTCCACAATCTTGTCGGAGGCTCCCAAGTGACACCTAGCCAATCTAGGAGACACCACTCTCCAAGAAGTAACAAATGGTATGTTGATGATGAACTCCTTGCTCTTGTGCTTCAAATGATAGTCTCCCCAACACTCAACTCTCTCTCACAGGATATGGATTTGGTGGAAAGAAGATTTGAGTGGAAAGCAACTTGGGGAAGGCTAGAGATCAAGATTCATGTGGTTGGAATGGAATATCTTGGCCTCAACACTTGAGTAGGTGGTTCTCTCTCGAGGCTGGTAAGTTGGAAGTGTAGGTTTGTTACGATGGCTCTCTCCACGAATGAAGAGGAGGTGGAGGGGTATACATAGCCTCCACACAAAATCTAACCGTTACAATCAATTTACCAAACTCGGTGGGACCGAATTATCAATCACGGTCGGACCGATTTATTAAACCTAGTGACCGATAGGATTTTTGGTGGATCGACATGCATCTCGGTAGGACCGATATGGTTAGGGTTAGGGCATAACGCATTACTCGTGAGACCGATTACACAAACTCGGTGAGACCAAATTTGGTAATTAGCTAACCAGAGAGTTGGTCAGGTAAACTCGGTGGGACCGATTTGCTCTTTCGGTGAGACCGAAAAGTTACAAAAGGGAAACATAGAGTTTACATTGTAATCTCGATGGGACCGATCGCTCACTTCGGTTAGACCGAAACATTACGAAAGGAAACAAAGAGATTACAATCCCATCTTGGTGAGACCGAGATCCCTATCGGTGAAACCGATTTGCCTAGGGTTTGTGGCAGTGGCTATGACATCTGAACTCGGTGGTGCCGGATAGAAAGAACCGGTAGGGGCGAGTTTGACTTTGGGTTTAGGTCATATGTGGATGTGAGAAAGTAGTGGAGGGTTTTGGAGCATATCACTAAGCACATGGAGAAAGAGGCTCATTAAGCAACACCTCATCCCTTCTTGATAGTATTGGCTTTTCCTATAGACTCAATGTGATCTTGGATCACTAAAATGTAAAATGTAGAGTCTTGAGCTTTTGAGCTTGAGCCAATCCTTTGTCCTTAATATTTTGAGGGATCCACTTTCATCATCCATGCCATGCCATTCATTAAGCTTTCGAAAAATGTTCATCTTGGAATAGCATTAACTCAATGAGCTATATGTTGTTATGAATTACCAAAACCACCTAGGGATAGTTGCACTTTCAATCTCCCCTTTTTTGTAATTGATGACAACATATAGATCAAAGCTTCGACAAATGATAATAAAATTGAAAAACATCGTCGCTTTGAGAAGTATGTGATAAGTAAGAGCTCCCCCTAAATTTGTGCATATCTTAAGATTTGCTTTGGACTGCAAATGCACAAGAAATTAGGCTCATGGGTTACTCTTCCATGTCACATACATCTTGGTGGAGTGCTCAAAATAATAACGATTGAATACATGCACTCATCACCAAGCACAGTGAATGATCATATAAGGATAAATAAGATAATATCATAAAAGGCATAAGTGTAGCTTATGATCAAACACATGATCATCAATGTCTCACACGTAATGCATAGTATCTCAAGCAATCAAACGCAAAAAATGTTCAACCAAGAAGACAGAGAGAACAAAAACAAATCTCTCTCTCTCGAAGCCTATGATCTATACATTTTTCTCCCCCTTTGGCAACAAGTTACCAAAAAGTTCCTAGAAAATGCATAGCACTATGTCGTCTCTCAGGCTTGGTCTTCTGGTGGTGGTGTAGACAGGACTCCAAGGATGAGCGCATCAGTAGACATGGTAGGAGCTGAAGTAGTTGGAGCTGGAGCTGAAGAAGTGGCTCTGGTGTCTGGAGTTGGTACTGCAGCTGACCTCTGAGCTCTAGGCACTCTGGCAAATGCATCAGTTGTCGTCTTTCCCTTCCTCTCCTGCATATCATCTTGTAATCGCTCCACACCGACTGAATCTTAGTCACTTTGACATCAAGATCATAGAATTTTTGTTCCATGATTCTCTCGGGCAATCCTGGTTTTGAGTTAGGGTGGCCAACCCCTTCTCAATCCGTAGAGTTGATGCTATTAAGTAACCAAGCTGCTCCTCGCTTGTTCTTGAGAAAGTAGTCGAGATGCCTCTGCTTGAGTTGGCATCTTTGCGACTTCTGTTGCCTTGCCTTCTCCTTTCTCTCCCGAGCTTGCAATCGATGATGGTTCATTCTCGGTCATGACAACTCGATTGTCCTCAAAATCAGGATAGAGAACCATGTGTTCCTTATCCAATAGATACTTTCCTGTGCCCATCTTCGAGTTTATCAACTCCACGAATCTGTGGGGCATAACCACGGCTCCTCTTACGATCTGCTTTGTCCTCTTAATTGTCTCGACTATGAGGCTCATGACCTTGAATTTCGAGGCACATCAAAACATGAAGCAAATTGATTGCATGCCCTCTAATCATGTTATGGTCACCTGATTTGGGCAATAGAGTATGCCTTAAGATCCAGTTGATCGTAGGGCAGCCCCGACAGCAGAAAATGGGTGATCCAAACTTGAAGTTCTCGGTGCATCATCCGGGATCTCCTTGTACATGTGTGACATAGAGTTATGATCCATTTTCTTCTTACCATAAATGTCCAAGTCATCCTCACTTTCCTTTGGGGCATTGATCAAATTTGCCCATTCCTCTATAGTAGACTGATATCTGGTTCCTTGTGACATCCACACTATCCTGCCATCTGGATAGAAATGTGTTGTGGAGTAGAATTGCATGATGAGTTAAATCGTTCCGGTTGGTGAGCTTACGCCCAACAAAATCAGTAACTCCACAAGCACTGAAGCTGTCATATACTCCAGGGTAGTGTTCTGCGTTCTCCTTCATGTAGGTCCAGTTGACCCATCTCATATCACAAACTATGGGCTTCTTATCCAGCAAGATAGTCTCATAAAAGTCCTGCTGCTCCTTGGTGTGGAACCTGCAATCCACATCAGTCCTTCGCCTCGTGGCATATGGATCTGATTCTCTCCATAGCCTCAACCCATTATCTCTCCTGATCTTCATGTTTTCAGCCACAGGATGAGCATCATTGTGGTCTGGGATCTTGGGTTTGAGCTTCCTTAGGACCTGCCCTTCTTCATCTTCTTGACTTCAACCTCGGGCATTGGGGCCTTGTTCTTTTCAAATTACCGGTATGCTCCTGGTATTCCTCTTGGGTGCATTCTTGGGCTTGGGGGCAGCTTTAGGCTTGGAAGTTGCAGCCCTGATTTGATAGCATCACCCATCAGCTTTTGTGCCTTGGGTGTGCTCTGCAACCTCTTCTTCTTCTTCCTCTTCCATCATGGAAGGCTTCCCAATCACTCTTGCCATGGTCTTCTTGACCCTTTCTTTCCTTTTCTTTCCCTCTGCAGCAACAGGCTCTTTGGGTTGAGATTCCAAAGGAGCTTGAGTAGACAATCTGGCTTTGGACATTGGTTGTCCGCCTTTGGCCTTTTGATTTTCAAACCAGGCTTCACCGCAGATGAGCCGAACTCCCTCTTGAGCACTTTCTTCTTGGAGCTTGCCTCATCCTCAATCGCCACGTAATCCTCATCCTCAAACTCTGAGGTCTTCTTCTTTCTTGACCTTGTGGCAGCCTTTGGGAAAATTGCTCAGAGTGCTTCGCTCCCTCATCTCGAGCTGCTTGAGGGACTAGTGCCCTCGGCCAATTGGATCTGCTCTTGATTTGTTCGCTATCACTGGTCTCGACATGCTATTCAACCGATTGCTGACCACGTGAATAGTTATAGATGAGGTAGAGTGGATGAGCATCACAAAATGCAGAGATTTTGCAAAAGAATGATTCAAAAACTTACTTTTAGTTTCCATCGAAAACATTTCGGATCTACCGATTTTCAAACTCGGTGATACCGGGCAGTTTTGGAACCTAAACTAGTGAACTCGGTCGGTCTGCGTGTCACAGTTAAATTGGCACCGAGACTGCTAGGGTTTCACAAGGTTCGAAATCGGTCACACCGACAGCAATTCTCGGTCGACCGAGACTTACTAGTGCAATGGTATTAGCCAAATCGGTGGGACCGAAGTTTTCAACTCGATGGGTCCGAGATGGTTTCGTGAAACCTAACCCTAAATTTTCGAATCGCAACTATTCTAAGGATTGATTTGACTGGATAGGAGTGTTTCAATCATGGCAAGATGCATAATGAACACAACGTGCTGAGAATCGGACGAGGAAAGCACTGTGATCGAGTTCTTACCCTAGTTCGGCGGGAACTCGCTACGGCGGCAACGGCGGAGGAGAACTCCGTTGACGGCGGCAGAGACCAGCGACAGGATGCGGCTGGCGACGAAGTCGACGATCCGTAGACCAAGTTGGTAGAGCGAGCTATGCGCGGGCGAGAGCATTCGGAGAAAGTTTTCCAAATTTTGCCCGTGCGATATATATAGCCCGACCCTGTCGGTGTGACCGAGTGGTACAACTCGGTGGCACCGAGATGCAAAACTGTGAACAGTTATAGCAACTCGGCGTGACCGAAAAGTACAAATCGGTTGCACCGAGATGAAAACCTAGATCGACTTAGTAATCTCGGTATTACCGAAATGGAGGAATCGGTCAGACCGAAAATCACAAAGAAGTTTTGGAAGTTTAAGTCTATGACGAATCGGGGACTCCGAGTGCTCCTCACACAGAGTGGTTCGAATCTAACTTGATCAAATTTTGTGATGTAGCATGAATAGAGTTTGAGATGAGAAAAGCATAGATAGATAGAGAAGGTTCTTAGGCATTCTTGTCCATCCACTTGGCCAAAGAAAAAGAAGCCAATCAATCAAAACAACAAGTGGATGTCCTCGAATGAGTAAATATGCAACCAACATGCTCACACAATAAGATGACAAATGAAATATGTGACAAAGCATGCACAACCAATTCTAGCGTCTATCAAACAATTGGCGATGACTAGGTCATCTATATATGAGTATATTGACTTAGGAGTCAAATGAGAACATTTGATCATAGGTCATACTCATCGTTTAAGCTCAAGTGGGGTTACCACTTTTACATAAAGCATTTATGTGTTCACATCATTAGAGTTGCTTTGACTCAATTCTTAGAGTTAAGCTCCCCCTAGATGTGAGATCCCCCATTAGAGGGATAAACTAACCTTGGGTTTTGTCGATGATGACTTCATGTAGGTGTTGAAGATGTGGATGCTCAATGTTGATGTAGATCGTTTGGAGCAATCCTTGGGAGTGAGTTGCACTTTCAATACCTACATGGGTTAGTCCCACAAGGAACAAACAAGGATATCCATAGACATAGAGTGATGCACTCATAAAATGATTTCCATGAAAACATTAGGTTACCTTGTCCCTTGCCTTACCAACATGAGGGTTTGTGACTCCTTGAACTAGTGCAAGATATGGAAGTTGATTGCACTTGTCCTTGCCATAATGATATGATTGAAAAATGTTGGCAGAGTCACCCTCAAGAACTCTCTAGTTCTTCTTCTTCGGGATCCACATCAACTTGATGGGAATCCTTGGTGTAGTAGTTGTACTTGATGAAGTAGAACTTGACGTAGTCTTGGGAACCCACTTGACCAAGGCCTTAGGTGCTTCTTCAAATGCATCAATCTCCTCTTGAAGCTTGTCCTTGCCTTTGTTCTTGTGGTCTTGTGGTGGAAGATCATCTTGTGCTTGTGTTCCCTTGAAGGAAGTAGGATCATACTTCTCTTGTTGAGGAACAAACTTCGTCTTGGGGTATTGATCTTCTTCCCACTCAACTCCATTTGCATTGAACTTTCGTTCAAAACCAACACCTTGATTCTTCCGTGCCTTCCTTGCTCGCGTACAATTTCCTCAAATTGCTTACTCGACAAGACTCTTGTATACACCTTTCTCTATAATTCCCTTCAATAAGTTGTTTTCTTGCTCAAGTGTAACTTGGCTAAGAGGATCATTAGTGGAATCAAGAGAACTACTAGAAGCAACAATATTGGATTTAGCATTGTTATTGTTACTACTAGAAGAAGAATCTTTCTTGTTCTTGTTACTAGGCTTGACTTGAGGCATGTAAGTAGATAAGAGTAAACGCTTGGCAATGTAAGAAGAACTTTTCTTACGAAGATCATCATTGATTGCCTTTAAGAACTCATGCTCTTGCTCAAGATTGATCTTTTCAAAGCGTAACTTCTCATGAGCCCTTAAAAGTTCTCGATGATCTTCAAAGATAGTTTCATGAGCTAACTTAAGAGTGTTTAGTTCTTTAGTTAGACGCTCAATTTTCTCCTTATCATTGTCATTCGTTTCAACTTGATTAGCATGATTAATTGACGTTTCATCATGGTATTCATCACTAGAGTTGTCAACAAGTAAATCATCATCACCTAGCAAGTCATCTTCATCAACATCAAAATCAACATACTCGGGGTGTGTTACCTTAGGACATTTGGCCATGAAGCATCTACCAATTCCTTCATTTGGTGATTCAAATATGTCGTAGGAGTTGGTTTACACAAGTGCTAGACCGGCAACACCTTCATCTTGAGTGTATTCAGAGTCGGAGTGATAGCTTCTCTCGGAGTGAAGGTCTGAGTCTGAGACTGATACCCATTCTCCAACATGAGCTTGATGTCTTCGTTTTGTGTAGCTCTTTGATGACTTGTCCTTCCTTTCCGAATCCTTGCTTCTCTGTGAGGGTCTTCGTTCATAACGATCATCTCTACTTCTTCTCTCTCTTGGTGGTGATTCTTCTCTTCTACTTCTTCTCTTGGGAGAATCTTCTCTTCTTTTGTAGGGTGCCGTACACTCATTGGAATAGTGTCCGGGTCTCCCACAATTGTAGCAATTGCTCTCTCGACTAGAAGATCTTTTGTCATTGTAGGACCTTGACTTAGAGCTTCTTTCTTTGCTTCTACTCTTGTAGAATTTGTTGAAGTTCTTCACCATTAAGCTCAATTCTTCATTGAAGGTTTGTTTCTCACTCGATGATGTGGGGGCTTCACATGAGGCTTTGGGGGCTTCACATGAGGCTTTGTAAGCACCACTCGACTTGTTGTGAAGTTCCTCCTTATCCTTGAGTGACATCTCATGAGCAACAATTCTTCCAATGACTTCCGTAGGCTTGAGATATTTGTAATTGGGCATCATTTGGATCAATGTGCACACGGTATCATATTTTCCATCCAATGCTCTTAGGATCTTCTTGATGATGAATCTATCGGTCATCTCTTCACTTCCTAAGCCGGCAATCTCATTTGTGATAAGAGCAAGTGATGCGGAGCATCCTTCGGTCATCCCCATGGACCTTCCATCAACTATCCAAGCTCCAAGTGGGCCCATGACAAGAGCAAGAGCTCGTGCTATTCAATCCGAGGTGACATCACTCCTATTCGATTTCCCTTTTCCTTCCAGTTGAGACATGGCTACTACCTAAGTCCGAGACACTATGCGTGATCGTACAACGTTCAAGCCAAGGAACCAGGAGTCGGAGAGGAAACGACAAGCGCCAACACTCTGGACAGCCCTAACTTCCGGCCCGGAACTTCCGGCCAGCCCGAGCTTCCGCCTCGACGACTTGACCATCCCAAGCGTGCCAACTTTCAGTTAGCCGGAACCTGCCGGAACCTGGCCCGAACTTCCGGCCGGGACCTTCGGCCCCGGAAGCCAGCCCTGCTTCACCTGTGCCAACTCTCGGCTTAGGCCGGACCCTGCCTCGGAACTTTCGGCGCCGGAACTTCCTACTTAGCCCGAACTTCCGGCCCTGCGTCTGCAGCCACTTGGGCCGAGGCCTGTACCCTTTCGTCCGTAAACTATAAATACTCCCACCTCCTCCTAGTTAGGGTTAGCATTGGTTTAGCTCATCTTTGGTGTGAGAGCCCTTGCTCATCCACTTGGCACTTCTCCTCGGAGTTCACGACCTCTTGGAGAAGATCCCCAAGCGGATTCAAGACCCCTCTAGGGTGGACCCCATCAAGACCTCCTCTCGGAGAAGATCGGCTACTCGTGTATCTTTACTTTGTTGATTTTGAATCTTGTGCTACCTTATGTGTTCGGTGATCTAGCCCTTGTGTAATCGAAACTTGTCGGTTTAGTGTTCCTCTTGTGTGTGTTTCCTTGTGTTCTTCCGCCCGTTCATCCCGTAGGATTCCCTCCAAACGTGAAAGATCTCCGATTAGGGTTACACCCTACATCATATGGTATCATGAGCCACGTTGATCACGTTTTTGGAGCCCCTACCCCGTGTTTTCTAACTTGATTTTGTAGTTTTCGTCCTAAATCCAAAAATTCCCCACCAAAAATAGCCCCAATTTTTTTTGTGTGATTTGTTGGTGTGATGAAGTTTTGTTGGATTTGATCAGTGGATTTGCTTTGCTTCGAGTGGATCTAGCATCCCTACCTTTCTTCCCTTCTAATTCCTTCTTTTCCCCTCAGGATTTGGGTTTTTCCCCCCAATTTTTTCCGCCCAAACCCTCGATCCCAAGTTCCTGTTCTTGGCAGATTCTCGACTTCGAACTTCCGCCCGGAACTTCCAGATTCTCGGACCTTCCGCTTGCCCGGAACTTCCGGCCTAGATGAATGGGTCGCGCATCTTCGGTGACCCCCGCTTCTTCGGCAACTTCGACCACGGTGCAGCGGCATCTTCGCCAACATACTGAAGACCGTGCATCACATCATCGTCCACATTTCGCATCCATTTGGAACCTCGACCGTAAGCACGAACTGTAATCTCGACGACATCTTTGTCCAAACCTTGCCATTGCATTGATAAACATCATAGCCATCTTTTGCGTTGCTTACCCATCAAGACTAGCCATTGAGTATTGCAGGCAACGTGACTTGTGCACATTAGTGATCATACTCCATAGCATACATACCATACCACCGTGGTGCATAACTTGGGATCCATTTGTGTGTCACAAAATTGCCATAGCATACACAAGTGCTATCTTGGTTCGTGACGTTTTGCGTGAGAAAAGAGCTCAAAAGTGAAAGAGCCACCCAAGCTTTTAAGCAAAGAGGACAGATAAGCAAAGAGCTTATGAGCAAGAACCATAGCATCATACTACACTAAGATTGTCATATTGGATCATCTTGGATCATAGCACCGAAATACCATACATATAGCATACGTGGGATAGAGATAGTTGCATTTATGCCTAGTAGGTTGTGCACAAGTTCCGTATCCGCCTATTATGCAATCGTGCTAGCGTCTCTCTAGTATTGTGCAACAAGAGCATTTTCATGGATTCCACATTTTGGCTCACTTTTGGTTTGCACAATCTCACTTATCTATTTGTGTGTGTGTTTCCGTGTACACCTACTTGCTTGGTCAACTTGTTGCATTTGCAAATTTTTGAATCTTTTCCAACATTATTGAATCTCACTTACAATTGCATCAAATTTTGTGCCACCATCCTCACCAAGCTCCACCATAAGCTTTTATTTGTGTAGGTGTGAGAACCGACAAGGACTGGTACCAATAGTGCTATTTCATTGTCCGCATTTGGGTGAACTTGATTCATCATCAACATCGGTCAAAGGTACATTGGTATAAGTTCTTCTCCTTCTACCACTCACATATTCTTCGTACCTCTACCAACCCACTCTTCATCGAGCAAGACGACGACATGTCATCATACGTCACCAAAAGCCACCTCTTTGGTGCACAACGAGCGTTACATCAAGAGCAACAAGCAATGAGCGACCGCATCGACAACCTCGCCACCAACTTGCGACTCTCCGAACAACGTACAAGGGACTACTTCGACAACAAGTTTGACGCGCACAAACAAGAGAATGATGCAAGAATGGACGAGATCCGCGCCTTGATGAGGAAACGACATCATTCCACTTTGTCATCGTCAAGACGGGGCTGCTCGAGTCGACACTCCGACGACACCTTCTACGACTCAAGTACACCGTCATCGAACACCCTTCGACGAGCCGCGCGTCAAGACCGTCATGCATCTCACAACTCGCTACATGACAAGCATTCACAAGAGCAAGTCGATGAGCAAGTCCCTCGTCCTCAATCAAACCAAGCCGCTTTTGCCCAAGCTCAAGAACGACAACGACTAAGGAGCTAAGAGGAAGAACGAGCGCGTCTACATCAAGACGAACAAGACGCCGAGGCTCAACGTCTTCAACAACAACAACGAGAAGCGCAAGCTCTTGAGGAGCAACGTGCCCTTCAAGATTCAAGTCGAGCCATCGCAAACCGCAATCGCGAACGGCGCAATCAAGAGGAAGCCCTTCGAGAAGAAATCCAAGAGAGGAACTACCAACCACGTGTGCAACGTCAAGTCCCTCAAGCTCCTCAACAAGCTCGTCAAGCTCCACCTCAACCTCAAGTTCAACAAGAGCAAGTTGATCATGGACTTCCTCCACACCAAGAGCAACAAGAAGATGATTGTCATCCACGCCAAGGGCGCCATCATCCTCGACCACAACAAAATGAAGAGCACCGATATGGAAAGCTCAAATTCACCATGCCCAAGTTCAATGGAAGCAATGACCCCGAAGAGTACCTCTCATGGGCATTAAAGGTCGACAAAATCTTCCGTTTGCACAATTATGAGGAAGAGAAGAAGATCGCTATGGCCTCACTTGAGTTCCAAGACTATGTGCTCATATGGTGGGAACAAATCATTGAGCGACGACAAGCAAGAGGTGAACCTCCAATCAACACTTGGGCTCAAATGAAGGATGTCATGAGAGCACGCTTTGTGTCAACCTACTACAACCGCGACCTCTTCAAGAAACTCCAACTTCTCAAGCAAGGAACAAAGAGTGTTGAAGAATACTACAAGGAAATGGAGATAGCCATGATTCGAGCCAATGTGAAGGAAGACGATGAGCAAACAATGGCACGCTTTCTTGAATGGACTCAATCATCCCATCAAGAAGATCGCGACTTCCAACCATACTCCACTCTCATTGAGCTCGTGCATCAAGCTACAAAGGCGAACGTCAAGTGCAAGATGACTTCAAATGCACGCCAAGTACTCGTCCAAGACCCACGGCTTCTCCAACAACCAATCTTCAACAACTCCTCCAACATCTACATCAACCAAACCTTCTACAAGCAAGCATTTACAAGTCAAGTTACAAGAAAACTTCGACAAGTTCAAGTCGTCTTCCTCCTACTACAAGCAATTTCAAGCCGCGTGCTTCATCATCTACTCCAAACAATGAGACCGTAAAGACAAGCTCCTTCAAGTGTTTCACTTGCGGCGGCCGAGGCCACAAGTCATATGAATGCACCAACAAGCGCACCATGATCCTCAACCCATTTATGGCACCTATGACTCCATGAGTGAAGAGGAGATGGAAGCTCTTGAGCAAGTGGCCATGCACCGGCGAGTGAACGAAGATGAAGATGATCAAGTCTTTTGTGATGAGGATTCGAGCCCCGCCCTCGTGGTCTCCAAGGTCTTAACTCTTCAACATCAACGAGAAGACGATCAAAGATGCCACATCTTCCACACAAAGGCCGGCATCAAGGGGAGATCCGTCAAGGTCATTGTCGGTGTCAAAACTGGCGGATCTCGGGTAGGGGGTCCCGAACTGTGCGTCTAGGCGGATGGTAACAGGAGACAAGGGACACGATGTTTTTACCCAGGTTTGGGCCCTCGATGGAGGTAATACCCTACTCCTGCTTGATTAATATTGATGATATGGGTAGTACAAGAGTAGATCTACCACGAGATCAAGGAGGCTAAACCCTAGAAGCTAGCCTATGGTATGATTGTTGTTTCTCCTATGGACTAAAACCCTCTGGTTTATATAGACACCGGATAGGTTAGGGTTACACAGATTCGGTTACAATGGTAGGACATCTACATATCCGTATCGCCAAGCTTGCCTTCCACGCCAAGGAAAGTCCCATCCGGACACGGGACGAAGTCTTCAATCTTGTATCTTCATAGTCCAGGAGTCCGGCCAACGGTGATAGTTCGGCTATCCGGACACCCCTAATCCGGGACTCCCTCAAGAGCCCCGAACCAGGCTTCAATGACGATGAGTCCGCGGCGTTGATTGTCTTCGCATTGCGAGGCGGGTTCTTCTCCAAATTCCATATACTCGTTAATAGTGTCCGACTTACGATAAATGCTGCGCTCCTTGGCTTCTACGCCCAATAATGGCCATCTTCCACGTGTTTGAACGAATGCGAAAAGCCAGGGTATTTTTACACTTACACCCCTAGCTGCGCAAATGAGCTGCCTATAAAAGGGGCGAGGATCTAGATCTGAGTCACACCATCCCCCCTTCGCGAGCTTTCACCGGAGTCCCTCTGACCAAAGCCCATTCCATCACGGACAGTCGACGCGGCTCCTCCTCTCGTGCTCCCAGCCCTCAGCCTGGAAATTGGGAGAGATGCTCAGTCCCGCATAGCAAGCTAGTTATACTCCAAGCCAAGGGATTTCTCCCCCGGCCTTCATGGTTCCGGTTCGAGCCGGACTTGCCACCTACAAGGGCGGAAAGCAAGCGGAGAGTGTCCCCGATCCCTCTAAAGGAAAGCGAGTATGATTCATCTCTTATCTAGTAAGAGGACTCGGATTTCCAATCCATCCGTTTCTCTGGGGCTCTTGGAGTTCTACGGCCTCCAGTTGCACCACCCACGCTTTGCCTCCATTTTGCACATCGCGGCTTCGTGGCCCTTTGCAAACTGTTCTTGGGCGTCCGAGGCTCATTTCGCTGTGGAAGAGATTATTCGCCTAGTACCCGTTCTCATGAGGGGTCAATATATCAAGTGGGCGAGCCGAACTATGGCGCATCGCGGGACCGGATATCTATCCGGAACCCGAAGAAGGCGTCCAAGACCGGCCTTGAATGGTTTTACATGGAGGACGTCCCGCTGCCGGATCTGTTCGGATCGGCCTTCCGGAGTTTAGCAATGCTCCTTCCGAGGAAGCGCCTTAAGCCGGCGCCCTCGGAGCTCCCAGAGGGAAAATGACCGGATGTCCTCTACTTGATGAGCCGAATAAGATTCTTGGCTCATGCCGGATTGACCATGATTGAAGTCGTGGCAATCTGCATTATGAGAGTGCAGCCGGCCCAATATAGGGGCCACCCATGTGGGACTTCAACAGGGAGGACGATGCCACCCGCCATGGCCGCAAAGGGCCGGGATCGGTCACCGAACTGGTGAAGACCTTGTCTGCCATGTATAAAGGGGAGGAGGATGATTTCCTCCACGTCAATCCACTGAAGGAGTTTTCTTCGAATAATCCTCGAAGTTGGGTAAGCAAACATTTTTGTGGCCTGTCCGATCCATGTTCCCGTGGTTAAATATCTCATTTCATGGTTTCTGCGCAGGAACTGCGCCGGGCTGTGGAGAAGATACACAGCCCGCCCCCACAACCCGAGGATCCGGAATGGTCCTCGATCCGCCTCCGAAGATGATCCGTATATAAAGGTGGAGTTGATCGACGGGGTGTTCCACCAACTTAGCATCGACAATGCTTTGGTTGCCATTACGGCCGATTACCCCGGAATACTTCCAGCCTCACAGGTAACTGAGACCGAGGTCTCAATACTCTGATAATGACCCAGCCGTGCTTATTTCTTGATCACCATATAGCAATGGTGTTTCGCAGGGGGTGCCTTCGAGGCAGGAGGCCGAGCCCGCGGCGGCTGTCCAACAAGGGGCAGTAAGGCCCCGCAGGCTAAAAAGAAGTGCGGTCCGGATCGAAACCCCGCCGCAACGGTATAGCATGTCACCACGTTCCTAGGATTGATTCCTGGAAGGCGCACTAACGTTGATGCTCTTTTCAGGAAAAAGAGCGCCACGGATCGAGTCAGAGAGGTTGTTAATCGAACCTCCGCCACCTGTGCTCCAAAGCCGGGTCGAAGCGGAGGCGAAAGACGAGGCGTCGTCGGATGCTCCTCCGACAGAGGATGCCGACAGATTGTCCGCCACCAACTCCGAGGTGGAGAGCGCCATGAATCACAAAGCGCCACGGACATTTCTTCGTGACGCATGTTTCTCCCAAGAGGCCTTGAATTCCTTCAATTCGGGAGATGCGCACCTCCGTGCCGCTCAAGATGGTCTAGCCAGAGCCACAGAGCAGTATGTGAAGGACATACGGGTGAGGAAATTTGACAGTTATATATGCCAAGAGTCCCGAGACTTAAAATAGTTAGAATAATTGATTTAAGGATCATTTGTTATGCAAGATCTTACAAAAAAGAGTACCCGACTGTCCCAGGAGCTTGAAGAATGCAAGGCCCAACTTGAGGCCGCACTAGCCGCTACAGGGGGAGCCACAGAGACCCTCGCTGGTAATATACGCTTCAAAAGATAAATAGTTTATGAAGTGCGGCGGGTGTGTAAATCTGACAAAAATATTGCAGATGGCGCCGGACTAGATCCGGACAAGCAACGGCTCTTACGTCAGCTAAAGGCCGGCGAGAGTGAGCTTACGAGGGTGCGGCAGGAGTAAAATAACCTCCAAGATGCCAACACCAAACTGGGTGAGGAACTAAAGGATGTTCGTGCCCGGTTATGCGACTCCGTAAAGGAGAATCACGGCTTCGTCGCGGCATTTTCAAGAGTGCTTGAGCGAACTTTGAAAGAGTTCGGCGAGGAAGGCGACTAACATAAACATGTATGTAGGTTTGCTCACAGTGTCGCCCCGAGGAGGAGATGCCCAGTTCTTGGGCGATCTTCTTCCCGAATCAAGGCTACCGCATTTAACGAAGTTCGGCAGGTGATGAAAGCGTCGGCTTGTGCCTTGTGGCCATCTATCTCCCTGCCCGAAGGCATTGGGGAGCTGGCGGAAGCGGCTTCAAGGAGCACGGCGGCGCTTCCGACTATGGAAGATTTCGGCCTGCCGTCAAAGGCGCCAAGGAGGCCTGGGCCATGGTAAAGACGCAGACACGGTTATCGACTCCAAACCACATGGCCAAGGTCGGACTGTGGGGCACGATGGGAAGGAGATCCTGGAAGCTTAGTGTACGGCCAAGTAGAATTGGCCGCCAAGTATTCCCAAAGAAGATTGTAAATTAGATAGCCTGTTAGATGGCATTGTGGAGGAATACAATGAGTCGAGTTGACTATGTAAAAATATGACATGAAAAATGTCTTCTAGCCGGATTGTAGATCGTTTGTCATAGCGGACCTTTTCGCCGACCTCGGGACCCAATAGTCCGGAGTGTGTCCGAATACCTTCGTGGGTTATATAAGAACCGGGTATGCATGGAGACAAGGCGTAGGGGTCATTATTGCTGTATCAGGCAAGTGCCCAACTAGTTATGTTATATTACATGGATAGTAAGAAACATCTTCCGTGGAGAATAGTTCCGTTAAGGGTTCCTTTCATTTGGGATGCATGCCCTAAAGTGCATGTCAAAACTGCTAGGAAAGCGAGAAAATCATCCGGGGCAGATGGGTAAATAGTTAAAAATCATCTTTCAGTTCACCGACCGAATATTCCCTTAAGAACGCTTAGCTTCGTCTTTACCCGATCTGAGGTACACATCCGTGACCCGGTAGTAACAATCGCAGAGGTGCTCCTTTACCACCTAGCCGAACAATCGGGAACGAGGGGTAAGCACAGAGCCGTGCAACCCAGCTTTCCAAAACTTAAGTCATATCGATGCATATAATGGTGAATAAAAGGTACATGCGGAAGTTTGACGAATGTGTTGGGCATGAAGCCCGTATAAATAAGCTTCTGGTAAAGAAGCCCTGTGTATAGTGAGCGTCTGCAAGCGTCAAATATGTGCGAACAAAGTGCAAACGAGCCTCTAATGGCTTCGGGGAGAAGGAGGGGGAAGGAGAGAAATAAAAGACAGCAAAATTAGAAAATGTGGACGGAGGAAGGAAACGAACTTGGAGTCCGGCGCTTAGGAGTAGATTCTTCGTAGACGGGCTGCGTTCCATGGGTTCGGCTCGAGTCGGTTATCTGATGCGTTTCGCAGACGGTATGCTCCGGCCGTCGACCTGGTCGATGATGAAGGTACCTTCCCATTTGGGCTTGAGTTTGTCCTTTTTCTTGTCCGTGGGCGTAGAACTAGTTCGCCAACGTTATAAGCTTTGGCTCGTGCATTTCCTCGCTTTGATATCTTCGAGCTTCTTTGTTGATAGAATGCGGAACGAGCTTTTGCCACGTTCGCCTCCTCCAATGCGTCCAAACTGTCACCGCCAATCGAGCTCGGCTTCTCTTTCTTCATACATGCGCACGAGGTGAGTCATGAATTATGTCGCAGGCAGATCGCCTTCGCACCGTACACCATAAAAATGGTGTGAATCCGGTAGTATGATTCGGCGTGGTCCGCAGCCCCGTAGTACGGAGTCGAAGCCCTCAACCCAAAGGCGTGTTAGATTCCTTGAGGGACCGCACTAGTCTGGGTTTAATGCCGCTCATGATTAGACCGTTTGCTCGTTCTACTTGGCCGTTGGTTTGAGGGTGATAGACTGAGGCGTAATCGAGCTTGATGCCCATGTTTTTGCACCATAATTTGACCTCATCGGCCGTGAAGTTGGTGTCGTTATCAGTGATGATACTATGGGGGACACCGTAACGGTGAACTACCCCTGATATGAAGTCTATCACCGGTCCAGATTCGGCCGTTTTAACAGGCTTGGCCTCTATCCATTTGGTGAATTTATCCACCATGACCAATAGGTATTTTTGCTTGTGGGTTCCCCCTTAAGGGGTCCAACCATGTCAAGCCCCTGCACCGAACGGCCAGGTGATGGGTATAGTTTTGAGGCGGTGGGTGGCATGTGGCTTTAGTTAGCAAAAGTCGGCAACCGACGCATCGTTGGACTAAATCCCAAGATTCTGCGGGCCGTCGGCCAATAAAATCCTGTACGGAAGGCCTTGCCTACAAGGGCACGGGCTGCGGCGTGGTGCCCACCCAGTCCGGCATGAATTTCAGCCAGGAGGTTTCGCCCTTCCTCTTCGGAGATACACCTTTGAAGGACTCCTGTAGTGCTTTTCTTATAAAGCTCTCCTCATGGACTTTATAGGCTTTAGATCGCCGTACTATGCAGCGAGCCTCATTTTGGTCTTCGGGAGTTCCTGCCTAGTTAGGTAGGCTAGGAATGGCTCCGTCCATGGGGCGATAACCGCCATTATTTCGTGGGCGGAGGGTGTTATCTCGGTGGCAGAGCTGCCGATTGTGTCAGAGTGTTCAGCGTCAGGCAGTGCGGTTGGGTCCGGATTGTACGGATGGCTTGAATAGCCGTTCCAGGAAGATGTTGGGTGGGACGGCATCGTGTTTTGCACCGATGCGTGCCAATATGTCCGCCGCCTGGTTGTTATCCCGGGCTATATGATGAAATTCGAGCCCTTCGAATCAGGCCGACATTTTTAGGACCGCATTGCAAGATGCTGCCATTTTCGGATCTTTGGCATCAAAGTCTCCGTTTATTTGAGATATCGCGAGGTTGAATCCCCGCACCCCTAGGCGTTTAATGCCCATGGAGATCGCCATCCGGAGGCCATGCGAAGGGCCTCAGATTCGGCTGCGTTGTTGGAGTCCGTATACATTATCTCAAGAACGATTGGACTGTGTCCCCGGTTGGGGACGCCAGACGACGCCAGCCCCTGTGCCGCCAACATTTTGGAGCCACAAAGTGCATGATCCAATTGGAGTATGCGCCGTACTCTTTAGGGAGTTCGGCTTCGGTCCATTCGGCCACGAAGTCTGCCAAAACCTGCGACTTAATAGCTTGTCGTGGCTTATAAGTTATTTCGAATGGAAGGAGCTCTACGGCCCATTTAGCAATCCGGCCCTTGGCGTCAGCGGTTGTTTATAATGTCGTTAAGAGGTACTTGAGGTTACTGCTACGAACACTCTTGAAAGTAGTGTCGCAGCTTAGGGATGCCATGAACACCGCGTATGCTATCTTTTGATAGTGTGGGTACCGGGACTTGCATGGAGTTAGGATAGTGGACACATAATAAACCGGTTTTTGAAGATGGAACTGGTGTCCGTCCGTTTCTCGTTCGACGACGAGCACCGCGCTGAAAACTTGATGTGTTGCGGCGATATATAAAAGCATTGGTTCGCCCACGTTGGGCGCGGCCAGGACCGGATTTATTGCCAATATGGCTTTTATCTCTTCGAGTCCGGCCGTGGCGGCATCCGTCCACTCGAAGTGTTCGGTGCGGCGGAGGAGGCGGTAAAGGGGTAACGCCTTTTCTCCCAAACGGGAAATAAAGCGGCTTAGAGCCGCTATGCATCCCGTCAATTTTTGTATTTGTTTGAGGTCTTTTGGAATATCCAATTGTGACAGAGCTCGGATCTTGGCTGGGTTTGCTTCAATTCCTCTACCGGACACAATGAAGCCCAGGAGCTTTCCTACCGAACGCCAAGACGCATTTTTCCGGATTGAGCTTGATGTTGTATTTTCAAGATTGTCGAATGTGAGCCTCAAGTCGTCTACTAGAGTTTCGACATGCTTGGTTTTGACGACCACGTCATCTACATATGCTTCCTTTGTTTTGCCGATCTGGTTTGCGGACATGTCCGAATCATGCGTTGATATGTTGCGCCGGCATTTTTGAGCCGAAGGGCATTGTATTGAAGCGTAATGGGCGTATGGAGTGATGAATCTTGTTGCAGCTTGGTGCAGCTCCGTCATCTTGATTTGGTGGTAGCCGAGTACGCGTCGAGGAAGCACAATGAGTCGTGGTCTCCTTTGTGGCGTCGATAATTTGATCAATGTGAGGTAGGGTTATGGGATCCTTTGGTCAAGCCTTATTAAGGTCTTTGAAATCAACACATAGGCGCCAGGATTTGTCCTTCTTTGGTACCATCACCAGGTTTGCTAGCTAGTCCGGATGTTTTATATCTCTGATGAATCCGGCTTCCAAAAGTTTGGCTAGCTCCTCTCCCATGACCTGTCTCTTGGGTTCGGAAAAGCGCTGAATAGCCTGTTTGACTGGCTTGAATCCTTTTAGGATATTTAGGTGCTTTCGGCCGGTGACGTGGGATTCTGGCATGTCTCAAGGGTGCCAGCAAAGATGTCCTAGTTTTCTCGTAGAAATTCTCGTAGTCTTGGCGTCTACATCAGGGTTTAATTGTGCCCCAATGGAGGCCGTCTTTGCAGGGTCCGTTGGATGGACTTGGAATTTGACTATTTCATCCGCTTGGTTTAAAAGAGGTGGACTTGGATCTTTTATCAAGTATCACATCGTCCACATTCACCGTGGAGCGCATCGCAGTGAGTTCCTCGGCCGCTAGGGCTTCAGATAGTGCCTCGAGGGCTAGTGCGGCTGTCTTGTTTTCAGCGCGGAGTGCTATGTTCGGATCACTAGCGAGAGTGATGATTCTGTTAGGTCTGGGCATTTTAAGCTTCATGTACCCATAATAGGGTATAGCTTGAAAAATTGTGAATGCCTCTCGCTCTAATAAAGCGTGGCATCCGCTGCTGAACGGGGCCACTTGAAATGTGACCTCTTCGGACCTGTAATTGTCGAGCGAAATAACACTACGTCCGGTGTGATTTTTCCTGTGCAGCATGCTTCCGGCTAGGGATTATTCCTCTAAAGGTTGTGATGCTTCGCTCAATGCGGTTCCAGTCTATTTCCATTTTTGGAGGGTTTCCTCATAGATGAGGTTTAGTCCGCCGCCGCCATCCATGAGTACCTTAGTAAGGCGAAAGCCGTCCACTATCGGACTGAGGACCAATGCGGCTCGTGCTCGGGCTGTTCGGAATTTAGGTTCGTCACTGGCATTAAAGGTAATAGCCGTGTCACTCCATCGATTTATTGTTGCTACTTGGTAGACTTCGGCAAGGTTGCGGAGTGTTCGTTTTCGCATGTTATTTGATGCGAAAGTCTCGAAGACTATTAACACTGCATTGGTGTTGCTAGGCTGGGATTACGAAGCTAGAAGCTCTTCGCCACTTTTGGCCACCGCCGTAGTATCCAACATGCTCGAAGGCTATGAGTTGGAGTGGCGCCCTACGTGCTATGAATTTTGCGAGGTCCGTTTAGCCAACCCTCCAAGACGTTCCTGCACTTTTAGGGGTTTTGTTTTTGGTGTTTAACCTGTGTGCTTGGTAATGATGCACCTTTTATTTCGGACTAGGGATGTATTCGGGCGGATTATCCCAAAATTTACTTTCGGTTTCCAGCGCTCTCCATCGCACAAGATTTTTGTACTATGGTCACCAAGTCAAGAAAGCGTGTAATTTCGTGACGACTTATGGCGTTTAGGATTCCCTTGTCCGTGCAATTATTGCAGAAAATTGGGATTGCGTCCTCCTCTCGGCAGTCCTTTATCCTGTCCATAACCAGGAGGAATCTGGCCCAGTAATGATGTACTGTTTCAGCGGGCTCTTGCCGAATTCGGGATAGATTGCTAATGTTTGGGTGGGCGGGTGGAAGTGGATCCGTAACCCCGTCCAATTTAAGACTCAGGGGCCGGGAAGTTTCCGAACTCGGAAGTTTGGATTTTTGAATGCTATCCAATGAATCAATCCCATCGCCTGACTTTAAGTTCAGTGGCTTGATCGACATCCGCCCCTCTGCGGGAATCCGCATGGAGGGATCGGGAATCCGCATATAGCTAGTCCTTAAGATAGAAGAAGAATCGCCGCATTGCTCCTCTATCACAACAACATGATGGGTAGCACGGGAGAGTTGATCTCTCTCGAGATCGGTTTTAGGCCCAATCCGGTGCGTAGTCCGTGGCGACTCAGAGGCGACGATGCGATCCAAGAGCTCGTTTACGGAGGAGAGCTCGATCGGATCTAACTGCTTCGGCAAGTTCAATTAACGTGAAGATTGGTTTCGATGACTCGAGAAGTCATCGTCGGTATGATAACCTGGCGGTCATAAGAAAACCACCTAGCCAAGAGTCGACCCGATGGCCAAGGCTCCTTTGGCGATAGTATCGTCTTTAAAGACGGGATGATGCATCCTTCCTGACAGCGATGACGCAGAGGAACTCTCAATGAAAGCACCAATGTCGGTGTCAAAACCGGCGGATCTCAGGTAGGGGGTCCCGAACTGTGCGTTTAGGCGGATGGTAACAGGAGACAAGGGACACAATGTTTTTACCAGATTCGGGCCCTCTCGATGGAGGTAATACCCTACTCCTGCTTGATTAATATTGATGATATGGGTAGTACAAGAGTAGATCTACCACGAGATCAAGGAGGCTAAACCCTAGAGGCTAGCCTATGGTATGATTGTTGTTTGTCCTACGGACTAAAACCCTCCGATTTATATAGACACCGGATAGGTTAGGGTTACACAGTCGGTTACAATGGTAGGAGATCTACATATCCAGATCGCCAAGCTTGCCTTCCACGCCAAGGAAAGTCCCATCCGGACACGAGACGAAGTCTTCAATCTTGTATCTTCATAGTCCAGGAGTCCGGCCAACGGTGATAGTTCGGCTATCCGGACACCCCCTAATCCGGGACTCCCTCAGTCATCATCGACGGAGGTAGTTGCCACAACTTGGCAAGTGAAGAACTATGTTCCAAACTTCAATTGGTCAAGAGGAAGCACCCGCATCCATACAAGGTTCAATGGCTAAGTGACTCCGGCACTATATGAGTCGAGCATACGGTCCAAGTCTCCTTCAAAATCGGTGCATATGAGGACACTTTGGAGTGTGATGTGGTCCCAATGACCGTTTGCCACCTCCTTCTTGGTCGACCATGGCAATTCGACCGTGGTGTCTTCCACAATGGACGTACCAATCACTATAGCTTCAAGATGAAAGGGAAGGAATATGTGCTACGACCTATGTCTCCTAGTCAAGTGTTAGCCGACAAGCAAGCCACACATCATGGAGAGAAGAGTGAGAAAGTGATCCACCAAAAGTGAGTGAGAGCCACAAGCCAAACTTGAGCCTCTTCGCCTAGAGAGAAAAACCTCATCCTATTTGCCACCAAAAGTGAGATGAGAGAAATGTGTGAGAACCCATCTAGTGTGATGCACTTTGTTCTTGTGTGCAAGGATGGAGAGCCAACAACTAACACCCCTTATGAGCTACCTTTAGTGTTTCAATCTCTTTTGCAGGAATTCCAAGATGTTTTCCCCGATGAACTACCTCCGGGTCTACCTCCTCTTCGAGGCATTGAGCATCAAATCGACCTCATCCCCGGAGCGCCTCTCCCAAACAAAGCTCCATACCGAGTCAATCCCGAAGAAACCAAGGAAATTCAACGGCAAGTACAACAACTCATCGACAACGGTCATGTACGTGAAAGCTTAAGCCCTTGTGCCGTTCCCGTTATACTTGTGCCTAAACCCGATGGAAGTTTCCGCTTGTGTTCCGATTGTAGACCTATAAATGCTATTACCGTCATATAGGCATCCCATTCCTCGCTTAGATGATATGCTTGATGAACTTAGTGGAGCCAACTTTTCTCAAAAATTGATCTTAAAAGTGGCTATTACCAAATTCGCATACAAGAGGGTGATGAATGGAAAACTGCTTTCAAAATGAAATCTGGATTGTATGAGTGGTTAGTGATGCCTATGGGTCTATCGGAGGCTCCCGGTACTTTCGTGCGTCTTATGCATCATGTGCTTCGTCCTTATATTGGATTCTTTGTTGTGGTTTACTTCAACGATATTCTTGTGTTTAGCAAAACCATGAAAGAACATCTTGATCATGTTAGGGCTGTTTTGCAAACCCTTCGCAAGGAAAGTCTTTATGCAAACATGAAAAATGCACATTTGGTGTTGACAAAGTGGTTTTCTTGGGTTTTGTTGTATCCTCAAAGGGTGTCCATGTTGATGAATCTAAAATTGAAGCAATTAAAACTTGGCCCCAACCCACCAATTTGCAACAAGTGCGTAGCTTTCTTGGTCTTATGGGTTTTATCGTCGCTTTGTGAAAAACTTTAGCACAATCGCCGCCTTTGCATGCCTTGAGTAAGAAGAATACTCCTTTTGTTTGGGGATCTTTGCAATCCACCGCTTTTGATGAGCTCAAGTCTTTGCTTACTCATGCTCCGATTCTTGCTTTGCCCAACTTTGACAAAACTTTTGAGGTTCATTGTGATGCAAGTGGTATCGGAATTGGCGGAGTTTTGATGCAAGAAAACGAGCCATTGCTTACTTTAGTGAAAAACTCACCGGTGCTCAACTTAACTATCCCATCTATGACAAGGAATTATATGCTCTAGTGTGTGTGCTACATGTTTGGGAACATTACCTTAGACCTCATGAATTTGTCATCCATACCGATCATGAAACGCTTAAGTACTTAAAATGTCAAACTAAGTTGAACAAGCGTCATGCCAAATGGAGTGAATTTATTGAATCTTTTCCTTATGTCATCAAATACATTAAGGGTAAGGAAAATGTAGTTGCCGATGCACTTTCACGCATATGCACGCTTGTCACTAAACTTGAATAGAATGTTATTGGTTTTGAGCACATAAAAGACTTGTATGCTAATGACCCATCTTTTGCTATTCCTTATGCTAAGTGTTTGACGCATACGTCTTGGGAACAATACTATATCAAGGATGCTTATCTTATGAGAGCTAACAAACTATGCATTCTCGAGTCTTCTCTTCGTTTGCTCCTTTTGCAAGAGGCTCATGGAGGCGGACTCATGGGACACTTTGGACGCGACAAGACATTCGCCACACTCTCCAAGAACTACTTTCGGCCCTCGCGACGTCCCACGCTTCACCAACCGATGCTATACATGCCGCAAAGCTTTAGACTATGCGTGATCAGGTATAACGTTCAAGCCAAGGAACCAGGAGCTGAAGAGGAAACAACAAGCGTCAACACTCTGGACAGCCCGGAACTTCCGGCCACAGCCCGGAACTTCCGGCCAGCCCGGAGCTTCCGGCCTCCGACGACTTCGACCAGCCCGGGCGTGCCAACTTTCTGGTTGGTCGGAACTCGCCCGAACCCGCCCGAACTTCCGACCCCGAACTTCCGCCCGCGACCTTCCGCCCCGGAAGCCAGCCAGCTCCACCCGCGCCAACTCTCGGCTTAGGCCGGACCCTGCCCGGAACTTCCGGCGCCCGGAACTTCCGGCCGTGCCTGCGTGCAGCCACTTGGGCCGAGGCCCGTGTACCCTTTCGTCCCGTGAACTATAAATACTCTCCCACCTCCTCCTAGTTAGGTTTAGCATTGGTTTAGCTCATCTTTGGTGTGAGAGCCCTTGCTCATCCACTTGGTACTTCTCCTCGGAGTTCACGACCTCTTCGGAGAAGATCCCCCAAGCGGATTCAAGACCCCCTCTAGGGTGGACCCCATCAAGACCTTCTCTCGGAGAAGATCGGCTACTCGTGTATCTTTCCTTTGTTGATTTTGAATCTTGTGCTACCTTATGTGTTTGGTGATCTAGCCCTTGTGTAATCGAAACTTGTCGGTTTAGTGTTCCTCTTGTGTGTGTTTCCTTGTGTTCTTCCGCCCGTTCATCGTGTTTTCCCCGTAGGATTCCCTCCAAACGTGAAAGATCTCCGATTAGGGTTCCACCCTACATCAGCAAGCCTAGAGTACATTTCAGCGACACCTTCACCATCCTTCATTTTGAACTTGTCAAGCTGACTTTGGAGCACATCCAACTTGAATTTCTTGACGGAGTCGGTACCTTCATGCATATCAATCAAAGTATCCCAAATTTCCTTTGCATTCTCAAGACGGCTGATTTTGTTGAACTCCTCGGGGCACAATCCATTGAAGAGGATATCACAAGCTTGAGCGTTGTATTGCAACATCTTCAACTCTTCCAAGCACTAGCTTCACGGTTCGGTTCTCTCCCATCAAAGAATTCACCTTGCAAGCCAATACACACAATAGCCCAAACGGTGGGGTTATGTCCAAGAATATGCATTTTCATCTTATGCTTCCAACTAGCAAAATTAGTGCCATCAAAGTAAGGACCTCTACGATGATAATTTCCCTCGCTAGACGCCATATTCTCCTAGGTTGTGAAACCAAGGCTATGACCACCAAAAGCTATGGAAATCAAAGCAAATGGAGAGCAAAGCTCTGATGCCACTTGTAGGACCTTGAAGTATGTGTAGAGGGGGGGGTGATTAGACTACTTGACCAATAAAAACTTAACCTTTTCCCAATTTTAGACTTTGGTAGATTTTAGCTATTTTGAACAAGCCAAGCAATCTTCACACAATTCAAGCAAGCATGCAAACAGTATATTGGCAGCGGAAAATAAAGCATGCAACTTGCAAGAATATAAAGGGAAGGGTTTGGAGGATTCAAACGCAATTGGAGACACGGATGTTTTTGTCGTGGTTCCGATAGGTGGTGCTATCGTACATCCACGTTGATGGAGACTTCAACCCACGTAGGGTAACGATTGCGCGAGTCCACGGAGGGCTCCACCCACGAAGGGTCCACGAAGAAGCAACCTTGTCTATCCCACCATGGTCGTCGCCCATGAAGGACTTGCCTCACTAGCGGTAGATCTTCACTAAGTAGGCGATCTCCTTGCCCTTACAAACTCCTTGGTTCAACTCCACAATCTTGTCGGAGGCTCCCAAGTGACACCTAGCCAATCTAGGAGACACCACTCTCCAAGAAGTAACAAATGGTGTGTTGATGATGAACTCCTTGCTCTTGTGCTTCAAATGATAGTCTCCCAACACTCAACTCTCTTTCACAGGGATATGGATTTGGTGGAAAGAAGATTTGAGTGGAAAGCAACTTGGGAAGGCTAGAGATCAAGATTCATGTGGTTGGAATGGAATATCTTGGCCTCAACACATGAGTAGGTGGTTCTCTCTCGAACCTGGTAAGTTGGAAGTGTAGGTTTGTTCTGATGGCTCTCTCCATGAATGAAAAGGAGGTGGAGGGGTATATATAGCCTCCACACAAAATCTAACCGTTACACTCAATTTACCAAACTCGGTGGGACCGAATTATCAAACTCGGTCGGACCGATTTAGTAAACCTAGTGACTGTTGGGATTTTCTTGGATCGACATGCATCTCGGTAGGACCGATATGGTTAGGGTTAGGGCATAACGTAATCTCGGTGAGACCGACATACACAAACTCGGTGAGACCGAATTTGGTAATTAGCTAACCAGAGAGTTGGTCAGGTAAACTCGATGGGACCGATTTGCTCTTTTGGTGAGACCGAAAAGTTACAAAAGGGAAACAGAGAGTTTACATTGTAATCTCGGTGGGACCGATCGCTCACTTTGGTTAGACCGAAACGTTACGAAAGGAAACAGAGAGATTACAATCCCATCTCGGTGAGACCGAGATCCCTATCGGTGAAACCGATTTGCCTAGGGTTTGTGGCAGTGGCTATGACATACGAACTTCGGTGGCGCGGGATAGAAAGAATCGGTAGGGCCGAGTTTGACTTTGGGTTTAGGTCATATGTGGATGTGAGAAAGTAGTGGAGGGTTTTGGAGCATATCACTAAGCACATGGAGCAAGAGGCTCATTAAGCAACACCTCATCCCTTCTTGATAGTATTGGCTTTTCCTATAGACTCAATGTGATCTTGGATCACTAAAACGTAAAATGTAGAGTCTTGAGCTTTTGAGCTTGAGCCAATCCTTTGTCCTTAATATTTTGAGGGATCCACTTTCATCATCCATGCCTTGCCATTCATTGAGCTTTCCTAAAATGTTCATCTTGGAATAGCATTAGCTCAATGAGCTATATGTTGTTATGAATTACCAAAACCACCTAGGGATAGTTGCACTTTCATCGATACAAACGGCCATCGTTGCAACTGCAGAAACAAAAAAATGTACATTTCTAGAGACACATTGTTGTTGCTAATTCTTCTTTTCCTCACCATTGTCAATGGTGGTCAAGTTTGTCCGGATCACACGATCCTCCTCAACCATCTTCAAATATTCAGCCCATAATCAAATCATTCCTTTCCGGATCATACAGTCAACCGTCTTCAAATATTCAGCCCACAATCAGATCCGTCCTTTTAAATATTAGCCTCACATAATCCCTTTTTACCTTATTAATTTGTTGCTTTCTAAATACTATTGGAATATTAGAATCAACATGCTGTGAAGAAAGAGCAGAATAGCAGACAGAGAGACAGGGATGTAAAAATAACTCTGCGGGGGATCAACATGATGCTACTTGATCAGTACCAAACCAAGATGCATAACCATGACAGCTGGTGCTGAACTCAGATATACACACTAAATGTTTTGATATGCCAAAATAAACGCATTAGAATCTTTTTAATTATCCCAACTATTTTTGAGAGATTGCTCTGCCGTTGCTAATTATGATGTTGTGCTATACTGCTATTTCATATAGAGGGAGGTCAGGGAGGAGAGCAGCAGCCTGCTATTGTGATTTTGTTCATGCTGCTGCCTGGTTACTACCACACATCTATACAAAGAACACATAGCACATAAGGCTGCTACCTGCTGCTTTCAAGGGGATACATACCTCTGTTGTAGCCGCCGCGGGCGACATTGGATGGCTCGACAGATGTTTTTGCTCCTCCGGCAAACTCGGCGGCGACATTGGACGTGACCCCGAGCATCTGCTTCGACCAGGGAGACAGTTTATTTTGCACCGTTGCCATACTCTGGAACAGCCATGGCCCCATGGAAAGATATAGAGGAATTTGCACCGTGGTCATGCTCTTGTGGTCAGGCCACAACCGTCCCTTCATCTTCAGGCCACCGTCACCCTCTCGTTCCCTGTCCATCAGGCCACACCCCACAAGCTTCTTTTCCATGTCCTTTGTCACCATCCCAGCAGAAGCTAACCCACAACCGGGTGCATCAGCCTGATCAGATGCGTGTACGACGGCTCTGTCCATCGGAGTGGTGGCTTGTTTGCCTGTGAAGGTCCAACCTCTGCACCAACACTACCCCTTGGCCTCTCTCTCGATCTGATCTCTCGCTGCGGGAGCCAAGCGGAAGGGTCTGACGACGCCATGGTAGAAGGGGCAGGGGGATCCGTCGCCGCAGCGTCGAGTATCGTCAGCGGTGGAAGGCTACCGCGGGTCGCCGACGTTGGAAGGCCGCGTGTGTGGGGCACTTGGGGTAAGGATAGGCGTGTCGGCGGGGTAGACGATGGTGGCGCGCGACAACGACAGGCGGTGTGATGGGGCGGTGGCGTGTGAAGTCGGCGAAGAAGGGCGGGCGTGGCGGCGGCGATGCGGGCGTGGCGGGGAGGTGGCGGCTGGAGTGGAGGTGGGATTGGGAGGTTGGATCATGCACGCAGCTGCTTATTTTCTTTTCTTTTTTCTTGCCCGTACCGGTTCATGTTTGACATATTAGTAGGACTTCGGGTTGAATACAGAAAACCACATGGACCTTTGTGTAAAAACGTCGCGACGGTGAACCCGAGAGACTCAACCCGTGCTTTATTGTATTATTATTAGGGAAAGATACGAAAATACAAAAGTGAACATGGGTGCGCGCGCACCACATGAATAGTAAATTCATAAAAAATACTAGAAAAAATAAAAAAAATCTGAAATTTCGCGGTATGAAACTTAGTCGATCATTCTACTTACGGGTGAAGTTTCACGATGTATTGACACCCATGGTATTTTTAGTGAAGAAAATACAAATGCGACCATACTATTCATTAAACAATGGTTTTCAATATAGCTTCGATTAGCTTCGATTTTGTCATTTTTGCCCAGATTACCACATATGTGATTTCTTCGTGAAACTTCATATGCGAGTATACCGGTTGACTATGTATATTACAAAATTAAACTTAGATTTTTTTGTTTTTTTCTAGCATTTTTATGAATTTAAAATTCATAAAGGATAAGCGCGCATCCATGTTTACCAAATCCGCGCCCAGAAAGATATGGTTACTTAAAAAAAAATAGCAAGGATACCCTGGGTTTTCCTTTCTTCCCCTTCGTTGCTTCCCCCACCTGCTCTCATCGCCGTCGCTGTCTTTCTCTCTCTCCAAGGAGGCCAATGGCTGACGCCAACGAGAAGGCCCCTCCAAAATCGAACCTCGACGCAGACCTGATCGCCTCGATCTCCCCCTCCTCCACTTCCTCCGGTGCTCGGAATGCCGTGGCGATCGAGAGCCAGTTCGCAGACCTCGCAATCTCTGACGAGCTACCCAAGCCTTCGGGATGGGGCGATGATGCCGTCCTCGGTATCGCCGGAAGCGATGAGATAACCGGAGAGATCACTGGAGGAAAAGTGCAGCCGGTGGCGACAGCGGATTCGAGGCCTCGGTTTCCGCAGCGTCACGCGGAGCCGGATTGTACTTACTACTTGAAGTTCGGAACTTGCCGCTTCGGGATGAAGTGCAAGTTCAACCATCCGGCGCGAAAGAAGAAGAATAGGGTGGGTATTTTGCGGCTGGGGTCAGTATTAAGGTTATCGTTATTATGCTCGTCTTTTTTTTGTTTTTGCCTTTTGGGAGATTTTCGTGTGCTTTCGATCTGGTTTTTGTGATGTTGAAGGGGGTTTGGTGGTTCGTGGATGGGTTAAAGGGAGGCATCCTTTTGTAGTTTTTCCTTATGTTGTTTTTGTGTGTGCATGCGTGTGGTTGTATGCAGGTGAAAGCGAGTGGGAGTAGCAGCAGCGGGAGCAACGACATCAGTAATAAAGCTTTTCCGCCGGACGATGATCAGGTGATTTGGCCCTTTAAGCTTCTTCTGCATGTGTGTGGTTTTTTATGTACATGCATGTCTGTCTTAATTTGGCACCCTTCTAAGGTTGTAGAAGAGATTAGCGTTGAGACTGTCAGTGGTTGGCTGGAGCAAGGGATGCCTTCTCTAATGGATTATATTTTAGAACTTATTTTGGTTGACGTCAATATTGTCGACGATGTGGGTAAAGCAGATCAGATTGAGAAATAATAGGAATTATTTATGTCTTCACACTTGTTTGTGACATATATTGAGCGATTTGGAAGCACATAGAATTTGTAAGCTGTGAAATTGTAGTTACTAGATGATACCCCACACGATGTTGCGGGAATTGTTTGCTATATATATTTTGAAATAAGTTGGAACATGAATATTTGATTATTTTATAGATGTATAAGATATTTATGGAATATAAAGAGCGGAGCGGATCTTTTCCCATGCATGGTAGCATGTTGAGGTTGCCACTTTCTCATGCATTGTTGCATGTTGAGGTGACATAGATGCATGTTGAGATAAATAGAAGTAGTGGGGATCACTCTCGTAGGTATATAGGATATAGGATTGGAGATCACATGTTAAGTTCCACACGTCGTGTCTGCAATTATGTGGGTGTGTTTGGATGCTGCCCTAGCTAGCCCTGCCAACCGTGGGCGTGCCAAAAGTTTGGCGCAGAATTCTGCCGCCCGCAACTCGCCCGATAGTTGGTGGAAAACTGAACTGACAAAGCTAACGCGGCCAGGGCGAGCCAATTAATTGGCCCTCATCCAAACGCGTGCCCACGCCTGGTCAACGATCAACTTTTGGCTGGGCTGCTCCTGGCTCCAATCCAAACAGCCTCTACAAGCCTGTATCATATCGTTGCAGTTATAAACTAGATGCTCTCTAGATGTTTACCTATTAACTAAATGTTCATGTGGTTTAGTCGTATGCTTATTCCTTCAATGTTCATGGTGGATCTTACAGATATTTGCAATTAATTTACTCGTCTGATCAGCGCCCATTACATTGTATTGTTTCGTTTGCAAGCACCTAAATAGGATATATCTTGTCCTCATACGAAACTGCACCTAGATTGTTCATTGCAGCCATTGTGTTCTGGTATCACATTTCAGTGTATTTTCTAGTGTAAATTGGTCACATTCCAATTCGGCTGTTTCTATAAGGTTGAAGTGAGTCTCTTCATAATTTGTTGCTTTTTGGCAAATGCACAAACGAGACGTATTCAGCTGTTTGATGACCAGTCCTGTGGAAGTTGCAATTGCCCTATGGTTATATGATAGTTATAATTACATACGATATAGGATGGTATTTGGATGTGATTTTCACGATGCACTTGCAGGTGCACCTTAATTCTGCCCCCGCCCATTGGGGATACTATATGTTATTGAGATTGTATCCTTCTTGGTTGATACATGTAGTAAAAACTTAAATGCAGTTTATAAGCACCCAAGCCACAAATCACTTGACAAAGTTCTTAGCTTTGGATGAATGACTCTACTGGCTTATTAATGAAGGCTTTGGCCTTCAGTTCTTGCACATGATGCTTTGTGTTTCTAAAATTAAATAGATAGGCACATCATATTATGAATTCATGATATTCCTTTGAAAAATCTTGTGAAGTTCATTGTATTATCTTGAATTGTTAGGAGAGCCCTCTATAAAGATAGGCACATTGGAGTCATTATGATTATTGATTAATCAAGAGTGAGTTAGATGTCATGTCATTTTTTTTCCGAGAGTACGCCAATGGCGTACCATATCTTTATAGAAGAAGAAGAAAGTATAATTACAAGACGTGTGGCTCGAATGCGAACAAACGCCCCACACAACAACCCAACACCAACACCACCCAACTAAAACCTAGGCTAACTCCTCACAAAGCGTTGTAGCCCACCAACACCGCCTGCCGCTTGCCTCCACTCGGCTATCTCACTAAGCGTAGAGGTGACTAGCTCGAGCTGGTTTTTTTGTTGCTCCACCCTATTGAACACTCTAGCATTCCTTTGCTTCCACAAAGCCCAGAGGACCGCCGTGATCGTGGTGTCAAAGCCTCTCCTGTCCGGCCCCTGGAAACTCTTCCGTGCGCGAAGCCACCACTCCAAAGTAGTCTCTGTTGGGGTCAAGGAGGCGTGTTGATCTGTAAAGTGTCCCATATGTTGTACCACACCTCCGTGCGTGTATGGGCCTTTGCAAAAGGATGTGATCCACGTTGTCCTCGTCCCGCAAGCAAGTATAGCAAGCTACACTCGCATCCTCAAGGCCATGCCTCGCCTCCCGTCTGACGTCCAAATCTCAGATCGCATCGCCAACTGCATAAAGAGCTTGCATTTCAAAGGCGCCCAACTCCTCCAAACACACTTTCCCAGGGGCGACTTGGGCCAGCCATTGCAAAGGCTCTGATAGATAGCTTTGGCAGAGTATTGTCCAGAGCTAGAACACGTCCAGGTGAATGTATCTTGCTCGACCTCATTCCTTTGCTTGCGCCAACGCATGACTCAAGTGCATGCATTGCATTAGAGCCATGAAGGAGTTCTCAGGTTGGCAATCTCCCCTCCAGCTGTCATTGAGGAGCGCCTGTTGCACTGTTCTGTTATTGATCACCCTCCCATGTACCGTTTCAAGTAATAACGGTGCTATGTCCGCCACTGCAAATCCGTGAATCCACCAATCTCGCCGAAAAAGCACCTTGTCACCCACGCCAACTGAGATGTGAACCAGACTGTCGAACACTTCCCTAGCCATCCTGTCCTCAATCATTGACAGTCCCTGCCACGGCCTGTCAGGCTCCGTACGCTTTAGCCATTCCCATCTTACCCTGAGCGCTAGCGATTGATGTTGCAAGTTCTTGATCCCAAGCCCACCACGATCCTTCTACGCAAGAATCTTGTCCCACGCAACTGTGCATTGCCCTCCGCTCACCTTGTCCTTGCCACCCCAAAAACGACCGTGTCCACTTATTTATCTCCTCAAGCACCTGTGCCGGTGCCTCCGCAATCATCGAGATGATGTATGTGTCTGGCGGATACAATGGATTGCACCAGGATGAGCCGGCCAGGTCGTTGGATCAGCCCTCTTTGCCATGCTGGGACGAAGTACCTCACTTTGTCTAACATGGGCTGCCACTCAGCGCGAGTCAAGCTCTTGACCGCCACCAGAAACCAGTGTACGCATACATCGGAACTCGCCAAATCACACCTGCAGAACGCGTTGCCACCCTCCGCCTCCCTCCAAGTCTCCCCTTATCACGATCGCCAAGATTTCCGGTAGTTCACCCAGAGTCTCAAGCTTTCCCAAACGCATCCAAAGCTGCCTTCACAAAGCTCAAATCCATGACCGAGGGTTTAATGAGCGAGCCACGCCATCATCAGATATGGAGATTCTCTGCATGGCCGTGATGCCGCCAAGGAGCTAAGCACACCCACCTCCATAGCTTTCTGCATTAGCTTCGTGAGAGCATCCATAGCGACGATGAAGAGTAGCGGGGAGATAGGGTCACCCTGACGCAGCCCACACGCGTGGCCAAAACTCTTCCCGGTCACCCCATTTACTATCACCTTGGTTGATGCGGACTGCAGTAGGATTGCCACCCAAGTCTTCCAGCGCGAGCCAAAACCTTTAGCAGACAAAATCTCAAAGAGGAAAGGCCAAGATAGGGAGTCAAAGGCCCGCGAGATATCAAGTTTTAAGAACACACCGGCCCTCTTCCTAGCGTGGATCTTCCTGGCAACTTGTCGTACGAGGAGGAAGTTGTCATGGAGGTGCCTGCCCTTGATGAAAGCTGATTGGTTGGCCTCGACGATCAAGTGCATCTGTTTTCTGAGCCGGTTGGCAAGGACTTTGGCAAACATCTTGGGCATGCTGTGAGTCAAGCTGATAGGCCTAAAGTCCCCGAACTCCTCGGCATCCGGCTTCTTGGGGATGAGGATAATATGTGCTTTGTTCAACTTCCCAAATCCTCTGCCATCTCCCACATAAAGCTTCAAAAAAACCCGCCATTACATCCTTCTTGATGATTGGCCATGCTCTCTGATAGAATGCAGCAACGTACCCGTCCGGTCCTGGAGCGCGGTCAGGTGGCATCTCTTTGATCACCGCCCAAACTTCCTCCTCGGTAATTATCTCCTCCAGCTCGCTAAGATCATGGCTCTGCATCCCCAGGAACTGCAAATCCAAAGCATGCTCTCTAACCTTTTCCTGTCCGAGAAGCTGCTCAAATGCCTGGAAGAAGGCTTCTTCCTTTTGCTCCTGATCCGAAATAATGACTCCATCTCTTTTGATGTGTGTAATGAAGTTCTTTGCTCGCCGCCCATTAGCAAAGGCCTGGAATAGTTTGGTGTTAGCATCTCCCTCCCTCAACCACTTCATCCTGGATCTTTGACGATCAATGGTTCTCTCCAACGCTGCTAATCCAAGGAGGGTCTGCTTCAAGCTACGGCGCAGCCACATCTCCCCTCGCTCCAACAATCTCCCCTCTCGCGCAATATCCAACCTATGTATCACCCAGCTTGCCACCCTCATCAGCAATTTGACGTTGCCCACCCTTTTTTGGCCCCAAGCTTGTAGGTAGCTCGCAGTGTTTCTGAGCAGGGCATCGAATCTCTTGTAAGGGTCGATAATATCATCCTTGCACTTCCAAGCTTCCTTGACCGCATCCTCAAACCCTTCCAGCTTGGTCCAAAACATCTCGAACCGAAATCGCCGCTTGGTGCAAAAACTAGCACTAGTAGTAAGTAGTAACGACGCATGATCCGAGACACCTGTAGAGAGCGCTTGAAGGAGGTACTCCGTGTTATCCAACTCCCAATCCACGGTCGTGAGTACCCTGTCAATTTTGGTCAATGTGGGTGTATCCCTCTCGTTCGACCACGTGTATCTCCTGCCATGCATGTACATCTCCTTGAGCTCATGATCATCCACAAAATCTCGGAAACGACCCATCATCCTTCTGTTAACATTGGTATTGTTTTTGTCCGTGGCCCTAATGATCATGTTAAAGTCACCAAGCAACATCCAAGGCCCTGGGCACCCCACCCTCCATTCCTTAATGTCGTGCAAAAACTGAGTTTTCCTCTCATCACCTTGTGGTCCATATACCACTGTGATCCACCATGGTTCCCCCAGCTTGGCATGCACCCTTCCTGTGAGGAAACTTGTGTTGAGCATGATGTTATCTACCCGAAGCACCGAGCTATCCCATGCCAAGAGTATACCTCCACACGTATCCACAGCTGGCACGTACGCATAACCATCAAACGATGGCCCCAAGCATTGCATTACAATATAATGGTCCATTACATCCATTTTTGTTTCCTGGAAGCAAACTAAGTTCACCTTAACCATATCCACAACCTCCCGAACGGCCTTCCTTTTTGCTGGATTGTTGAGGCCCCTCACATTCCAGCACAACACCTGCGGGTGTAAATCCATCAAGAGGAGATATACACCACCGCCCGTGCTTGCAACGCTAGTGCGAGCACAGCACCACCGTGTTCCGTTCCTCCGCATCAGCACCTGCCGGCACAGCCTTGCCAAACAGCCCCGCAATGATCCGTATGTGCTGCTCACGTAATGGCGAATCGAACAGGGCCTGCAGTTTGTGCACCATCCCCTCGTCCGCCACCATATCGTCCGGCACCAGACCAAGTGCGTGCAACAAGACATTCTCAGCTGGTCTGTCCTTGTTGCAGCTCGCAGTCGATTTCTTTGTTGCCCGGGTAGTACGCTTTGGTGTGAAAGGCGTCGCCTCCGGCCTCAACTTGGCTGCTTGCACTTCCTTAAGCAAAGGCGGCGCTAATTTCTTGATGATGTTGGAGCAGAATCCCTTCAATTTGTTATATGCCACTGCCTCCTGTGCTGTCATGCCCGCAGTTTCCACCGTGCCATTATGCAGAACCATCGCTTGGCGCTCCGTGTTTCCTGTCTCCAAAAGCAAGTTTACGTGATCTCCATCCGTGCATGGGGATGTCCCATCTTGCATGGCCACGCATGCAGCGCCCATTGGCGGTTGCGCTGACGCAGATTCCCCCATCTCCTGTTGCCCGGGCCCACGTGCGCTGGCTGCCTCCACTGTGGTTTTCTGTCCCTCCGCCGACCCTTCCCCATGCTTGTCCTTATCCTCCGGCAACCACTCCTGATCCGTCCCCACCACGAGAGGATTGGCTGGCTCGTCCACCAAGGTAGATGCTGCCCCGTCCGCGGGGGCCACCACCAGTCCCACCGGCTCTACTGGCCCGCCCAATAGCAGCGGCTCCTTTTGACCAGTCACCACAGCCCCACCACGCGCACTGGTGTGGGTCTCGCATCTGTCCACCAGCCGCACCGTCCTCGATGCCGCCTCCCGTTCGATGTCAGCTGACCCAACCAGAGCCTGGCCCACCTCTATTTCCTGGTTTGTCCCCTCTTGCCTCGGTGGGCGATCCACCTCCTCCCCAACGGGCAAGTCTTGTTTTGAGGCCTCAATGATTGGCGCACTCGGCGTCCCGCCCTCGCCAGACCGCTCCGCACGCCCCTCCCCCTCGTTCAAATCTCGCATCTGACCACTCACCACAGCTCCGCACGCCCCTGTCATGTCATCATCCATATGTTTTAAGGATTACAAACATTTCTGTGCTGGATTTCCCAAACTGACAGATATGGGCCAACGCATGTGACCACCAATTGATGCCTTCAACCAACAAAAGATAACCAACACAACGAACTCACACAATGTTGTGCCTTGCTAAGCATGTATTGGGGAATTTGCAAAATCTTGACCATGAATCATAGTAATAGTCAAGAGACCCTGCCAACGCGGTATTAAAATAAAACGATTCTGCGGCCTACATCAATCCCACGTCCAAGGACTAAAATAGTCTAGACGTGAGGGGGAGTGTTGAAATATATTGCCCGCCTCCCTCCATCAGTTCGGACTTTTGGATGAGTTGGCTGGAGCATGAATTCAATAGGAACAACACATGTTACATCTCACTATATATAAAGGGAAATTAAGGCTTTGTAACGTTACATGGTGTGCCCCAAGCCAATGAGGGGTCGTTGCCATGCATCTGATATTCACCATACCATATAATGATATTATAACTATATAAAGTTTTTTTACTGTATGAACTATACAGTTTACAACTATATACAATTGTCGCAGTGGTAAAGCTGCTGCCTTGTGACCATGAGGTCACGAGTTCAAGTCCTGGAAACAGCCTCTTGCAGAAATGTAGGGAAAGGCTGCGTACAATAGACCCAAAGTGGTCGGACCCTTCCCCGGACCCTGCGCAAGTGGGAGCTACATGCACCGGGCTGCCCTTTATACAACTATAAACAATTGTCACTTAGCTTGGTATATTTTCCCTTTTTTCTCAGTATGTATAGTTTGCTTAGGGATGGGCATTTTCCAACCAAAAACCGAGACTGAACTGAACCATTCTAACCGAACTGTGCGTTAAATCGTGTTTCAGTGTTTCGGTTTGGTTTAAAACCTGGCCACTGCTTGGTGTTCGGTTTTTTGTTGGTTTCCAGTGCAGAGAAACCGTAAACGCCGAATTACCTGTACTACATGTGACCTCTTCATCCCTCGGGGGTAGCAAGCCCCATACAACATACGCCCAGCCGTCAGTCATATGATTACTTCATACGAGGTGAATCGTCCCAGTTGGCACACACACAATCTGGGTTGGCAGTTTCCACTTTCCACAAAACGTAGTAGCTACCAGACGGCGCCGTCTCCAGCCCTAGGAGGTGAGGCGATCAAACAGTCATCCTCCGCCAATGGCGACACCGGTGAATTCTCATTGGTCACCATTAGTTTCACGATGGGTACAACTCTGACCAGCCGCCCGCACAATATTAAAAGAAGTACCCCTGCTGCTTGAAGCTTGCAAGTAGGTAACACCACAATGAGTCCATGACTAACTCTACCTAACACTGCAATGTAATCTAAGTCGATGGCTAGTGTACTCCTCCAGAAAATACATCTTGATTCATGCAAGCACTAGACTACTAGTGCATAGAATTGAAAGTAATTAACATATGGCTTACATTGCGCTTAATTAATTCAGTTCTATGTACAGTATAATGGTTATCAAATGAAAGCTTCTCAGTTTCGGTAGTATATCTTGATTTAGCGGCATCAGAATATTGATCAATAAATATTCTCAATTTTTTTGATCAGTATATAAATTTTATGCTAAAGTTGGGAGCTATGTTACAGAGTAAATGACAATTGGCTATGAGGCTGCTCATGGCATGCTGCATCTATTGATGGTGCACATGGACTTCGGTTTCTCGGTTAACCGAACAAAGCGAACTGACAAATTTTGGATTATAAGATTTGGTTTCCATTTTTGTTAGGATTATTTTGGTTGTCATTTTACACAAACCGAAATTAAAAAAATCCGGATAAACTGAACTTAAGTAACCACATAAACTGAATGTGCACCGTCAACTTATCCACCTTTTCTGCTTTAATTGCTGATGATGCATGCAGATGATTTAATTAAATTACTCTAGAAAATATGGTAGGTCTTAGAAGCTTGAAATGATCACGTTGTAGGTTGAGTTTATAAGGTTTGAATGATTACGTATGATCGTTTCTGTGGATATTTCAAACAATTGATGTTGAAGCATATTAGTGTGTTCAACTGTCAATTTCCATATGGACGTTTTTTCTTTTCCATTTATGATTCTTTGGGTACTCTTCGATTTGTGTTTCAGTTTTCATCGAACTTTGTTGTAGACTCCTAAAGAAGAATATGAAGATCTTGTTCCAAATATTTCAATTTGAAGTCGATTTGTTGGTGAGTCTTATTTACTTTTTTCTAGAAGTCATTGTGAACTGTCTATTGTTTTCAAGGATTGAAGACTATTTGAAATAAAAAATGATTGGTCAACTACAATTCCACACTATCGCTGTCCTATGTGGTTTACTTTTCTCGACCAATCTGTTGTATTCCAAAAGGAAAATAATGAGTTTGACTAGCTTGAAGCTCTTAAGAGTTATATATATTTAGCCATGTACCCCCTTGTATTTTCCCTGTTCTCTATGGGATTTTCTGCATATTGTATTGCACCTGTACATGTATATTTCCTAACATGGTATCAGAGCCTTGTTTCTTTTCTCTCGCACATGCAACTTGTGCTCTGGATCCAATCTCATCTCGCGTCATCGCTGCCTTCTCTCGCCCCGTCCTGTCTTCTCCACCCACGTGCCTCTTCATCGAGCCGCTCCTCCTTCCACCTCGTTCTTGGTCATCTCATGATCAGGTTGCTGCGTCTGCAGTCAACGCCTCTGCATACCCCACGCAGTGGTTGCATACCGCCGCAGTCTGCGGTGCTTCGCTTTCCATCCCGCCGCCATTGAATATCCCACGCAGTGGCTCGCCGCCATCGCCCGCCGCTTCCACCCATCGCCCATCGGCCGCGCTCGCTTCAACGCCGATCCAATCTCCCCACCCGCGTTGATCCATCCTCTGAAGCAGCCCGCTACTTGATCTGGCCGCTTTCGTTTGCATGTTGACCAAGACGCCCGTCCACACATGGCCGTTCGCTCACCGCTCGATCGGTCGGCTCGTGACAGTTGCCCGCCTCTGGCCTTCCTTCGATCTCATTCAAGCGATGAGTACCTGCCACTCTGTGTTGGTCGGATGATTTGGCTGATTTGGTAAAAAATGTCTAGGTTGTCGAGCACGATTTTTCTCCCTTGTTGCCAGCTCATTTTTGACGGTGTTCCTTACACTGATCCTGTCTCTCGCCCCTACGGCGCCTCTCGGTGCTTGGTGCTTGTCCGCATGTGATGCTGTTCCCTTTGAAGTATTGTAGGACCTTGAAGTAACAAATGGTGTGTTGATGATGAACTCCTTGCTCTTGTGCTTCAAATGGTAGTCTCCCCAACACTCAACTTGTTAGACCTTTCAGCCTGAGCATTGATAGTTGTGGATGACACTAGGAGAGTTGGGACAATTTTCGTTGGTTTATTTCTCACACAATGCCATACCAACCTGAGGGGTTGGGGATACATATTTATAGGTCGCTAGCCGCCCAAGGCATATGCTAAGATGTCTTGCTAAGATGCCGATCTAAGATGCTAGTCTAAGATGCTAGTCTAAGATGCTAAGCAGGTCCTTGATGGTCAAGAATGTAACTCTATCCTAACAGCCGATCGTTGATGGTCCAGGACTTTATCCTCCTAAGCGCCACAAGGACCATGTGTCGCAGCCCCACAAAGACCCTAGTACGAGACTTATCCATCATTCTCCCCTAAGTCTTGTCGCCGTCTTGTGGGAGAGTTGAATCATCCCAATCTCGGAGCAAAGTTCGAGGAACTTGACCTCCCAAGGGGCTTGGTGAAAGGTGTCTGAGCTGATCCTTGGTGTTGATGTAGCTCGCCTCGATGCTCCCTTCTTCCACACAGTGCGGATGAAGTGATACCTCGGTCGGATGTGCTTGCTCGCTCGTGGAACACGGGGTTCTTTGCGGGGCAGGCGGACTTGTCATCCACGGGGAGCTGCACCGTTGCAGTGTCTTGAACGAGAAGATCACCAAGCGATCGAGCAAGCGGGCGCTGAGTGCAGCGGTGGAGGCCGCTATGTACTCGACCTTCACGGTTGACAAGGCCACAACTTTCTTTGCTTGGTGATTGCCGACTCATGAGACACTTGCCGAGGAAGAGGAGGATCCCGCTCGTGCTCTTCTTTGGTGTCGATGTCGTCGGCGTGGTCATTTGTCATGCCGACGAAGTGTGCCGCCTCAGACACCTAGGGTAGTGGAGGCCGTGGTCGAGGGTCCCCGCTATGTAGCGGACGATCCTCTTCATTACCTTTGGTGTTAGGCGTTGGTCGCTCCATGAACCGGCCGACATAGCCGACGGAGAATGCAAGTCCGGCCGTGTGTGAGTGAGGTAGCGAAGGCTCCCCACAAGGCGTCAGATCATGCGTAGCATCCACTTCCTCCGTCGTCTTGTTGCGGCTCGGTTTGACCTCTCCTCCATCGGAGTGAAATTTGGATGGCGATCGTTAAGCCCGGCTAGCTCAACGATGCGCTTGGCGTGGCGGATTGTCAAGCGCGATCCGGAGTGGTCTGGTGCACCTCAATCCCTAGATAGAAGGAGAGCCCTGTCACTCATCCGAACGTGGCCTTCATGTCTTCCTTGAACGCCGCCACCTCTTGCATCTTTGGTGCGGTGATCACTGTCGTCAACGAGACGCCCACCGCCAGGCATTTCCTCCGCTCCCACGTCGGTGAGCAGCGACCTCATCGCGGGCTCTGCTTTCGAAAACCCATCTTCTTCGTGGAGTCGACTTGGCGTTCCACGCCACGGTGCTCGCCGCAGCCATAGAAACCTTGCGCAGCGGAGTACCTCGCCCTCTGGCCGGGAATCGTAAACCCGGTGGGCGATGCACGTAGACTTCCTCCTTCAAGTCGCCGTTGAGGAATGCCGACTTAACGTCCATGTGGTGGACACGCCCGACCTCTGGGCAGCCCGGTATGAGGAGAAGTCGCGACGGACTCCATCCGGTGCCACGGAGCAGAAAGCGTCGTCGAAGTCGACTCCTTCCTGCCGCAAGAAGCCTCGCCACCAAGCGAGCCTTGTGCTTGATGATGGCGCCGGCTCCATCCTCTTCAACTTGAACACCCACTTAAGGGTGATTGCGTGGTGACCTCGAGGAGATCGTGAGCTCCAGTGCGGTTTTGCTCGACCGCATCCATCTCCAATCGCATCGGCGCGCCATGCCGTGTCTCTCTCGGCCTCTGCAAAGGACCGTGGTTCGCCGTCTTCACACGCTTGCCGTAGCTGCGCCTCCAGTCGCGTGGCACCGATCTGGCACCGGTGGTCGCCGGCGATTATCCATCGTCACGGTACCGCGGTGTTCGCCGTCATGCCACGCGTCGTCGCTCCTCGTCGTGAGTGAGCGGGAAGCGAACTTCATCGGGTTGTGCTCTGCGTGGTGGTCGCGATGAAGACGAGCCCGAGTGGCGACCGCCGGGCTGGAGTATCTTGGCGTCGCGGTTGTGGCGTCGTTAGCGTAGCGGTAGCGCCGGAGTCGATGTAGTTTTGGGGGCCGGGGTAGACGTGCCCGGTGAAGAGGAGCTGCTTGCTCCTCCAGCTTCCTTGAAGTGGGCTTACTCGACAATGAAGTCGTCATACGTCGGCGTCGAGCCGTCGTCCACCGCCTTGTCCTATTGCCACCCTCGCCCTTCGTTGAACACGACGTCTCGTATTTGGCGCATACGTTGTGTCTTTGGGTCGAGGATGCGGTGAAACCTTTGAGCCCTCCGCGTGGCGATGAAGACTCGGAGTGCTCACCGCTGCCGAGCTTGCCGATGTGGCGAGCTCCTTGGCGAACGCAAGGCAGCCAAAGACCCGCAAATGAGAGACCACGGCTTCGCCCATGCCAGCCTCGTCACGGAGTTCTGCCGTCGAGTGCCTTAGTAGGAGAGCGGTTGAGGATGTAGACGGCCGTTAGCACCGCCTCTCCCCAGAAGACAGCCGACATCCCTCTCTGCTTGAGGAGAGCCCGAGCCATCCCCACAACCGCCTGGTTGCGCCGCTCGATGACGCCGTTTTGTTGCGGGCTGTACGACGCGGAGTAGTGGCGCTGGATGCCCTCATCGGCGCAGTACGACGCGAATTCAACCGCCGTGAATTCGCCGCTGTTGTCAGTGCGCAACACGCGTAATTTGCGGCCGCTCTCCGCCTCCACACCAACTGCTGGCGCTGATGGCGTCCGGCCGCTTCTCCCTTATCGCCGAGGATCATCACCCACATGTAGCGGGAGAGATCGTCCGACGGCGGCGAAATGGCGTCGACCTCCGGTGGTCAAGGCGTCACCGGGCCGCACAGTCTCCGTGCACGAGCTCCGGCTTCTCCTTGGCCCGAAAGCTTCGCTTTGTTGGGGAAAGGGAGTCGTCTCTGCTTCGTCAGCACACAGATGTCGCAGAACTGCTCCACATGGTCGAGGCATGGCAGGCCTCGCACCATCTCCTTGGCACTTAGGCGTTTCAGGGCCTCAAAGTGAAGGTGCCCAAAGCGCTCATGCCACTGCCACGCCTCGTCGTCCGGCAGACGGCGAAACAGAACCCGGTTGTGCCACCTGCACATCAAGGACGTAGAGTTGATTTTCACCTCTGGGCACCTTGGCGAGAAGGCGACGCTGGCGATCCCAGATGCGTAGGACCCCATGCTCAATCAGCACGCATGAGCCATTCTCATCCAAATTGTCCCAAGGCGATGATGGAGTTCCTTAAGCGGCGGGGATGTAGTAGACACCGGTGAGCAGCCGGTGCTCTCCCGTCTTGGTGGTGAAGATGATGGAGCCGACGCCCTTTATCTCCACGGCGGAGGCATCCCGAACTCGACGGAGCCTCGCAGCGGAGTCGAGCTCGGCGAAGAATTCCCTTCGACCGGTCATGTGGTGGGTGGCGCCGGTGTCGAGGCACCACCCCGTAGTCTTGTCCTTCCCGGAGCCATCGCCGAGAAGAGCGTGTGCTTTTGGCTCATCGAGGTGGATGAAAGCCTTTGCGACTGGAGTCGGCGAGGGTAGCTCAATGCTTGCATGCGCCATGAACGAGCTGCCTCTCCTCCTTCGCTTTGTGCGGCGTGAGCCCGGCCTTGTCGTGGTTGCCGACACTCATTGGCCCAATGGCTAAACCGCCACGCTTGTGGTAAGCTGTCTTGTGCCGGCTTGGGCTTGCCGGTAGCGCCGTCCTTGGCGCCTCCATGGCCACCTTCGACACGTCCTTGTGCCTGTCCGAGGCCTCTTCGCGCCTTTACGCTGCTTGCCACGCTTGCGGCCGCCCGTCGAGGAGGAAGGCTCCCTTCTTCCTGTCACCAAGGCTGGGATCCCACCGCTCCCGAGTTAGGAGCAGCTTCACTTGATGTGATGGGCCCCGAGGGCTGTGGCTCGTCGGTGTTCACGACCTTGAGGCGGCCTATCGCCTCCTCGATCGTCATCGTGGAGAGGTCCAAAGAACGACTCGATCGAGCGAGCCATCCGCTTGTACTTCTCGGGAATGCACCAAAAAAGCTTCTCGACAGCCTCTCTCCTCGGTGTAGGTGGCATCGCCAAACTTCACCATCTTCTGCAGCAGAGTGTTGAGACGGAGAGCAAAGTCATCAACGTCCTCACCGGCTTGAAGCCCGGGTTCTCCCACTCCCACGAAGTGCTGCGCAGGTGGACTTGCGAGCACGGTCGCCGCCGATGCGTCTTTGCGGCGATGGCGTCCCAAGCCTCCTTGGCGCCCGCTTGTTGGAAAGCGAGAAGCGCATCTCGAGGCGGATCAAGCGGCGATGAGGCGTCGGCGCCGTCGATCCTCTAGGTGGTCGACGTTGTCGTCTGGATCGCTTCCCACATGCGCCGCACTGAGCACGACCTTCATGATCCGGCCTACTCGGCGTAGTTGGTTTTAGTGAGGTAGGCCACCCAACACTGGAACCAACATCACGACCACGGTCCGGACCTCGTAGAAACGCGGTCTGGTCGTTGCGGCCGCCGTCGCGGTGCGACGCCTCCACTGGGCGGGCGTGCTCGGCTGTCTGCCGTCCGCTCTGCGCCACTTTGGCGCGATCTGTGTCGGCGCCGTCGTCCATGTTGAGCTGCTTTGGGCTGCCGGGCTGCCATGGAGTGCCTTGGCATCCGCCGTAGCCTCACGAAACGCCTGCTTCTTCTTCTGCTTCTACCTCATACTGGCTGCCTGCTTCAACGCTCTTTGCCCGGCTCCAGCTGCTGACCAGCCTCGACACTTGCCGCGCGGCATTTCTTTGCCTCTGACCGCTTCGCTCACGCTCCTCTGCCACGGCGCTTCGGCCTCTGGCGCGCCGCATGCTCGAGGTAGCCGTGTCTTTGAGAGCGACCCTGCAGACATGGCTCAGCTGCGGGGGCTGTTCGCGTGAAGAGAGGTGATGAAGGCAATTTCTTGCTCGGCGGTCCGGAGGAGGAAGGTAACTGTGAGCGGAGGCATTCTGCTACCGACTTGGGCTGCTCACGGGGAGATGCTCGTGGTACTGAGTTAACGAGGCTCTGATACCACTTGTTAGACCTTTCAGCCTGAGCATTGATAGTAGTGGATGACACTAGGAGAGTTGGGACAATTTTTGTTGGTTTATTTCTCACACAATGCCATACCAACCTGAGGGGTTGGGGATACATATTTATAGGCTGCTAGCCAGCCAAGGCATATGCTAAGATGCTGCTAAGATGCCAATCTGAAATGCTAGTCTAAGATGCTAGTCTAAGATGCTAACTGACAGTCCTTGATGGTCAAGAACAGAACTCATCCTAACAGCCAGTCGTTGATGGTCCAGGACTTTATCCTCCTAACTGCCACAAGGACCATGTGCTGCAGCCCCACAAAGACCCTAGTACACAGACTTATCCATCACAACTCTCTCTCACAGGATTTGGATTTGGTGGAAAGAAAATTTGAGTGGAAAGCAACTTGGAAAAGGCTAGAGATCAAGATTCATATGGTAGGAACGAAATATCTTGGCCTCAACACATGAGTAGGTGGTTCTCTCTCAGAACTGGTAAGTTGGAAGTGTAGGTTTGTTCTGATGGCTCTCTACACGAATGAAGAGGAGGAGGGGTATATATAGCCTCCACACAAAATCTAACCGTTACACACAATTTACCAAACTCGGTGGGACCGAATCAACAAACTCGGTCGGACCGATTCAGTAAACCTAGTGACCGTTAGGGTTTTCGATGGACCGACATGCAACTCAAGAGGACCGATATGGTTAGGGTTAGGGCATGGCGTAATCTCGGTGAGACCGATTACACAAACTTCGGTGAGACCGATTTTGGTAATTAGCTAACCAGGCGTTGGTCGAGTAAACTTCGGTGGGACCGATTCGCTCTTTTCGGTGAGACCGAAATGTTACGAAAGGGAAACAGAGAGTTTACATTGCAATCTCGATGGGACCGACCGCTCACTTCGGTTAGACCGAAACGTTACGAAGGGAAACAGAGAGATTACAATCCCATCTCGGTGAGACCGAGATCCCTATCGGTGAAACCGATTTGCATAGGGTTTGTGGCAGTGGCTATGACATTTGACTCGGTGGCGCGGAAAGAAAGAATCGGTAGGACTGATTTTAATTTTAGGTTTAGGTCATATGTGGATGTGAGAAAGTAGTTGAGGGTTTTTGGAGCATTAAGCAACACCTCATCCCTCTTTGTTAGTATTGGCTTTTCCTATAGACTCAATGTGATCTTGGATCACTAAAATGTAAAATGTAGGGTCTTGAGCTTTTTAGTTTGAGCCAATCCTTTGTCCTTAATATTTTGAGGGATCCACTTTCATCATCCATGCCATGCCATTCATTGAGCTTTCCTGAAATATTTGTCTTCGAATAGCATTAGCTCAATGAGCTTTATGTTGTTATGAATTAGCAATACGACCTAGGGATTGTTTCACTTTCAATCTCCCCCTTTTTGGTAATTGATGACAACATATAGATCAAAGCTTCGACAAATGTTAATAAGATTGAAAAACATCGTCGCTTTGAGAAGTATGTGATAAGCAAGAGCCCCCCTAAATTTGTTCATATTTTAAGATTTGCTTTGGGCTGCAAATGCACAAGGAATTAGGCTCATGGGTTACTCTTCCATGTCACATACATCTTGGTGGAGCGCTCAAAATAATAAAGATTGAATACATGCACTCATCACCAAGCAAAGTGAATGATCATATAAGGATAAGTAAGATAATATCATCTAACAAGCATAAGTGTAGCTTATAATCAAACACATGATCATCAATGTCTCACAGATAATAGCATAGTATCTTAAGCAATCAAAAGCAAACAAAGTTCAACCAAGAAGACAAGAGAGAACAAAAGCAAACTCTCTCTCTTTCGAAGCCTATGATCTATACATTTTTCTTCCCCTTTGGCAACAAGTTACCAAAAAGTTCTTAGAAAATGCATAGTACTATATCGTCTCTCAGGCTTGGTCTTTAGTTGGTGGCGTAGAGATGGCTCATTGGACGAAGACTTCAGTTGATGTGGAAGGAGTCAAGGAGTTGGTCTTTGGAAGGAGTCAAGGAGTTGGTCTTTGGAGCTGGTTCTTATTTGGAGCTGTAGCTGGAAGCGGATGAAGTGACTCGTGTCTGCATTCTTGGCTCTGCAAGCGATCTCACGAGCTCAAGGCACTCGCAAATGCATCGCTTGTTGTCCCGCCTTCCTCTCCTGCATGTCATCCTCAGGCTGCTCCATTAATCGATCGAATCTCAGTTACTTTGACATCAAGATCATAAAATTTTTGTTCCATGATTCTTTCCAGGCTCTCCTGGTTTTGAGTTAGGGTAGCCAACCCTTTCTCAATCCTCAGAGATGATGCTATCAAGTAACTAAGCTGGTCCTGCTTGCTCTTCAAAAAGTACTCAGATGCCTCCTCTTAAGTTGGCATCTTGGTAGCCTTCTCTTTCTTTGCTTTCTCCTTCTCTTGAGCTTGTACTGATGATGTTTCATTCTCATTCATTACAACTTGATTGTCCTCAAAGTCAGGATAGAGAACAAAGTGTTCCTTATCCAATAGATACTTTCCTGTGCCCATCTTTGAGTTAATCAACTCCACGAATCATGGGGCATATCCACAACTTTTCTTTTGGTCTGCTGCTGTCCTCTTGATAGTCTCAACCATGAGGCTCATGACCTTGAATTTCTGTGACACATCAAATATGTGTAGCAAATTAATTGCATGTCCTCTGATCATGTTGTGATCACCTGATCTGGGCAAAAGAGTGTGCCTTAGGATCCAGTTGATCGTTGGCAGCCCTCGATGAAGAAAATGGGTGACCCAAGCTTGAAAGTCTCAAGAGCTTTGTCTGGGATCTCCTTGTACATCTGTGACATAGAGTTGTGATCCATCTTTTTCTTGGCATAAACGTCCATGTCATCCTCACTTTCCTTTGGGGCATTGATCAGACTTGCCCATTCCTCAATGGTTGATTGGTATCTCGTTCCTTGGACATCCAAACTATCCCGCCATCTGGATAGAAATGTGCCGTGGAGTAGAATTGCATAATGAGCTCATCATTCCGGTTTGTGAGCTTCGCCCAACAAAGTCTGCAACTCCATATGCAATCAAGCCGCATCATACACTCCAGGATAATGTTCTTCATTCTTCTGTATGTAGATCCAGTCGACCCACCTCATATCAAACACTATGGGCTTCTTGTTCAACAAGATTGTCTCATAGAAATCCTGCTGTTTCTTTGTGTGGAACATGGGCTTCTTGTTCAACAAGATTGTCTCATAGAAATCCTGCTGTTTCTTTGTGTGGAACCTGTAATTAACAACAGTCCTTCTCCTGGTGGCATATGGATCTGACTCTCTCCATAGCCTCAACCCTAAGTCTCTCCTGATCTTCATGTTCTCAGCCACAGGATGAGCATCATTGTGGTCTGTAATCTTGGGTTTGAGCTTCCTTAGGACGTCCTTCATCATCTTCCTCAGCAGCAACATCAGGCATTGGGGCCTTGTTCTTTTCAAAGAATTTGGTATACTCTCGGTATTCCTCTTAGGTGCACTCTTGGGTTTGGAGGCAGCTTTGGGTGCTTCTTTGGGCTTTGATGTTGCAGCCCACGACTTTATAGCATCACCCATCGCCTTTTGTACCTTGGGTCTTTGTGCGACAACCTCTTCTTCTTCTTCTTCCATCATGAAAGGCTTTCCAATCACTCCGCCATGGTCTTCTTGACCCTTTCCTTCCTTTTCTTTCCTTCTGCAGCAGGGCTCTTTGGGTTGGGATTCCAAAGATGCTTGAGTGGAGACTCGGCTTTAGACATTGGTTGCCTTCCTGCAGCCTTTTGATCTTCATCCACGGCTTTACGTTAGTTGAGCTATACTCCTTCTTGAGCACTTTCTTCTTTGAAATGGCCTCATCTTCTATTGCTATATAATCCTCATCCTCGATTACGAGGTTCTCTTCTTCCTTGTCTGGTGGCAGCTTTGGGCAAATTCTTTGGGAGTGCTTCGCTTGCCTCATCTCGAGCTGCTAGAGGAACTAGTGCCCTCACTCATCTCAGATTCTGCTCCTCGACTTGTTACATTTGTCACTTTGGTCCGACATGCCGCACACACAGCTAGCGACCACGTGAATAGTTATAGATGAGATAGAGTGGATGAGCATCACAAAATGCGAGATTTTTGCAAAAAGAATGATTCAAAAATCTTAGTTTTAGTTTTCCACGAAGCATTTCAGATCAACCGATTTTCAAACTCGGTGATACCAAGCAGTTTGGAACCTAAACTAGTGAACTCGGTCGATCGAGTCACAGTTCGGTGCACCAAAGGCTGCTAGGGTTTCACAAAGTTCTAAAATCGGTCACACCGATTAGCAATTCTCGATCAGACCGAGAGTTACTAGTGCAATGGCGTTAGCTGAATCGGTGGGACCGAGTTTTTCAACTCGGTGGGTCCGAGATGGTTTCGGCGGAAACCTAACCCTAAATTTTCGAATCGCATCTATTCTAAGGATTGTTTTGACTGGATAGAGGTGTTTCAATCGTGGCAAGAATCATAATGAACACAATGTGTTGAGAATCAGACGAGGATAGCACTGCGATCGAGTTCATACCCTAGTTCGGCGATGAACTTCATTGCGGCGGCAACGGCGGAGATGAAATCCGTTGTGGCGGAGGCCCGGCCGACAGGCGGTGGCGGCATTTAAGTCGACGATCCGGAGACCTAGAAGGCGGAAGCGAGCTATCTTGTGAGCGAAGAGGTTTGGAGAAAGTTTTCCAAAATTTTGCCCGTGTGAATATATAGCCCGACATTATTGGTGTGACCGAGTGGAACAACTCGGTGGCACCGAGATGCATAACTGTTGACAGTTACATCAACTTGGTGTGACCGAAAAGTTCAAATAGGTTGCACCGAGATGAAAACCTAGATCGACTTAGTGATCTCGGTATGACCAAAATGGAGGAATCGGTCAGACCGAAAAGCACAAAGCAGTTTTGGAAGTTTAAGTCTATGACTAATCGGGGACTCCGAGTGCTCCTCACACAGAGTGGTTCGAATCTGACTTGATCAAATTTTGTGATGTAGCATGAATAGAGTTTGAGACGAGTAAATCATAGATAGCTAGAGAAGGTTCTTAGGCATTCTTGTCCATCCACTTGGCTAAAGAAAAGAATCAAATCAATCAAAACAACAAGTGGATGTCCTCGAATGAGTAAAATATGCGACCAACATGCTCACACAATAAAATGACAAATGAAATATGTGACAAAGCATGCACAAACAATTCTAGCATCTATCAAACAATTGGCGATGACTAGGTTTTCTATATATGAGTATATTGACTTAGGAGTCAAATGAGAACATTTGATCATAGGTCATACTCATCGTTTAAGCTCAAGTGGGATTACCACTTTTACATAAAGCATTTATGTGTTCACATCATTAGAGTTGCTTTGACTCGATTCTTAGAGTTAAGCTTCCCCTAGATGTGAGTTCCCCCCTTAGAGGGATGAACTAACCTTGGGTTTTGTCGATGATGACTTCATGTAGGTGTTGAAGATGTGGATGCTCAATGTTGATGTAGATCTTTTGGAGCAATCCTTTGGAGTGAGTTGCACTTTCAATACCTACATGGGTTAGTCCCACAAGGAACAAACAAGAATATCCATAGACATAGAGATGCACACACAAGATGATGTCCATGAAAACATTAGGTTACCTTGTCCCTTGCCTTACCAACATGAGGGTTTGTGACTCCTTGAACTAGTGCAAGATATGGAAGTTGATTGCACTTGTCCTTGCCATAATGATATGAGTGAAGAATGTTGGCGGAGTCACCCTCAAGAACTCTCTAGTTCTTCTTCTTCGGGATCCACATCATCTTGATGGGAATCCTTGGAGTTGTAGTTGTACTTGATAAAGTTGAACTTGACGTAGTCTTGGGAACCCACTTGGCCAAGGCCTTAGGTGCTTCTTCAAATGCATCAATCTCCTCTTGAAACTTGTCCTTGCCTTTGTTCTTGTGGTCTTGTGGTGGAAGATCATCTTGTGCTTGTGTTCCCTTGAAGAAGTAGGATCATACTTCTCTTGTTGAGGAACAAATTTCTTCTTGGGGTATTGATCTTCTTCCCACTCAACTCCATTGGCATTGAACTTTCGTTCAAAACCAATACCTTGATTCTTCCGGTGCCTTCCTTGCTTGCGTACAATTTCCTCGAATTGCTTACTCCCGGCAAGGCTCTTGTATACACCTTTCTTTATAATTCCTTTCAATAAGCTGTTTTCTTGTTCAAGTGTAACTTGGCTAAGAGAATCATTAGTGGAATCAAGAGAACTACTAGAAGCAACAATATTGGATGTAGCATTGTTATTGTTACTACTAGAGGAAGAACCTTTCTTGTTCTTGTTACTAGACTTGACTTGAGGCATGTAAGTAGATAAAGAGTAAACGGTTGGCAATGTAAGAACTTTTCTTACGGAGATCATCATTGATTGCCTTTAGGAACTCATGCTCTTGCTCAAGATTGAGCTTTTCAAAGCGTAACTTCTCATGAGCCCTTAAAAGTTCTCGATGATCTTCGAAGATAGTTTCATGAGCTAACTTAAGAGTGTTTAGTTCTTTAATTAGAAGCTCAATCTTCTCCTTATCATTGTCATTCGTTTCATCTTGATTAGCATGATTAATTAACGTTTCATCATAGTATTCATCACTAGAGTTGTCAATAAGTAAATCATCATCACCTAGCAAGTCATCTTCATCAACATCAAAATCAACATACTCGGGGTGTGTTACTTTAGGACCTTTGGCCATGAAGCATCTACCAATTCCTTCATTTGGTGATTCAAATATGTCGAGGAGTTGGTTGACACAAGTGCTAGACCGGCAACACCTTCATCTTGAGTGTATTCGAGTCGGAGTGATAGCTTCTCTCGGAGTGATGGTCGGAGTCGGGCGGATACCCATTCTCCAACATGAGCTTGATGTCTTCGTTTTGTGTAGCTCTTTGATGACTTGTCCTTCCTTTCCGAATCCTTGCTTCTCCGTGAGGGTTTTCGTTCATAACGATCATCTCTACTCCTTCTCTCTCTTGGTGGTGATTCTTCTCTTCTACTTCTTCTTTTTGGAGAATCTTCTCTTCTTTTGTAGGGTGCCGTACACTCATTGAAATAGTGTCCGGTTCTCCCACAATTGTAGCAATTGCGCTCTCGACTAGAAGATCTTTTGTCATTGTAGGACCTTGACTTAGAGCTTCTTTCTTTGCTTCTACTCTTGTAGAATTTGTTGAAGTTCTTCACCATTAAGCTTAATTATTCATTGAAGGTTTGTTTCTCACTTGATGATGTGGGGGCTTCACATGAGGCTTTGTAAGCACCACTTGACTTATTGTGAAGTGCTTCCTCCTTATCCTTGAGTGACATCTCATGAGCAACAATCCTTCATATGACTTCCGTTGGCTTGAGATCTTTGTAATTTGGCATCATTTGGATCAATGTGCACACGGTATCATATTTTCCATCCAATGCTCTTAGGATCTTGATGATGAATCTATCGGTCATCTCTTCACTTCCTAAGTCGGCAATCTCATTTGTGATAAGAGCAAGCCTAGAGTACATTTCAGCGACACCTTCACCATCCTTCATTTTGAACTTGTCAAGCTGACTTTGGAGCACATCCAACTTGGATTCCTCGACGGAGTCGGTACCTTCATGCATATCAATCAAAGTATCCCAAATTTCCTTTGCATTCTCAAGGCGGCTGATTTTGTTGAATTCTTCGGGGCACAAGCCATTGAAGAGGATATCACAAGCTTGAGCGTTGTATTCCAGCATCTTCAATTCCTCCGCGCTAGCTTCACGGTTTGGTTCTCTCCTATCAAATAATTCACCTTGCAAGCCAATACACACAATAGCCCAAACGGCGGGGTTATGTCTGAGAATATGCATTTTCATCTTATGCTTCCAACTAGTAAAATTAGTGCCATCAAAGTAAGGACCTCTACGGTGATAATTTCCCTCGCTAGACGCCATACTCTCCTAGGTTGTGAAACCAAGGCTATGACCACCAAAAGCGAGGGAAATCAAAGCCAATGGAGAGCAGAGCTCTGATACCACTTGTAGGACCTTGAAGTATGTCTAGAGGGGGGGGTGATTAGACTACTTGACCAATTAAAAACTTAAACTTTTCCCAATTTTAGACTTTGGCAGATTTTAGCTATCTTTGCACAAGTCAAGCAATCTTCACACAATTCAAGCAATCATGCAAAGAGTATATGAGCAGCGGAATTTAAAGCATGCAACTTGCAAGAATGTAAAGGGAAGGGTTTGGAGGATTCAAACGCAATTGGAGACACGGATGTTTTTGTCGTGGTTTCGATAGGTGGTGCTATCGTACATCCACGTTGATGGAGACTTCAACCCACGAAGGGTAACAGTTGCGCGAGTCCACGGAGGGCTCCACCCACGAAGGGTCCACAGTAGCAACCTTGTCTATCCCACCATGGCCGTCGCCCACGAAGGACTTGCCTCACTAGCGGTAGATCTTCACAGTAGGCGATCTCCTTGCCCTTACACACTCCTTGGTTCAACTCCACAATCTTGTCTGAGGCTCCCAAGTGACACCTAGCCAATCTAGGAGACACCACTCTCCAAGAAGTAACAAATGGTGTGTTGATGATGAACTCCTTGCTCTTGTGCTTCAAATGATAGTCTCCCCAACACTCAACTCTCTCTCACAGGATTTGGCTTTGGTGGAAATAAGATTTGAGTGGAAAACAACTTGGGGAAGGCTAGAGATCAAGATTCATATTGTAGGAATGAAATATCTTGGCCTCAACACATGAGTAGGTGGTTCTCTCTCAGAACTGGTAAGTTGGAAGTGTAGGTTTGTTCTGATGGCTCTCTCCACGAATGAAGAGGAGGAGGGGTATATATAGCCTCCACACAAAATCTAACCGTTACACACAATTTACCAAACTCGGTGGGACCGAATCAACAAACTCGGTCGGACCGATTCAAGAAACCTAGTGACCGTTAGGGTTTTCGGTGGGGCCGACATGCAACTCAAGAGGACCGATATGGTTAGGGTTAGGGCATAACGTAATCTCGGTGAGACCGATTACACAAACTTCGGTGAGACCGATTTTGGTAATTAGCTAACGAGGCGTTGGTCGAGTAAACTTCGGTGGGACCGATTCGCTCTTTTCGGTGAGACCGAAATGTTACGAAAGGAAGCAGAGAGTTTACATTGCAATCTCGGTGGGACCGACCGCTCACTTGGTTAGGCAAAGCGTTCTGAAGAAAGCAGAGAGATTACAATCCCATCCCGGTGAGACCGAGATCCCTATCAGTGAAACCGATTTGCGTAGGGTTTGTGGCAGTGGCTATGACATTTGAACTCGGTGGCGCCGGATAGAAAGAATCGGTAGGACCGATTTTAACTTTAGGTTTAGGTCATATGTGGATGTGAGAAAGTAGTTGAGGGTTTTTGGAGCATTAAGCAACACCTCATCCCTCCTTGTTAGTATTGGCTTTTCCTAGACTCAATGTGATCTTGGATCACTAAAATGTAAAATATAGTGTCTTGAGCTTTTGAGCTTGAGCCAATCCTTTGTCCTTAATATTTTGAGGGATCCACTTTCATCATCCATGCCATGCCATTCATTGAGCTTTCCTGAAATATTTGTCTTGGAATAACATTAGCTCAATGAGCTATATGTTGTTATGAATTACCAAAACCACCTAGGGATAGTTGCACTTTCAAGTATTCCGCAGGCTGTGTTGATCGCTCTTCAGCGACTCGTCTTGCGACCTCCGCACATGGGGATTGTCGCTCTACACCGACTCCTCTCGCGACTTTCACCAGCGGTGTTGGTGCATACCGCTCCAATGACCACGCTTTGCACCCGTGCCATCCTCGCCAGCTTGGTGCTTGTATGGATGCAACCTTGTCTTCTCCACGGCTTCGCAAACAATACTAGTCATGTTACATTGCCTCATCTAGTGGCTTTCACGAGTCACCACGACCGCTCCTCTTTCTGTGTTCTTTGCGTTGACTTCTTCATATGTGTCCTTCATTGAGCGTGAGGCGTATGCGACTTCGCGACTTCTTGATTACCTATGACTCTCCATTGCCGAGTGCATCTACGTCGACCTCTTCAACCGAGCCCTGACCGAGAGGAGATTACGCGACTTCAATGCCCGCTTGCATCTTCCGGTTCTTCATCGTCGGGTTTATTTGGTTCTGCCATCGACCCTTCCGGCCTTCTATCTGAGCGGGCACATCTCCGTGGATTCTTGAGTATCTTTTCATATGACTCATGATTCATCCACTATGTCCTCTATTGGACCTCTTGATTCTCCTGTTCATGTTCTTCTGTGATGGTACCTCCCTCCAGGGTAGGCATTCTTAGCACTTCGTCTTTTCATGTTCTGATGTTGCTCATATTCCTCGACTTGCCATGCAGCTTCTTTTACGGTGGTCGATTGTTGACTCGGTTGTCGGGTCATTCTCGACTTTGACTCATGTTCTATTCATCTTTGTCACACCGGTGCTCTCCTTGGTCTTGGCCCTCGGCATCCTCGATCGGCTTCACCATCCATCCACCGCCACCGCCTTGATCTCTCCTTGGTGCTGGTCACTTGTGTGGCTCTCGTCTCTCGACCTTAGTTCGACATGGTCTTCTTGGATCGATCTCCGGCTATGTGTCTTTAGGACTGTCGGGGTTGCCGGCTTGGTAAACAGTGTCCACGTGTTGTGGATGCGTCTCTTGATCGCCATCTAGTTTTGATGTGCCATCTTCCTCCTCTCAGCCTACTTGGCATGCGTCCTCGTCCGCTTCCGCTGTTGATCACCTTGGTTTTTCAAGCGCTGGTGCTGCTGTTCTTGAGCCTACCTCTTTTCTGATGCTGTTGTTCATCTCGAATGGCAGCTTGCGACGGCCGAGGAGCTTGCTGCTCTTGAGCGCACCGACACGTGGGATCTTGTTTCTCTTCCTCCCCGTGTGCTGTCCCATTACTTGTAAGTGGGTTTACAAGGTTAAGATTTGCTCCGATGGTCCCCTTGAGTGTTACAAAGCTCATCTTATGGCTTGTGGCTTTCAGCAGGAGCATGGTCATGATTACCATGAGACTTTTGCTCCTGTGGCCCATATGACCATTTGTTCGCGACACTTCTTGCTGTGGCCTCTGTTCACACTGGGTGCGTGTCTCAGCTTGATGTTAAGAATGCCTTTCTTAATGGTGAGCTGCGTGAGGAGGTTTACATGCAGCCACCACCTTGGTAAACGTCATGGTTTGCCGTCTTTGTTGCTCTCTCTATGGCCTTAAGCAAGCCCCTCGTGCCTGGTTTGATCGTTTTGCCTCTATAATGACTGCAGCTGGTTTTTCAGCGAGTGCTCATGATCCTGCATTGTTTGTCCACCTTTTTCTGCTCATGACGGACCCTTCTTCGATATGTTAATGACATGATCATCACTGGCGATGACCGTGAGTATATTTCCTAACAGAAGCAACTGCAAAGGTGTGCTTCCACAATATGTGGGCATTGGAAAGGAAAGGATGCTACCATTCCTAATTGTGCCAATTTGAGAAAGAACTAATAATAATCCTTAACTTCTCAAGGAACCCTTCATGAGTGGTTGTGAATGATTGACTTGTTTGATCCTTTTGATCATTGTTCCCTAGGATCATGAATCGAACAGCTTGAATTATCAAGTTTGGGGTTATTTATTTCATGAACAGTGCATAAGTTTTTTTTTCTTTTGCTCTATTTCACAGAGTTGTAGAATCCCAACATATATAATTTATGTAGGGCTTTGTTGACAAGGAGAATACATCTAACTTAAGAAACCTTAACAGGCCATCACATGACGGCAGCAATCAGCATTGGCTTTCAGCATTCTATGTAGTGTATAAGATGTCTTATCTCTCTCTGTTGGGTAGATTTAGTAGGAACATCATTAGCACTGTACATGTAGTTGACAAGTGAATCAGCAAGCACAGTTATCTGAAGTATTTGGGGTTTGAAAGTATGTCTGCCTTTATTATTTCTTACTTCTATTTTTCTTGTTACATGTAATTGATGCGAAGAAGGGAAGAATGGAGGCAATGCAATTTAAGGTTGACACGTGCATCTATCTTGGATATTATTATGCACACTAATGCTTGAGTTTGCTTAATAAATGTAATGGAAGGAATTGAAAACCCTCATCCATTTTCTTGGCAGATTGCTGATGAGACTGAAAAAGGATTCTATTTGAAGAAGTTTAAAGAGACAGAACAAAAGGTTTACAAGTTTTTGCATTATAAGTTGGCGCCCTGCAGTACTGGCTTGATAGTCCCACTTCAGAGGCCATAATCCTTTTTTAACATGTATCTTTAGTGTTGTATATTGCTGTCATTTATCTTAGACATTTCTCCATCTTATACATTTATCCGAGGTCTCGGTTTACCCATGTATGGTTTACCCATGTATGTTAGTTCATGAGTTCGTGCTACTGAACTAACGTAGTTATCAAGAGTTTACACTAATAACCTGATAAAATAAATTCATGCTTGCACAAAATTTTCTCTCCGTTCATGATATAAAACTATATACTGATAACCTTTGATGATCTATCTAGTTTTGAAGCCTTTGGTTTATATTTTGATCATTTTGTCTTCTGTTTCTAACCCGTTGAGATTCTGAAGGTTGCTAAAGAGAAAAGAAAGGAAACTGTTTCAGAAGGTAGTGCTCAGGAGGAATGTAAGGTTTGTTTCTGATCCTTCAGCCAGTTTGTTAATCATGAATATTTTCTCCGATGGTTAGGTTTAATTGAATTGAATGATATCCACATTGAGTAGAGAAATCCAATCTGTTGGAATTCAATCACCCAACTCCTCCACTTCCTGAGATATGGTTCCACAGAACCACTACTAGCAGTGAAGCTTAGCTGAATCACTCAGCCCCCGTCTCTGTTGGAGCTGAATCACCCAGCTCCTCTGTTGTTTCTCACAACATGCACAAGTACACAGGCTGTTTCGGTGACTTGCTGCCTCACAGAGCCAAAGCCCTCTTATTGATGCACTACAAGCTTTCCTTACAAAGATGGCATACATGCCTATTTATAGGCTACCTAAACCTACCTTAACCAATACAGCTCAGAAGTAGCTAGCATTGGTACAATCTGGATAGCAGTTGGACCTTTGCGCTTGTTAAAGAATAGCTGTTTTGATCTATCTGGAATTTGTAGGTAGGAGTGTGAGCCCAGTGATTCCACTAACCCACATCTTGTTTGGGAGTTAGGCTACCCAAATACGAATATATTGTGCATATTTGTGGTTTGGATGAACCCCTCAGATCATTTTTAAACTTAAATTAACGCAGTATTACTCAACGCCTGGAGGATGCAAATTTGGGGAATCTTGCAGATACCTACATTACGAAGGGAAAGAAAGGAAAACAGAAGTTGCAAAGGTTGAGCTGAATTTTCTAGGTCTTCCACTTCGTCCAGTAAGTTACATTCAGTTCTTCAACTTGTATCCCTGGGTCCGTTTGACTCACATTTTGTTGTTTTGGTGAGTTTTTTTTAATGTTTTCATGCTCTAGAGATACTTCTGATCTTAGGGGATGTGCATATCACTGACTTAAAGCAGTTTAGTATACATCCATATCAAAACTGATGTTCAAGTTCAACAAATGTTGGAAGGTACGGATATGACAGAAGTTTCCCTTTGGTAAATGGTGTACTAAGTGGACAAGGGACAAAAACATCCACATATAACTTCTCTTTTTTGTTTCCCCTGTATCAGTTTGCCTTTTGGGGTTGAAACTTTAAAGAATACTGCAGGCAGAAGTTTCCCTTTGATAAATGGTGTACTAAATGGAAAAGGGACGAAAGCTAATCCACATAGAACTTCTCTTTTTTGTTTCACCCATATCACTTTGCATTTGGGTTTGAAACTTTTAAAGAATACTACAGGCAGAAGTTTCCCTTTGATAAATGGTGTACTAAATGAACAAGGGACAAAAGCTAATCCATATAGAACTTCTCTTTTTTTGTTTCACTTGTATCAATTTGCTTTCGGGGTTAAAACTATAAAGGATACTACAAAAATAAAGAACTTTCATTAATTAAGCAAGAAAAGAAAGGTTGGGCTATCTCTGACATGCAGGTGGGATCGCAGCCCTGCAAAAACCCTGTACTCGACACTAAGCCCAAACTGAGCAAGCTCATGGGCAGCCCTATTACAAACCTTGTTCATCTTAGATTCTTTGTAGTCTGTAGGTTGTGGACGATAAGTTTGATATCCTTGATCACCCCACCCACCATCGATCTGTTTCTTTCCTTAACACAGCAAGTACCATCAAAGCATCACTCTCAAGGTGGAAGGGCTTATCAAGGTATGCCATCACCATCCTCAATCCTTCCAGGCACACAATTGCCTCAGAGGGCGCTGTGCTGTCACATATGACCAGGCTGAATAGATACTGGCCGCCTCTTCTCGGGCTACTGCCCCCTATGATGTAGGGCAAAACCCTAATCAGTGTAATTTGTCCCGATGTTCATGAATTGGAGGTGGATTCGAGGAAGAACGCGAAGAACACAAAGAACATGAGGGGAATCACGAAGGGAGACACAAATCAACACATATAGATGCAATAAAAGATACACAAAGATAGATCCATGATCTAAATCATCCAAAGAGTGATATGGAACAAGATAGTTCTTCCCCAAGTCCTAGAACAAGGAGGTCTGGATGATTCTATGATGGGAATCCTTCTCCGCATGTGGAGGTCTGAATCCACTAGGGATCTTCTCCATTGGAGGCCTTGAGCTCCAATGGAGTCTTCTCTCTCTCTCTCTCTCTCTCTCTCTCAAGAGGAGTCCCACGGGGGGTGATACATGAGCTAAGCTCTAGTGTAGTTCTAATCTTAGCTAACCCTAGAAATGAGGAGGTGGAGGTTTATTTATAGTACAAGCCACGAGTGGTTAGGTGGGAAGGAGATACATGGGCCTCATGCCCGACCGTGCAAGCAGGCAGGTGCCGGATGTCCGGCCTCACATGAGGCGCCGGATGTACGGTCATGCATGCGTCAACCTTCAGGTGCCTTCTCGCCGGAAATCCGGCAGGGGGGCGGATGTCCGGGCTGTCAATCTAGCTCCGGATGTCCGGCCGCTGATGCAGTTCAGTCGCTTGTTAGAGCCGCTCCTTGTCTGCATAGGCGCCGGATGTCCGGCCGTTGTAGCTTTAGCAGCACCGTCTTTTTCCGTCTTCGCTTCCATGCTTCCCTCGCGGATGGTGTAGTCGTTCGTTGGCGCTTGCACTCCTCGTCATCCGTGAAGCTCATGCACACGAGAGGAGTGTCAAGTAGTATGTGAAGTAGATGTTGCACGTGTCACTTGCCAAACGGCCTCTTGACATGGTGGTGTCCGTAGGATGCTCCGCATCACCCTAGGTATCAGTCCTTGCATCAGCAAGGTAACCAGCGTCGGCATTAAGCTTAATCCGTCCATTCTCTGGTCTTCCCCACATGGTCACTGCAGTAGAAGCTTTGGGTTGCCCATGCCAACTGAGGTTGAGCTGTGTCACCTGTTTCCCTTTACATCTGCCTTGATCCGGTTCAGCATTTAGGTTTTGGAGGGACTGGAGATAATTTTGCAGGAAGAGAACAGAACTTCCAATACCGCTCTTCCCTGTGTCAAAAACAATATCATTCCTAAGATGCCATGATTGCCACCAGAGTAACATAAGCTTCATCTCATCTCCTCATTCGCACCATCCAGAACCATAAGGACCCGGCGCCTCTCCCACTGTATCTAAGACTCTTCTCTGGTGGCAGCGTCCAGACACCCTGCATAGCAACGGTGAGCTTTCGCCTTCGTTCACGTCATTACCGCATCTTCAGGTTCCATTCCACATATACCACAGGTTGGAAGGCCATCCATCTTACGCTTCCATCGTCGTTGCTGGACATCCAGGGATCCATAGCAAGCTTCCAGGCAAAAACTCCCAACTTTGGGGGGCACCTTTGGTTTCCAGCTCCATCAGGCTTTAGTGCTGGTCCCAAGTTGAGAGTCTCTGGATTATAAATTGACTGGCAGCTTATAGGCGCTATGAACAGAGAATATGCCATTCTTTTCAGGATGCCATGCAATAAAATATTCACCACATAGTACAACAACAACAAAGCCTTTAGTCCCAAACAAGTTGGGGTAGGCTAAATAAATAAAAATCTTCACCACATAGTAAAAATAAAAAATAAAAAATCTTCACCACATATAAAAAAATCTTCGCCAACAAAAGGGGAGCCAAATCTGAAATACGTCGATGGCGTCTTGGGGGTGAAAGATGGATCTAATAAGGTTTTCATCCCGTTGTTTCATGGCGAGGTCTATCATATTTTTAATCCATCACATCCTTGAGCGAGAAGATCATCATAGATTTTGGGTTCCCCTTGAAATCCAATTATTGCGGCAAATTCTAATGTTACCTCCCTTGTTGATACTCCAAATAGCTCATGCTTAAGGACCTCCAGGACCATGAGTGATCCCTTGCCCGACAAGTTGAGTAATTTTGTTAAGCACCACATCAAGCGAGGTTGCAAGGTAGTAGCTATAACTTCGCCGGGCTTGCCTTGCAAATTGCAATCAGTGCTTAGTTGAACAACTGCAGATCTCTATAGCCTATTCCACCTGTTAGAAGAATAGCAACTTGGTATTGTCAGGAGGCAAAAGCCATCATATATACATGTACAGGGGGAGATGCGTCGATGTGGGGCCGGCGGCGGCTGTGCTCACAGATGGAACTGAGCCAAAGGCCTGGCGGCGGGCACCCTCCGGTGAGCAAGTGAGTAGCAGCCGGAGATGCACAGGTGGCGGCCGTCAGTCGTGGCCGGAGATGCATAGGCGGCCAGGAGGACGGAGATGAACCGGTGGCCGGGAAGACGGAGATGAACCGCGGCCGCAAGACGACGAGCGTAAGGCCGCAATCGTCAGCTGGAGAAGGCCGGAGATTTACATGCTGGCGGCCTGACGCATGAGGTCAACGATGTCTGAGTGGCCCGGAAGACGCCGGGGATCGATCTAGAAATCAAGATGATAGGAACTAGGGTTTTGCCCTGCCCAGGGCGTAGGCTATAGGGGAAGGAGGGAGGTGGGCGAGGGCTGGGAGCGTGGCGGCCGACGGCGAGGCGCCGTCCTTGCGGTGGGCGGCGACGGCGCAAGCAGGAGGCGGCTAGGGTTTAGGGTTCCGGCTCCTCTGGGAGCCGGGCAATAGAACAGTCTTATTGCTTAGTTCTCAAAATAGTCTTACAAGTCGTATATATAACCACGACATGAAATAAAACTAAGATAACTTGAGGGCTAAGTTTGCCCCGTGGGCCTCCTGCTGACCATAGACACGGCCGGTCATAACATCTCTCCGCTGCGCAAACAGCTCGTCCTCGAGCTGAAAATCGAGGTAGTCTTTGGCGGAACTCCTCGCGCTGCTCCCAAGTAGCGTCCCCTCCGGTAGTCCGATCCGAATCAACACGTGCAGGAGCCTCGTCGCGGTGAGCCTTCAACGCCTTCTTCGGCTCGGGAAGAAGACGCCCGTCCGTGATCGGCGGAAGTGCGGTGGTGCCGCGGGTGGCTCGCCGCGGAATGGCAAACAGCCCGACATGGAAGACATCATGGATCCGGCGCTGCCGGAAGTTTGAAGACGGTAAGCCACTTTCCCAATGCGTTCGGGATAGCAAAGGGACCGGCATAGAGGACCGAGCTTCCTCCTCGGCGTGGGTCCAAGGGCTGCGTAAGCGATGAAGTAGACGCAGCGGACCCAATCGCCCGCGCGAACTCCGCCTCACGATGGTGGCCATCATAGTAATGTTTGGCCAGCTTCTTTGGGCAGCTGGGAGCCGTTCTTGCGGACTTCCGCGAGCATCTCATCACGGCTCCTTAGAAGAGCCCCGGCTGCCTCGGTCCGTGCCAAGGCCGGATCAACCGGAAGGATCGGCGGGGGTGGCCGGCCATACACCACCTCAAAGGGCGTAGCACGGAGGGCGGAGTGATAAGAGGTGTTGTAGCGATTCCGCCCACGAGCGGGCCGACCCATGCGCGAGGGCGATCACCGTAATACAACGCAAATACATGGCAATCACCTTGTTAACGATCTCGGTGGCCGTCCGTTTGAGGGTGGAAGGCGGTGCTCAGCGTAGCTTCACGCCCGCCCGGTAGGAAAGGTCGCGCCACACGTGTCCTGTGAACACGGGGTCCCGATCGCCGACGATCGAAGAAGGGAACCCGTGGAGGCGGACAATGCCATCGAAGAAGGCCCGCGACGTGACGCCGCTGAATATGGATGGCCAAGTGCGATGAAGTGAGCATACTTGGAGAAGCGGTCGACCACCGTGAGAATGACGGACTTACCGCCCACCTTGGGAAGGCCCTCGATGAAGTCCATGGAGATGTCCGCCCAAACACGAGATGGGACCTCAAGGGCTGAAGCATGCCGGCCCGGCGATAGAGTCTCCGTTTTGTTGCGGCGCACGTCACACAAGACCGTACCCGATCCACGGACGAGGCACAATCACCGGGAATGTAGAAGTCGGCGCGGAGGCGATGGGCGTCTTCTGCACCCCATCATGGCCCGCCGAGTGGGCGGCGCGCACTGGCCGGGCGAAGATCGTCGTCTTGGCGGAGCGAACCCGGCGCCCATGGAAGCGAGCCATCGGCGGCGGCGCCACGGCTCCTCCAGCTCTCCCGCCGCTTCTTCTGCCGCAGAGGAGGAGTCGGTCGCGGCAATGATCGCCCGTCGGATGTCGGCGTAGAGGCGAAGGAGGGCCCGGTGATGATGCGAAGGCTTCTCCTCCGCCGCACCGTCGTCCACATCGGCGCCACGCCGAGACAGGCGTCGGCGACGGTGTTAAGGCGACTTCGGCGGTACTCGACGGTGAAGTCAAAGCCAAAGAGTTTCTTGATCCACCGGTCTTTGGGGTACCGTCGAGAGCCTCGATCCCGGCATGAATTTGAGGCTGTAATGGTCCGTGCGGATCCGGAAGAACGACCCCAAAGATAGGGCCGCCGACTCACGCTCATACGCCGCCCGACTTAAGATGGCGTGCGGCAATGGGCGGTGAAGAAAGCGAGGGTCCATCATACGATGAAGGACCGCGCGAACCACCTGACCGGGCGTCGCGGTCGGCGGTGAAGGGAGGTCGAAATCCGGCATCTGCAGGATGGGTCCCGTCGTGAGGGCCCCCTTGAGGGCCTCGAACGCTGTAGTGGCCTCCTCATCCCAAGAGAAGGCGTTGCGACGGAGAAGACGCGTGAGCGGGGCCGCGATTAGGCCAAATTCCCGGATGAACTTCCGGTAGTACCCCGCGAGGTCAAGGAACCCGCGAAGAGCCCGCGGAGACTGCGGAATCGGCCAGGCGGCGACCAGTTCTTCCGGGGGCAGCGCACGCCTGCGTCGGAGCGGCCTCCGTGTAGACCGGCGGTGGCGACGTTCCGGTGAGCCAAGCCGGAATCGGAGAGGGCGACGGTGGAAAACACACCTGCTGGATCGGGAGCCCTCACGGAGGTCTGACTTCGAGCCCGGTCTTTGGGTGTGATGATGGCGTGTGGGCGGTGCACGGCAGCGGGCCGGAGCCTTGAGCGGGCAACCCGGCCACGCAGGCTGAGGCGGGCGCGGCCGGCAGGTGGCGCCGCGAACCCGCTGCGCGGCCAGGCGGCTGAGGCGGCGGCGGCTGTATGGCCGGGTAGCCCGGCGAGGCGAGCACCGAGTACCGCAGGAGAGCCGACGGTCCGGATGAATGCAATGGCGGGAAGCGGCGGTGGCGGCCCGTACGGGCTGGCCAGGAAAAGCCGGATGCCCTGGACCGCGACGACCAAGTCGTTGAGGACACCCGCCATGGCCTCCGGGGTGTATTGGGCAGCGGGGTTCTTTGTAGATGGCGGCGTAAGCGGTGACGGGGCAGCGGCGAGCAGTGGGACGCCGGAGATGAGATCCAGCGGCGCCGATGGAAGGGCCAGCGGCCCCGTGACGAGCGGCGATGACGCCGCGGTGGTGGTGGTTGGCGATGACGCGGCGGCGGTGGTGGTGGCCAGAGGCAGCGACGGCGATGGTGGTGGTGACGACATAGTCGAACCTGAGCTGGATGATACCAAGGTGATAGGAACTAGGGTTTTGCCCTGCCTAGGGCGTAGGCTATAGGGGAAGGAGGGAGGTGGGCGAGGGCTGGAGCGCGGCGGCCGGCGGCGAGGCGCCGTCCTTGCGGGTTGGGCGGCGGAGGCGCAAGCAGGAGGCGGCTAGGCTTTAGGGTTCCGGCTCCTCTGGGAGCCGGGCAATAGAATAGTCTTATTGCTTAATTCTCAAAATAGTCTTACAAGTCGTATATATAACCACGATATGAAATAAAACTAAGATAACTTGAGGGCTAAGTTTGCCCCGTGGGCCTCCTGCGGCCATAGACCTGGCCGGTCATAACACAAGAGAAGATCGAAAAAAAATCGATCTGAATAGCACGAGTTGCAACGTGCGGTGGAGACTCTAAACCTGGACCTGATACCATGTTAGAAGAATAGCAACTTGGTATTGTCAGGAGGCAAAAGCCAACATATATACAGGGGGAGGCCAAAGGCCAGAATGCAAAAGGCCAAAGGCCACCATAAATATAACTCTAACACCACCATGCAACTTCGATCTAGCAATTCTGTCCCAGGCCATCAAGTGGGTTCTCCTCTCATCGACCTCATCACCTCACTGTAAATTCCGGATAATCTGTGTGAGCTCCTCACATATCTCAGAATTTCATGTTGATCTGGTGCCAAAACCAAAATGCTTGCATGGTTGAACCTACTGTAGATACGTTAAAGTTATACCAACACTGCTGTTTCTTAAATTGGATATTTCATGCAAATGTGGTGTTTATGATCTTGCAGGGAGGAAAAGAGTGTCCGTACTATATGCGCATTGGGAGCTGCAAATTTGCCACCAACTGCAGATTTCACCATCCGGATCCTACTAATGTGGTTTCAAGAGATCCAGTGTTGGAGCATGAGAATGGCGATATTCCACAACAAAATGTTCAAGCATCTTCTCAGCTGAATGTTCCAGTATGGTCTGCTGACCAAAGGGCATTGAATGAGCACTGTGCTCCTTTTTTAGCTCCAGCATCCTCATACAGTGGGGGAATGATTCCACCTCGGGGAATGTATCCATCTCCAGAATGGAGTGGGTACCATCAGGTAAATATGTTTATATTCATTTGAAAATGTTCCTTCCACTCAAGTGGTTTCTATGTAGTCTCTTTTTTGAAAGGATAGTGGTAGGGTGGCCCCTACATGTTGCCATGTAAATCTCAACAGGTGATATTGGGGACTGTTGCAGGTTGCTTTTCGCTTGAGTTTAGAAAACGTAACATTTAGCAGACTTACAGACCTTTGTATCGGACTATCGGTACTGTTCATGACATTAAAAATCTTCTTTCACGCTAGCACCGTCGTACATCATCTTACTGTATTGTGAGAACTGATGAGTTAAAAAAAATTACCATGTCCAATTTGCCAAATCTATATGTTTAATGTTGAGACCTTATCTTAATGTATCTAGTTAATGTTCAATTGTTTTTTTCAGGTTCCATTAGGTCCATACTACCCTCCTGGAATCTCTTTTCATCATTTTCCAGCTCCTCCTGTGAATCATCCTATGTACAGGGGAGCAGATGTACCGGGACATCAAGAACTGCCCTCCGATGAATACCCAGAGAGACCTGGCCAACCTGAATGTCAACATTTTGTTAAAAGTGGGTTTTGTAAATTCAAGGCCAAGTGCAAGTATCACCATCCAAGGTCACTTGTGCCTCCACCAACAGCCGGAGCTCTTAGTCCTCTCGGCTTGCCACTCAGATCTGTAAGTTGTTTGGTTTGTTCTTTTTGCTTTATTAAGTTGTGTTAGACAATACAACGCAAGGTGCTTGTAAAAATAAACCAGTTTTTGCTTAAGCACTAGACTAGTGCTTGTTCCTATAGAGGTTAATTAAGCATCTGTGCTATACAAACAAGGACCGGTGCCTAAGAAAAACCTGGTTTGTTTTCACAAGCACTGTTCTAAACACCTTGCATGGTACATGGCCTTGTTATGTTTAGATAAAGGTGAGAAATCTGTGATATTTCGATGTAGTTTCGGAAGGACAGAAAATATGATTTTGACATTCAGTGGAGCATGTTAATTCTGAATTTCATAATTTATAACTTATTTTTGCCTTTTTGGGCAACATTGTTATATTAATTTTGTAGGTTTGTATTTGTTTCGTCTGATCTGGCCTCTGGATTTGCAGGATCAGCCCGTGTGCACATACTATGAACGTTATGGAGTCTGCAAGTTTGGACCAGCTTGCATGTACAATCACCCTTTTAATTTTGGTCATCCTGTATCCGCAGCAGGGCCACCTCTCTCTGCTCAATACCTCACTTCAGGAAACTACACGGTCTAGCAAGCAGGGCCGATTTTTTTCTGTGGTTGCCATGATGCTTGGAATAACACTTCCACTTGTAAAATAGCGCAGCTGAAAGTTGCAGGGTTTTCATGTTGACGATAGAGATCTGGTTTGCAAGTCAGCAACGAAGTTGCATGAAGTTGGGTGCATAGCCGCTGGGATTCGTAGAAACTAAACACGTTTCGATACATGACACTGCTGCCCCTTTATATTGTAGAGCACTTGACGGTTCGTACACAATTGTTGCGTCACTCAAGCCCACTTTTTCATCTCAACTGTTCTGCGTTTACACTTTTATATTACTAGTTAGCGTGCATGTATTCCTAATCAATTTAAAAAGTAAATGTTTAAACAAAGTAAGCAAAAACTACTCTAGCGATGCACACTATAGTAGTATTACAAAATCAACAGATGATAATAATGTGCTAATAATAAACTAACGATTTTCATTTACACATGATTGATGAATTTATTTGTTGTATTGAGTGGAGGAGATTCCTTGTTGGGGAGGAGTCACTTACATATTGAAGCTTTTGTCAGACACTGCTGCATTTTATTTTATTTTTGACGAAAAGGCTGGCAGCGCAGCTTTTCGTTGATATTGGGGGTTAAGAGTACAAGGGATCTACAGAAGCTTGGAAGCATCGTCATTAGATTACAGGCACCAGAAACGTACAAACGTTACAGGGGCCATGTTGCGCTCCTCGCCTCTGCCCCGCGGGCGCTGCCGCGTTTCGTCCAGTCTAGCCATGTTGCACTAAAGTGCGCCCTCCGCATTGACAACGATGCTGCTCTTGCTCGATCAAAATCCATGCTAGGCTCCTTGAGCTTTCCGGTCACCTCCGCCGACCTAACCTCTGCTTCCCCGCTCCTGGCCTCCTTTGCTGCTCTTCAGCTTGATGAAACCCTTGCCACCGCTTTCCTCCAAGCTTGCTATGGTGGCTCCGCCATCGAGTTCTATGTCCATAAGATCTCGGACCATCTTCTCCGCTTCCACATCGCCTCCAGCGAGGTGGCTGACCTTGTCCCTCACTATGCCGTTTTCAAGCGGCGCCTCGTCTCCCTTGTCATGCTGCCGTTTGACTTCATCTTGGCCACCCCTGTGCGGCCTGCGACGGCATTTCTATTCTAGTGCCGCTCTTTGGCCTCCGTCCTTTGTGTCTCATCGGACCTCGGCCTTGCTTTTGAGCGCCTTACATGGTCGTGTTTTCGCTCCCCCGTCACTCTTTAGGCTGGGCGCCCTGCCCATGGGTGCCGCTCGTATGCAAGGATCATCTAGTTTCCATATGATGTTGGGTCTGTGTTCCTTGGCCTCCTTCTGGCTTGCCTATTTGGTGGCGATCATGAGGCTTTCAACGTCACGATGGAGGAAGAGGGTCGCTTCTCCTTCACCGTTGCTTCTACGGATGTCGCCTGCCTTATTGCCAGTCTTGGTGACTTTTGGCGGCCCGACATCCTGCTCCGGTTCCCCTGCCCGCTGTCATCCCCGTCCCCGTCGCCGGCGGGCTTCGGCGCCCCCGCGTTTGCGGGGCTCAGTCTTGCCGCCGCAGCTCCCTCCCTCAACCTGACTTCTGCGACTATGAGCTCCGGGCCGCTGCCTCACCGGGGCGCTAAGGTACGTCCTGTTCGTCCTGGTACTCGCTCCTGATTTTGCATGATTACCACATAGACATTACTGTCAACACCAAGGACTCAAACCTTAGCCCAACAGTTCAAGTGTGGGTTGCAGTTAAGCTTCTAAAACCTGTAGTCCTAACTGTTAAGCTAGTTACTGATGCCTTGAACCACATGTGAGACTCTTCTGCACTTGGGTCTCCTCGGTAGATGTCAGGTCCAAATGGTCTCCCGCTCTCCTTGTGTCCTCTCCCATTTCGAACTTTGCTTGTTTGAATCCCAACAACTTGCCCAGTGTGCTCTTGACTCTTTTCCGGAGGTGGACTGTTCATCAACGTTCTACCTGTCCTCCCAAACACGTGACACCCCTACAGTGCCCAATCGATTCTTGGCCGTTTCTCGACCAACGTTCAATCCAAAGACTCGGCCTTCGCCGCTCTTTGCGGTAGCGCTATAAATCCGCTATCCAGTTTGGTCCTCTCATCTCTTCGGGCCCTGTCTCCTCACCATTAAATGAACCAGCATGTGTGCATACGGAGGGATCGGTCTTCCTCCCATTAAATGAGTTAGCATGTGTGCATTCAGACATGGCTTCGATCACATACGACTGCGCCATCCCTGCCCTTCCCACAAATATGCATGCTTCACCACCTGCGGCCCCTGACGGTGTCATGGACTAGGGGGTACTCACCACGTCGTCTCGTGACGAGATGGATCGGGACGAGGACCCGCATGGCGGTTCATTCATGATGAGGACATCAATACCATTGTTACACCCACAGCCCCTACTGCTACATATACTGGACCAATTACTAGAGCTCGCGCACGCCAATTAAATTACCAGGTACTTTCGTTTCTTGGTAATGATTCTGATGTTCATGAGAATATGATGCTGCCTAAATTGGATACATTTGTTTTGCTTACAAATGAAGGGCCTAGCTTGGAGAAGGATGAACATTGGAGCAAGAACAAGCATGGAGTTGATGGCATACGCAAGGGGAACAAGAACGGAGTTACAAGTGGTGATTTCAGGATTTTGAAGCCACCATAAGGAGTGCATGAAGCCTTGGACGAAATATACAAGATGCTACTTATAAATTTCGTCCAGAGGCTATTCTAGGTGCCGCATCCCCTTATTATTGGGCCAGGCCCATGTAATTTCGAAATACATAAGTATAGGCTGTTTTTAGAGTCCGTATGTGTGGGGAAACAAGAGATAGGGTTGGTTTCGCACCCCTTCCCCAAGGGCCACGAAATTCCCCCCTCTTCCTCCATTTATATAGCCCTTATGGCACCGTTTAGACTTGGGGGTTTTGTTTAGATTAAAAGTTCGCCATAGCTGCAACTTCGCGTACTTCGTTTGTGTTCAACGACCAGACAAAGGCGTCACAGAACCCCACCTTGATCAATAAAGCTTTCCTCTTATATTCGCAATATCTAGATTGCAATCTTAGTTTCTTGCTTGTTCTTCATTTGCTCGCAGGAAACAGACTTCATGGTCAGGTTGATCGTGCTCCGGTGTGGTCAATAACCCTCGAAAGTTGGTTTAGCGATTGCTAAGGCACGACGTCTCGCACGTTCGTAGTCGGATCGTCAAGGTCGACTCCGACAGAAAACGATAGCCAACATCTCATCGAAACGCCGAGACACCTTCGCCTCTATCAAGTGGTATCAGATTTCCAGGTTGCTCGGTGAGATTTTACAGTTTTTCGTAGTTTAGATCGATTTTGTTCTTCATACCTATAGTCCACGAAAAAGCTAAATTTTTTTAGGGTTAGTTCATCCTATCCAAACCAGTCTGAGCCTTCGCATAGCCTTTTCAGTATTTTGCTTTGTTGAGTTTGCGATTGCATCATCGTGTCAAGTTGCTGGTCTTAGCGTTTAGTCTTTTAGAGTTTCTAGTTCTGGTCATATTAGGTTTGTTTTCAAGATCCATCTAGTTTCCGATTTGTGTTTCCTTGCCTGAGTAGGTTTTGAAAAGAAAAAAAAGTCTGGAGACCTCCGGGCAGTTTTTAGGCCAAATTTTGGCGACCGAAAATATTTCCCCCTATCCTATTTTAGGCTTTTCTGGGTCTTTTGAGACACTTGCCATCATACTGATTTTTTGTCGCACTTTTTCGTCGTCGCTGCCCTGATTTTTGAAAAAAATAGTCAAATTTTTTTTCGTGCCCATCCTGTCAGTTTGACCTGGGAAGAGTTTCGAGACACTCGCCGTTATAGTGTTTTTTCGCAAAAAAAGAGCCCAAAAAAAGCGCAAAAAAAAAACAGAGCAAAAAATATATTCCAGAGTGTGCTTTTCCCTTGTTTACGTGCAGCGTCGTGATTTTGTTAGTGTTCTAGGCTCGCGTCTCTAGCACGGTCTAGCCTAGGACCAGCACAGTACCGTCGTTGAGCGTTTATTCAACTTTGCATCTCTGAATTGATTATTGCTGACCTTTTTGCTACCATATTATAAGCCTTCCCAGCTCCACATACATCTACATCCTGCGTTTGTCTCTCCCTGGTAATCGCTCTATCCAAGCTTTGAGAGTTTTGACTACATCGGTTGCCGATCACCGCTTTCTTTGGGTAAGAACTGGTAAGAATTTGAGATTTGCTTGACGGATTTGTGACACCCACCACCACCACCACTTGTTAGTAGTGCAGCAGGATCATATTCTTGTGTGTTTCTATTGTCGCTAACCATGCCGGGATCACAAGCGATGAGATTGACCGGGAGAACTTAACGAACAAGGAGCTTCATGATAAGTTTAAAGAAATGATGGTGAGCAGTGCAAGATGTGCTGAACAATTTTGAAGAGGCCATGGTTAAGATCACTGGCCTTGAGAAGACGTTCGAAACAAAGTTCGATAACAGATTTAATGAACTGCTTGCACGTCTTCCACCACCGGCTGCACCTGCCGCACCTCTGCAACAACAACAACAACAACAACAATAACACTAACAACAACAACAACAACAACAACAACAACAACAACAACAACAACAACAACAACAACAACAACAACAACGACGACGACGACGACGACGACGACGATGACGACTACCTCCACGTCGCGAAACAGCCCTCCGCCGAGCGAGCCGTGTCCCTCTTGAGCCTGGCCAACCTGTTGGTGCTGCTGTTGATACTTCTGTGGCTCCTGCTGCTGATAAGGAGGAGGATGATTATGCGGGAGATTTTGAGGATGAGATTGATCAAAATCAGAACTACGTGCAACCACCAGCACCCGGTCGTCCACATGCAAATAATCGCAATGGTAGGGCTGCATTACCAGCTCAGGTACGAGATCATGACCATCTTCCTAAACTGAAATTGAATATTCCATCATTTGAGGGTAGATATGTTCCTGATATATATCTTACTTGGGAGTTAGAAACCAAACAACGTTTTACAAGTTTAGAATATCCCGAGGAGAGACGTGTTGCTGCTGCACTTTGTGCTTTCACTAGTTTTGCTTGTGTATGGTGGTGCGAACATCGTAGATTATATCCGAATAATATTCCAACTACTTGGGCTGCTTTGAAAACTGCTATGCATACTCGTTGGGTTCCACCATATTATCAACGTGAATTACTTCAAAAATTGCAGCGTTTAAGATAAGGAAAAAATTTTGTATAGGAATATTATCTGGAATTACAAACTAGCATGATTAGATGTGGTATTGTTGAGGATAATGAAGCTATGCTTGCATGTTTTATGGGTGGATTAAATAGAGAGATTCAGACCATTCTAGAGTATAAGGAGTATAATAATATCACTCGTTTATTCCATCTTGCTTGTAAAATTTGAGCGTGAAGTGCAGGATCGACAGGCATTGGCGCGAACTAACTTTTCTGCAGGTCGACCTTCATCATGGACACCACGTGCATCCTCTAATTCCACTGCACCATCACCTCCATCAGGTGCCACGTCCAACCGTGATACAAGAAAGCAGGCACAACCACCACTATCTGCCAAGAGCACACCTGCCGGACCTGCACACAAGTGATATTATTTGTCGTCGTTGTAAGGGAAGAGGTCATTATGCGAGAGAATGCAAATCTCAGCTTGTGATGATTGCTACTAAGGATGGTGGGTATGAGTCCGGTAGTGACTATGATGAGGATACTTTGGCTCTTATTACACGTGAAGAACATGGTGGAGATGATTCTGATCATGAGACGCAATACATGGCTCCACGAAGATCTTGTGGTATGAATGTTTAGTTGCTCAACATGTTTTGAGTGTGTAGGTTACACAAGCGGAGCCAAATCAGAGGCATAATTTGTTCCATACAAAGGGAGTTGTGAAGGAACGTTCTATTCGTGTCATCATAGATGGAGGGAGCTGCAACAACTTAGCTAGGATGGAGATGGTGGAGAAGCTATCTCTCACCACAAGACCACATCCACATCCTTACTACATCCAATGGTTCAACAACAACAGCAAGGTTAAGGTAATACGTCTTTGTTAGGTGTGCACTTTAGTATCTCTACATATGTTGATTATGTTGATTGTGATGTGGTAGCTATGCAAGCATGTTCCTTATTACTTGGTAGACCATGGCAATTTGATAAAAATTCTGTACACCATGGTAGAAACAATCAGTATACTCTTGTTCATAAGGATAAAAAATATTACTTTGCTTCATATGACTCCTGATTCCATTTTGAAAGATGATATTAATAGAGCTAATAAAGCAAAACAGGAGAAAAATAAGAGTGAAAATTAGATTGTGGCAAAAGAATTTGAGCAACAAATGAAGCCTAATAATAAACCATCTAGTGTTGCTTACGAAATTAAATTGAAAAGTGCATGTTTACTTGCCACCAAATCGACAATGATGAGCTAGATTTTAGCAAATCTGTTTGCTATGCTTTTGTGTGCAAAGAGGCATTATTTTCATTCGAGGACATGCCTTCCTCTTTGCCCCTGCTGTCACTAACATTTTGCAGGAGTTCGCTGACGTCTTCCCACAAGACGTGCCACTGGGATTACCACCTATTCGAGGGATTGAGCATCAAATTGACTTAATTTCCGGTGCACCGCTACCCAACCGTGCACCATACCGTACCAATCCATAGGAGACGAAGGAGATTATGCGTCAAGTACAGGAGCTGCTCGACAAAGGTTATATACGCGAATCTCTTAGTCCTTGTCTTTGTTCCTATTATACTAGTGCCTAAAAAGGATGTTATGTCACGTATGTGTGTTGATTGTAGAGGCATTAATAATATTACTATTCGTTATCGTCATCCTATTCCTAGGCTAGATGATATGATTGATGAATTGAGTGGCTCTAAATATTCTCCAAAGTTGATTTGCGTAGTGGATACAATCAAATTCTTATGAAATTGGGAGATGAATGGAAAACAATATTTAAAACTAAGTTTGGTTTATATGAGTGGTTAGTCATGCCTTTTGGGTTAACTAATGCACCTAGTACTTTCATGAGACTAATGAACGAAGTTTTACGTGCTTTCATTGGACGATTTGTGGTAGTCTATTTTGATGATATACTGATTTATAGCAAATCTTTGGAAGAACATTTGGAACATTTACGTGCTGTTTTTATTGCTCTACGTGATGCACGTTTGTTTGGTAACCTTGGGAAGTGCACCTTTTGCACCGACCGAGTATCTTTTCTTGGCTATGTTGTTACTCCATTGGGAATTGAAGTTGATAAAGCCAAGATTGAAGCTATTGAGAGTTGGTCGCAGCCCAAAATGGTCACACAAGTGAGGAGTTTTCTTGGACTCGCTGGTTTCTATAGGCGTTTTGTGAGAGATTTTAGCACCATTGCTGCACTTCTCAATGAGCTTACCAAGAAGGATGTGCCTTTTGTTTGGGGTACCGCATACGGGAAGAAGCCTTCACGGTATTGAAAGATAAGTTGACACATGCTCCTTTACTCCAACTTCCTGATTTTAATAAGACTTTTGAGCTTGAATGTGATGCTAGTGGAATTGGATTAGGAGGTGTGTTATTACAAGATGGCAAACCTGTTGCATACTTTTCAGAAAAATTGAGTGGGCCTAGCCTGAATTATTCTACTTATGATAAAGAATTATATGCTCTTGTTCGGACTTTAGAGACATGGCAACATTATTTATGGCCCAATGAATTTGTTATACATTCTGATCATGAATCTTTGAAACATATTAAAAGTCAAGCTAAACTGAATCGTAGACATGCTAAATGGCTTGAATTCATTGACACTTTTCCTTATGTCATTAAACACAAGAAGGGTAAAGAAAATGTTATTGCTGATGCATTGTCTCGTCACTATACTATGCTTTCACAACTTGACTTCAAAATATTTGGTTTGGAGACCATCAAAGATCAATATGTGCATGATGCTGATTTTAAAGATGTAAGGCAGAATTGTAAAGAAGGAAGAACATGGAACAAGTTCGTTACTAATGATGGCTTTGTGTTCCGTGCTAACAAGCTATGCATTCCAGCTAGCTCCGTTCGAATTTTGTTGTTGCAGGAGGCGCATGGAGGAGGATTAATGGGACACTTGGGCGTGAAGAAGATGGAGGACGTACTTGCTACACATTTCTTTTGGCCAAAGATGAGACGGGATGTTGAGCGTTTTGTTGCTCACTGCACTACATGTCAAAAAGCTAAGTCACGACTCAATCCTCATGGTTTATTTATGGCTTTGCCTATACCTTGTGTTCCTTGGGAGGATATATCTATCGACTTTGTTTTAGGTTTACCTCGAACAAAGAAGGGGGGGATAGCATATTTGTTGTCGTGGATAGATTCTCGAAAATGGCACACTTTATACCATGTCATAAAAGTGATGATGCTGTTAATGTTGCTGATTTGTTCTTTTGTGAAATTATTCGCTTGCATGGTGTGCCGAATACTATTGTTTCAGATCGTGATACTAAATTTCTTAGCCACTTTTGGGGATGTTTATGGGCTAAGTTGGGGACTAAACTGCTTTTTAGTACTACTTGTCACCCCAAACTGCTGGACAAATTGAAGTAGTCAATAGAACATTGTCTATTATACTTAGGGCTGTTTTGAAGAATAATAAGAATATGTGGGAAGAAAGCTTGCCTCATATTGAATTTGCTTATAATCGTTCGTTGCATTCTACTACTAAGATGTGCCCTTTTGGAATTGTGTATGGTTTCCTACCTCGTGCACCTATTGATTTGTTGCCTCTTCCATCTTCGGAGAAGGTTAATTTTGATGCTAAACAACATGCTGAATTGATCTTAAAAATGCATGAGTTAACTAAGGAAAACATTGAGCATATGAATGCTAAATATAAACTTGTGGGAGATAAGGGTAGAAAACATGTTGTGTTTGCACCTGGAGATCTTGTTTGGTTACATTTGCGTAAGGATAGATCTCCTGATTTGCGCAAATCAAAGCTAATGCCACGTGCTGATGGTCCTTTTAAGGTGTTAGATAAAATAAATGATAATGCATATAAACTTGAGCCACCTGCATATATTGGGGTTAGTCCCACTTTTAACATTGCAGATTTGAAGCCTTATTTGGGTGAGGAAGATGAGCTTCCGTCGAGGTCGAGTTCATTTCAAGAAGGGGAGGATGATGAAGACATCAATACCATTGTTACACCCACAGCCCCTACTGCTACATATCTTTGGACCAATTACTAGAGCTCGTGCACGCCAATTAAATTACCATGTACTTTCGTTTCTTGGCAATGATTCTAATGTTCATGAGAATATGATGCTGCCTAAATTGGATACATTTGTTTTGCTTACAAATGAAGGGCCTAGCTTGGAGAAGGATGAACATTGGAGCAAGAACAAGCATGGAGTTGATGGCATGCTAAGGGGAACAAGAATGGAGTTACAAGTGATGATTTCAGGACTTTGAAGCCACCATAAGGAGTGCGTGAAGCCTTGGACGAAATATACAAGATGCTACTTCATAAATTTCGTCCAGAGGCTATTCTAGGTGCTGCGTCCCCTTATTATTGGGCCAGGCCCATGTAATTTCGAGATACATAAGTATAAGTTGTTTTTAGAGTCCCTATGTGTGGGGAAACAAGAGATAGGGTTGGTTACGGACCCCTTCCCCAAGGGCCACGAAATTCCCCCCTCTTCCTCCATATATACAACCCTTAGGGCACCGTTTAGACTTGGGGGTTTTGTTTAGATTAAAAGTTCACCATAGCTGCAACTTCGCGTACTTCGTTTGTGTTCAACGACCAGACAAAGGCGTCACATAACCAAACCTTGATCAATAAAGCTTTCCTCTTATATTCGCAATATCTAGATTGCAATCTTAGTTTCTTGCTTGTTCTTCGTTTGCTCGCAGGAAACAAACCTTCGTGGTCAGGTTGATCGTGCTCCGGCGTGGTCAATAACCCTCGGAAGTTGGTTTAGCGATTGCTAAGGCGCGACGTCTCGCACGTTCGTAGTTGGATTGTCAAGGTCGACTCCCACAGAAAACGATAGCCAACATCTCATCGAAACATCAGCACACCTTCGCCTCTATCAATTCATGGGCCACTTCGGGAAGCCTATGCCGCATACAAGGAGGATTCCACAAGACTTGGCGCCCAAGCCAAGGACTCTCCTAAAACCCTAGGCCTCTGGTGTGTTATATAAACCGAGGCCAGGCAAGTCAATAGGACATCTCATATTCATTACACAATCTCGTGGTAGATACATGTACTCTGTACTACACCCATATGAATACAATCAAAAGCAGCATGTAGGGTATTATCTCTTCGAGAGAGCCTGAAGCTGGGTAAAATCCCGTGTCCATGTTACCATCGCTCCAAGACGCCTAGCTTAGGACCCTTACTACGAGATACGCCGAATATAGAACCGACATTGGCTTCATTGAGAGCCTGCTGGGTGATCGTCATAGATCGATGGGATGATCAAGTGATATTTTTTCAGTCAGATCTATTTCATGTAAATTTTCTCTCCTGCAAAATCATCGCTGCCGTGTTGTGCTATTTGTTTGCAATCAGATCAGATCCGGACTCTCAGGTGGTATGTCGAATCCGGGCTGGCAAAACGCGCTCGTAAATAGCAGCAAAGATGGCGGACTTGCTACTGGGGTCAACCCCAAAATTAACAAAGAGGTGCAATTTAATCGGCGGTGACCCAGCCAAGGAGGTGCGCGTGTACTGCCCACGTAGTGCAGCAGAGGCGGGCCAGCTGACAGGCGCTCAGATCGGCAGCAATAGGGAGGCTCTCTTCCTTCTCTTTCCCTTTCTTTAATCTACTAGTGTTTACTTTTCATCTGCTACTTTCGACTAAACATGCATACGACAAATGCTAATGTACTAGTACTATGCAGCATGTTTTTCAAGGTTTGATTGATTAAAGGTGGAGCTGGTTTTGCACGTAGACTATACTTGACGTCAAGGAAAAAACAAGGCGCCAGCATCTCCACATTGTCATCGGACTTGCAGTTACCATCAATTTATCGAATTGCGAGTGGATGCAGGTCTCTTCCTGGCCACTGTTCCCAAGAAACAGCAGCCAATGTGAAACACCGATCGGGGGTAGGATTCAGGTCCCGGTTCAGTCTGTTGCTGCTCTCCTGCAGCGCGGACTCCCAGCCGTCAAGGGCTGCTACCGCCCCACGCGTCCCACAGCCGTACACGATGTGGTATCAAGCATCCACGCATCTAGGGAAGCCTCTTTGCTTCGTTTTCCTTAAAAATATTAAAGCTGCTGTGATCCGACCATTGCTTCTTTTTATTTAATATGTGTAGGCTGCACACCAACGTCATCAAAACCAATGTATTCCAGTCGAGCGATCGGCCGTGTTGTATATTGGTCGGCCCGACACAGTCTCGAGGCACCCCGGCCAGGACGTCCCTCGTCCATAATCACCTTATCCGCCATCAGTTTGGACGTTGTCGGATAAATCACCAGGTGCAATTGTTCTAGTTATTCACATTGTGCATATTAATAATATTTCAAAGAGTATTTTCTGCTCGTCGACGATTGTTCGTACTGAAGGTTCTGCAGTCTGGTCTACCTTGAGGCCGCCGTCTTAGGGCGATCCGATATGCCATCGCTGTCCCACACTCATCTTTTCGTAACCCGGGTGACCCTGCAAATTCGGATTTTTTCACCTCGTCACGCCGACGCCCTGCAACACATCGGCCTCGCGCCAGGCCAAATCTCCTTTAATAATTTATTTTACATAAAAACTTTTGTAAATAAGTTTTCTTTTCTTTATTTTGTTATTATTATCTTTCTTGTGCTACTTCATGCATGTAGACGGTGTCATGGCGGGCCGATGTCATCATCCCGCCTGCGTCGACCAAGTTTTGGGGTCACCTCGACGCACGTCGCTTTGCCGACATCTCCATGCGGCCACTCCGCCGTGCCGACCTCGGCGCTCAGGCCATGTTTATTTAATTATTTACTTCGCTTGAGTTAATTAAGCAGAAGAACCTTTTTTTTCTTTCAAAAAAGGGTATATTATTACCATAATTACTTGCTAGTACCTTTGTCTTGCACTATTTTTTGTGCACAGGTAAATGATTTCGGTCGGGCAGCGCTATTACCTTGGCACACCAATGTGCTGATGTGGGGGTTCTGTCGTCACTTTGCCGACCTACCGCATCACCTCGGCTGGACCAGGGGCTTCATCATCACTTCATTAACACACGCTGGGGGCTTCGGCATCACACTGCCGGCCTGCTCCGTCGCCGCGGTCGGACTTGGGTTTTCACCTCGCCCATCGACTATGCTGCGTCACCACTTCATCAAGCCGAGCTCTTTACTCGGACACCTCAGGATCAGCTTGGGGGCTGGGACCTCGGCCCGCCGTAACTCGGGCCACATCATCTACATCGAACACATTAACCAGCTAAGTCGCTTTCATGCTCAAGCTTTTTAATTTATGTTCGGTTCAACCACACATTATAATTATGTTAAAATTTATTTGTGAAAAGCGTTGTTTGTTCAAAACGCTTCTTTTTCCCAAGTCAATTGGGGGCTCCTAAATTTATATGAGCCGCTTTATAGTAAATGTGTTTTCTTCTTGGTCATTGCAAAATCTTTTTCTATCACTCTTTTTTCTACGCGAGTCTATGGTCAATAGCCGGGTAGCTTGGTTTCTCTCTAAAGCCGCTCGAGTTTAGTTTGCTAAACGCTAAACTGGCCCTTGAGAAACACTCCGCCTTCGGGATAGGGAGGTCATAAGCTGAAGGCTGACCCGCCTGAAGTCTTGAGATCGGATGTGTCATATTAATGCATGACAGAAGCACACAAATTTTAAGACCAATTTTCGGATTGGCACCGAACACTTGATCTAGTTCGGACGTCAAGTTTTTACGGCAGTTTTTTGGTTTTCCGAGCCTATGGCACTTTTTAACTATTTGTGTGTTTCCAACATAAGTCTCATAGTGCAACACCGGACACCTTTAGAGATTCTGTAAAAACATTCCCGGATATTGCTATATATGCATCGGTTTCGAATTGTGTCTTCGGTCAATAGTTGGGTTGCCCGGCTCCTGTGCTTGCCTCCTATGTTCCACTTTGTCGGCTAGGTGTGCAAAGGGAGAACCACTGCAATTGTGCTTCCAGCTCGAATGCTTAAGCGCCTCAATGGAGAAAGCCGAAAACTAACTGGCACAATGAGCGTAAACTGGTCAGCGATCCGATGACTGTGTTTAACTATAAGATCGATGGAGGTCACCCCGTGTTAAACGACGAGCCTTTCATAACATTGGCCGAAGTGTTAATGGCTAGACTGTGGTCGGTACCGAGCACTAATCGGGGGCTCGTAGCTAGCCTCCGCAACTTTAAGCTCCTATGACTAAGTGAAAGTTATAAAGCCCGCATATCTGGTTGCCTTGTTTCCGCTAACACAACCGCCTTCGGGCACCGAGACGTCGACTAAGGGTTGTTTTGTTATTGCAGAAACACCCTGCGTAGCATCTACAAAGGGGTGGAAGCCGACGATGGGCCACTTTCAAATGATAAACGGTCGCAACGGAGTCAAAATAAACATATATCATCAGCGTTTGTATTCATTATACAAGCGCTGCCTTTCGTAATTATCGTTATAAAGCCATAAATATGCGTCAATTTGACTTCAGATTTTGGCCAAGCTGGGTTGCCTGGCTCCTGTGCTTACCCCTACATTCCCGATTGTTTGGTTAGGCGGTAAAGGGAGCACCTCTGTGATTGTTACTACCGGGTCATCCGGTTTAGTACCTCAGACAGGGTGAAGCCGAAAGCTAGCCATCTTAAAGGATATAATTGGTCAGCAATGACGGAAGTGAAAATTTTGGTTCATTTAGACCATAGAGTTCGGAAACTTTCCCCGAACTAAATCCTCAATATTTTCCTCCCACATTGATCGGAGGTGAGGTTTCATGATCATGGTTAGCATGACAACCCAAGGAAAGGAACCGATAGCGGGACTATTTTCCTTGGAAGATGTTTCTTACATTAAAAAGTAATATAACATATCTCTCCGCGTACCTTTGTTTATAAAACTGTATGACCAGATTGCCTTGTTTGCCGTAAATCTTTGCCCTTATAAAGGCTTTATAAAGTAGGGCAAACACTCCCCGGCTACTGGCTGAGGAGGTTGAAGCCGATGGTCGGTCAACAAAGTTTTATACAATGCGGATCCGAGCATTAATGATGTAAAAACACTTGGACACATAGGATTATAAATTGCGAGTAAAGTCGATTTATTGTAGCCCATCTTTTAAAGAGCAAGGGGCACAATCTCGCTGAGATAACCAAGTAAACTTACATAACGCTCTCATAATTCCCAAGTGGCATCGATTTCCTATCTATTAAACCCCCTGGGCCGACCTTGGTGAGCCCAGCTTTCGCTGGCTCTCGCTCCTTTAAGAGGTCTTTATTCTCTTTTCGAGAAGTTTGTGTTAAACACAACAATTTTTTCTGTCAAAGGATGTCGATCCTTAATTCGTCCACCCGTGCCCACATTAAGGCTCGGGGCCTACTAGGCTTCGCGCTCATTATTTATAAAAATTTAAAGGGCTAATGGATCCCCTGATCTGGTGTTGCCACCCGACCAGTGGCTTGGGGGCTACTGCACTGCCTACGCAATGCAGAAAATTCAAAGTGCTTAGTGTTCGGCATGACCGAACTATGGACAACCATGTTTTCGGACAACAATAAGTACCATCTGGGACATATTTGGCGTCAAGCTGATATATCACGGCAACTTCTCGCGATCCTCTCTCAGGGGCCCGTCCGCCGATCACTATTACCTCTAATATATTACACTGCGTTTCTATTCCCATGTATCTTGCCGAGCTAGGAGTTCATCCTCAGGCCGATTTCATAAACTGAGTCTCAGGAGCTACTAGGATCAGCGGTTTCATATTTTCCTTCAGGTGCATCTCGGATTTAGGCCGACAGACACCTTGAGGGCTACTAGCAATACATCTCGTTAGCAAATAAATTTACCCGCATCGGAAATAAAATCCGCAAACAATCAGCCCACGACCGAGGTGCTGAACCACCTCGGAAGCAGTTCGGCATATAGCTCGGATGCAAGTGGCTGGCTCCTTAGAGGGCATTTCTAGCATTAAGCTCGGCTAAACTCCTTCAACTTTTTTGAACTAAGGTGATCCATGACATCTCGGATATAGTCCGACGTTGGAACTTGTATATAGTCCGGCGTTGGAGCTCGGATACAGTCCAGCGTTGGAGCTTGGATATTGTCCGGCGTTGAAGCTTGGATGGAGTCCGGCATTGGAGCTCAGACGCAAGAGGACACGGCCGCACGGGAAACACTTCAAACCCGAGGTGTGGCATAAAAATAACAAGGCATTAATAAAGGCCGAAGACTTAAAGGGCTCCTCGGATACCCGACGTGTAAACTCTTCGGATTGACTTCGGCGATCCTCAAGATTGAAGAGGAGAAGATTTGTTGAACCCGTTTTCAAGACCGAAGACCGAAGATGAAGAACAGTTCGGAAGAACCGAGGAGCGTCCCCAACTTGAAGACTGGTTCTGGGGACTACTGATGGTGTCATGGACTAGGGGGTACTCACCACGTCATCTCCCGACCAGTTGGATTGGGCCGAGGACCCCCATGGCGGTTAATTCATGGGCCACTTCGGGCAGCCCATGCCGCATACAAGGAGGATTCCACAAGACTTGGCGCCCAAGCCAAGGACTCTCCTAAAACCCTAGGCCTCTGGTGTGTTATATATACCGAGGCCAGGCAAGTCAATAGGACATCTCATATTCATTACTACAATCTCGTGGTAGGTACACGTACTCTGTACTACACCCATATGAATACAATCAAAAGCAGCATGTAGGGTATTATCTCTTCGAGAGAGCCCGAAGCTGGGTAAAATCCCGTGTCCATGTTACCATCGCTCCAAGGCGCCTAGCTTAGGACCCCTATGACGAGATACGCCGGATATAGAACCGACATCCCCCACCCCCCATGCATCTCCGGCCACACCCCCATGCACGTCTGCTGTCCCAAAGGCTTCACCACGCTTGCATGCAAAGCCGAGCCCACCCTCATGCACGCGCGTACACCACCAGGTCTATCTTCACGCCACCGCTCGTGCCGCTACCACGCACATGTTTGACCAACACTGCCGTCATATGTGCCATTTCTGATCTGATCGAACCAACGACCCCGCCGACGCCCTTTTCGCTGCTATAGTGCTGTCCCTTGCCTTCGAAGACACAAAATCCCCCCGCGCTGCATGCAATCTTCAAAACGCCTCTCCTGTCACCACCCGCTGCCCAGCCCGAGAAGAAAAAGGCTACGCCTACTATTACCTCACCTATGTCCGTCGCAGACCACGAGATCGCCTCTGAGGGCTGATGAACCCGCCCTTGTCACCCCAAGCCACTGACACCCCGGCCGCCCCTCCAACGACTCCATCGTTTGGCCCCACCACTCACAACCATCAAAATCCACCCCTCCAGCTCGTCCCAGCTCCGACGAACTCGCGCGCTGCTGAATCCCAGGCCCTCCCCCTAACCATGGCAGGCCGGGCCCCCTCCCTCCTCTTTCGCTCCTTGCCATGAGACCCATATCGTACCCCACGTCTATGAATTGTGGCCCCTAGATTGGTTACCTCCCCTACATGACTTTGGTACTGCACCTCGAGCCCCTCCGACCCGTGACATTTGCTTACCTGTCCCTCCCTCTGGTCGCTCCGGTCAGCGGGAGGATACACACGCATGTGCCTCCCTGTCCCTTTCAAATTCCGCTGCTGTGCATTCCTTTTCCCTCCTGCCATGACAAGAGACCTTGCCCTCCTCATGCAGATGGTGCCGCAGAAGATTCGCACGCAGCCTGCAGCGCGCCGCCTCGCGCCTCGACCCCTGCTCCTTCACCCTCCTATCGAGACGTTTAGCTGCATCCCAAGGCCAGCTCCATCCCCCTACTTATACCCACCTCCACCACCCGGCTAAAATTCACACACACAACCACTCCTCCTCCAAATGCAAGAAGAAGACGACTCGCCGGCGGTGCTTCCGGTGCCTCGCGATGGACCACGTCGTCTTCGACTGCAGGGACCCCGTCCGTTGAGCCCGTTGCTGGTGCTCCGGTCACCGTAGCTTCAGGTGCAAAGCCCTTCGCCTCCTTCCCTGTTTTCCAAAGATGCCGCCCTCCCCTACCCCCCGTTCTAATCCTACTTTCTGTGCTGCTAGCTCCATGGACGCCCTGCCAGACCACGCCATCGCCAACGTCGCTCCTGCCAACCAGCCCCCGTCGCTGCGGCCCCGACAACGCTCTGCTCCGGCTCCTTCCAGGTGGAGGTCCACGATGCTGGCTCCTCCTCCGCCTCCATGCCGCTCCATTTCAGCTCCTCCTCCAACGAGCCCCACCTCATCTGCCAGGAGGCCACCTTTGATCTCAACACCCCTCCTCCTGACCTCTCCACTCCGGTCGACGGAGTTGCTGTCAGGCTTCAGCTACACCTCATCAAAGCTATCTATGACCTAGATGAGGCGGCTGCTGCAACTGCTCGTCGCCTCAACCTATCCCCGCCTCGCCCAACCCACGCATCTCGCCGTGCACCTCGCTCGGCTCCGGCGTTCTCCGCGCACCTAAACAGAGCCCCCCCCCCACCTTTGCTCCTGTCCCTAACCAACCTCGCCAGCCCTTCATCGTAGTCCCGCCCCAGCTTGACCAGGATGACATAGCTAGGTATGCCTTCATCCACTTCCGCACTCCCGTTCACAACCCTTTCCCTGCCATCCGCCACATGCTCCGGGAGCGCGGTGGCAACCCTGTTTTCTGTGTCGCAGCGTCGTTCCGTGGTGCTGGCCTAGTATCCTTCCCCTCTACTACCACTCGCCATGCCGTCATCACGCATGGCCCCATGCATGTGGATGGCAACACCATCTCCCTCGAGCACGCTGAAAGTGCGTTATATCGACTAGAGGGGGGGGGGTGAATAGGCGATTTTTATGAATTCTTCACTAAGGAATTTGCCGGTGAGGAAATTCCTAAGCGAAGAACTACTTGACGGAATAAGTACTCGAGAAGTAAGCATAACGAGAATACAGGCATGGTCATCATGATGAAATGAAGACAATCACAGTACATAAAGCGTAAACACGAGGATAACACAAGATGAAGACAAGCGGATGAAGAAATTGAACTGAGGAAATTGAGAAAGTCTTGATCAAAGTCTTCAAACACAGATATGAACAAACACTCAATGATAATGAGGAAATGAATGAGTTGAGGAAATAGAACCGATGGGTTGGTGAAGACAATGATTTGGTAGACCAGTTCCAACCGTTGTCTCGGTTATGCGTCTGGTTGGAGCGGCTGAGTATTTAAACTCGAGGACACACAGTCCGGACACCCGATCGGCGAGCACGCAAAGACAGACACCAAGTCCTCACCGTATTCTCCTTGAACTAAGGTCACACAGACCTCGTCCAATCACTCGTGGTAAGTCTTGAGCGACTTCCAAACCTTCACAGACTTGGTCACTCGGTGATCCACAATTCCTCATGGATGCTCTAGACCATGACGCCTAACCGTCTGGAAGAAGCACAGTCTTCAAAGGTAACAAGCGTCGGATCCATGCAGGATCAATTTCTTCAGTGATGCTCAATCACTTTGGGTTTGTAGGGGTTTGGTTTTGGGTTTTCCTCACTCGATGATTTTTGCTCAAAGTCCTCGGAGGATGGGTTGCTCTCAATTGACAAGTGTCAGTTTCTCTAGGAGCAGCCAACTAGTGGTTGTAGGGGGCGGCTATTTATAGCCTAGGGAGCAGCCCGACATGAGAAGACATAAATTCCCTTCAATGATATGACCGTTAGGTGGATAAGATATTTTGGGACAGCTGGCGCACAACACATCAACGGTCGGAAATTTGACTCTCAAATTCCTCAGGGCTATCATGTTCCTCCTTTGTGTAGGCAATCCGCCTTTGGCGAATTCCTAACTCCTCGGTCAAAAAATTCCTCGTGACCGGAAGAACTTCGTCTACATCCTTTGAAGAAATTGGTGAACTGTATGAGATTTCCAAAGGCTTCACTCGAAGGGATTGGTAGGTGTAGGATTTTGAGTTGAGCATCACATGGAAATTTTTCCTTAGTATTTCCTCGACCCCTTTAACGAGACGGTGTTTCCTATGACTCAAGAAAGAGAAGCGAAACTACAAAAACAAAAGTCTTCACGCTTCATGTTCCTCAAATGAATATCAAGTCTTGAAGGTCACACCAATTTCTTCACTTTCAAAGTCTTGAAAGTCTTGAGAATACCAAAGTCTTGATCGAAGAACTTCATTTTTAGGGGTCGACTTTCTCTGTAAATATCAAACTCCTCATAGACTTATAGACCTGTATACACTCATAAACACATTAGTCCCTTAATCTATAAGTCTTCAATACACCAAAATCACTAAGGGGCACTAGATGCACTTACAATCTCCCCCTTTTTGGTGATTGATGACAATATAGGTTAAGTTTTCAATGGGGATAAACATATGAAGTGTAAATACTGATATTGAGGAATTTGATTGCAAGATATAGAAGAACTCCCCCTGAAGATGTGCATAGTGAGGAATTTGCTTTTGAAGCACTGCACATTTGAAGAGTTGAATCATGGAGATCGCCCCCTATATCTTGTAATTCATACGCGCATTTGACATATAATATGAAGAATTTGAAATGCATGATGAAATATGGTGACTGATGTAATTCAGCATGCGTGTATTAACATATAACGAGGAATAAGCATGCAGAGGAACACATCAAAAGTATCAGAGCACCATCGGGTTAAGATTACAACTCGATCCAATAAAAGTTTCAGAAGAGCGAGAGTTGTAACTTCGAAAAAAACGCCCATATAGTAGACCCGTTTGAAGACTAACTCAAATTTCTCCCCCTTTGTCATCAAATGACCAAAAGGATCGAAACTGAGGACTAACGCCCCTGAAGAATATCAAGTAGATGGAGGAGCGCCAACGTTGTCGGGGTCGGTTGTCGTAGTAGGGCCTGCCGCAGTGTCGTCCAAATCTTCATTTTCATCAGTGTCGCGCGATGAAGAATAGGAGCTGGCCACCAAGGAAGGAACCTTGACCTTCTTGAATTTCTTCAGTGGAGGTGCAGACCAGTCAAACTCTTCCTTGAGACCCATGTTCTTCAGATCTTCTGTTGTAGAGATGAGATAGAACAACCCAGTGCAGTTGAAGGTTTCATGTAGGTAGTATTGGCTTTTCTTCACTTTGCATTGTGTGTTGAGGTTATGTTGTGAAGAATTGAACCAAGCGACGCTTGACCCATTTATGATTGGGATCAACCTTCGATGAAGACCGAGGAGTAACTCACGATCAGTCATCACCACAGGTCTTTGTGGCTTTTGGATTTTGCTTGGCGAGTTGTTGGCGGCGAGTCATGTGTGGCGAGTCATCATTGGTGGAGTAGGATGCAGCCTTGCGAAATTGACCATCCAATGGACGAATGCCTTCATCTATCACAGTGATTGCCTTGCCTTTGTCATCGGTGAGGAAAATGTCCGTTTGAGGACTTCAATTGGAGGCAAGTAGCTGCAGTGGTTGAGTACCAACTTTGTAATTGAGTGAAGACCTTGTCTGATGAACCTCATAATCCATGGTGCATAAGGCTTCAGCTCAAAAGGTGACATAGCAATGTTTGCGAGTCCTCATGAAGAAATCATGGAAGTTGACGGAACGCCATGAATGATATTGAAAAGCATATTCTTCATGATGCCAACGACTTCTTCATCATTAGAGTCGTGGCCTTTGATAGGACTCATTGTCTTCGTCGAGAATGCGATAGGCGATGCGAGGCACATACATTAATTCCTTGACGAGGAATTTGGTTCGAGGGCCTGCCACGGCTTCAAAGGCTTCATCGGAACTTGCATGTAGTGATTTATAAGCTCGGGTTCACTTTGTAGATGCAACGAGCACCATCAAGGGAGGAGGCCCGAGTGGGAGGGCACGAAGCAATTCAGTTCTTTGGTGCCTTGTAGTGAGTATTTTACATCATCCAGTCCAGTACCCATGAGTTCACATCTTCAGAATCTCCGGTGATGTGCAGCGTCGCATAGAATTGAAGAATGAGTTCTTCATTCCAATCACAGATGTCAGTGCAGAAATTCAGCAAACCAGCATCGTGAAGAACACTAAGGTAGCTCGGCTTTGGCAGAGATTCCATGTCCACGTGAGGAATGTGTGCATGATCGAAGACTTTGTCTTTGTTGAATAAGCGAGAGGAATAGAAGTTGGCTTGACTAGCAGTCCGTAAGCGCCTCTTCCTTATGCGAGCAGAGTCATATGGGTTGTAGTCAGTGAAGAACACATGCTCGCCGAAGAAATCTTCAGCCTTGAACTTTTGCTTCGTTGAGAATGGATTCTTTGACTTTGGCAGTGGAGTGTCAGTGAGTTGCATCACGACCTCAGGAATCACAATCTCAGGTTCTTGGTGAGGATTTTCTGGTTCCTCTTCATATGCGAGTCTGCGTGTTCAAAGGAGTAGCAAAGCAGTTTCTTGACACTAGTGGCTGGAATTTCTTCATGCTGCAGACGAGGTGGGATGAGTTTCTTGAGCCCAGTTGTACTGTTGGTTCAGGGGACTGAGGAATTTGTTTTATTGGAGTGAAGAGTGGAGAATTTGGATCTTGTTGTCCCAAAAGTCATCGTTCATCCTTTGGCGTTGTGCTTCCAATATCCACATCTTCTTCAATTTCTTCAACGCTTGACCTCTTGGTGTGAACTGAGGCATTGGCGAGGAAATGATTGGTGTTGAAGGGAGCACATACACTTCAATTTCTTCATCAATCTGCTCTGACGAAGCAGCAGAATGATCTTCTTCATCAGATCCGCTAGGGATCTCATATTCTTCACCAAAAGGAACAAGGTCCTTTGATGGTATGGAGGAAATCGGAACAACATCAATCGGATTTTCAAAAGAGCTTGTCATACGCTTCATCTTCTTTAGAGCTGAAGATTCTGAAGCAGTTGATGCTTTCCTTTTCTTCACCGCAGCTCGCTCTGCAACCTTGGTCTTCTTCACATCTGATGCAGATGGAAGGATAGGAGTTGGTGTAGGCGCGGGAGGAGCTGAGGAATCTGTTTGAATTTCCTCGGTATGGCCCAGTCACGGTTGCCTGACTTCTTCGATTTCTTCAGCGCACCACTAGTGGATGCCACGGCAATTTCTTCGGCTGGAATGGAGTCATCAGCCCTGGAACTAGCATTGTCTTGATGCGAAAATCATCGGTGGTCTTGGCATGTTCTTCAAGAGGGTGGCGAGGCTCCGACTGAGGAACTTCTTGTTGCGTTGGAGCTGCAACATTTGTGAACTTCTTTGTCGGTTTACAAACCTGACTTTGGCTCCTGCCAATCAGCATAGTAGGCATCAAAGTCATCGGCGAGGGCTTTGATTTCAGACTGGATTTTGAGAAGATCATCAGGTGTCATTCTGACAACATTTTTCTTCAGGAACTTCTCTTTCCTGAATTGAGCCTTCTTGATCTGCCTAGCCTTCTCAAATTTCCATTTCTCTTCAGAGATGAAATGGGTCAGCATGTGACTTTGGCCAGGAGTCAAATGAAAATCAGGCATAGGTGTGTCTGGATCCTTGTGCTAGAGTTCAATGTACTCGAGGATCGCCCTTGGATCCAAAAGCAGTGGCACATGTGTGCCTTTGGCTCTAGCGGCCCTTTCTTGTCGGTCTCTGATGATTTCTGCAAGTTCATCATCATCAGCTTCATCATCAGATGGCACTTGGAAGGCAACTTGTTTCTTCTTCGGACTTGGCCGAGGACCTCGGCCAGCCGTTGCCTTTTTCTTCAGCAGAGTGGGGCCTGATGAAGAATTTGGTGCAGCTGAGTAACTTGCTGAGACACCAGAGGCAATAGAGATGCCTGCAGTCCTTTGGCACGTGGCTAGATGCATAGGTGCTGAGGACTTTGGAGGAGCTGCTGAGGACTTTGGAGGAGGAGCTGAGGACTTTGGAGGAGGAGCTGAGGATTTGGGAGGAGCAGGAGCAACATGAGGAACTGGCCGTGAGGGCATTGAAGATGAAGCACTTGGCTTGTGCGCTGCCTTCTTTGCCATTGATTTTCTGGGCTTGACAGGGGCCTCAGTGGCAGCAGTAGCAGAGTCTTCATTGAATTTCCTCACTGCTTCTTTGGCTTGTCTCGCCAACTTGGCTTGGCGCTTGGCCCATTCTTTAGGAAAATCCTCACCACGCTTGATCTTTGGTGGGGTCGACTTCTTGGCCAGGTGCCAATGGAGCTCTTGGGCATGGAGGATTTAGTGCGAATTTCTTCATGTACTTTGGAGTAACATACCTGTACTCCCTCCATTCTCTTGCCCATCTCCTTTCAATCCTCTGTATGCGCACCTTGCGCTGATTTTTGTTCTCCTTTCCGAACTTGGCCTCATCAGGTGTGCAATAGTCAGCATATATGTAACGCCCCGGATTCGATGCGCCAGGTGTCTGCTAGTTATTCGCCGTCGTTGCCATGTCATTTGCTTGCGTGTTGCATTTTGCCATGTCATCATGTGCATTTCATTTTGCATACGTGTTCGTCTCATGCATCCGAGCATTTTCCCCGTTGTCCGTTTTGCAATCCGGCACTCCTATGTGCCCCCGGCGTCCCCCTTTTTATCTCTCCTTGTGAGCGGGTGTAAAACTTTCTCGGAATGGACCGAGGTTTGCCAAGCGGCCTTGGTATAGCACCGTTAGACCGCCTGTCAAGTTTCGGGTCATTTGGAGGTCGTTTGATACTCCAACGGTTAACCGGGTAACCGTAAAAGCCCCTTCTCTTTGCAGCCCAACACCCCTTTCAAAGTGGCCCAAAATCCATCTAACTCCCCTCCATGCTCTCGGTCGTTCGATCACGATCGCGTGACCGAAAACCTCTCCTCATTTGGACTCTCCTAACTCCCTCCACCTATAAAAACGTCCTCCCCATCCAAATTCGCGGATGTTTCCTACCCTAACCCTAGCGTTTTCCCCTCCCCGCGCACGGACATGTCCGATCCCGCCGGACGCATTTGTGCCGCCGCCCGGAGGCAGTGGCATCGCGCCACGTGGCATCTCCGCCGCCAGCAGCCGCCGCGGCCCGGCGAGCCCGGATCGGGCCCGCCCGCTTCGTCCGCCGCCAGCGCCTCCCGCGGAGGCGCGCCCTGCGCCACCGTTCGCGCCTCCCGCAGCTGCCCCGCCTCCGGCCGCCGCTTCGCCGGGCGCCTCGCGCCGCCCTTCCAGCGCCGCCTTGAAAGTGCTTACCGCCCGCCGCCGCGGTGTCCCCACAGTCTCGCGTCGTCTCCCGCCGCCTTGGCCGTAGCCGCTCTCGCAACCTCGCCGGTGCCGTCCTCTAACGCGCCGCCGTGCCACCTCCGCCTCGCGGCGCCGCCGCGCCCAGCAGCGCCAGCGCCTCGCCTCCGGTCTCCCCGTCGTCCCAGCGCTGAAGCCGCCGCCCTTCGTCGCCGTCGTCTCCTCGCCGGGATCCGTGGCCTCGCCCTTCTCCGGCCACCGTCGCTGCTTCTCCGGCGAGATTCGGTGGATCGGGATGAGATCCACCGGCATCTCAACCAAACACGGCGCCCCGTCCCGATCCGCTCCGTCCCGGATATCCTCGTCTCGGGTTGACTTTCCGGAGGTGATTTTCGTCTAAGTCCCCAGATCTGTGTTATTTTCATGCCATGTTTGTTGCATCGTATCTCCGTGCACACTGCTCCGTTTCGTGCGTGTAATATGCCAAATTGTTCTCCTCGAGGGGTACATCATTTCATTATATTGCATCATGTTCATTCGAGTTCATCTTGATGCCATAATCATCGTTGCAAAAATGCTATGTGATGTTAACCTGCTGAAACTGTTATAACTTGATGATTTGTCATTTTTGTTGCATTTGATGTGTGCATCCTATGAGGTTGATGTCTACATGTGTTTTGTGCTATGTCATGCCATCTTTACAGTGGTGCCATCCTTGTATTTTTGTGATTCCTGTAGTGAGTGCATCAAGCTTGTTAAGTAGGGTACTTGCTGTTGCTGTTTTGCATGTCTGAATCTGCTATATCATGATGCTATGTTAACCTGCTTCTACAAGTCATTCTATGCATAATGTGGAGATGTTCACTAAGGGAGATTTGTTCTACATGTCTTGCTCTATCCATCCATGCCCATGGTTGCATTTATAGCCTACTGTAACTTGTAGTTAACTTGCTCCAAAGTTGCTAAATAATGTTGCTGTTCAGCCTGTTAACATTAAGTTCAATGTTGCCATGATTGTTTTTAGTGACCCATGCACCCTATAAAATTTCTCTTACCATTATTAGCTTTATAAACATGTTTTCTTACTATGAGTTGCCTTGCCATGCCATGTATTGCTCTGTGGTGAGTGGTTCAAGCTCACCAACATGCCTACTTATTGTTGTTCCTGCCATGTATGAATCTGTAATATAACTTGCCATGTTTACATGGGTGCTATCATATTTTTTGATCCTTTTTGGCTCATGGTCAGTAAAGGACTTTTGTTCTATGTAATTAGTATATTTATGCCATGTCTTTGTTTGCCATGATAAGTTACTGTAACATGTTGTTTGATAGCTCTAAACATTGCAACCTGATGTAATTTCTGCTAAAGTCTGAAACTGTTATCATATGCAATCTTGCCATGTGTGTTTGAGCATGTTCTAGTGATTTCTGGAGATAGCTCAGTGTTCATGTTTTGTCATGATTTACCTGTAAATCATGCCCATGCCTTTTGTTATCATGTTGAGATTCTGTAGCATGTTGTTTTGATGCTTGCAATATGCCTACTTGATGTCTTGGACAGATTGTTGCTATAACTTGTATTGTGTGTATGTGTTGAACCGTTGCTCTGCTTTTGAGTGTGCTCTATATGGAACTTGCTTGATTTTGCATGTAGCTTAATATTATGATGTTGCATCCATGTTTTGAGGTGTTTGCTTGATGTTGGTATGCAGTTTGCATCAATGCCATGTTTAACTTGTTTTGCTCATATCTTCTAGGCCGTAGCTCCGAATTAAATGAACTTTATATGTAACTTGACTAGAATTTCGTGTAGATCATCTTGGTGCATTTTAAATTGCTGTTTAAAAACTTGAACATAAATTTATTCAGATCTGGACCAATTTTGAAATTTGCATATGGGGACTTACCGGAGTTGTTCTATGTTGTTTCCGTCCTCATTTAAACTTGCTTTGATGTGTTGGTCTTGTATGCATCATCTTTTGCCATGAGTAGCTTCATGTAGCCTTGTCATGCATCATACTTGGTTGAGCATCATGTCTTGTTCATGTGTGGTGTGTTTACCATGTTGTGTGCTTCTTCTTGTTAGTTCCTGTTTCGTTGCGATCGTGAGGATTCGTTCGTCTACGCTTGGTTCGGCTTCATCTGTTCATCTTCTTCATGGACTCGTTCTTCTTCCTTGCGGGATTTCAGGCAAGATGACCGCTACCCTGGATCTCACTACTATCATTGCTATGCTAGTTGTTTCGTTCTATCGCTATCTTTGCGCTACCTATCACCTGTTCTTCAAGCCTCCCATATTGCCATGAACCTCTAACCTTTGGCACCTTTCCTATGCAAACCGTTGTTTGGCTATGTTACCGCTTTGCTCAGCCCTCTTATAGCGTTGCTAGTTGCAGGTGAAGTTGAAGATTTCTCCATGATGGACAGGATTTTGGTTGGGATATCACAATATCTCTTATATTATTAATGCATCTATATACTTGGTAAAGGGTGGAGGGCTCGGCCTTATGCCTGGTGTTTTGTTCCACTCTTGCCGCCCTAGTTTCCGTCATATCGGTATTATGTTCCCGGATTTTGCGTCCCTAACGCGGTTGGGTGATTTATGGGACCCCCTTGACGATTCGCTTTGAATAAGACTCCTCCAAAGAAGGCCCAACCTTGGTTTTACCATTTGCCTCACCACCACCTACTTTTCCCTAGGGAGTCGCTCTCTCAAGGGTCATCTTTATTTAGCCCCCCCCCCGGGGCAGTGGTTCTCTAAGTGCTGGTCCGAAGCGAGCTACTGGGGGCCACCTTGAGGCAACACGAGGGTTGGTTTTACTCGTAGCTAGTCTCATCCGGTGTTGCCACGAGAACGAGATATGTGCAGCTCCTATCGGGATTGTCGGTAGCATCGGGCGGCTTTGCTGGTCTTATTTTATTGCTTTGTCAAAATGTCTTGTAGCCGGGATTAGAGACTGATCGGGTCTTCCCGGGAGAAGGAATATCCTTCGTTGATCGCGAGAGCTTATCATGGGCTAAGTTGGGACACCCTGCAGGGTATAAACTTTTGAGAGCCGTGCAAGCGGTTATGTGGCGAGATGGGAATTTGTTAATATCCGGTTGTAGTAAACTTGAAGCAAACTCTTCTAAAATACACCAACTGCAGGCGTAATGCGTGAGTGTCTCTTTTCGGGGTTGATCGAGAGGAGAACACGGTTTCTGGGTTATGATTGACGTAAGTAGGAGTTCAGGATCACTTCTTGATCATTACTAGTTGACGACCGTTCCTTTGTTTCTCTTCTCGCTCTCATTTGCGTATGTTAGCCACCATATATGCTTAGTCGCTGCTGCAACCTCACCACTTTCCTCTTCCTTACCCATTAAGCTTTGCTAGTCTTGATACCCATGGTAATGGGATTGCTGAGTCCTCGTGGCTCACAGATTACTACAACAACAGTTACAGGTACAGGTTTGCGATGATCATGACGTGAGAGCGATATTGCTTGTTTTGGAGTTCTTCTTCTGCTTCTTCTTCGATCAGGGGATAGGTTCCAGGTCGGCAGCCTGGGCTAGCAGGGTGGATGTCGTTTGAGTTTTTGTTTATGTTTCATCCGTAGTCGGATGTTGATCTTGTATATGATGTTGATGTATTCTTGTGGCATTTGTGCCTTATGTATGTATCCCTATGCATTATGTAATGTTGATGTAATGATATCCACCGTGCAAAAGCGTCTTTAAGATGCGCTTCTATCCTTGGTGGGACCATCGAGTTCCTTTAGGATAGGGTCGCATCTTGGGCGTGACAAGATGGTATCAGAGCCTCGACCGACCCTAGGAGCCTCCTTGATTGATCGTGTAGTTTGGCCGTTGTTGAGTCTAGAAAAAAAACTGTTTTCAGAGTCTAGTTATATCGGAGAGTAGGATTTATTTTTACTCCTCAGCCCCTTCGTCGCTCTGGTAAGGAATCTTGACGTAGGTGTTTTGAATTACTTCTCTTCCCCTTCAAATTTTTCTTTAGGCTCACGCAATTGGTTTTTTTCGATAGTTGTTCCTCAGCTCTTTTCATCCGGTGTATTTCTCGTCAAATCAGCTGGAGCCTCTTCATCTTTGCAAGTTCAATCCTCAGTTGTTTTTCTTTTCCCACCCGCCCACCCTTTTCTTCTCGGAACCGGAGTCCGTAATCGAGTATCCATCCCACTCGTGCGAAGCCTTTGCTTTCTTTTCTCAATGATTTCAACCGGTGTTTTCTCTTCAAGATACTCGTCGATTTCCCCTTCCAAGTTGCCTTTGTTTTCCCGCCCTCCCACCCTTTTTCTTCCCGGAGTTTGAGTCTGTTTCGACCATCAATTTCATTCGTACGGAGTCTCTTCAGGCTTCCCTCAATTGTTTCAACCGGTGAATTTCTCTTTTGTTCGACATTCTTCATTTCTTTTCCGGTGGACTCAATTCAAGTTTTTCGTTGTTGATCATATTCTTTTCCTTCGAAGTGTTCTCTTTGCTCGTTCGCCTCTCGTCAGTTTATCATTCCGGAGTTCTGAAGACATCTCAGAAGATTCATGTTCGCATTCTATTATTTCGAGGTTGCCACCTCATTCAAATATTCCAATTGTTCCGGTGCATCATCTATCCGTTGAACAACCCTTTCCAACGATGTTTTCTTTTCAGTGGGCCCTAACCCACAGGTCTTTTCCCAGGATCTTACATGACTCTTCTGATTTTCCCGTAGTTATTCCCAATTCTTTTCAAGTGTGACGTAAGAATGAATATCATCAGTCACTTGCCTTTTCCAAGATCGATTTCGAATCATTTCATTGTTGGCTCAACCTCTTTGCTTTTCATTCTCCGGAGTACCTCAGAAATTTTGGTGGTGTTTCTCGTCATCATTTGAAGACGAAGAAGAGTCTTTCCTCTAAATCTTGTCTGTTTCCTCGAAGATTCGCGGTCCTAGCTCGATGTTATGCTATCAAATTGTTTCTAGTCATGCAAATTCTTTTCATCCATCCGGAGCATTTCAGGAGTTGCTTTCTCTCTCGATCATCCGGAGGCCATCTTTTCGGAAGATTTCTTCATTCTAAGTTTTCAGATTCATTCCCCAATTATTCTATATCCGTGCCCCTTCGTTCATCTCAATATTCTTCCGGTGCTTCGTTCAAGTGTTATTTAATCAGCTCATGATCTCTTTGTTCTTTTGAATCTAAATCCCCTCTAGCATATGGGTTCTTCTAATTCTTTCCGGCGATTCGTTCTCTTCTCTTCGTTCATTTTCATTTCTAACGGTGGTTCGTTCAAGATTCTTTTTCTTTGATTATCACACTAATCCATTCGTTCTTTTCAATTCTACCGGTGGTTCATGAAGTCCTTCTCAAGTTTGCGATATGTCACTTCTCAATCCTTTTCAAGAAGAATAAGTAGTATGCAAATCCATTGCTTGTCATTAATTTAATTTGATGAAGGATAAGCATACAATAAATCTTATTCTTATTTCATCCAAGCGATTAATCCCTTACTTCGGAGTTTGTTCGTAATGAATAAATTCTAGTTCCAAGTGTTTTAATCTTTTCTTTTCCGGAGTTCAAATTTCCTCGGCCATCTCGTCGGAACCTCCATCCGAATCATCGCAAGGCTTTAATCTTATTTCCTTTCATCCTTCAATCGTATCTCGTCATCCTTTTGTTACGGAGTCCTTCATGGTGGTTCTTCATGATTTAATTCATTCTTCAAGAGTTCAGCAAGATTCTTGTTGGTGGAGTTCAAGTATCCTTCTTCTTGCGTCTCAAGTGCAATTAACTCTCCGTATTCTTTTGAAGTGGAGTTTTGTATTTCTTCGTTCTTCTCGGCTATCCAATCATTTCCGTTTGTGGCCAGTTATCATCTTATGATCTTGAGATGTTACCTATAAGCCCACAACAAGCTTATTTCTTTTCGTTGTTGATTTTCTCAACAACTCCGTTCAACCCTTCCTTCTAAGTTCTTTTCATTCAATTCTTTCAATTCTTCCGGAGGCATTGTGTTGTTCCTCTCGTCAACTATCGTTCTGCCTAAATTCTTTCAGTCTTATTCGTTCCTTATCTCGTTCTAACCGGAGTGGTTTCATAGTCTATCTGATTCCGTGAGCTTTCGATTCTCGGCATTCTCGTCGTGCCTCTCTTCTTCTCGAGTGCTCTCGATTCTTTGCTTGTTCTCTTGAGTTCTTGTTTTCTCCTCATCCTTTTTCCCTTCCGTCTCGGTCCTAAGATCTCGGGACGAGATCTCTTGTTAGTGGAGGAGTGTTGTAACGCCCCGGATTCGATGTGCAGTGTCGCAGTTATTACGCCGTCGTTGCCATGTCATTTGCTTGCGTGTTGCATTTTGCCATGTCATCATGTGCATTTCATTTTGCATACGTGTTCGTCTCATGCATCCGAGCATTTTCCCCGTTGTCCGTTTTGCAATCCGGCACTCCTATGTCCCCCGGCGTCCCCCTTTTTGTCTCTCCTTGTGAGCGGGTGTAAAACTTTCTTGGAATGGACCGAGGTTTGCCAAGCGGCCTTGGTATAGCACCGTTAGACCGCCTGTCAAGTTTCGGGTCATTTGGAGGTCGTTTGATACTCCAACGGTTAACCGGTAACCGTAAAAGCCCCTTCTCTTTGCAGCCCAACACCCCTTTCAAAGTGGCCCAAAATCCATCTAACTCCCTCCATACTCTCGGTCGTTCGATCACGATCGGCGTGGAAAACCGCCTCCTCATTTGGACTCTCCTAGCTCCCTCCATCTATAAAAACGTCCTCCCCATCCAAATTCGCGGATGTTTCCTACCCTAACCCTAGCGTTTTCCCCTCCCCGCGCCCGGACATGTCCGATCCCGCCGGACGCATCTGCGCCGCCGCCCGGAGCCAATGGCATCGTGCCACGTGGCATCTCCGCCGCCACCCACCGCCGCGGCCCGGCGAGGGATCGGGCCCGCCCGGCCCGTCCGCCGCGCCTCCTCGCGGAGGCCCGCGCCTAACGCGCCGCCGTTCGCGCCTCGCCGCCAGCTGCCCCGCCTCCGGCCGCCCGCTTCGCCGGGCGCCTCGCGCCGCCCCTTCCTAGCGCCGCCAGGGTTGCTTTCGCCGCCGCCGCCGCGGTGTCCCCGCAGTCGCGTCGCCTCGCCGCCCGGCAAGCCGCCAGCGCCAGCAGCCTCGCCGGTGCCGCCGTCCTCCTGCGCCACCGCCGTGCCACCTCCGCCTCCGGCGGCGCCGCCCAGCGCCGCGCGCCTCGCCTCCGGTCTCCCCGTCGTCCCGCGCCGAAGCCGCCGCCGCCGTCGCGCCGTCGTCTCTCGCCCGAATCCGGCGGCCTCGCCCTTCTCCGGCCACCGTCGCTGCTTCTCGGCGAGATCCGGTGGATCGGGATGAGATCCACCGATCTCAACCAAACACGGCGCCCCGTCCCGATCCGCTCCGTCCCGGATATCCTCGTCCCGGGTTGACTTTCCGGAGGTGATTTTCGTCTAAGTCCCCAGATCTGTGTTATTTTCATGCCATGTTCGTTGCATCGTATCTCTGCGCACACTGCTCCGTTTCGTGCGTTTAATATGTCGTATTGTTTGCATCGATGGGTACGTCATTTCGTTCCATTGCATCATGTTCATTTGAGTTCATATTGATGCCCTAATCATCGTCGCAAATATGCTATGTGATGTTAACCTGCTGAAACTGTTATAACTTGATGATTTGTCATTTTTGTTGCATTTGATGTGTGCATCCTATGAGGTTGATGGCTACATGTGTTTTGTGCTATGTCATGCCATCTTTATAGTGGTGCCATCCATGTATTTGTGTGATTCCTGTAGTGAGTGAATCAAACTTATTAAGTACGGTACTTGCTGTTGCTGTTTTGCATGTCTGAATCTGCTATATCATGATGCTATGTTAACCTGCTTCTACAAGTCATTATATGCATAATCTGGAGATGCTCACTAAGGGAGATTTGTTCTACATGTCTTGCTCTATACATCCATGCCCATGGTTGCATTTATAGCCTACTGTAACTTGTTGTTAACTTGCTCCAAATTTGCCAAATAATGTTGCTGTTCAGCCTGTTAACATTAAGTTCAATGTTGCCATGATTTTTTTTAGTGATCCATGCACCCTATAAACTTTCTCTTGCCATTATTAGCTTTATAAACATGTCTTCTTACGATGAGTTGCCTTGCCATGCCATGTATTGCTCTGTGGTGAGTGGTTCAAGCTCACCAACATGCCTACTTATTGTTGTTCCTGCCATGTATGAATCTGTAATATAACTTGCCATGTTTACATGGGTGCTATCATATTTTCTGATCCTTTTTGGCTCATGGTCAGTAAAGGACTTTTGTTCTATGTAATTAGTATATTTATGCCGTGACTTTTTTTGCCATGATAAGTTACTGTAACATGTTGTTTGATAGTTCTAAACATTGCAACCTGATGTAATTTCTGCTAAAGTCTGAAACTGTTATCATATGCAATCTTGCCATGTGTGTTTGAGCATGTTCTAGTGATTTCTGGAGATAGCTCAGTGTTCATGTTTTGTCATGCTTTACCTGCAAATCATGCCCATGCCTTTTGTTATCATGTTGAGATTCTGTAGCATGTTGTTTTGATGCTTGCAATATGCCTACTTGATGTCTTGGACAGATTGTTGCTATAACTTGTATTGTGTGTATGTGTTGAACCGTTGCTCCGTTTTGAGTGTGCTCTATATGGAACTTGCTTGATTTTGCATGTAGCTTCATATTATGATGTTGCATCCATGTTTTGAGGTGTTTGCTTGATGTTGGTATGCAGTTTGCATCAATGCCATGTTTAACTTGTTTTGCTCAAATCTTCTAGGCCGTAGCTCCGAATTAAATGAACTTTATATGTAACTTGACTAGAATTTCGTGTAGATCATCTTGGTGCATTTTAAATTGCTGTTTAACAACTTGAACATAAATTTATTCAGATCTGGACCAATTTCGAAATTTGCATGAGGACTTACCGGAGTTGTTCTATGTTGTTTCCGGCCTCATTTAAACTTGCTTTGATGTGTTGGTCTTGTATGCATCATCTTTTGCCATGAGTAGCTTCATGTAGCCTTGTCATGCATCATACTTGGTTGAGCATCATGTCTTGTTCATGTGTGGTGTGTTTACCATGTTGTGTGCTTCTTCTTGTTAGTTCCTGTTTCGTTGCGATCGTGAGGATTCGTTCGTCTCACGCTTGGTTCGGCTTCATCCGTTCATCTTCTTCATGGACTCGTTCTTCTTCCTTGCGGGATTTCAGGCAAGATGACCGCTACCCTGGATCTCACTACTATCATTGCTATGCTAGTTGTTTCGTTCTATCGCTATGCTGCGCTACCTATCACCTGTTCTTCAAGCCTCCCATATTGCCATGAACCTCTAACCTTTGACACCTTTCCTATGCAAACCGTTGTTTGGCTATGTTACCGCTTTGCTCAGCCCTCTCATAGCGTTGCTAGTTGCAGGTGAAGTTGAAGATTTCTCCATGATGGACAGGATTTTGGTTGGGATATCACAATATCTCTTATATTATTAATGCATCTATATACTTGGTAAAGGGTGGAAGGCTTGGCCTTATGCCTGGTGTTTTGTTCCACTCTTGCCGCCCTAGTTTCCGTCATATCGGTATTATGTTCCCGGATTTTGCGTCCTAACGCGGTTGGGTGGTTTATGGGACCCCTTGACAGTTCGTTTTGAATAAGACTCCTCCAAAGAAGGCCCAACCTTGGTTTTACCATTTGCCTCACCACCACCTACTTTTCCCTTGGGAGTCGCTCTCTCGAGGGTCATCTTTATTTAGCCCCCACAGGCGGTGCTTCTCTAAGTGCTGGTCCGAACCGAAACTTCTACTGGGGCCACCTTGAGGCAACTTTGAGGGTTGGTTTTACTCGTAGCTAGTCTCATCCGGTGTTGCCACGAGAACGAGATATGTGCAGCTCCTATCGGGATTGTCGGCGCATCGGGCGGCTTTGCTGGTCTTGTTTTATTGCTTTGTCGAAATGTCTTGTAGCCGGGATTCCGAGGCTGATCGGGTCTTCGGGGAGAAGGAATATCCTTCGTTGATCGCGAGAGCTTATCATGGGCTAAGTTGGGACACCCTGCAGGGTATAAACTTTCGAGAGCCGTTCAGCGGTTATGTGGCGAGATGGGAATTTGTTAATATCCGGTTGTAGTAAACTTGAAGCAAACTCTTCTAAAATACACCAACAGGTAATGCGTAAGTGAGTGTCTCTTTTCGGGGTTCATCGAAAGGAGAACACGGTTTCTGAGTTATATTTGGCGTAAGTAGGAGTTCGGGATCACTTCTTGATCATTACTAGTTGACGACCGTTCCTTTGTTTCTCTTCTCGCTCTCATTTGCGTATGTTAGCCACCATATATGCTTAGTCATTCTGCAACCTCACCACTTTCCTCTTCCTTACCCATTAAGCTTTGCTAGTCTTGATACCCATGGTAATGGGATTCTTTGAGTCCTCGTGGCTCACTGATTACTACAACAACGATTGCAGGTACATGTTTGCGATGATCATGGCGTGAGAGCGATGTTGCTTGTTTTGGAGTTCTTCTTACGCTTCTTCTTGATCGGGGATAGGTTCCAGTCGGCAGCCTGGGCTAGCAGGTGGATGTCGTTTGAGTTTACATTTTATGTTTCATCCGTAGTCGGATGTTGATCTTGTATATGATGTTGATGTATTCTTGTGGCATTTGTGCCTTATGTATGTATCCCTATGCATTATGTAATGTTGATGTAATGATATCCACCTTGCAAAAGCATCTTCAAGATGCGCTTCTATACTTGGTGGGACCATCGAGTTCCTTTAGGATAGGGTCGCATCTTGGGCGTGACAATATATGTCCTCATGTATCTCAAAAGCAGTCATGACCTCAGACCTCTTTCCTCCTTTCTGGGGCTTCTTACCGTCAGCCATAGTCTTCAGATGAGGAATTTGAACAATCGAATTCTCTGAAGAAGTATGCAACTTTTCTTCGAGGAACGCTGCAAATGAGTTAAGTTGATGAGAACCTAGTGATTCAGTAGCGGACATGAGTACCTGTGAACAGAGTATAGTTGCGAGGAATTTGGAGAGGTCATATGCGTTCTCAGAAGCTTTTTCAAAAAGAACAAGTTTGAGGAATTTGACCAGATGAGCCTTGAAGTATTTCACTAAGCGGTCTTTGTCTTAGGTTCCAGAGTTGTATAGATCTAGGATCCACACAATTGAGGAATCTTGAAGAAAAATCATTGCTTAGAGAAACGAATCAAGAGCATATTACGTTTGAGGTGTTCATATGTGTGAAGATTTGAAGAATAAACACCTTTGAAGATTTTTAGGAAGGCTTGAGAATCAAAGTGAGCAATAAAAGTAACTTTTAATTACCCTAACTTAAGAACACGACGAACTGAGAGGTGTAGATTAGAAGTTCGTCAGTTCAGATCTTCTACGCCCTAACTCGGCGGAGGAAGACAGCTACAGCGGCGGCGGAGTGAAGATTTCCTTGATCGAGTTGACGGCAATGACGAGGTTGAGGCAGTGAAGCTCTTCTTCACTGGTGACGATGGAGTAGCGGCGGCGCTAGGGTTTGAGAAGCTCGAGCAAGAGAGAGAGAGAGCGGTCGAGCGGAGTAAAGGAAGTGAGGATGGGGAGAGGGGGTATATATAGCCACGGTGAAAAACTGTTAAGCTCGAAGATTTTGGAATGAGCGTGCCTGACCCTTCTCATTCGCTTGACATGTGTCACCCACGTACTGAAAAGTGGAGATCGTGTTAGATCGTGGGTGAATAGATAAGTCTATCGTAGGAAGCGGAACGGTTTGAGCGGCAAAGCCGAAAATTTGGATAAGATAAGTTAAAAGTTCCATTCACAATTTCTTCAGCTGACAAGGACACAATGAAGATTTTGAATGAGTTTCAAATAGAACGCACATGAAGAATTTGTGAATAGATTGGTTTGAGTATAGCATAGAGGGGGAAGGGTCCGATCACATTCACTTAGCAGAAAATGCAACTTGAAGAAATAGCCATAAGTGAATTCTGTAGAGGACATAAACCCATGAAGAAAAACGACGGAAACCGTGAAGATTTTGCAAAGTTGAAGAATTTGAAAAACTAAAGAATTTCAAAACTGAGGAAAAACTCAAATTGAAGATTTTCAATTTTGGTGGTGGCGTGACCCACCATATAAGAATGATGTTCAGACACCGCGTACAATTGTCGTAGGGTTCTGAGAATCAAATTCTTCATTAATTTCTTCACACTTAGAGTGTTATTCTTCATTGATTGAAGAAAAACGTTTCTTCATGTGTTCCACATCTAAGTCATCAATTTTGCATAAGTGTCAGGATGTGTGTCCTTTTTAAAGAACATTCGAAGATTCTAAGATATTTAGCTCACACCACAACTTGCTAAATCTCTTCTCATCCAAGGGCTTTGTGAAGATATCGGCTAGCTGTTCTTCAGTCTTCACATGATCGATAAAGATGTCACCCTTCAATACATGATCGCGAAGAAAATGATGACGAATCTGAATGTGCTTTGTCTTCGAGTGCTGAACTGGGTTGTGAGCAATCTTGATGGCAATCTCATTGTCACAGTAGATAGGCACATTATTCATGTTGATGCCGTAGTCCTTGAGAGTTTGCTTCATCCACAGCAATTGAGCACAGCAAGAACCAAAGACAATGTACTCGGCTTCCGCGATGAAGCGGTGATACAGTTACATTTCTTCGAGGACCAACGGACCAAAGATCGTCCGAGGAAATGACAAGTACCAGATGTTGACTTGCGGTCCACATGATCACCCGGTATAGTCGAGTCGAGAATATCCAATGAGATCAAAAGTAGAGCCCTTGGGGTACCATAATCCTAGTGTTGGTGTGTGAGCTAGATATCGAAGAATATGCTTCACAACCTTATGGTGTGATTCCTTGGTGTAGCTTGAAATCGGGCACACATGCAAACACTAAGCATTATATCTGGCCTAGATGCACATAAGTACAATAAAGAACCAATCATGGGCGGTATACCTTGTGATCGAAGTCAATACCATTTTCATCGATTGCATAGATGGCCATTTGTGGGCATAGGAATTTTGACGCCTTTGCAATCTTGCATGCCGAATTTCCTCAGAACATCCTTGAGGTATTTCTCCTGAGATATGAATATGCCATTGTGTTGTTGATGAAATTGAGGATCTAAAAAGAATTTCAACTCTCCCATCATAGACATTTGATATTCTTCACTCATCATATAGGCAAATTCATCCCTATAACGTTGGTCAGTACAGCCAAAGATAATATCATCAACATATATTTGGCACACAAATAGTTCACCATCATAAGATTTAGTAAAGAGAGTAGGGTCGAGTGAACCGGGTGTGAAGCCATTCTTCACGAAGAATTCCTTCAAAGTATCATACCACGCCCGAGGGGCCTGCTTGAGGCCATAGAGGGCCTTGTTGAGTCTGAAGACTTTGTCGGGATTCTTTGGATCTTCAAAACCTGGGGGTTGAGCAACATATACTTCTTCCTCAAGCTTACCATTGAGGAATGCACTTTTCACATCCATTTGATATAAAGTGATATTATGATGGTTAGCATAAGCAAGCAATATGCGAATAGCCTCAAGTCTAGCAACAGGTGCAAAAGTTTCATCGAAATTAATTCCTTCAACCTGTGTGTAGCCTTGAGCTACAAGTCGTGCCTTATTCCTCACCACAAGGCCATTTTCATCTTGCTTGTTGCGGTAGATCCACTTTGTGCCAATGATATTATGCTTACGAGGATCTGGGCATTTGACCAGTTCCCAGACATTGTTGAGCTCGAATCGATGTAATTCTTCTTGCATGGCTGAATCCACCGGGCTCCGAAATGCTTCATCTACCTTAGTGAGCTCTGTGATAGAGACAAAAGCATAGTGCCCACAAAATTTAGATAAATTTGAAGCTTTTGAGCGTGTGAGAGGACCTGGTGCTTCAATGTCATCGATGATCTTGTCAACTTGCACTTCTTTTGCAACGCGAGGATGGGCTGGTTGTCGTCGAGGAATTTGATCAGCATTTTCTTGACACCATTTTCTTGACATTATCTTGGTGCATCATTTCGGCGTTTTAGCGTTCTGGAATGAATTCTTCAGCAGATTCTTCAGTAGGAATTACATCCTCAGTTGCCTTGAACTTGATAGATTCCTCAGATGCTGGTTCATCTATCACAGAAGGTAGGTGCTCTCTTTGCGAGCCATTAGTTTCATTGAACCGCACATCTACAATTTCAACAATCTTGTGAAGAGCGATGTTGAAGACTACTGTAGGTGTCTTGAGTCCTTTCGGTAACCAAGCATAAAACCTTCATGTGCTTTCGGTGCAAATTTAGCATTGTGATGAGGATCTCTAATCCAACATTTAGCACCGAAGACTTTGAATAACTCACATTGGGTTTCTTGTCAGTGAGGAGTTCATAGGCAGTCTTCTTTGAAGAATTTGTGAGGATATACTCTGTTGATGATGTGGCACGCGGTATCAATTGCATCAATCCAAAAACGACGAGGCGTTTTGTATTCATCAAGCATAGTGCGAGCCATCTCAACAAGAGTTACATTCTTGCGCTCCACGACGCCATTTTGCTGATGAGTATAAGGAGCAGATAACTCATGAATAATACCAAGTTCATCAAGATAGTCATCAAGACCGGAATTCTTGAACTCAGTTCCATTGTCACTCCTGATGTGCTTGATCTTCACACCATAGTTGGTTGAAGCCCTCGAGGAAAATCGTTTGAAGACTTCTTGCACTTCATGTTTGTAAGTAACAATGTGTACCCATGTGTAACAAGAGTAATCATCAACAATAACAAAGCCATATAGAGATGCATCATTAGTGACTGAGTAATGATTAGGACCAAAGAGGTCCATGTGAAGCAATTCGAATGGACGAGTAGTGGTCATGATAGTCTTTCTTTGGATGCTTGGCCTTGGTCATTTTCCAGCTTCACGGGCTCCACACAAGTGATCCTTGAGGAATTTGACATTCTCAATGCCAATGACATGCTTCTTCTTTGCAAGCGTGTGCAAATTCCTCATGCCTGCGTGACCAAGTAAATCGATGCCATAGCCAGCCTTACGAAGCTTTTTGCAAGTAGGCACACGGTTGGTTGTGGTCCTGTAGAGAAATCAACAATATACAAGTCTCCTCTCCTAAAGCCTTGAAGACTTTGGAATTGTCGACTTCCATAATCACAACACAACGATACTTGCCAAAGACAACAACCATATCAAGATCACAAAGCATTGAGGCTGACATGAGGTTGTATCCTAAGGACTCAACAAGCATGACTTTGTCCATGTGTATGTCCTTAGAGATCGCAACCTTACCTAGACCCAATACGACTTTTGCCTTTGTCGGCAAAGATGATATGCTTGAGATGTGGCGGTGATAAGGGAGCATCCATCAATAGGTTCTTGTCACCAGTCATGTGATTTGTACATCCACTATCGAGGACCCACTCATTTGCTTTGGGTTGATCATCCTGCAGATGAATTAGTGCAACTTCCGATCTCATATACTTCATCAGTGAAGAATATGATATCAATTTCATCGAGATGAATTTCATCCAGTGATAAAAGCAGATATAGCGATGTATGACGGCGTGTGAAATGAAAGTTCATTTCTTCATGATTAGCTCAAGGCCCTTTCGTGCATTTTTGTCAGGCCCCCAGCACATTCTTCAGACATTAAAGCACGACTGGAGACCTGACCCTGCAGAAGAGATTAGTTCTTTTTCTTCACCACCCACATCTGAAGGGGTGGCAAAGAGTTCATCACTCTATGAGCTCCATATGAGAATGGTGTCATAGAAGCCAATCCATTTTGTTTCACATAAGAGAGGTTAGGGTAAGCATATGAATAAGCAGAGAAATTCTTCGATGACTTATGAACATATTGGTTTGAAGAATAATGCACATATTCATAGCCCTTAGCTCTACCTGCGAAACAGAGTTGTTATACGATGATAATCATATGAGGACTTTGATCCTTTTGAGGAATTTGATCCACGTGAGGACTTTGGTCCGTATGAGGACTTGGATCCATATGAAGAATTTGGTCCATATGAAGAGATTGATCTGGGGTTGCTATTCTTCACAGGTGGTGTCATGAGGACATTCACCTGAAGACTTTCAAGACACTTCTTGGGAACCCAGATTTTCTTCATAGGAGAACCGTTCTGCGATTAGTGCCAACATATCTAGCAAATACTTCCCCATTCTGATTTTTGAACAGTTTATAGTTGGAGTCAAATGACTCATCGGAAGAATGAGGAGATTCACATGTAAAGCCAGATAAGTTAGATGGATCAAGCTGGAGGTCCCTTTGCGGCAACCCATGAGGTTTTGGGGAGTCTTGCTCGGGCTTCCAATATGTTCCATCGGCATTGAGTTTCCTCTCGAAGGCAATACCCTCTTTCCTAGGGTTCTTCTTGAGGATCTGCTTTTAAGCACATCACAAAGAGTCGATGCCCTTTGGGGCTTTTGTACATACTGTCATGTACAATTCCTTCAACCTGCATTGTCGATTGATACTAGCAATGTCCTCGGATGAGGAATTAGTAATAGCAGAGGCAGGTGAAGAATTTGTAACAATTGAAGCATTTGAACATTCAGGTGAAGAATTAGCAGATTCACGTTCAATGCACTTTAAGCATGGAGGAACAAATTCTTCCTGAGAAGCGTTGATTTGTTGAGCTAGCAATGAACTGCGCTCCTTCTGAAGATCTTCATAACTCACACTTAGCTTCTCAAGATCTTGCTTTCTTTGAAGAAATTCATAAGAAAGCTTCTCATGATCAGATAAGAGAGTGTTATGATGACCTTGAAGGCTGCCAAACCTAGACTGAAGTCTCTGAAGATTTTCGATCGAGGGCTTTAGTGCGATCCATTTCTTCACCCAACATATCATCACTTTTACCTAACATGGTTTGAACCTTTTCCAAGGCCATTTGTTGTTTAGTGGCAATGCAAACAAGGTTGGTATAACTAGGTTCTATATCATCATCAGATCCATCATCATCAGATTCATCGTCACTAAACTCGGATGAGGAACATTCGGTTACCTTGTCACTCTTTGCCATGAGACATGATGCAGAGGATGATGATTCTGGTTCGAAAGTCATCATCTTGAGAGATTCCTTGAAGTCCTCAAACCAAGGATCATGACGGGTTCGATGACCTTCATAGACGTCAGAGATTCGGTCCCAGATAAGCTTCGCATTGCAAAGATGCACAATGCGCTTGAATTCATCTCTAGATAGGCAAGAACAAATGATGTCCTTCACCATGATGTCAAGTCGAGTGTACTTGCGAATGTCATCAGCGTCCGCCTTCTTGCATAGATCGGTAAGACCAATCTCAGTGACGGTCCACAGCTCGCTGTTCATATGTAAGTGCATCTAGTGCCCCTTAGTGATTTTGGTGTATTGAAGACTTATAGGTTAAGGGACTAATGTGTTTATGAGTGTACACAAGTCTATAAGTCTATAGGAGTTTGATATTTACAGAGAAAGTCGAGCCCTAAAAATGAAGTTCTTCAACTGAAGACTTAGATATTCTGAAGACTTTCTGAAGACTTTGAAAGTGAAGAAATTGGTGTGACCTTGAAGACTTGGTATTCATTTGAGGAACATGAAGTGTGAAGACTTTTGTTTTCGTACTTTTGTTTTCTCTTTCTTGAGTCATAGGAAACATCGTACTGTTAAAGGGGGTCGAGGAAATACTAAGGAAAAAATTTCCATGTGATGCTCAACTCAAAATCATACACCTACCAATCCCTTCGAGTGAAGCCTTTGGAAATCTCATACAGTTCAGTCAATTTCTTCAGTGATAGAGACGAAGTTCTTCTGGTCATTGAGGAATTTGTTCTAAGCGAGGAGTTAGGAATTCGCCCGGCGGATTGCCTACACAAATGAGGAACATGATAGCCACGAGGAATTTGAGAGTCAAATTTCGACCATTGTTGTCTTCTTGGCGCCAGCTGTCCCAAAATATCTTATCCACCTAACGGTCATATAATTGAAGGGCATTTATGTCTTATCATGTCGGGCTGCTCCCTAGGCTATAAATAGCCGCCCCCTACAACCACTAGCTGGTTGGTTGCTCCGAGAGAACTTGACACTTGTCATTTGAGAGCAACCCATCCTCCATGGACTTTGAGCGAAAATCATCGAGTGAGGAAAAACCCAAAACCAAACCCCTACAAACCCAAAGTGATTGAGCATCCTTTGAAGAGATTGATCTGCATGGATCCGACGCTTATTACCTTTGAAGACTGTGCTTCTTCCAGACGGTTAGGCGTCATGGTCTAGAAACATCCAAGAGGAATTGTGGATCGCCGAGTGACCAAGTCTCGTGAAGGTTTGCAAGTCACTGAAGACTTACCATGAGTGATTGGACGAGGTGCTGTGACCTTAGTTCAAGGAGAATCTGTGAGGACTTGGTGTCTGAGCTGTGTGCTTTCGATGGATCGGGTGTCCGGGACTGTGTGTCCTCGAGTTTAGATACTCAGCCGCTCCAACCAGATGTACAACTGAGACAACAGTTGGAACTGGTCTACCATATCATTTTCTTCACCAACCTTACTGGTTCTATTTCCTCAACTCATTCATTTCCTCATTACTGTGTTGAGTGTTTGTTCATATCTGTGATTGAAGACTTTGACTGAAGACTTTCTCAATTTTCTCAGTTCAATTTCTTGAGTCTGTTTGTCTTCATCTTGTGTTATCATGTGTTTACGCTTTCTGTACTCTGTGATTGTCTTCATTTCATCATGATGACCATGACCGCATTCTGTTATGCTTACTTACGAGTACTTATTCCTGCAAGTAGTTCTTCGCTAAGGAATTTCCTCACCGCAAATTCGTTAGTGAAGAATTCATAAAATCGCCTATTCACCCCCTCTAGTCGATATATAACGCACTTTCAATTGGTATCGAGCAAGGTACTCCCTTGTTACGTGTGATTTTGGTTTAACCACCTGGAGTTTTAGTTATGTCGACCGCAGGTATGAAGAACGTGACATGCCCTATCTTTGACGGTCATGATTATCCCAAGTGGAAGGCCATGATGAGGAAGCGCCTGATGGCTATGAATAGCGAGTTGTGGACCGTCACTGAGATTGGTCTTACCGATCTATGTAAGAAGGCAGACGCTGATGACATTCGCAAGTACACTAGACTTGACATCATGGCGAAGGACATCATCTATTCCTGCCTATCCAGAGATGAATTCAAGCGCATTATGCATCTTTGCAATGCGAAGCTTATCTGGGACCGAATCTCGGCGTCTATGAAGGTCATCGAACCCGTCATGATCCTTGGTTTGAGGACTTCAAGGAATCTCTCAAAGCGATGACTTTCGAACCAGAATCATCATCTTACGCATCATGTCTCATGGCAAAGGGTGACAAGGTAACCGAATGTTCCTCATCCGAGTTTAGTGACGATGAATCTGATGATGATGGATCTGATGATGATATTGAACCTTGCTATACCAAGCTTGTTTGTATTGCCACCAAACAACAACATGCCTTGGAAAAGGTTCAAAACATGCTAGATAAAAGTAATGACATGTTTGGTGAAGAAATGGATCGCACGAAAGCCCTGACTGAAAATCTTCAGAGACTTCAGTCTAGGTTTGACAACCTTCAAGGTCATCATAACACTCTCTTGTCTGATCATGAGAAGCTTTCTTATGAATTTCTTCAAAGAAAGCAAGATCTTGAGAAGCTAAGTGTGAGTTATGAAGATCTTCAGAAGGAGCGTGATTCATTGCTAGCTCAACAAATCAGCGCTTCTCAGGAAGAATTTGTTCCTCCATGCTTAAAGTGCATTGACCGTGAATCTGCTAATTCTTCACCTGAATGTTCAAATGCTTCAACTGTTACAAATTCTTCACCTGTCCCTGTTTTCACTAATTCCTCATCCGAGGACATTGCTAGTATCACTGACGATGCAGGGCTGAAGGAATTGTACATGACAGGCATGTACAAAAGCCTCAAAGGGCATCAGACTCTTTGTGATGTGCTTAAAAGCAGATCCTCAACAGGAACCCTAGGAAAGAGGGTATTGCCTTTGAGAGGAAACTCAATGTTGATGGAACATATTGGAAGCTTTGAGCGGTACCCCAAAACCTCATGGGTTGCTTTGCAAAGGGACCTCGATTGATCCATCTAACTTATCTGGCTTTACATGTGAATCTCCTCATTCTTTTGATGAGTCATTTGACTCCAACTATAAACTGTTCAAAAATCAGAATGGTGAAGTATTTGCTAGATATGTTGGCACTAACTGCAGGAACGGTTCCCTATGACAAAAATCTGGGTTCCCAAAAGGTGCCTTGAAAGTCTTCAGGTGAATGTCCTCATGACACCACCTGTGAAGAACAGGAACCCCAGATCAAACTCCTCATACGGACCAAATTCCTCACGTGGATCAAAGTCCCCATATGATTCTCGTCGTGCTAACAACTCTATTTCGCAGGGTAGAGCTAAGCGCTATGAATATGTGCATTATTCTTCAAACCAATATGTTCATAAGTCCTCGACGAATTTCTCTGCTTATTCATATGCTTATCCTAACCCCTCTTATGTGAAACGAAATGGATTGGCCTCTATGCCACCATTCTCATATGGAGCTCGTTGTCGGTGTCAAAACCGGCGGATCTCGGGTAGGGGGTCCCGAACTGTGCGTCTAGGCAGATGGTAACAGGAGACAAGGGACACGATGTTTTTACCCAGGTTCGGGCCCTCTCGATGGAGGTAAAACCCTACTCCGCTTGATTAATATTGATGATATGGGTAGTACAAGAGTAGATCTACCACGAGATCAAGGAGGCTAAACCCTAGAAGCTAGCCTATGGTATGATTGTTGTTAGATCCTACGGACTAAAACCCTCCGGTTTATATAGACACCGGATAGGGTTAGGGTTACATGAGTCGGTTACAATGGTAGGAGATCTACATATCCGTATCGCCAAGCTTGCCTTCCACGCCAAGGAAAGTCCCATCCGGACACGGACGAAGTCTTCAATCTTGTATCTTCATAGTCCAGAGTCCGACCCGGTGGTGATAGTTCGGCTACTCGGACACCCCTAATCCAGGACTCCTCGGTTGCCCCTGAACCAGGGCTTCAATGGCAGCGAGTCCGGCGCGCATATTGTCTTCGACATTGCAAGGCGGGTTCCTCTTCGAATACTTCATCGAAGATTACGAACACAAGGATAGTGTCCGACTCTGCAAAACAAGTTCCACATACCACGGTAGAGAGAATAACTTTTGCGGATCTGGCGGCGTATTCCGCGGCGTGACATCACACCACGGCCAGGCCTTTATACGAATCGTTATTACTGTTCCACCTCAGCGCGTTTAGCGAGGCGGTTTCCTTGGAACGTCTTATCAAAGCGGGGATCGTGCCCCCTTATTCCGGGATTCTCATCAATACGGATGTTGGTAACCCAACCGCGCCATCGATTACGGTGCTTCGGAGATAAGCGTGTTTTACCAGGCTGGCGGGGAACGCATAGCTTCGTCCGTCCATATAAGGGGATAAGGATCCACCTTTTCACCTACGCCCTCTTCCTCCTTTGCTCATCCATTTCTGCGCACTCGAGCTCCAGCGCCCAAGTCCGCACATCCCATCTCAACCTTCTCCAACTATGTCCGGAGCGGGAGGCAAGTGGATGGCCTCCTCCGTCACGGAGGGGCACATCAAAAAGCTGCGGAAGGCCGGATACTTGTCTAGTGACATCACGCACCGGCTACCCGACGAGGGGCAGCTCATTCCCACCCCCGGGCCCCATGAGAGGGTGGTGTTCCTCACCCACTTCCTCCGCGGACTAGGTTTTCCACTTCACCCATTTGTCCGGGGGCTCATGTTCTACTACGGCCTGGATGTCCACGATCTGGCCCCGAACTTCATCCTTAACATCTCGGCGTTTATCGTCGTGTGCGAGGCCTTCCTCTGCATCCAGCCCCACTTCGGCTTATGGCTTAAGACCTTCAATGTCAAGCCGAAGGTAGTGAAAGCGCCAAGCGAGTCGGAGGTGCCATGGTTGGCAAGATGGCCAAAGTCCTATGGCTCGAGGGCTCCTTTGTGGAGACCATAAAGGGGTGGCAATCGGGATGTCTCTACATCACCGAGCCGCGCGACTCTCAATGGGCGGCGGCCCCCGAATTCTGATCTGGCTCCCCCACACAACTCACGTCATGGAAAGAGACGGGCCTGACGTGGGGTGATTCAAAAGAGTTGTCCGGACTCCAAACCTGCGTCCGGAACCTGGTGGACAAGAACCTCAAGCTTGTCAATGTAATCGAGGTGATGCTCATCCGCCGGATCCTCCCATGCCAGCAATGGGCCTTCAAATTGTGGGAGTTCGATCCGGCACATCACCAAACTCTGAAAAGGCTCTTCGACACTACATACGAAGATGCATGGAAGGTGTTGTCCAAGGGCACCGAGGCTCCCACATCCGCTACCGAAGATCGCGGATTCGGCTCGCAGCGTCAAGCCAGCGAGGTAAGTTATTTTACCCTTTATGGGACTCTTTTTTCATAGTTTGACTCTATGCGGGATCTAAAACTCCCTAACCTTTGACAGGACTGGCTGAAGACGTTCGGACAGATTAACTGTCCGGCCCCCTTACCAGAAAACCCAGCGGACGCCCGATTAACAGGGCTGCTGGCTCCGGCACCTCACGTGGTGCCGGAGAAGAAGGCCAAGAAGGAGGCCACGGGAACTCGAAGGAGCTCCCGGCGCCAGGTGCTGTAGGACTCATCGTCCGATGACTCTGAGGCGGAATCCTCCTCCGAGGACGAGGAGGAGGAAAAAGAAGGCTCTCCCCCAGCGGGGAGAGAGAAGAAAAGGAAGGCCATACGGCGGGGAGGCGAAGGGTCCAAGAAAGGAAGGACCCTTCCTCCGGACTTCTCCACCAACGCCGACAACGACGAGGAGTGGCCAACAAGGGCCAAGCCCCTGGCGAGATCATAAGTGTCCGGACTCCGGAATAGTTCATGACTTTTTATTTGTCGCATAGTGTCTTCTAACGCCGAATATAACCATGTAGCCCGCCCAAGGACGAGCTCGCCGCTTCGTCGAGCGGCTCCCTGGGTTCGTCGGATGTGAATAGCACTTCACTTCCGATCGCCTCTTCTCCTCGTGTCGCAGACGACACCGCGGTGGAGTCCCAAAAGGGGCCCAGCCAGGAGAAGGTGGTCCTGGAGGTGCCGCAAGGCGACCTCCCGGACTCTGGGCGCAAAGGGGGCGAGACCCCAGAGGGCTCTAAGTCCATCCCTATGCCGGACTCTGCACCGGAACCTTCAGTGGCTCCGAAGTCCGGCAAGCGGCCCCTTCATAAGAAGGGCGAGACTGCGATGCCGGTGACCTCCGTCCATCCGGAGGCACCGGATAGCTTGCTGGAGGCGCTTAAAGGCGCCTCCATCAACGAGGAGCACCGCACTGTTATGAGTGTGGTGATCCAGAAGTTCGATCCGCCAAGCGGGCTGGTGAAGCGTGTACCAGCCTTCTAACAGGCTTTGAGGTAAGTTTAGAATATGTAAAAATATTACCGCATAGGCGGTAGCCTCGATGCTTAGTTCGGTGTTCGGAAAGAAAAGCGGACTAAGGATCTAAAAAGATACACGCAGGAGTCTAACATAAGTATGTCAATACGGGAATGCAGTGCTATTCTTGACCTCTGCCCGACCTTGGCTGGAGGTCAATGCATTGAAGCAGAGCCTCGAGCGGTCCGAGAGCGAGCTTGGCCTTGCCAAGAAGCAGCTCGAGGACAAGGAAGTTAAGTAATACCCTATTAAAGAAATACCTTATATAAAGGATTTGGTTGCAAAAATGACAGGACTAACGTGGGTATTGTAGGGGCCACGAACGAGGTGGCGACCCTGAAGGAAGCGGTGTCCGCGGCCGAAAGCAAAGCGGCCGCGGAGCGCGCCGAGCGAGAGAAGCGGGAGGCGCGGGTGGCGGAGGTGCGGCAAGAGCTCCAGGCTCTCGTGGAAAAACACGAGAGTTTGGAGTGTGACTCGAAGACTCGAGAGTCCGAGCTCGCCTCGGCTCTTGAGAGTGCCAAAGCCACTAAGGCCGAAGCCCAAAAAGCCCTCCAGGAAATTGAATCATTAAAGAAGATAGCGGCGGGTAAGGCATTCTTTATGCAAAGCAAGCATGTGAAAGTGAATTACCTATTACTTACCTGGATTTGGAGCTCTCCAGGAGCATTCGCAGATCTGCCCCGTAGTGTGTCTGACGCTGCCGCATTCTACCGCGCCAAGGAGGGGAGCTCAACGGAGAAGGTGTTACGGTCTCAATATCACGAGGCCGGACATCCGATGCCCCTAAGAGACCGGTGAAGCGGTTGGTCGAGCTCCACAAGGTCGCCGAACAGGCCATGAAGGGCCTCATAGTTCGGTGTGGCCATTGGAAGCCATGCACAGGAGCTACTTTGGGCTAGTCGTGGTGGTGGGCCTTTGTCCACGGTTGAAGTCATCAAGCGCTCTGTCTGCATTGAAGGGGCCCTTCGGGCCCTTGCCCGTGCTAAAGTGCACTGGGGCAAGCTGGATGCGGAGAAGCTTGTGACGGACGGGCCACCGAAGGGCAAGGAGCATCGCAAGCCCGAAATGTACTATGAGGGCGTCCTAAAGGGTGCCCGCCGTATAGCGGGTGAATGCTCCAAAGATGTAATTTTTGAATAGACTTGCATTTGTTATCCTGTACGCTGAAAACTTGTTCATATGCGCTAAGCAACGCTTGTGAATTTAAAATATTACCTTACATGCGGCCGTTTATCAAATTTGAGAGATGGCAAGTCGTTGGCTTGACCCCCATGCCACGAAAGTCTTTGGGGTGTTCGGGATAAACTTGAGCGCTCTTGTTCCCATTCTTGGGTCCTTCGAGGGAGGCGTAGCATAGCGAACAACAAGGCAACCGGACTTATAGTGCTTGAACACTCTCACTTAGCCATAGAATTCTATAATTTTAAATTTTGGCGAAGCCCCTAGTATTCGGAAGACCGAGTTCGGGGCGCTTTCCACGCCTTGGCTGGACAATGCCGACTCCTCGCTCTAAGCGGCACAAGTCTTTAGGGACCTGAAAAAACCTCTCGAACAGCGACCGGCTCTCGCCCTATCATGACGGTCAGTTTTAGCTTTCTCCACTGAGGTGCTCAACCCAGCTCAACCGGGGCACAACCGCAGTGGTTCTCCCAGCGCTACCTTAGCCGATATAACAAAACGTAAGGTACCAAAACATGGGAGCCGGGCAAACCCAACTATTGACCCAAGACATGATTCGGAGCCGATGCATATAATGCTATAAGTTCGGGACGCCGCACTTGTGAAAGTGTTCAGACTTATCACACCATACTTTTGGGGTACTTAAGCCCCTGGTGTATTGGCCGTACCAAAGTGTACTAGTGCAACATGTCATGAAATGAACATATATATAGATAAAGAAAGGAGTGCAATAATATGTAGAAGCTATGTATTGTTTATTCAAAAAGGTACTGCAATGGAAGCAGAACGATACAAATAGTGCGATAAGCAAGGGATGGGACTATTTAACATGTCCCCCTCCAGGGGTAAGCTGCGGGATGGTATGTAAAACAGGTATAATGCTCGTAGTAGAGACCACTGGACACTCGGCGTAGCTTTCTGCTTCCCTGGCTGTTGCATCGTGAGTTCGGCAATTCTAGTGCCGGACAAGACTTCTGGAAAACGGAGTCCTGAAAATAAGAAAAAAGAAGAAAGAAAAAGAATGACACAATCGGGAGCCCCTGGTGCGGTTGAGTCGCATTCTGGGCGTGCCGTGGTCGTGCCCCTCCCCTTAGGCCCATGGTATATCCAGAGCGTAGTCATGTACACGTAGTACTGGCTTCGCTTGAGTTCGCGAGGGCTGGGGTTGGGGCGGATTACTCTGGCGATGCTCGATCGTGCCAGCGGTCTTGTTGTAGGTTACTCCAGCGCCGCGACGGTGGCGGACGTTTAATAGCCGGACTCGAGAATTCCTGTGAGAGGCTGCTTTGCACCTCCGCCGCGAGGACGCCGTGTGCTCCTCCGTTCGGAGAGAGCGTTCGGTGTTTCCATTGACCGTGATCACTCCTTGAGGGCCTGGCATCTTGAGCTTGAGGTATGCGTAGTGCGGCACCACATTGAACTTTGCAAATGCGGTTCGTCCAAGTAGTGCGTGATAGCCGCTGCGGAACGGGACTATGTCGAAGATTAACTCTTCGCTTCGGAAGTTATCTGGGGTTCCGAAGACCACTTGGTGTGTATCTGAGCATGTACTATTGGCATCTACACCTGGTTTTTCGCCTTTATAGGTCGTCTTTGTGGGTTTTATACTTGAGGGTCTATGCCCATTTTGCACATCTTGTATCTGATAAAGCAGGTTCAGATTGCTACCGCCGTCCATCGGGACTCTAGTGAGGTGAAATCCGTCGATGATTGGGTCAAGAACCAATGCGGCGAATCCGCCGTGGCGGATGCTAGTGGGGTGGTCCCTTGATCAAAGGTGATCGGGCAGGAGGACCATGGGTTGAACTTGGCGTGGCTCCATCGCATATACGTCCCTTAGTGCACGCTTCCGCTCCCTTTTGGGTATGTGGGTTACGTATATCATGTTCACCGTCCGCACTTGTGGGGAGCCCTTCATCCTCTATTGTTCGTGGCCGGGGCTCCTCCTCATCATCGCTATGCAGCCCCTTGTCATTGAGTTCAGCATTTAACTTGCCTGCCTGTTTGAAGACCCAACAATCTCTGTTGGTGTGGTTGGCTGGTTTTTCGAGGGTGCCATGTATTTGGCATGAGCGATCGAGTATTCGGTCCAGATTGGGCGGGCCTGAGTATTTCTTTTGAACGGCTTTTCCGCTGACGGGTTTAGAGCCTCACGAATCCGGCATTGACTGCCGTATCTTCAGCATTATCACTATTAATGTCTGGCGCTTGTGCTTGTTGCGACGCGACCTGCCATTGCTGTCCTTCGTATCCAAACTACGGGGTTTTTGGTCAAGTTGTTGCTACGAGCTAGCCAGCTGTCCTCTCCCGCGCAAAAGCGGGTCATGAGCGTTGTGAGGGCTGCCATGGATTTCGGCTTTTCCTGTCCTAGGTGCCGGGCAAGCCACTCATCGTGGATGTTATGTTTAAAGGCTGCAAGGGCCTCTGCATCCAGACAGTCAACGATTTGATTTTTCTTGGTTGGGAATCGTGTCTAGAATTGTCTGGCCGATTCTTCTGGCTGCTGAATTATGTGGCTGAGGTCATCGGCGTCTGTTCGTCGCACGTATGTGCCCTGTAAGTTATCAATGAATGTGGCTTCCAGGTCCTCCCAACAACCAATTGATTCTGCTGGCAAGCTGTTAAGCCAATGCCGAGCTGGTCCTTTAAGCTTCAGTGGGAGGTATTTGATGGCGTGTAGATCATCGCTTGGGCCATGTGGATATGGAGGAGGTAGTCCTCGATCCAAACCGCATGATCTGTTGTGCCATCGTATGATTCGATGTTTACGGGTTTGAAACCCTCGGGGATTTGATGATCCATTACTTCGTCTGTGAAGCATAGTGGGTGTGCGGCGCCTCTGTATTGAGCTATATCACGACGCAGCTCAAATGAGCTTTGTCTACTGTGTTCGGCCCGGCCGGAATTGCTGTATCCGGCGTGACGGTTATCATCACGTGTCGTGGGGCGCCCACGCGATCCGTAGATCGATCTTGTTTGCCTTGCCTTGTCCTCCATTATGTCTCGCAGGTCTGGCGCGTTTCCCCGTGCCTTGGTACTTTTCGAGCAACGCTGGAGTGCGGCTTGAATGGAGGGTCTAGAGGCCTCTCTGTCGCGACCACGGGGTGGCCGGTAGGCCGCATCATGCGCTGGTGATGTAGGTTTGGGTGCTGCTTCCTCTAATTGGGGTAGCAGCTTGCGTTTGGGGTATCTCTTGGAGGGGCGTTCGAGTTCGTACTCTTCGGCTGCAAGGACTTCAGTCCATCTGTCAGCTAGCAGGTCTTGGTCAGCTCTAAGCTGCTGCTGCTTTTTCTTGAGGCTGCTTGCCGTGGCCGTAAGCCTGCGTTTAAACGCCTCTGTTCGGGATCCTCGGGCACGACAAATTCGTCGTCGTAAATCGCTTGCCTCATCTTCGAGGAGGAGGCATATAATTATCGTCCTCCACCTCCACATGCGCGCTCTATCATGAGGGCTGGCTTCTCCCTCCTCTGTGCTGAATCCTGCTTTGGAGGGTTGTCTTCAACCTTTGTCCGGGATGTTATTATCTCCCGTGCCAGAATCACCGTTTTTGCTGTGGCGGGATTTAGAGCGGAGCCGCTGACGCCGGCGCTTGGGCTGTTTCTTGGAGGGGTCATCCTCCGTTGTTTCATCGCCGTTCCCATCTTTTGGGATGTCCACCATGTATATGTCGTATGACGAGGTGGCCTTCCAGTGCCCTGTAGGCGCTGGTTCTTGGTCGTCTCCAACATCGTCGTCCATACCGTCGATGTCTTCGGAGTCGAAGTCGAGCATGTCAGTTAATTCATCGACAGTGGCTACAAAGTGGGTGGTGGGTGGGTGTTGAATTTCTTCGTCGTCCGCATCCCAACCTTCCTGACCGCAGTCCGGCCAAAGGGCGAGTCTTTGAAAGATGTCATGACAATGAACTCCATGACGGCGCCCAATCGGATTCGATTGGCGGTATGAGAGGTTCGAGTCCGGAGAGGAGTCCGGCACCTTGGAGTCACGGTCTTCGCAAGGGCGAGGATGGAGTTCGGCTCAATCGCCGTAGAGATCATAGCCCCCGAGGCGGTGTCCAACCACTCATCCTCGGTCGGGGGAGTCGGCTCCGAGCTAAGGGTCGGAGCGGACTCTGGTGTGGCTTCCAAGGCACTGTTCGGCTGCAGAGCTAGATCGTGCCCATCGAGACAGTGCGGCGCGCTTGGCTATGGCTCGAATCCAACGAAGATCAAGACTCCGCGGATGTCGGTCGTGTAGTTCAAACTCCCAAATTTGACCTGATGGCCAGGGGCGTAGCTTTCGATCTGCTCCAGATAGCCAAGTGAATTGGCCCATAGTGCAAAGCTGCCGAACACGAAGATCTGTTCGGGGAGAAAAGTCTCACCTTGGACCGCGTCGTTGTTGATGATCGAAGGAGCCATCGGGCCTAAAGATGACGACACAGAGGAACTCTCAATGAAAGCACCAATGTCGGTGTCAAAACCGGCGGATCTCGGGTAGGGGGTCCCGAACTGTGCGTCTAGGCGGATGGTAACAGGAGACAAGGGACACGATGTTTTACCCAGGTTCGGGCCCTCTCGATGGAGGTAAAACCCTACTCCTGCTTGATTAATATTGATGATATGGGTAGTACAAGAGTAGATCTACCACGAGATCAGGGAGGCTAAACCCTAGAAGCTAGCCTATGGTATGATTGTTGTTCATCCTACGGACTAAAACCCTCCGGTTTATATAGACACCGGGATAGGGTTAGGGTTACCTGAGTCGGTTACAATGGTAGGAGATCTACATATCCGTATCGCCAAGCTTGCCTTCTACGCCAAGGAAAGTCCCATCCGGACACGGGACGAAGTCTTCAATGTTGTATCTTCATAGTCCAGGAGTCCGGCCAATGGTGATAGTTCGGCTATCCGGACACCCCCTAATCCAGGACTCCCTCACTCGTAGAGTGATGAACTCTTTGCCACCCCTTCAGATGTGGGTGGTGAAGAAAAATAACTAATCTTTTCTGCAGGGTCAGGTCTCCAGACGTGCTCTAACGTCTGAAGAATTTCTTTGAGGACTGACAACATTGCACTGAAAGGGCCTTGAGCTAATCATGAAGAAATGAACTTTCATTTCACACGTCCTCATCTTGCTATATCTGTTTTCTTGCTTGATGAAATTCATCGATGAAATTGATATCATATTCTTCAGCGATGAAGTATATGAGATCGTAAGTTGCACTAATTCATCTGCAGGATGATCAACCCAAAGCCAATGAGTGGGTCCTCGATAGTGGATGTACAAATCACATATTTGGTGACAAGAACCTATTGATGGATGCTCCCTTATCACCGTCACATCTGAAGCATATCATATTTCTTGACAAAGGCAAAAGTCGGTATTGGGTCTTGGTAAGGTTGCAATCTCTAAGGACATACACATGGACAAAGTCATGCTTGTTGATTCCTTAGGATACAACCTCATGTCGATCTCAATGCTTTGTGATCTTGATATGGTTGTTGTCTTTGGCAAGTATCGTTGTGTTGTGATTATGGAAGGCGACAATTCCAAAGTCTTGAAGGCTTTAGGAGAGGAGACTTGTATATTGTTGATTTCTCTACAGGACCACAACCCGGTCGTGTGTCTACTTGCAAAAGCTTGGAAAGGCTGGCTATGGCATCGGCGACTTGGTCACATGAGCATGAGGAATTTACACACGCTTGCGAAGAAGAAGCATGTCATTGGCATTGAGAATGTCAAATTCCTCAAGGATCACTTGTGTGGAGCCTGTGAAGCTGCAAAAATGACCAAGGCCAAGCATCCAACGAAGACTATCATGACCACTACTCGTCCATTCGAATTGCTTCACATGGATCTCTTTGGTCCTAATCATTACTCAGCAGTCACTAATGATGCATCTCTATATGGCTTTGTTATTGTTGATGATTACTCTCGCTACACATGGGTACAAATTGTCACTTACAAACATGAAGTGCAGGAAGTCTTCAAACGATTTTCCTCGAGGGCTTCAACCAACTTTGGTGTGAAGATCAAGCACATCGGAGTGACAATGGAACTGAGTTCAAGAATTCCGGTCTTGATGACTATCTTGATGAACTTGGTATTACTCATGAGTTATCTGCTCCTTATACTCCTCAGCAAAATGGCGTCGTGGAGCGCAAGAACAGAACTCTTGTTGAAATGGCTCACACTATGCTTGATGAATACAAAACGCCTCGTCATTTTTGGATTGATGCAATTGATACCGCATGCCACATCATCAACAGGGTATATCTCCACAAATTCTTCAAGAAGACTGCCTATGAACTCCTCACTGAGAAGAAACCCAATGTGAGTTATTTCAGTCTTGATTGCTAAATGTTGGATTAGAGATCCTCATCACAATGCTAAATTTGCACCAAAAGCACATGAAGGTTTTATGCTTGGTTATGGAAAGGACTCGCACACCTATAGAGTCTTCAACAATGTTCTTTACAAGATTGTTGAAACTGTAGATGTCTTGATTCGATGAAACTAATGGCTCGCAAAGAGAGCACCTACCTTCCGTGATAGATGAACCAAATACCGAGGAATCTATCAAGTTCAAGGCAACCGAGGATGTCATTCCCTCTTGAAGAATCTGCTTGAAGAATTCATTCTGAACGCGAAGAACGTCGAGTGATGCACTGGAGATATCTTGAAGAAAATGGTCTTGATGAAAATGCTGGTCAAATTCCTCGGCGACAACCAGCTCATCCTCGCGTTGCAAAAAGAAGTGCAAGTTGACAAGATCATCGATGACATTGAAGCTCCAGGTCCTCTCACACGCTCAAAAGCTTCACATTTATCTAACTTTTGTGGGCACTATGCTTTTGTCTCTATCACAGAGCCCACTAAGGTAGATGAAGCATTTACGGAGCCCGAGTGGATTCAGGATATGCAAGAAGAATTACATCGATTCGAGCTCAACAACGCGTCTGGGAACTGGTCAAACGTCGAGATCCTCGCATAAGCATAATATCATTGGCACAAAGTGGATCTACCGCAACAAGCAAGATGAAAATGGCCTTGTGGTGAGGAATAAGGCCGCGACTTGTAGCTCAAGGCTACACACGAGTTGAAGGAATTAATTTCGATGAAACTTTTGCACCTATTGCTAGACTTGAGGCTATTCGCATATTACTTGCTTATGCTAACCATCATAATATCACTTTATATCAAATGGATGTGAAAAGTGCATTCCTCAATGGTAAGCTTGAGGAAGAAGTATATGTTGCTCAACCCCGGGTTTTGAAGATCCAAAGAATCCCGACAAACTCTTGAGACTCAACAAGGCCCTCTATGGCCTCAAGCAGGCCCCTCGGCGTGGTATGATACTTTGAAGGAATTCTTCGTGAAGAATGGCTTCACACCGGTTCACTCGACCCTACTCTCTTTACTAAATCTTATGATGGTGAACTATTTGTGTGCCAAATATCGTTGATGATATTATCTTTGGTCATCTTGACCAACATTATAGTGATGAATTTGCCTATATGATGAGTGAAGAATATCAAATGTCTATGATGGGAGAGTTGAAATTCTTCTTAGGTCTTCATCGTCAACAACACAATGGCATATTCATATCTCAGGAGAAATACCTCAAGGATGTTCTGAGGAAATTCGGCATGCAAGATTGCAAAGGCGTCAAAATTCCTATGCCCACAAATGGCCATCTATGCACTGATGAAAATGGTATTGACTTGATCACAAGGTATACCGCTCCATGATTGGTTCTTTATTGTACTTATGTGGATCTAGGCCAGATATAATGCTTAGTGGTTGCATGTGTGCCCGATTTCAAGCTACAAGCGGAATCACACGATAAAATTTGTGAAGCATATTCTTCGATATCTAGCTCACACACCAACACTAGGATTATGGTACCCCAAAGGGCTCTACTTTTGATCTCATTGGATATTACGACTCGACTATCTTTGGTGATCGTGTGGACCGCAAGTCAACATCTGGTACTTGTCATTTCCTCGGATGATCTTTGGTCTGTTGGTCCTCGAAGAAAGCAGGCTGCGTATCACTGTCTCATCTGCGGAAGCTGAGTACATTCTTCTTTGGCTCTTCTTTGTGGATGAAGCAAACTCTCAAGGACTATGGCATCAATGTGAAGAATGTGCCTCTCTCTGTGACAATGAGAGTGCCATCAAGATTGCTCACAACCCAGTTCAGCACTTTCGAAGACAAAGCACATTCAAATTCGTCATCATTTTCTTCGTGATCATGTGTTGAAGGGCTTACATCTCCATCGAGCATGTGAAGGCGAAGAACAGCTAGCCGATATCTTCCCAAAGCCCTTGGATGAGAAGAGATTTAGCAAGTTGCCGTGTGAGCTAAATATCTTAGAATCTTTGAATGTTCTTTGAAAAGGACACACATCCTGACACTTATGCAAAATTGATGACTTAGATGTGCAACAAATGAAGAAAAAGGTTTTCTTCAATCAATGAAGAATAACACTCTAAGTGTGAAGAAATTAATGAAGAATTTGATTCTCAGAACCCTACGACAATTGTATGCAGCGGTGTCTGAAATCATCATTCTTATCTGATTGAGTCACGCCACCACCAAAGTTGAAATCTTCAATTTGAGTTTTTCCTCAGTATTGAAATTATTCAGTTTTTCAAATTCTTCAACTTTGCAAAATCTTCACTGTTTCAGTCGTTTTTCTTCATTGGCTATATATAATATATATATATATATATATATATATATATATATATATATATATGGGTTTATGTCCTCTCTGACATTCACTTATGGCTATTTCTTCAAGTTGCATTTTACGCTAAGTGAATGTGATCGGACCCTTTCCCTCTATGCTATACTCAACCCAATCTATTCACAAATTCTTCATGTGCGTTCTATTTGAAACTCGTTCAAAATCTTCACTGTGTCCTTGTCAGCTGAAGAAATTGCGAACGGAACTTTTAACTTACCTTATCCAAATTTTTGGCTTTGCCGCTCAATCCGTTCCGCTTCCTACGATAGACTTATCTATTCACCCACGATCTAACACGATCTCCACTTTTCAGTACGTGGGTGACACATGTCAAGCGGATGAGAAGGGTCAGGGGCACGTTCGTCCAAAATCTTCGGGCGAACAGTTTTTCACTGTGGCTATATATACCCCCTCTCCCCTTCCTCACTTCCTTCACTCCGCTCGACCGCTCTCTCTCTCGCTCGAGCTTCTCAAACCCTAGCGCCGCCGCTACTCCATCGTCGCCGGTGAGGAAGAGCTTCACTGCCTCGACCTCGTCGCCGTCGTACTTTCAGCGACAATGAAATCTTCACTCCGCCCGCCGTAGCTATCTTCCTCCGCCGAGTTAGGGCGTGGGAGATCTGGCCAGACGAACTTCTAATCTACACTTCTCGGTTAAATCGTGTTCTTGATTCGGGTAATTAAAAGTTACTTTTATTACTCGCTTTGATTCTCAAACCTTCCTGAAAATCTTCAAAGGTGTTTATTCTTCAAGTCTTCACACATATGAACACCTCAAACGAAATAAGCTCTTGATTTGTTTCTCTAAGCAATGATTTTTCTTCAAGATTCCTCAATTGTGTGGATCCTCGATCTATACAACTCTGGAACCTAAGACAAAGATCGCTTAGTGAAATTCTTCAAGGCTCATCTGGTCAAATTCCTCAAACAAGTTCTTTTTGAAAAACCTTCTGAGAACGCATATGACCTCTCCAAATTCCTCGCAACTATACTCTGTTCACAGGTACTCATGTCCGCTGCTGAATCACTAGGTTCTCATCAACTTAACTCATTTGCAGCGTTCCTCGAAGAAAAGTTGCATACTTCTTCAGAGAATTTGATTGCTCAAATTCCTCATCTGAAGACTATGGGACGGTAAGAAAGCCCAGAAAAGGAGGAAAGAGGCTGAGGTCATGACTGCTTTTGAGATACATGAGGACATATATCTGACTATTGCACACTGATGAGGCCAAGTTCGGAAAGGAGAACAAAAATCAGCGCAAGGTGCATCTGAGAGGATTGAAAGGAGATGGGCAAGAGAATGGAGGGAGTACATGTATGTTACTCCAAAGTACATGAAGAAATTCACCTTGAGTCCTCCATGCCCAAGAGCTCCATTGGCTTTGGCCAAGAAGTGACCCCACCGACATCAAGCGTGGTGAGGACTTTCTGAAGAATGGGCCAAGCGCCAAGCCAAGTTTATGAGACAAGCCAAAGAAGCGGTGAGGAAATTCAATGAAGACTACTGCTCTTCACTGCTGGTGCCACTGAGGCCCCTGTCAAGCGCAGAAAATCAATGGCAAAGAAGCCAGCGCACAAGCCAAGTGCTTCACCAACAGTGCCCTCACGGCAAAAATCCTCAGCAATGCCCTCACGGCCAGAATCTTCAATGCCCTCACGGCCAGTTCCTCATGCTGCTCATGCTCCTCCCAAATCGTCAGCTCCTCCTCCAAAGTCCTTAGCAGCTCCTCCAAAGTCCTCAGCACCTGTGCATCTGGCCACGTGCCAAAGGACTGCAGGCATCTCTATTGCCTCACGGTGTCTCAGCAAGTTCCTCGTTGCACCAAATTCTTCATCGGGACCCTGCTGCTTTGAAGACTAAGGCAAGCTATTTGGGCGAGGTCCTCGGCCAAGTCCGAAGAAGAAACAGGTTGCCTTTCAAGTGCCATCTGACGATGAAGCTGATGATGATGAACTTGCAGAAATCATCAGAGACCGACAAGTCAGGGCCTCTCTAGCCAAAGGCACACTGTGCATTGCTTTTGGATCCAAGGCGATCCTTGAATACATTGATCTATGGCACAAGGATCCAAAGACACCTATGCCTGATTTTCATTTGACTCCTGGACAAAGTCACATGCTGACCCATTTCATCTCTGAAGAGAAATGGAAATTTGAGAAGGCAAGGCAGATCAAGAAGGCTCAGTTCAGGAAAGAGAAGTTCCCGAGGAAAAATGTTGTCAGAATGACAACTGAGGAACTCCTCAAGATCCAGTCTGAAATCAAAGCCCTCAGTGATGACTTTGATGCCTATTATGCTGATTGGCAAGGAGCCAAAGTCAGATTTGTCAATCTGACAAAGAAGTTCACAAATGTTGCAGCCCCAACGCAACAAGAAATTCCTCAGTGGAGCCTCTGCTCGACCCTCTTGAAGAACATGCGGCACACCGATGATTTTCAACTGCTGAAGACAATGCTAGTTCGAGGCTGATGACTCCATTCCAGCCGTGAAGAAATTGCCGGGGCATCCACTAGTGGTGCGCTGAAGAAGCCGAAGAAGTCGGGGCAAGCGCAGCGATTGCGCCTAAGGAAATTCAAACAGATTCCTCGGCTCCTCCTGCGCCTACACCAACTCCTATCCTTCCATCCGCATGAGATGTGAAGAAGACCAAGGCTGCAGAGCGAGCTGCAGTGAAGAAAAGGAAAGCATCAGCTGCTTCAAATTCTTCAGCCCCGAAGAAAATGAAGCCTATGACAAGCTCATTTGAAAATCCAATCGATGCTGTTCCAATTTCCTCCATTCCATCAAAGGACCTTGTTCCTTTTGGTGAAGAATATGAGATCCCTAGCGGATCTGATGAAGAAGATCATTCTGCTGCTTCGTCAGAGCAGATTGATGAAGAAATTGAAGTGGACGCGATCCCTTCTACTCCTGTCATTTCCTCGCCAATGCCTCGGTTCACGGTGAAGAAATTTGGCGTTGAAGAAATTGAAGAAGATGTGGATATTGGAAGCACAACACGGTGATGAGCGATGACTTTTGGGACGATCGACATCCTAATTCCCCACTCTTCACTCCAATACAACAAATTCCTCAGTCCCCTGCACCAACAGTTCAAATGGGCTCTAAAGAAACTCATCCCACCTCGTCCGTGCATGAAGAAATTCCAGCCACTAGTCTTTGAAGAACCTTCTTCTTGATCCTTTGAACACGCAGACTGCATATGAAGAGGAACCAGAAAATCCTCAGCCTGAAGAACCCGAGATTGCGATTCCTGCGGTAGTGATGCAACTCACTGACACTCCACTTCCAAAGCCAAACAATCCATTCTCAATGAAGCAAAAGTTCAAGGCTGAAGATTTCTTCGGTGAGCATGTATTCTTCACTGACTACAACCCATATGACTCTGCTCGCATAAGGAAGAGGCGTTTCTGGACTGCTAGTCAAGCCAACTTCTATTCCTCATGCTATTCAACAAAGACAAAGTCTTCGATCATGCACATATTCCTCACGTGGACATGGAATCTACTGCCGGGGCTTGAGCCGGTCCTCGGTGTTCTTCACGATCTTTGGATTGCTGAATTTACATCTTGACATACGTGATTGGAATGAAGAACTCATTCTTCAATTCTATGCGATCTGCACATCACCGGAGATTACGAAGATGTGAACTCATGGGTCTTGGGTGGATGACAGAGAAAATACTCACTACAAGGCACCAACAACTGAATTGCTTCGTGCCCTCCCACTCAGTCCTCCCCTTGATGGTGCCCGTTGCATCTACAGTGAACCTGAGCTTACAAATCACTACATGCAAATTCTGATGAAGCCTTTGAAGCCAGGGCAGGCCCCACGAACCGAATTCCTTGTCAAGGAATTACTATATGTGCCTCGGACTGTCTATCGCATTCTGACGAAGATAATGAGTCCTATCAAAGGCCACGACGCAAATGATGAAGAAGTCGTTGGCATCATGAAGAATATGCTTTTCAATATCATTCATGGCGTTCCCGCTAACTTCCATGATTTCTTCATGAGGACTCTGGCAAATATTTCTATGTCACCTTTTGAGATGAAGCATTATGCACCATGGATTATGTGGTTCATCAGGACTATGTATTCGCTCAATTACCAGGCTGATACTCTGAACCACTGCTACTACTTGCATCGAATTGAAGTCCTCAAGCGGACATTTTCCTCGGTGATGACAAAGGCAAGGCAAGCTGCTGTGATAGATGAAGTCATTTGTCCATTGGATAGTCAATTTCGCAAGGCTGCATCCTACTCCACCAATGATGACTACGCCACACATGACTCTTGCCGCCAATACCTCAGCCAAGCAAAATCCTCAAGCCACAACACCTGGGTGATGGTGATCGTGAGTTACTCCTCGGTCTTCATCGAATGTTGATCGCAATCATAAATGGGTCAAGCGTCGATTTGGTCCAATTCTTCACAACATGACCTCAACACACAATGCGGTGAAGAAAAACCAATACTACCTCCATGAAACCTTCAACCGTACAGGTTGTTCTATCTCATCTCTGTTAGCGGAAGATCTGAAGAACATGGGTCTCAAGGAAGAATTTGACTGGTCTGCACCTCCATAGAAGAAATTCAAGAAGTTCAAGGTTCCTTCCTTGGTGGCCATCTCCTATTCTTCATCGCGGACCGATGAAAATGAAGATTTGGGCGACAACTGCGGCAGGCCCTACTACGACAACCGACCCAACAAAATTTGGCGCTCCTCCATCAACTTGATATTCTTCAGGGGCGTTAGTCCTCAGTTTCAATCTTTTTGGTCATTCGATGACAAAGGAGGAGAAATCTGAGTTAGTCTTCAAGAGGGTCTATTATATGGGTGTTTTTTTGCTAAGTTACAACTCTCGTTCTTCTCAAACTTTTATTGGATCGAGTTGTAATCTTAAACCCGATGGTGCTCTGATACTTTTGATGTGTTCCCTGCATGCTTATTCCTTGTTATATGTTAATACACGCATGCTGAATTACATCAGTCACCATATTTCATCATGCATTTCAAATTCTTCATATTATATGTCAAATGCGTGTATGAATTACAAGATATAGGGGGAGATCTCCATGATTCAACTCTTCAAATGTGCAATTCCTCAAAAGCAAATTCCTCACTATGCACATCTTCAGGGGGAGCTCTTCTATATCTTGCAATCAAATTCCTCAATATCAGTATTTACACTTCATATGTTTATTCCCGTTGAAAACTTAACCTATATTGTCATCAATCACCAAAAAGGGAGAGATTGTAAGTGCATCTAGTGCCCCTTAGTGATTTTGGTGTATTGAAGACTTATAGGTTAAGGGACTAATGTGTTTATGAGTGTACACAGGTCTAGAAGTCTATGAGGAGTTTGATATTTACAGAGAAAGTCGACCCCTAAAAATGAAGTTCTTCAACTGAAGACTTAGATATTCTGAAGACTTTCTAAAGACTTTGAAAGTGAAGAAATTGGTGTGACCTTGAAGAGTTGGTATTCATTTGAGGAACATGAAGCGTGAAGACTTCTGTTTTCGTAGTTTCGTTTTCTCTGTAAATATCGACTAGAGGGGGGGGGTGAGTAGGCGATTTTAATGAATTCTTCACTGAGGAATTTGCCGGTGAGGAAGTTCCTAAGCGAAGAACTACTAGCAGCGGAATAAGTACTCAGAAGTAAGCATAACAGAATACAGGCATGGTCATCATGATGAAATGAAGACAATCACAGTCTGAAAGCGTAAACACAGGATAACACAAGATGAAGACAAGCGGTGAAGAAATTGAGGCGAGGAAATTGAGAAAGTCTTGATCAAAGTCTTCAAACACAGATATGAACAAACACTCAACACGGTAATGAGGTAATGAATGAGTTGAGGAAATAGAACCGATGGGTTGGTGAAGACAATGATTTGGTAGACCAGTTCAAGCTGCTTTGTCTCGGTTATGCGTCTGGTTGGAATTTGAGTATTTAAACTCGAGACACACAGTCCCGGACACCCGATCGGCTGAGCACACACTCAGGACACCAAGTCCTCACCGTATTCTCCTTGAACTAAGGTCACACAGACCTCGTCCAATCACTCGTGGTAAGTCTTGAGCGACTTCCAAACCTTCACAGACTTGGTCACTCGGCGATCCACAATTCCTCTTGGATGCTCTAGACCATGACGCCTAACCGTATGGAAGAGGCACAGTCTTCAAAGGTAACAAGCATCGGATCCACGCAGGATCAATCTCTTCAGTGATGCTCAATCACTTTGGGTTTGTAGGGGTTTGGTTTTGGGTTTTCCTCACTCGATGATTTTTGCTCAAAGTCCTCGGAGGATGGGTTGCTCTCAATTGACAAGTGTCAGTTTCTCTCGGAGCAGCCAACCAACTAGTGGTTGTAGGGGGCGGCTATTTATAGCCTAGGGAGCAACCCAACATGAGAAGACATAAATGCCCTTCAATGATATGACCGCTAGGTGGATAAGATATTTTGGGACAGCTGGCGCCTGACACTGACAGTGATCGGAGGTGACTCTCAAATTCCTCGGGGCTATCATGTTCCTCCTTGTGTAGGCAATCCACAACTGGCGAATTCCTAACTCCTCGGTCAGAACAAATTCCTCGTGACCGGAAGAACTTCGTCTATGTCACTAAAGAAATTGGTAGGCTGTATGAGATTTCCAAAGGCTTCACTCGAAGGGATTGGTAGGTGTAGGATTTTGAGTTGAGCATCACATGGAAATTTTTCCTTAGTATTTCCTCGACCCCCTTTAACAGTACGGTGTTCCTATGACTCAAGAAAGAGAAAACTAAACTACGAAAACAAAAGTTTTCACGCTTCATGTTCCTCAAATGAATATCAAGTCTTCAAGGTCACACCAATTTCTTCACTTTCAAAGTCTTCAGAAAGTCTTCAGAATACCAAAGTCTTCAGTCGAAGAGCTTCATTTTTAGGGGTCGACTTTCTCTGTAAATACCAAACTCCTCATAGACTTATAGACCCGTGTACACTCATAAACACATTAGTCCCTTAACCTATAAGTCTTCAATACACCAAAATCACTAAGGGGCACTAGATGCACTTACACACGCTGAAAACCATGGCCCTTCCACCGCTCTTTTCGAGGATGATCTCGCGGAGCTGGAAGCCATTGGCTTCCTTCTCGAGCTTTGGCACCCATCGTGTGTCCACTTCATCCTCCACTTTCTTGGAGAAATCTTTTTCATTGATCAGTACTGCCTTCTTTTCGACGAGTGCACCTCCATTAGGGCTCATGTTGCCCTGTTCAAGGGTACCACTCTCCCTGATGCTCTCACAGTCCAGCTAAACCTCGGCCATCCGGACACTGAGGGAGTCCTGGACTAGGGGGTGTCCGGATAGCCGAACTATCATCACGGCCGGACTCCAAGACTATGAAGATACAAGATTGAAGACTTCGTCCCGTGTCCGGATGGGACTTTCCTTGGCGTGGAAGGCAAGATTGGCGTCTACGGATATGTAGATCTCCTACCATTGTAACCGACTACGTGTAACCCTAACCTATCCGGTGTCTATATAAACCGGAGGGTTTTAGTCCGTGGGGCGAACAACAATCATACCATAGGCTAGCTTCTAGGGTTTAGCCTCCTTAATCTCGTGGTAGATCTACTCTTGTACTACCCATATTATCAATATTAATCAAGCAGGAGTAGGGTATTACCTCCATCGAGAGGGCCCGAACCTGGGTAAAAACACCGTGTCCCTTGTCTCCTATTACCATCCGCCTAGACGCACGGTTCGGGACCCCCTACCCGAGATCCACCGGTTTTGACACCGACATTGGTGCTTTCATTGAGAGTTCCTCTGTGTCGTCACCGATAGGCCCGATGGCTCCTTCGATCATCAACAACGACGCGGTCGGTGAGACTTTTCTCCCGGACAGATCTTCAGATTCGGCGGCTTCGCTGCGGGCCAATTAAGCAGCCATCCGGAGCAGATCGAAGCTTCGCCCGCCATCGGTCAGATTTGGAAGTTTGAACTATCTGGCCGATGTCCGCGGAGACTTGATCTTCGACGGATTCAAGCCCTGACCGGCGTGCCGCCTTTGTCTCGATGGGTATGATCTAGCTCTGCCGCGAGCGATTGCCACGGAGGCCGCACCGACATCCGCTCCGACCCTTAATCCGGGCCGGATTCCTGATCGAGGACAAGTGGTTGGGCGCGCCTCGGGGCTACAATCTCTACGGCGATTGAGCGAACTCCATCCTTGTCGCTGCGAAGACCTTGACTCTGTGGTGCGGACTCCTCTCCGGACTCCGAACCCTCCGCGCCCTGCCAATCGAATCCGATTGGGCGCGGTCATGGAGTTCACCGCGGAGACATCTTTATTTTCGCCCTTTGGCGACATCCTAAATTCACTAAAGTCTCTCTCTTTATCCGGAGAGCCTGGCGGACTACGGACAGGAATGTTGGGACTCTGGACGACGAAGAAATTCAACGCCCACCCACCACCCACTTTGTAGCCGCAGCCGATGATTTAACCAACATGCTCGACTTGACTCCGAAGACATCGGCGGTATGGGCGGCGATGCGGAGGCGACCAAGACCAGCGCCTACTGAGGGCGCTGGAAGGCCACCTCGTCATACGACATATACATGGTGGACATCCCAAAAGATGGGAGCGGCGATGGAACAACGGAGGATGACCCCTCCAAGAAGCAATAAGCGCCCGGCGTCGGTGGCGCCGCTCTAAATCCCGCCACAGCAAAAGCGGTGATTCCGGCACGGAGATAATAACACCACGGGCGGTGCGAAGACAACCCCCCTCAGCGGGACTCGGTAGCGGAGGAGGAGAGCGCAGAATCCGCCTGACGGTCTTGGCAGAAAAAGAGGTCGAGGGCGATAATTATCGCCTCCCTCCGAAGATGAGGCAAGCCTCGACGGCAACGAATTTATGTCGTGCACGAGGATCCCGCCGAGCAGGGCGTTTCAAGCGCGGGCTTATAGCCACGGCTAGCAGCCTCAAGAAAAAGCGACAACGACTTAGAGCTGACCAAGACACGCTGGGCAGCGGATGGGTGAAGTCCTTGCAGCGAAGAGTATGAACTTCGAGCGCCCCTCAAAAGCTACCCCAAGCGCAGGCCGTTGCCTCGTCGGAGGAGGAAGCACCCAAGTCACCGGCAGACGACATGGCGGACCGGCCACCCGTGGCATGACGGAGAAGCCTCTCGGCCCTCCGCTCAAGCCACACCCGGCGCCGCTCAAAAAGTACCAAGGCACGAGAAAGCGCCGGACTTGCGAGATATATTGGAGGATAAGGAAAAACATACAAGATCGATCTCACGAATCGCGTGGGCGTAACGACTCGGGATGATTACCATCATGCGGATCTGAAGAAAACCCGGCCGGGCGAACACGATGAACAAAGCTCATATGAGCTATGTCGTGATATAATATCTGAGGCGCCGCACACCCACTATGCTTCACAGATGAAGTAATGGATCATCAAATCCCCGAGGGCTTCAAACCTGTAAACATCGAATCATACGATGGTACCACAGATCTTGCGGTCTGGATCGAGGACTATCTCCTCCATACCCACATGGCCCGCGGTGACGATCTACATGCCATCAAATACCTCCCACTGAAGCTTAAAGGACCAGCTCGGCATTGGCTCAACAGCTTGCCAGCAGAATCAATTGGTTGTTGGGAGGACCTGGAAGCCACATTCCTTGATAACTTCCAGGGCACATATGTGCGACCACCAGACGCCGATGACCTCAGCCATATAATTCAGGAGCTAGAAGAATCGGCCAGACAATTCTGGACACGGTTCCTAACAAAGAAAAATCAAATCGTTGACTGTCCGGATGCAGAGGCCCTTGCAGCCTTCAAACATAACATCCGCGACGAATGGCTTGCCCAGCACCCAGGACAGGAAAAGCTGAAACCCATGGCAGCTCTCACAACACTCATGACCCGCTTTTGTGTGGGAGAGGACAGCTGGCTAGTTCGAAGCAACAACTTGGCCAAACACCCTGATAGTTCGGATACCAAGGACAACAATGGCAGGTCGCGTCGCACAAGAACAAAGCGCCGCGTGCGGCGATAATGCTTGAAGATACGGCCGTCATTGCGGATTCAGAGGCTCTAAACCTGTCGTGGAAGAAGCCATTCAAAAGAAATACCCAGGGCCCGTCAAACTTGGACCGAATACTTTCGATCGCTTGTGCGGATACATGGCACCCTCGAAAAACCAGCCAATCACACCAACAGGGATTATTGGGTGTTCAAGCAAGCAAGCAAGTTAAGTGCCGAACTCAATGACAAGGGGCTGCATAGCGATGATGAGGAAGAGCCCCGGCCGCCGAACAATAGGGGACAGAAGGGCTTTCCCACACAAGTGCGGACGGTGAACATGATATACGCAACCCACATACCCAAAAGGGAGCGGAAGCGCGCACTAAAGGGGCGTATATGCGATGGAGCGATCGCCCGAAGTTCAACCTATGGTCTTCCTGCCCGATCACCTTCGATCGAAGGACCACCCACTAGCATCCGTCCACGGCGGTTTCGCCGCATTGGTCCTTGACCCAATTATTGTGGATTTCACCTCACCGAGTCACGATGGGCCGGCGGTAGCAACTGAACCTACTTTATCGGGATACGGTCGCCAAAATGGTCATAGACCCCTCAAGGATTAAACCTACAAAGACAACCTTTAAAGGCGTCATACCGGGTGTAGAGGCCAATTATGCGAGCTCGATTACACTCGAAGTGGTCTTCGAATCCCGGATAACTTCCAAAGCGAAGAGTTAATCTTGACATCGTCCCGTTCGCGGCGGCTATCATGCACTTTGCTCGTCACGAACCGCATTTGCAAAGTTCAATGCGGTGCCGCCTACGCATACCTCAAGCTCAAGATGCGGGCCCTCGAGGAGTAATCACGGTCAATGGAAACACCGAGCGCTCTCTCCGAATGGAAGAGCACACGGCTAACCCCTCGCGGCGGAGAAAAGCAACCTCTCACGGTAATTCTCGAGTCCGGCCACTAAGCGTCCGGACAACATCAGCGCCGGAGTAACCTACAACAAGACCGCTGACACGATTCAAGCAGCGTAGCAATCCGGCCCCAACCCCCGCCCTCGCGACATGGCGCAGCCAGTACTGTGCGTACATAACTACACTCTGGAGATACCATGGGCATAAGGGGAGGGGCACGACCACGGCACGCCTGGGATGCGGCTCAACCGCACCAGGGGCTCCCGATTATGTCATTCTTTTCCTTTTTTCTTTTTTCCTCCTTCTTCTTACTTTCAGGACTCCGTTTTCTAGAAGTCCTGTCCGGCACTAGAATCGCCGAACTCACGATGCAACAGCCAGGGAAGCAGAAAGCCACGTCGAGTGTTCAGGTGGTCTCTATTACGAGCATTATACTTGTTTTACATACCATCCCATGACTTACCCACGGAGAAGGACATGTTAGATAGTCCCATCCCTTGCTTATTGCACTATTTGTATCGTTCTGCCTTCATTGCAGTACCTTTTTGAATAAACAATACATAGCTTTTGCCTATTATTGCACTCCTTTCTTTATCTATATATATATGTTCATTTCATGACATGTTGCACCCGTACACTTTGGTATGGCCAATACACCAGGGGCTCAAGTACCCCAAAAGTATGGTGTGATAAGTCCGAACACTTTCACAAGTGCAGCACCCCGAACTTATAGCATTATATGCATCGGCTCCGAATCATGTCTTGGGTCAATAGTTGGGTTTGCCCGGCTCCTATGTTTTGGTACCTTATGTTCCGTTATATCGGCTAAGGTAGCACTAGGAGAACAACTGCGATCGTGCCCCGGTTGAGCTCGGTTCAGCACCTCAGTAGAGAAAGCTAAAACTGACCGTCATGATAGAGGCGAGAGCGATCGCTGTTCGAGAGGTTTTGGGTCCCTAAAGACTTATGCCGCTTAGGCGAGGAACCGAATTGTCCGGCCAAAGGCGTGGATAGCGCCCGAACTTCGGTCTTCGAATACTAGGGGCTTCGCCGAAATTTAAAATTATAGAATTCTATGGCTAAGTGAGAGTGTTCAAGCATTATAAGTCCGGTTGCCTTGTTCATTGCGTTGAGCGCCTCCCTAGATGGATCCAAGAATGGGAACAAGAGTGCTCAAGTTTATCCGAACACCCCAAGACTTTCGTGGCATGAAATTTGAAGCCAACGACTTGCCATCTCTCAAATTTGATAAACGGCCGCACAGAAGGTAATATTTTAAATTAACAACCGTTGCTTAGCGCATATGAACAAGTTTTCAGCGTACAGGATAACAAATGCGATATTCAAAAATTACATCTTTGGAGCACTCATCCGCTATTTGGCGGGCACCCTTCAGGAGGCCCTCATAGTACATTTCGGGCGTGCGATGCTCCTTGCCCTTCGGTGGCCCGCCCGTCACAAGCTTCTCCGCATCCAACTTGCCCCAGTGCACTTTAGCACGGGCAAGGGCCCGACGGACACCTTCAATGCAGACGGAGCGCTTGATGACTTCAACCCGTGGACAGGCGTCCACCAGCCCTTACTAGCCCAAAGTAGCTCCCGGGCATGGCTTCCAATGGCCACGATCGAACTATGAGGCCCTTCATGGCCTGTTCGGCGACCTTGTGGAGCTTCGACCAAGCTGCTTGACTGGTCTCTTAGGGGCACCGGATGTCCGGCCTCAGCATATTGAGACCAGAACACCTTCTCCGTTGAGCTCCCCTCCTTGGCGCGGTAGAATGCGGCAGCGTCAGCCACACTACGGGGCAGATCTGCGAATGCTCCTGGAGAGCTCCAAATCCAGGTAAGTAATAGGTAATTCACTTTCACATGCTTGCTTTGCATAAAGAATGCCTTACCCGCCGCTATCTTCTTTAATGATTCAATTTCTGGAGGGCTTTTGGGCCTCGGCCTTAGCAGCTTTGGCACTCTCAAGAGCCGAGGCAAGCTCGAGACTCTCGGGTCTTGAGTCACGCTCCAAACCCTCGTGCTTTTTCACGAGAGCACGGAGCTCTTGCCGCACCTCCGCCACTGCGCCTCCCCTTCTCTCGCTTCGGTGCGCTCCTTGGACGCTTTGCTTTCGGCACGGACACCGCTTCCTTGAGGTCGCCACCTCGTTCGTGGCCCCCCAGTACTCCATGTTATTACTGTTATTTTTTGTCAAACGAAACCTTTCTATATGGTATTTTTTTATTAATGTATTACTTACCTTCCTTGTACTCGAGCTGATTCTTTGAAAGGCCGAGCTCGTTCTCGGACCGCTCGAGGCTCTGCTTCAATACATTGACCTCCATGATCGGTCGACATAGGTCGCCAGCGACACTGCATTCCCATATTGACATACTTATGTTAGACTCATGCGTATATCTTTTTAGATCCTTAGTCCGGCTTTTCTTTCCGAACACCGAACTAAGCATCATGGGCTACTGTCTATGCGGTAATATTTTTACATATTCTAAACTCACCTCAAAGCCTGTTAGAAGGCTGATGCAGGCTAGCTCGGCCCGCTCTTGGCGGATCTGAACTGTCGAATCACCGCACTCATAGCGATGGCGGTGCTCCTCCTGATGGAGGCTGACATTAAGCGCCTCCGATGAGTTATCCGGTGCCTCGGTTGGACGGAGGACACCGGTGTCTTACCCTTCTTACAAAGGGACCGCTTGGGACTCCGGAACGGCTGAAGGTTACGGCATGGAGTCCGAGACGAGGGTCGGGCTTAGAGCCTGGGGTCTCGCCCCCACGCGCCTGAGTCCGGGAGGTTGCCTTGCGGCGCCTCTGCGCCACCTCCTCTTGACCAGCCCCCCTTGGGGCACCACCTCGGCGTCGTCCATGGCGTGAGGCGGCGATGAGGCGGCCGCAAGTGAAGTACTCTCCATTTCCGATGAACCCAGGGACCCGCTCGACGAAGCGGCGAACTTGCTCTTGGGCGGGCTGCATGATTGTTCGGCATTAGAGAACACTATGCAATAAAAAAGCCATGGGTATCCGGACACTTACGATCTCGCCAGGGGCTTGACCCTCGTTGGCCACTCCTCCTCGTCGTCGTCGACGTTGGTGGAGAAGTCCGGAGGAAGGGTCCTTCCCTTCTTAGACCCTCCGGCCTCCCGGTTGGGCGGCCTTCCTTTTCCTTTCCTCCCACTGGGAGAGGCTTCTTTTCCTCCTCCTCGTTCTGGAGAAGATTACGCTTGAGAATCGGCGACACCTGGCGTCGGGAGCTCCTTCGAGTTACCGTGGCCTCCTTCTTAGCCTTCTTCTCGGCACCACATGGGTACCGGAGCCAGCAGCCCGTCAATCAGGCGTCCATTTGGGTCTTCCGGCAAAGGCGGACAGTTAATCTGTCGGGGCGTCTTCAACCGATCTGTCAAAGATTAGGGAGTTTTAGATCCCACATAGAGTCAATCTATGAAAAAGAGTCCCGTAAAGGGTAAAATAACTTACCTCGCCGGCTTGACGCTGTGAGCTGTATCCGTGATCTTTGTTAGCGGATGCGGGGCTTGGCGCCCTTGAACAGCACCTTCCGGGCATCTTAAATGCATGATGTCGAAGAGCCGGCTCAAGGTTCGGTCTTTGTGCAGGATCAAACTCCCACAAATTAAAGGCACGTTCTGGCATGGGAGAATCCGGCGGATGAGCATGACACGGACTACGTGGACAAGCTTGAGCTTCTTGTCCACCGGGTTCGGACACGAGTTTGGAGTCGGTCAGCTCTTCCGAATCACCCCACTTCAGGCCCGTCTCTTTCCATGATGTGAGCCGTGTGGGGGAGCCAGATCTGAATTTGGGGGCCGCCGCCCAGTTGGAGTCACGCGGCTCGGTGATGTAGAACCATCCCGATTGCCACCCCTTTATTGTCTCCACGAAGGAGCCCTCGAGCCAAAGGACGTTGGGCATCCTGCCCACCATAGCGCCTCCGCACTCCGCTTGTCGGCCGCCCACTATCTTGACAGCGTTAAAGGTCTTCAACCATAAACCGAAGTGGGGTTGGATGCAGAGGAAGGCCTCGCACGACGATAAGCGTCGAGATATTGAGGATGAAGTTTGGGGCGGATCGTGGAAATCCGGGCCATAGTAGAACATGAGCCCCGGACAAATGGGTGAAGTGGAAAACCTAGTCCGCGAAGGAAGTGGGTGAGGAACACCACCCTCTCATGGGGCCTGGGGGTGGGGATGAGCTGCCCCTCGTCGGGTAGCCGACACGCGATGTCGCCGGACAAGTATCCGGCCTCCCGCAGTCTTGTGATGTGCCCCTCCGTGACGGAGGAGGCCATCCACCTGCCTCCCGCTCCGGACATGGTTGGAGAAGGTTGAGGTGGGATGTGCGGACTTGGGCGCTGGAGCTCGAGTGTGCGAAAATGGATGAGCAAAGGAGGAAGAAGGTGTAGGTGAAAATGTGGATCCTTATCCCCTTATATGAATGAGACGAAGCTATCGTCCCCCACCAACTGGTAAAACTTCGCTTATCTCCCAAGCGCCGTAATCAATGGCGCGGATGGGTTACCCACGTCCGTATTGATGAGAATCCCGGAATAAGGGGGCACGATCTATGCTTTGATAAGACGTGCCAAGGAAACCGCCTCGCCAAACGCGCCAAGGTGGAACGGTAAAAAACGATTCATATAAAGGCCTAGCCGTGGTGTGATGTCACGCCGCGGAATACGTCAGCAGATCTGGGCAAAAGATATTCTCTCTACGGTGGTATGTGGAACTTGTTTTTGCAGAGCCGGACACTGTCCTTGTATTCAAAACCTTATATGAAGTATTCGGAAGAGGAACCCGCCTTGCAATGCCGAAGACAATATGCGCGCCGGACTCGTCGTCATTGAAGCCTGGTTCAGGGCTCTTGAGGAGTCTGGACTAGGGGGTGTCCGGATAGCGAACTATCATCACGGCGGACTCCAAGACTATGAAGATACAAGATTGAAGACTTAGTCCCGTGTCGGATGGGACTTTCCTTGGCGTGGAAGGCAAGCTTGGCTATACGGATATGTAGATCTCCTACCATTGTAACCGACTACATGTAACCCTAACCTATCCGGTGTGTATATAAACCGGAGGGTTTTAGTCCGTGGGGCGAACAACAATCATACCATAGGCTAGCTTCTAGGGTTTAGCCTCCTTGATCTCATGGTAGATCTACTCTTGTACTACCCATATTATCAATATTAATCAAGCAGGAGTAGGGTATTACCTCCATCGAGAGGGCACGAACCTGGGTAAAAACACCGTATCCCTTGTCTCCTATTACCATCCGCCTAGACGCACAGTTCGGGACCCCCTACCCGAGATCCGCCGGTTTTGACACCGACAGTACCACTCTCCCTGATGCTCTCACAGTCCAGCTACCCAATCTTGCCATCCTAGTTGTACAGCTTCATGAGCATGGCAAGGTCACACGCATCGGCCCAAGCGACCCATCTCCCTTCTCCTCTGCTGGGGACTCAGAATCCGCCTCGGATTCGGCTTCCGACTCGGACTCCCCCGCTCCGGATCCTTCTGTTGGCCTTCAGTGTGCCGATGCAGCCATGGTAGCTTTTGGCCCTTTCATCGTCTCACCAGAATTTCCACAGGTCCTACCACCTTCCTAATCAAGAAACGCCTCGCTTGCCGCTGACGCCTTTGTTGAGCTTGCCATCAGTTCATCTGACGATAAGTCCTTTTCGCCAAGGTTGGTTTGGCACCTCCAGTCCTTTTGGATTCCATCCTGGCTAATATGCAGCCCTTGCTGGCCGATCATCATTCAGCTAACCCCGATCTGCCTCCAAACACTTCTCCGGTAGACTGTGTGCCTCCCTCTACTCCCGTCCTTGCTGCCGCAGCTGCTGTTCCAGCCGCCTTGACGTTGGCGCCACGTGCTGCAGATTTAGTGGTGTACTCTCGCCGTCGCAGGGCTGCTGTGGCGTTGGCGCAGCCCCCAGCCTACCATGGATCTTGAGGCTGATCCGGTGGTGCATGAGGTCGTTGCCAAGAAAGGACGTGCCTGTCGTAGGCGGGCCAGCTCTGTTCTGCATGTCAGGCGGAGTGCTCGGCTCGCTGAACTGGAGCCATACAAGAAGGAGACAATGCAGGACAAGGCCTCCAAGGCAAAAGCCAAGCGCCTGATGTTGGGCAACTCTGCTCGTGATTTTGAGGATGCCGTGCAATCCGCTTCTTTACTACGATGATGTTCACTGGCTCTCCCAGCATACTGGCGATGCGGCTCTAGAGTGTGGCTTTTCACCTGATGAGGCCGAGTTCGTGACTTCGACTGCTGGTGCCGTTGCCAAGTGATCTATGTATTGCTGCATCAAGAAGTTTGGTTGCTGCCGCTGCTTGTGTTGGCCGCCAGACATACCTGTATCCGTATGTGTCCGTATCCGTAGTTTGGTTCCAAGTGTCATGTATTTCCCTTTTAAGCTGGTGTTTGTTGTAGTGCTTTATGTCTAGCTCGACCTTGTCGTTCTGTTTGTGGAATGTAAGAGGATTAGGTGACAAAGGAAAATGCACTGAAGTTTTATATGACTTAATGTCTCTCAAACCAAACCTTTTTATTATTCAAGAAACCAAACTGGCATCCTATCAGATCCTTCCTCCCTTGATTTTGTTAGCTATCTCCCAGCGCATGGCACTGCTGGTGGGCTACTAATGGCTGTCTCTACTACCTCCCTATTGGTCAAGTCGCAGGTCAATCACTCGTTCTGTAACTCCGTTACGCTTCAATCTCTCGCTTGTCCAACCCCTTTCGTTGTTACCAACATGTACGCCAACTGCTCGAGCTCTCAAAAGCGACTTCCTCGACGAATTAAAAAGTATTCCCCCCTTGGAAAACACCCCATGGTTAGTCATAGGCGACTTCAATCTAATTCGCTTCCCTCATGAGAAAAATAATCCCAATTTCCATCATCTTGAGGCCAATCTCTTCAACGACACCTTGGACCACCTTGTGCTACTAGAACTACCCCTCCTGGATAGGAAGTTCACCTGGACGAATAATCAAGACTCACTTGTTCTAGAATGCGTCGACCATGCTTTCTTCAACTTAGCCTGGAACAATTACTTCCCAAACTGCTCGCTCACCTCCCTGCCATGCCTCACATCTGACCATATTCCACTTGTCGTATCCATCTCTACCTCCATCCCACGCTCCCACCTTTTTCGGTTTAAATGTTCCCGGGCCTTGCATCCGGCCTGCCGACGTACTATAGCTCAGGCTGCCGCCTAGCACAACCAAACCAGCCCATCCCCCTCATCCAACCTAGCCCAAACACTTCAAACCTGTCATTCGCGCCTAAAGCAATGGGCCAAAACCCTCAGACCACCACCCGTCAGAGAGCAACGTTGTAAGACTGTTCTTAAGCTGATCGATGCTAAAGAGGAATCTCGCTCTCTCTCTGTAGCCGAGTCTTCCCTACGAGTTGTCCTAAAGCGCTCCCTCCATCGAGCCAACCGTGATCGTATGATGGCAATCAGACAACGAGAAAAAGTTAAGCGCGCCATTTGGGGTGATGAAAATACAATTTTTTTTTCATGTCTGTGCTTCCCAACACTTCCACAAAAACCAGATCCCATTGCTTCATGTTCTAGACCAGGACTTCTCTGCCCATGATCAAAAAGCCTATATCCTGATGGATTTCTATCAAAACCTGCTAGGCTGCCCGGCGGCCACTTCATGGAATTTTGATCTATCACACCTCTACGCTACCCCGGTGCCTCAACTCCGCCATCTGGATGCCCCTTTCACCCCTAACGAAATCAAACTCGCCTTCTTGCACATGAACCGCAACGCTAGCCCAGGTCCCGATGGCTTTGCTCCCTTCTTCTACAGTTCGGTCTGGAACTCCATAAAACACAATCTCATTGCTTTCTTTCATGATTTCTATAATCTTACATCCCAAACGGAGCGTTTCAACAGATCCTTCATTGTACTTCTACCTAAAAAAGATGGTAGCAACACTGTGGATGCCTTCCGTCCTATCTCCTTGCAGAACTGTCCAATCAAAGGCATTGCCAAGCTCCTTACCAATCGTCTAAAAACTTTCATTCCTCTTCTCGTTCACGGTGACCAAACATGTTTTATTTCTGGACGATGTATTGCTGAAAATTTCATCTACGCTACAGATTCCCTTAACCGTTGTCATAAACGAAAGGCTGCAACAATAGTCCTCAAACATGACTTCAAGAAAACATTTGATTGCATCTCGTGGCCTTCTCTTCTCAAAATTCTACACCATCGGGGTTTTCCAGATTGCCTCTGCTCCTGGATTGAGGACTTACTTTCTACCAGAAAAAATGCAGTCATTCTAAATGAGGCCCCTGGAAGTTGGATTTAGTGCAAAAACAGCCTCTGTCAGGGTGATCCCATTTCACCTTATCTGTTTATCATCGTTGTTGATGTTCTTCAACATCTCATCTTGTCCGATGCCTCTGATCAAGCCAATGAGCTCCACCATCCCGTCTACAATGACCTCCCGCCCTCTATTCTCCAATAGGCCAACGATACTCTCATCATTGCCCATGCCTCCACTACTGCTGCCCGCAAGCTCAAGCAGCTTCTAGATGATTTTGCACTAGCAACCGGCCTTTGCATAAATTTCTCCAAGACAACTTCCGTCCCCATGAATGCTGAAGCCACAACTGCCTCCTCAATTGCACAGATATTTGGTTGCGCTACCTCTGGGTTTCCCAAAACCTATCTCGGCCTTCCCCTATCCCCCACTAAGCTCCCCCCTTCGGCCTTCCTGCCTCTTCTCTCTTCATCTGAGATCACTCCTGCACTGGTGGTGTAAAATTACTCAATCCGGCTGGGAGGCTCGTGCTCATTTCATCCGTTCAGGACTCTCTCTTGACTTACTTTATGACGGTTTTCAAAATTCCAAAGAAGACGCTAAAGATGTTGGATGCCATTAGATGGGCCTTCTTCTGGGCTGCTAAGGAGACTTGCATGGGCTCCAAATGTTTGATTGCTTGGAAAAATGTTTGTAAACCGATTTTTTTGGTGGTCTAGGTATTAAGAATCTAGCTGTTCAGAATGACTGTCTTCTTATGAAGTTTGCTTACAAATACCTCACACATGACGACACCTCTCAACTACCTTGGATTGCCTGGTTAGATAAGCAACACCTTTACATCCTATCCCACATACCATCCTGCCAAAACCCTTCTTTCCTAACCAAAATCATCCAAACGCAGCTACACACCTTGCTACCTATCACCTTTGTGCTCACCAACAATGGCCAGAAGACCTTCTTCTGGCTTGATACCTGGCTACTGCCAACCTCCCTAGCCACTACTTTCCCGTGCCTTTATTTCCACTCTACAAACTTTTTCATCCGAGTGGTACATATCATGCGAGACGGGATACATGCGAACCTGTCGAACAGGATAACCTCGGCCGCCTCATGTGAGCTTCATCTGCTCTTTGCTTGTTGTTGCAGGATCTTCAGCTGATGGATGGGCAGGATGAGAGGTTCTTGCTGCATGAAAAAAACTACTCTTCCAAAGCCACTTACAACATTCTGATGCATGAAGACAATGATGATGATCATGCTGACCTAATTTGGAGATCCAGAGCGCCGCAAAAGCTCAAACTATTTTCCTGGCAGCTCTTTCGAGGACGAGTAAACACTCGTGCAAATCTGTCCTTCAAGCACATGGCCGATTCCGCCAGCTATCCACGATGTGCTGGCCCCTCTGAAGATACTACTCATCTATTCATTGCCTGCCCGCGGGCTATGCATATTTGGGCACATCTAGGCCTCTCCGCTACCCACAAGTTCCAGGACCTCTGGTTGGTCCCCTCCCCCTGCAGCAGCTGGACGACAGGGTCTGGCCGGAAGTGCTTCTCGTCGTTCTCTGGAAGATTTGGGACTCCCGCAATGCGACTGTTTTCCGTACTGAAGATTACTCTTCTCGTACAACCATTCAGAACATTGTAACTGACTTTGAGCTCTTCTCGCACCGCTTTAGGGATCATGCTGACAAGGTAGCTGCCACGTCTTGGCTTGGCTACCTTACCACACGGCTTGCCTTGCTCTTGTAATCTGTAACTGCCACTACTGGGCCCCTTCTGGCCTCTTGAGTAATATATTCAGGTGCGGATCCTCTCCCCCGGTGATTCCTCAAAAAAACATTACAGGGAGAGCTAGTTATGTTCTCTTGGTCTATTGAGCAGCGAGTTAGCCTTGCGCCTGCTTGCCACATGCCAAAGCCCTGCTTCCTCGACGACCTTTTCAAGTAGCGCGAGCGCCGTAGATCGTTGGTTGTTGAGGATTCTTACATTTCGCTCATTCCACGTGATCCACCATATGCGTTGCACCAGAGAGCTCCATGCCTTCCTCTCTTTCGGCGGGACCATGCCGGTTGTCTGGTCGGACCATTCCAGCAACGAGCTAGTTGAAGGTGTAGGCGCCAATACCAGCGACATGTTGCATTGTTGGAGAACAGATTGCCAAAAGCTCACTGTGTACGGGCACGTTGCGAGCAGATGCAGAGCATCCTCCAGCGGCCCAGCACAAAGAGCACAGGCAGGGTCATGCGACCATCCCTTCTTGGCGAGCATGTCCGCCGTATTGCAGCGTCCAAGGATCGCCAACCACCGAAACACCTTTCACTTCCCAGGGGCATCCGACTTCCAGATGAACTTGTCGAAACTGGACCTTAATGACCCTTCAAATTGGATGCGGTATGCTGATTTTGATGAGTATTTTCCATTAGCAGTCCACCTCCAAGTGATAGAATCCGGTTCCGTTCCCAGCTTCGTGTGATGAATCTCGGACCAGAGGACAGTGAACTCCCGCGTGGCCTCGGCAGGAGCTTACATTTGGATGCACGACCCACCGTTAAATCGATCATCGCTGAGCGACCGTCAAGTTTTTCCTGGTGCAGTGGGCAAAAAGGGAGGGGAATCTAAACTGAAAACACATCCCCTTGTGCCATGGCTCCCTCCAAAAGGAAATACGCGCTCCATCCCCAAGGTGGAAGAGGACTGATGCATTGAACAAGTTTCTCACCCTTTGGTTGATTGGAAGATCTAGACCATGCCACGACTTGCCGGGCTCGGCCCAAGACTGCCATAACCAACGCACGCGGAGGGTCGCGCTCTGGGCCGCCAAATCAATTATACCGAGGCCACCGAAGTTCGTTGGGCGGCACACAAGTTTCCAGTCGGCAAGGCACTTTCCACCGATAGTAACTTCCTGTCCACCCCACAAGAATTCCCGACGCACCTTGTCCATCAGTTTTTGCAGCCAAGCTGGCATATGAAGTGCGATCATATGGAATATAGGCATTGCAGATAGAACCTATTTGACAAGGTCAAGCCTGCCATCAAGGGAGAGGAGAGCCATCTTCCACCCCATCATCTGTGCAAGAACCTTGTCACGGATCGGTTGTAGCTTGGCTTTTTCAACTTCTTGTCGGACAGTGGCATACCGAGGTATTTGCAAGGGAACCCCTGGACCGGGAAGTCAAAACCCCAAAGCACCTCATGCAGATCGATTCCCTCACAGCAGATTGGTGTCACGGAGGACTTGTTGATATTTGTGTGAAGGCCCATGGCATCCCCAAACAACATCAGAATCTGTTTAACCACCTGAACTTCCCTACTGTTAGGAGCAATAAATATGACGGCATCGTCGGCATACAAGGAGGTCCTGAACTACAACTGAAGCTCCCCAATTGGCCCTAGAATCCCCTTCTCCACCACCAAGTCAAAGAGGGATGCCAAACAATCCATAACGATGACAAAGAGCAGGGGGGAAAGGGGATCCCCCTGTGGCAGACCCTTATGCGAGACGATGGAATCCGAGAGATCGCCATTGACCAAAATCCTGGTGGACGCTGAGTAGAGAATGGCGGCCAGACTGTTGGTCACTTTCCTCCCAAACCCCCTTCCTACCAATAGCTTGAGCAAGAACTCCCAAGATACAGTGTCGAACACCCTCTGAATATCGAGCTTTAGCATGAGGGTCGGAGTTTTTGATTTGCGGAATGCCTTGGCGAGCCCACCGACATAGCTGTAGTTGTCATGGATGGCCCTCCCTTGGATGAATGCGTTTTGGCAAGGCCTACGAGCTCATGCATCCGTTTCTGCAACCTCACATCAAGAATTTTGTTGATCAGATTGGAAAAACTGCAAACAAGACTAATGGGTCTGTAATCCGTTGCAGCCATGGCCTCTGCATTTTTTGGCAGCAACACAATGGTGGCCTGGTTTAGCTGGTGGAGGTGGGCCGTGGAGCTGTTCTGGACAGCCCTTAAAGCGTTGATCAAGTCCCCCTTAATTGTTGTCCATCAGTGCTTATAAAAGCCCTGTGAACCCATCAGGACCGGGCGCCCAGTTCCCGTCTAGTTCCATGATGATACGCTGGACCTCCTCTTCAGTGATCTCCTCTTCAAGCTCTCTCAAGTCAATCCGCCGGTACCCCAAGGCAGCCAGATTCAGGCATCGAGGTCTCAACCTTTTCTCTCCAAAAATGTGATCAAAGTGAGTGTGGATGGACTTTACTTTGGAGTCCTGATCTATTAGAATTATACCGTCCACCATCAGCCGGATAATGTGGTTCCTGCAACGACGCGAAGATGCTTTCGCCTTGAAGAACCTGGTTCCCGCGTCTCCCTCTTTGATGTTATTGACCCTTGATTTTTGCCTCCATATTGCTCTGTCAAGTGTGGCATAAACCGAGTCTTTGCACCTTCAACATAGCATGGAACTGCCTTTCATCAGTAGTAAGTTGCCTGCTGTCCATGGCTTTATCAAGCCGGCCGATGAGTTCATCGGTGATCGCCGTTTTAATTTTCAGGTTGTTGCAGAAGCTAGCTTGCCAGCAACCCATCGCCTTCACTGTGGTAGCTAGCTTGGCTGCAAAACGACAGATAGGGTCTCCCAGAGCTGGCGTCCCCAGCCAAGCCCGTGTAACCACCTCCTCAAAATCCTGGAACTTCACCTAGTGGTTTTGGAACTGGAACTGTCTGTTATGTTTGAAAGCCACCTCGCAGCAGAGGAGAAGGGGACAGTGGTATGAAATCTTCGACGACAGGGCCTGAAGTAGGCAGCTAGGCATCCCCTCCTCCCAGTCCCCATTGATCAAAACATGATCCAACTTTACCATGGTTGCTTGAGCTTGTTCGTTGCACCACGTGTATATCCTCCCGTGGAGGTAAAGATCTTTGAGCTGAGCTTCATTGATGAAGTTTCTGAAGGCAGCCATGCACCTCCTGTTGAGTCTGGTGTTGCTCTTGTCGCTGGATCTCACGATGAGGATGAAATCCCCTACCAAATCAAGGGGGGTGGCACCCGGTATGAAGTTCTGCACGTACTTCTTGAGTTCTTGGAGGAAAATGATCTTGTCGTCGTCTCCTTGAGGCCCATAGACAGTGACAACACCCACGGGTTCACCCGTGGCATTGGAGCCAACAGCCGCCACGAAGTGGCTTTCCACATCAACAGTGGGGAAGGCATAGTGATCGCTCTTCCACGCGAGCAGAACACCGCCACGGGTCCCAACTACCAGCAAGAAGGCAAAGTCGTTGAACTCCCCTCCACAACATTGATGTACAAGCGATCGGTAGAAGAACGATAACTTGGTTTCTTGCAAACAAACTAGGGATGCCTTGTTCCGATACACTAGGTCTTTGACCACCTTCCTACGAGCTGGGTTATTTAACCCTCTTACATTCCAAGTCAGCCAGTTGTGTTCCATGGGGAAACCTTATCGTCATGCTTGCTCCGTGGTGGCCCTATGCCGTTGTAGGCACTGGCGCCGTGCCACCCTTCCCAGCGCGTGCCAGGGCCATGAGCGCCGAGATTTGGGCCGATGACAGGGCTCATCAAACGCTGCAGCGTAGTGCTCGAGGCGGCGCGCCTTGCCCTCTGGAATTGCCAGACCCCGTTTGGACATGACAAGACGCCTACCTGCTTTGATGTAGGGTGAGACCCTACGGGAGCGATCTTTCACGTTGGAGCGGATCCTACGGGGAGACACGAGGAAAACGCGGAAGAACGAGAGGGAGACACGGGGAAAACGAGAGGAAATTCACTCAACCGACAAGAAAACAATCACACAAGCGCTTAGATCGATGAACACATGGAGTAGCACAAGATTCAAGAACAATAAAGGTAAAGATACAAGAGTAGCCGATCTTCTCCGCTAGGAGGTCTTGATGGGGTCCACCCTAGGAGGGGTCTTGAATCCGCTTGGGGATCTTCTCCGAAGAGGTCCTGATCTCGAGGGAGAAGTAACCAAGTGGATGAGCAAAGGCTCTCTCACCTAAACATGAGCGAATCCAAAGCTGACCCTAACTAGGAGGCGGAAAGGTCCTATTTATAGTCTTAGTGCAAATGGAAGTCAAAGCGGAGGGTACATGGGCTTCAGCCCGCATCAGTGGCGGACGTCCGGAAGGTGTCGGACGTCCGGAGGCTCGAGGGTCTCGGTCGTCCGGGACTCGTCGACGTCCAGTCCGATTCGGGTGATAGTCGCGGACGTCCGGTCGGCTCGGTCGTCCGTAGATTTGATTCGGTGATGAAGTCCCAGACGTCCGGTCAGCTCCGTCGTCCGTGAGGTTTGATTCGGGTGATGATGTTCTGACGTCCGAGGGCGTCGGACATCCGTGGTCTGAGGATCGTCGGACGTCGAAGGTGGTCGGACGTCCGGGTCCTGTAACCGGTGCATCCCTTCTTCCTCTTCGACATACTTGGAGTTCTCGCCGTCTTGGCTCTTGCAAGTAGTAGATCCTTCGTTCGCCTCTAGGTTCCTGATTACACATAGAGTTTCTGAATGAGGTAGTAGCCATGTCTCATGGGTAGAAATAAGAAGTTCGGAGGAGGCGAGTTCACCTTATCTTCAATAGCCTTAGCTCGGGCTCTTGTCATGGGTCCCGGTGGTGTTGAGGGAGATGTAGGCGCGTCCGTGGGGATGAGTGAGGGCTGCTCCGCATCATCTCCCCCTTGGGAGAGATCCGACCTCGGATCAAAACTTCATCTCCATGGACAGGTGCAAGGTCCTTGACGTTGAAGATGTCGCTCACGTTGTACTTGTCGCGAGGTATGTCGATTTTGTAAGCGTTCTCGTTGTAGCGTGCGAGCACTTTGAAAGGGCCATCGGCTCGAGGGAGAAGTTTGGACTTGCGTTCTTTGGGGAAGCGGTCTCATGAAGGTGTAGCCACACTTGATCGCCAATGTTGAAGGCGATGGGTTGCTTGTTGGCGTTGAGCTTGTTTGCTTGGCGTTGTACTTGGCGCTCAATTGCGTGCCTTGTATCTTCGTGCATCTTCTTGATGTATCTTGCTCGTTCACTTGCATCCATGTTGGTGCGCTCTTGGAGAGGGAGTGGTAGAATGTTCAATGGGGAAAACGGGTTGAAACCGTGAAGCGACTTGAAGGGGACTTGCCGGTAGTTGAATGTCTTGCCGCGATTGTAGGCGTACTTCGGCGATAGGTAGACATGCTTCCCACTCCTTGATGTTCTTCTTGATCAAGACACGAAGTAGAGTGGATAGTGTGCGGTTCGTCACCTCCGTTTGGCCGTCGGTTTGAGGATGGTATGCCGAGGAGAACAATAGCTTGATTCGAGCTTGGCGCATAGGGTCTTCCAAAAGTAACTCAAGAACTTGGCGTCACGATCGGAGACGATTGTCTTTGGTACTCCATGGAGTCGCAAGATTTCCCTACAAAAGAGATTTGCAACATGTGAAGCATCGTCTATCTTGTTGCAAGGAATGAAATGTGCCATCTTAGAAAATCTATCCACAACAACAAACACGGAATCCTTGCCATTTTGTGTCCTAGGCAAACCAAGTACAAAATCCATACTAATGTCTTCCCATGGTTGGTATGGAATAGGGAGAGGCATGTAAAGACCATGAGATTGAGCTTTAGACTTAGCTTTGCGACATGTATAGCATCGGTTGGTGAAGCGTTGAGCGTCATGAACATCTTGGGCCAAAAGTAGTTGTTGGAGAGCGTGGCGAATGTCTTGTCGGCGTCCAAAGTGTCCCATGAGTCCGCCTCCATGAGCCTCTTGCAAAAGGAGCAAGCGAAGAGAAGACTTCGGGAATGCAAAGTTTGTTAGCTCTCATAAGATAACCATCCTTGATGTAATATTTGTCCCAAGGCGTGTCGTCAAGCACTTAGCATAAGGAGAAGCAAAAGATGGATCATGCTCATACAAGTCTTTTATATGGTCAAAACCAATGACATTCAACTCAAGTTGAGTGACAAGCATGCATATGCGTGAAAGCGGCGTCGGCAACTACATTTTCTTTACCCTTAATGTACTTGATCACATAAGGAAAAGATTCAATGAATTCACTCCATTTTGCGTGGCGCTTGTTCAATTTAGTTTGACCTTTGAGGTACTTAAGCGTTTCATGATCGGTATGGATGACAAACTCGTGAGGTCTAAGGTAATGTTCCCAAACATGGAGCACACGCACTAAAGCATACAATTCTTTATCATAGATGGGATAATTAAGTTGAGCACGGAGAGTTTTTCACTAAAATAAGCAATGGCTCGTTTTTCTTGCATCAAAATTCCGCCAATTCGGTACCACTTGCATCACAATGAACCTCAAAAGTTTTGTCAAAATTGGGCAAAGCAAGAATCGGAGCATGAGTAAGCAAAGTCTTGAGCTTATCAAAAGCGGCTGATTGCAGAGTTCCCCAAACAAAGGGAGTATTCTTCTTGCTCAAAACATGCAAAGGAGGCGGCAAGCTGTCTTTGAAATCTTTCACAAAGCGACGATAGAAACCCATAAGACCAAGAAAACTTCGCACTTGTTGCAAATTGGTGGGTTGGGGCCAAGTTTGAATTGCTTGAATTTTAGATTCATCAACATGGACACCCTTTGAGGAAACAACAAAACCCAAGAAAACCACTTTGTCAACTCCAAATGTGCATTTTTTTCAAGTTTGCATAAAGGCTTTCTTTGCGAAGAGTTTGCAACACAGATTTTACATGATTGATGTGTTCTTTCATGGTTTTGCTAAACACAAGAATATCGTCAAAGTAGACCACAACAAAGACTCCAATGTAAGTGAAGCACATGATGCATAAGACGCACGAAAGTACCGGAGCTTCCGAAAGACCCATAGGCATCACTAACCACTCATATAAACCAAATTTGGTTTTGAAAGCGATTTTCCATTCATCACCCTCTTGTATGCGGATTTGATAATAGCCACTTTTAAGATCAATTTTTGAGAAAAAGTTGGCTCCACTAAGTTCATCAAGCATGTCATCTAAGCGAGGAATGGGATGCCTATATCGAACGGTAATAGCATTGATAGGTCTACAATCGGAACACAAGCGGAAACTTCCATCGGGCTTAGGCACAAGAATAACCGGAACGGCACAAGGGCTTAGGCTTTCACGTACATGACCGTTGTCGATGAGTTGTTGTACTTGCCGTTGAATCTCCTTGGTTTCTTAGGATTAACTTTCGGTATGGAGCTTTGTTTGGTAGAGGCGCTCGGGGATGAGGTCGATTCGATGCTCAATGCCTCGAAGAGGAGGTAGACCCGGAGGTAGCTCATCGGGAAAAACATCTTGGAATTCCTGCAAAAGAGATTGAAACACCAAAGGTAGCTCGTGAACGGTGTTAGTTTTTGGTTCTCCATCCTTGCACACAAGGACGAAGTGCATCACGGTAGATGGGTTCTCACACACTTCTCTCATCTCACTTTTGGTGGCCAATAGAATGAGGTTATTCTCTCTAGGCGAAGAGTCGCTCAAATTTGGCTTGTGACTTTCACTCACTTTTTGGTGGGTCACTTTCTCACTCTTTTCTCTATGATGGGTGGCTTGCTTGTCGGCTATCACTTGACTAGGAGACATAGGTCGTAGTACATATTCTCTCCCTTCATTTTGAAACTATAGTGATTGGTGCGCCCGTTGTGGATGACACCGGTCGAATTGCCATGGTCGACCGAGAAGTAGGTGACAAGCGGTCATTGGGACCACATCACACTCCAAAGTGTCTTCATAAGCACCGATTTTGAAGGAGACTTGGACCGTATGCTTTCGACTTCGTATAGTGCCGAGTCACTTAGCCATTGAACCTTGTAGGGGTGCGGGTGCTTCTTCTTGATTAGGTGGAGCTTGGAGCATAGTTCTTCACTTGCCAAGTTGTGGCAACTACCTCCATCGATGATGACCTTGATGGACCGTCCATTGATGCCGGCTTTTGTGTGGAAGATGTGGCATCGTTGGTCTTCTTCTTGTTGATGTTGAAGTGTCAAGACTTTGGAGACAACGAGAGCGGGGCTCGAATCCTCATCACAAAAGACTTGATCATCTTCATCTTCATTCACTTGCCGGTGCATGGCCACTTATTCAAGGGCTTCCATCTCCTCTTCACTCATGGAGTCGTATGTGCCATCGTCGTTGAGGATCATGGTGCGCTTGTTGGTGCATTCATATGACTTGTGGCCTCGGCCGCCGCAAGTGAAACACTTGAAGGAGCTTGTCTTGATGGTCTCATCGGTCGGAGTAGAGGATGAAGCACGCGGCTTGAGGTTGCTTGTAGTAGGAGGCGGACGACTTGAATTTGTCGAAGTCTTCTTGTAACTTGACTTGTCGTCGTTTCTTGGAGAAAGCTTGGTGAAGTAGATGTTGGAGTAGTTGTTGAAGCTTGGTTGTTGGAGAAGCCGTAGGTCTTGGATGAGTACTTGGCGTGCCATTTGAAGTCATCTTGCACTTGGCGTTCCGCCTTTGTAGCTTGATGCACGAGCTCAATGAGGGATGAGTATGGTTGGAAGTCGGCGATCTTCTTGATGGGATGATTGAGTCCATTCAAGAAAGCGTGCCATAGTTTGCTCATCATCTTCCTTGACATTGGCGCGAATCATGGCTATCTCCATCTCCTTCTAGTATTCTTCAACGCTCTTGGTTCCTTGCTTGAGTAGTTGGAGTTTCTTGAAGAGATCGCGGTTGTCGTATGTTGGCACAAAGCGTGCTCGCATGACATCCTTCATTTGAGCCCAAGTGGTGATTGGAGGTTCACCTCTTGCTTGTCGTCGCTCAATGATTTGTTCCCACCATATGAGCACGTAATCTTGGAACTCAAGTGATGCCATAGCAATTTTCTTCGCTTCATCGAAGTTGTTCAACCGGAAGATTTTGTCAACCTTCAATGCCCATGAGAGGTAGTCTTCGGGGTCATTGCTTCCATTGAACTTGGGCATGGTGAATTTTAGCTTGCCGTAGCGTTGCTCGTCATTGTGTTGTTGGCGTTGTTGATGATGATGTCCTTGACGAGGGATGTACTCGTCTTCATGTTGCGCTTGGCGCGGAGGAAGACCATGATCGACTTGCTCGTGTGGAATTTGAGGTTGAGGTGGAGCTTGGCGAGCTTGTGGAGGAGCTTGAGGAACTTGACGTTGTACATTAGGTTGGTAGTTCCGCTCTTGTATTTCTTCTCGAAGGGCTTCCTCTTGATTGTGCCGTTCGCGTTTGCGGTTGGCGACGGCTCTACTTGATTCTTGAAGGGCACGTTGCGCCTCAAGAGCTTGCGCTTCACGTTGTTGTTGTTGACGACGTTGAGCATTGTCGTCTTGTTCGTCTTGGTGACGACGTGCTCTTTCTTCCTCTTGTTGGCGACGAAGACGTTGCCTTTCTTGAGCTTGAGCAAAGGCCTCTTTGTTTGAATGAGGACGAGGAACTTGATCATCAACTTGCTCTTGTGAGTGCTTGTCATGTAGCGGGTTGCGAGATGCATGACGATCTTGGCGCGCGGCTCGTCGAAGAGTGTTCGATGACGGTGTACTTGAGTCGTAGAAGGTGTCGTCGAGTGTCGACTCGAGTGGCTCCGTCTTGATGATGAAGAAGTGGAATGATGCGGTTTCTCATCAACTTGCGGATCTCGTCCATTCTTGCATCATTCTCTTGCTTGTGCGCCTCGAACTTGTTGTCGAAGTAGTCTCTTGCACGTTGCTTTCGGAGAGTCGCAAGTCGGTTGCAAGGTTGTCGGCGCGGTCGCTCATTGCTTGTTGTTCTTGGTGCAACGCTTCGTTGTGCACCAAGAGGTGGCCTTTGGTGACGTATGAGGACATGTCGTCGTCTTGCTTTCGATGAAGAGTGGGTTGGTAGAAGAACTTGGCCTATCCATCATTCCAAGCGAGATGTGAGTGGTAGAACGGAAAAGAACTTATACCAATGTACCTTTGACCGATATTTAAAATGAATCAAGTGCACTCAAATGCGGACAAGGAAATAGCACTCTTGGTACCGATTCTTGTCGGTTCTCACACCTACACAAATAAAAGCTTATGGTGGAGCTCGGTTAGGATGGTGGCACGAAATTAAATGCAATTGTAAGTGAGACTCAATAAAGTTGGAAATGATTCACAAATTTGCAAATGCAACAAGTAGACCAATAGCAAGATATGGTACACGGAAACACACGCAGCAAAATAGATAATATGGGGTTATGCAACCAAGGATGAGCCAAAATGTGGAATACACCAAGATGCTCTTGTTGCACAACACTAGAGAGACGCTAGCACGATTGCACAATAGGCGGATACGAACTTGTGCACAACCTACTAAGCAAAAAGGCAACGACTTCTATCCCAAATATGCTATATGTATGGTGTGTCGATGTGTTGATCCAAGATGATCAAGTATGACTATCTTAATGTTTGATGATGCTATGGTTCTTGCTCATAAGCTCTTTGCTTATCTTTCTCTCTTTGCTTAAAAAGCTTGATTGGCTCTTTCTTTTATGAGCTCTTTTCTCATGCAAAACTTCACGAACCAAGATAGCAATTGTGTATGCGATGACAACTTTGTGACACACAAGATGATGGTAAGATATGCACTACTTTGGTATGGTATGTATGCTATGGAGTATGATCACTAAATGTGCACAAGTCACGTTGTCGGCAATACTCAAAGGCTAGTCTCGATGGGTAAGCTACATAAAATGAGGCAATGTTGGTTATCAATGCAATAGCAAGGTAAGCCAAAGATGTCGCCGAAGTTACCGTCCTTGCGATTATGATCGGTCGATGTAGATGAGCAGTGGTGATGATGACTTTGCACCGCACCTAGATAGCGAAACACAAAAGGATACGGAAGCCACAACTCAAAATCTCAAAGACCAAAATGTGTCAAAATCGTCATCGGAGGACTCGTGGAAGAATTTGGTGTATATGGGTTTGGGAGATGTGAAGAATTATGGGTGGTTGTGGTGTATGCGAACTGAAGAGATTCAGTTTGGTCAGGGTTTTACGGACGTCCGTGACCTTACGGTCGTCCGGACTGCGTCAGACGTCCGGCCTTGTCCGGATGTCCGAGCCCGGGCGAAAAATCGGGCTCGGGGAGAGGAGCTGCAAAATTTCCGGGGAAGAAGATGCTTGAGAGGTTGAAATCGAGGGGTTTGGTGGATGGAAAAGGGAGGGGAGGGTGGGGAAAGCTAGATCCACACGTAGCAACACGAATCCATGGACCAAATCCAACAAAATCTCAACTCACAAACAAATCACAAAAATTTTTGGGGGCTATTTTTGTGGGGAATTTTCGGAATTAGGACAAAAACAACAAAATCAAGCTAGAAAAGAGGGGTAGGGGCTCCAATAACGTGATCAACGTGGCTCGTGATACCATGATGATGTAGGGTGAGACCCTACGGGAGGCGATCTTTCACGTTGGAGGCGGATCCTACGGGGAGACACGAGGAAAGCGCGAAGAGCGAGAGGAGACACGGGAAAAGCGAGAGGAAATTCACTCAACCGACAAGAAAACAATCACTGGCGCTTAGATCGATGAACACATGGAGTAGCACAAGATTCAAGAACAATAAAGGTAAAGATACAAGAGTAGCCGATCTTCTCCGCTAGGAGGTCTTGATGGGGTCCACCCTAGGAGGGGTCTTGAATCCGCTTGGGGATCTTCTCCGAAGAGGTCCTGATCTCGAGGGAGAAGTAACCAAGTGGATGAGCAAAGGCTCTCTCACCTAAACATGAGCGAATCCAAAGCTGACCCTAACTAGGAGGCGGAAAGGTCCTATTTATAGTCTTAGTGCAAATGGAAGTCAAAACGGAGGGGTACATGGGCTTCAGCCCGCATCAGTGGAGACGTCCGGAAGGTGTCAGACGTCCGGAGGCTCAGGAGGGTCCGGTCGTGGGACTTCGTTCGGACGTCCGCGATTCCGGCTCGGGTGATGGTCGCCGGACGTCCGGTCGACTCGGTCGTCCGTAGATTTGATTCGGGTGATGAAGTCCCGGACGTCCGGTCAGCTCCGGTCGTCCGTGAGGTTTGATTCGGGTGATGATGTTCCGGACGTCCGGGAGGCGTCGGACGTCCGTAACTGAGGATCGTCGGACGTCCGGAGGTGGTCAGACGTCCGGGTCCTGTAACTTCAATTGCATCCTTCTTCCTCTTCGACATACTTGGAGTTCTCGCCGTCTTGGCTCTTGCAAGTAGTAGATCCTTGGTTAGCCTCCAGGTTACTGATTACACATAGTTTTTCTGAATGAGGTAGTAGCCATGTCTCATGGGTAGAAATAAGAAGTTCGGAGAGGAGCGAGTTCACCTTATCTTCAATAGCCTTAGCTCGGGCTCTTGTCATGGGTCCCGGTGGTGTTGAGGGAGATGTAGGCACGTCTGTGGGGATGAGTGAGGGCTGCTCCGCATCATGCTTCATGACACTGCCGTCCGCCTCCGGGAAGAGCTTCTTCTTGTAGTCCAGGCGATAACTGCGTCGTGTCGTAGGTTCCGGCGCCCTGGCTGGGCGCTTGGGTCGGCCTGGCTCGCCGGTCTTGAGTAGAATGGCCGGCTCGGTGGGCATCGCCACCAGCTCAAGAAAATGCGTTGTGGCCTCCTCATGGGTGCATGGCTGCAATAGGGCCCCACCTCCTACAGAGGCATTTGAAGTAGGCGTGCCTAACTCCGCAGAAAGCGTGGATGCGTCGGGCAGTCCCAGCCCTCCGTGGGGACCGGTTCCCTCCAGAGGGGGTGCACCACCATGAGCAGGGCAGAGGCGAGAGAGAGCCTAGGCGTGCTCGGTACGCCTGCGGTGGACCCGATGGCGGCGAGCATCAAGGCGACCGCGTCGACCCGGCGATGGGTTCTTCATGTGACCAATCCAAAGACGCGAAGAACTGCGCGATCGCAGCGATTATCATTGGCGGGAAGTGGTGGCCCGTGCCCTCCTGTCGCATCAAGGACCACCGACTGCCTCCTCCAGAGACAGGCCGACCAGCCCCCAGTTGGCCACCTCACCACTCAGAAGCCCTTGTCTGGTAGTGGTCTGCCCTCCCACGTGCATGGACGACGAAGTGGGCAACGCCCCCATCCAAGCAACTGATGGTACGGCCCCATGTAGCGTCGGAGGCGTCCCTCACAGTCCACGCAATAAAGGGCTGGATCCGCCCGTGGAAGGGTCGCCCAAGCCCGCGGGAAAGGCGGCGACATGAGCCTCCCCTACAGCAGCCACTGTCTCGTCATGAGTAGGCACGTAGGCCACCTCCTCCAGCACCAGCGCAACCACCGTGTCGTGCTCATCCGGCTGCAGCACACCTTGAAGCCGGCAGCGATGGCGGAGTAGGCGGTTGTGCTATCGGCGACCCTCCCTCTCGGTGAGGGAGAGCCCAAAGCCAGTCCTCCCCCTAGAGACCTCGTCGGAGGAGCCATGCTCCCAGGGGTCCGGCATCTCCTCTGGTGGTGCCTCGTCACCATCCTCCTCGCCGCCGTCCTCGAACTAGCGCACAACATAGGTAGGGCTGGGTGGGAAAAAGGTAACCGAGTCGACATGCACCAGAACAGGGTAGCTAAGCTTGTGCGGAAGATGCTCAGTGCATGCACAGGTCTCGATCCCATCTCCCTCCAACCCAAAGCCTGGTGGGAGGGAGACATGGGCGAGGGGGCCGGGGCATCGCTTGCAAGGCCGCACGGTGAGCTCCATCTCCGTCGGGACCTCGGCTGTGGTCCTCCACCCAAGCAGGCTGACAAGTAGGAAAGGTCACCTTGTCGATGGATTCTACCGCCGCTTTGGTAGATGAGGCACTCGTGGCCAGAAGCCTTGCATGGTTTGGAGGGTGAACTCCTCTGACGGGATGCCCTCAATGAAGAGGCGGACGGTGTAGATCGACCGAGGTGGCGAAGGTGAGGCGGTTCCACCGGTGCACCGAAGTGTGCTGTTAAAATGCACCATGTCAACTCCTCGACCATTTCGAACCACTGGTCGGTGGGCGAAGCGCATGAAGAATGAGCTTGACTGCATGATGGAGACCTGGAGACCATTGGCGGGTATGTCGGGCAAGTCGTAGCGGATGGCCGTGGCGACATCAGTGGGCAAACCTGGCCAAACGGGCCGGTTTTGTCGGGCCGGCACGATAGCCCGCGTGCACGGCTTTGTCACGGGCGGCACACGTGGCAACCAGTGGGCCGTGCACGGTCGCCATGCGACGCGTGCCGTACCCGACGCAACCGGTGACACTGGCGCTATGTTTTCCTTAGCAAAATCTACTACTACGATATCGTATCAAGAGCGGCCGAGCGAGGAACAGGAGATGTGCGTGCGTGCGATCCCTTATCCATGCATCGATGTGACTTGGCACGAGCTGACCAACGCACTGCAGAGCTGCGCACGGTCACGGGCGGTCGGCCAATGATCCATTTTTTTATTCGAGTGGTGCCAACGAGGTAGCGAGCCAGAGCCAACTAGACAACGATCGATTTTTTAAAAAAAAAACTGCCAGCGATCGATGTAGGATGCGCCTGTGCTTGGACGGGCCAACTCTACTGGCGTGCTAAACGGGCCGATGTGCTAGCCCGTGTAGCAAAAGGGCCGTGCCTGGGCCAGAAAGGCCAGCACGCGTGCCGGCCCGGCACGGCACGATTACTTAGCGTGCCTGGACGGGCCGTGCCGTGCCTGGCCCGTTTAAATCAGATCGGGCCGTGCTGTGCCGGGCCGGCCCATTTGGCCAGGTATGTCAGTGGGCAACAGCGCGGGCAGCGACCTAGCAACGGTGAGCACGAGCACAGACTCGCGCAGTCGCGCCTCCTCATCCAACGCCTCTTGGGACCCCTCAATGAGGCACTTTGTCTTGCGCGTACGACGGTTTCCCTCCACGACCATGTCAATGGGTGGCCATCCAACGGACGCGCTGCCGGCAGGCCCTTGGTCCGTCGGAGGGTTGGGAAGACAAGCCGAGAGCGGGCCGGGGCGGGGTTGTAGTTGGGGTGCTCAGACGGGAACACGAGGCGAGAGTTGATTGGCGGAGGGGGAGCTAGCGCTGGCCTAGCGGATCTCCGCCGCTGCTGGTCAAGGTGTGAAAGAGGGACCTGGGGCAGGTGGCAGGAAGGGCAGTTGTGAGTGGTATGGCCAAGGACCTATCAATGGAGGCACCTGACCTTGCTGCGGCAGGAAGCAATCTTGTGGAACGAACTGAGGCAGCAGAAACACCTTCCCTGGAGGTCCTCCTTATAGCCCGAGACGCCGTCAATACGGGGAGCGTTGGTGGTTGGGCGTAGGGAAGTAATGGCGCCGGAGATCCCGGAGGGCCGGTCCCCCCCTTTCTTCTGCTTCCGCCTGACTTCATGCCACTCCGATGAAACGGTGGCCGCAGGTGCCTGAGATCCAGCAGGCACGTACGCTCCGGCATGGGCTTGGGCAGCCGCCCCCACCATGATGATGGATTGAAGGCGCTACCTTGGCTGCTTAGGGAGGGCAAGCATTGATGGCGCGGGGCAGGAATGGACCACGTTAGCAAAGGAGGGAGCTGGAGAGGCGAGGGAGAGCCAGCGTCAGAGATGCTCACCCTCTCGGCGGAAGCAGAGCAGGCCGGGGACGCCATGGGGTGCACCGAGAAAGGTGGCTTTTGGTTGGTGGGTACCGCTGCCGGGCGGCAGAGGCACGGCCGCGCCGTCGGCGAGGGGCCGGCGGTGCCTGGGAGAGGGCGGAGTGCCTGGGAGAGGGTGGCTCTAGTATTTTTTACAAGGATGCTTCCGGTTCCAATTAATGGAATTTGGCCACTGGGCGAGCCTAGAATTTCCAACAATTGGAAAAGCCTGTCAATCGTAAGTAAAAAAATTGTCTTTTTTGTCACAAGCATATGACTCATCATGAAAAAAATAAATAGGAACATCGTGTGCTAGATCTTTTCAAAGAACATAATTTTTTAAATGTTTAGATAAAACTATTTTATTTCTATAGCTACATATAGATGTTCTCTACATGTCTAAAAATTTCATTAGACAATACACAGAGAGAAATTTGTGGTTCAAAGAAACAAAAAACCCCTTTTTTTAAACCCCACCATATATTAAATAGTTAAAACATTCATACAAATTTGCCACACTTGACGGAACACTATTAATAAGAATACCATCAGACCTATTATTAAAACTGAACTTCATAATCTCATGCGCCACCATATTAGACTTCCTTTTAATCTTGGAAATTTTTTAAATTTATCATCATCTTGAAGATACTAAATGATTCTTTCTTTAGATCAACCACGCTTGACCTGTAGAAAGAAAGCCAGAAAAGAACAATCAGTTTTCAAAATTATGGGTTTGTAAAGAGTGAAACCGATATAAAGGCCAGAGAGGGCCGCTTCAAGTTCCGCTTCCTCTATGCTGAAGCAAGCACCAATATAATCCCAAGCAGAAATGATAACTTCTCAGTATGATTTCTGACAACTACACCCACGGTCACAACGCTAAGGGCCTCCGCAATACTTGCATCAACATTAATCTTGAATAATTTTGATGTGGGACCTGCAAGGAACACAATTCCTCTCATTATTAATGGGTTGTACCCCATCGACCACTTCCTTACCGTTTTCTACTGACCTCAATCGACATGTTTGCATGACAAGACGAGAATGAAGCCCAATAATTTTGAACAAAACTCACTGAGACCGAGATATTCCTTTCCTTTTATCAAAGATCAAGTCATTCCTCAAATTCCAAGCTCTCCAGAACATGAATGTAGTTTACTTGTGCACAGGCGAACTCAACTGATCCAATAAAATAAGAAACCAGTTCCGCCCGAGTATTTTAAGATCTCTTCAGTCGGTAACTTTCAAACCTCCCTCAACGCCATGCGCAACGCATAAGCCTTAGGGCAAAAGACCAAAGCATGGAGAATAGACTCATCTTCAACACCACAGATCGAGCACGTACCTAGGATAACTTAGTGGCGTTTTACTCTCTTAACTTGTACATCTTAGAGGCAGTCCGCCAAGCAAAAATTCTAATTTTCTAAGGAACATTAGCCTTCCAAATAATATTCCAGAGCCTCCTCTCTCCATTTACCTGGAGCATGTCTATTCAGCTGAAAATCTTGGATAGCCCCTCTTGCCGATGCACCATTAAGTAGAAAGGAGAGGGCCTCGGCCACAAAAGCGGAATATGAATGGCGATAATGGATCCCCTTGCCACAGACCATGAGAAGGGTGAAAGGAATCTAGCAGCTGGCCATTCAATGAAGAGAGAATTTCACTGAAGTAACACATGCCATAATCCACTTGATCCAGATTGGAGCAAAACCATATGCTCAAAGCATATTTTCCACGAATTTCGGATCCACACGGTCATATGCTTTAGTGACATCCAACTTATATCCACAATATTCACCTCGAGAATCTCTCAATGTATTCAATGAGTGCATACATTCAAAAGCGATAAGAGCATTATCATACATTAATATTCCAGGGCTAAAAGCACTTTGGGTAGGAGAAATCATACCATCCAGCAGAGGTCTCAGTCTATTAACAAGGCACTTAGAGATAATTTTGTATATGACATTACATAGGCTAATAAGTAGGTCAAAAATACTTTATTGACCGAGGATACTTTACTTTAGGAATAAGAACAATCGTTGTATCATTAATCCCCTCCAGCATATTTCCAGCAAAAAAGAATTGCTGGACAACACAAACAATATCTTCCTTGAGCAAACCCCGATTCCTTTGAAAAAATCCAGCTGGAAACCCATCTTGTCCCGGGGCCTTTAACTACTCAATTTGGAAGAGAGCATCGCTAATTACTTGTTTAGAGAAATGTTTGCACAGATCTTCATTCATTTCCTCATTCACCAAAGGTTTCACAAGCGGAACAATACGACAGATTCACCAGAGTCGCAAGAGTAAAGATCCTTAAAAAAATGAGTTTGTGATACCTTTAATTTCCTCCAAATCATCTGTAAGGCACCCATCGCTTCTTCTGGTAGCATATATTGTTCTTCTTAGCTCTCCAAGTGGCCTTCCTATGAAAAAGAATTGTATTCCTATCCCCCCATCTCATTTTGTCCAAACATGCATGATCTCTGCTTCCACATGATTTCTTCCTTAATCAAAAGCTCATCCATCCCTCTGAGGATTTTCTTCCTCTCCACAATTGCATGCTGATCATTTTTTTAAAAAGAATATTTAATATTTTACGAGTAGATTCAAGATTTCTAGGCAGATATCCAATATGAACCTTACTCCACCCATGAAGAGACTTCATCAACTTGTCCAGGTTGTTTCAACATCTCCCAGATCACTGACAGGCAAACTATTATTCCAACACGATTGAATCTGATCTTTCAGCACCACATCCTCTCTTTCCCAGTACGCTTCATATTTCAAATTTTTAACAAATGTACCGGAATGAGGAGCACCCAACAATTCAATAAGAATAGGGCAATGATCTGACCTGGAACTAATAATAGTGAAACCTTGCAGTTAGGAAAAATAGAGGACCACTGAGGGCACACCACCGCTCTATCAAGTTGCACCTTCACATTTTTATTGCCCTCCTACTTATTATAATAAGTCCAGGGAACTCCATGGAAACCCAAATCGAATAAATTACATTCAGACAAGATCGCACGAAAATTAGCCATAAGTTTGCGAGAAAGCTTATTCCGAGAAAAATGCTCATTCAGACACATTGCCTCATTAAAATATCCAGCCATAAACCATGGCTGAGACCCAAGCAGTTTAATTCGCCTAAGTAGATCCCACATAATGTACCTGTGGTTTGCCTTTGGTTCCCCATACATAAAAGTACTTCTCCACTTAGTGCCATCCCCATTGTAGATGTACATGTAAAAAAATGATCTCCATATTTGTTCAACTTCAGAGTATAAAGGTCATCCCAAAAAACCGCTAAACCACCCCCTTTGCCTAGAACAGAAAGAGTAAACACATTTTTCATACCAAACGATAACACAAACTCTCAACATACTCTTTTATTTTTCCTTGTTTCAGAAAGAAAGATAACGTTGGGTCGGTGTGTCTTTGAGATGCACAAAAGTTCTTGGACTGTCTTCTTTTCTACATTCTACACACATATACAAAAATATTCAGAATTTTTTGGTATAAAAAATTAACATTTTCAAAGTTCTTTAAAGGGCTGTCTCGAGCCGTGGCTCCAAATCATTTTTTAGGGATATGCTCCTATAATTTAATATTGTTCAGTCAACCTTTAGTGAAGCTTGAAAAAGTAGGCTGGTAATCAAGCGGTGTCCTTGTACATCCAACATGATAGCAAGGTTCATTCCTTTGTCCTATACATGAACCAGTATTATCTGAACATTAAGTAGACAAAGGTGTTATCTACTTCGTGATGTAGGAAAAAACCCTAGGTGGCCCGATGTCCATGAACTGGAGGTGGATTCGAGAAGGAACACGAAGAACACGAGGGGAAAACACAGAGAGATCACATGGGAAAACCCTATTGGACAAGATTCACTGCAAGTACTCAAATCACAAGCAATACAAGAGGTGCACCAAGATCCAAAGTGTCGGTGTACAAAAAAGAGGGGTATGCTTTTTTGTACCCCTATAACTATGCACGGGCAGTCTGAGCCACGGACACCGCCACACTGAGCAAGGCAAGGGAGGTGAGCCAAGGTAAGGCCAAAGCTCAAGAGGAGCAGAACAACGCCAAGACCAAGACCACAAAGAGCAAAGGGGCGGAGGCGGGCTCCCGGCAAGATCCTTGTCGGGGGGCAGTTTTAGCAAACCCGGTAAGACCCTTGCCGGGGCAGCTCGCCCCACACCTACGGAGCGAATCACCCTCGAGTCCACTGCCCCCATGGGGCAAGGATTCGGGAGACATCCCCGTGGTGGCATGCAGATCTTTGTGAAGACATTTAAGATCAGATACACACTATAGAAGACGACGACCCTTGGCGGGATCCTAGCCAAGGAGGACCACAAGGCCCCCGGCAAGAGCCCTGCCGGGGATGACAGCAGGCGCCACGGCAAGACCCTTGTCGGGGCTACGATGAGGCCCTTGCCAAGGGCACCCGTAGGGCCACCATCGGGCCCACGCCAATCAAACCTTCACCGCCATTCGCATGCAGTTGCCGACCCGACCAGTTGGGCAGGCACCTACGTGGCGGCAAGCAGATCTTCGTGGAGACCCACCATTGCGCCACCTCATGCTTTGCCGCCTACATGGCACCGCGGGCACCGCTGGCCAGGGTGCATGTCAACACGAGAGGGAGCGGCGACGGACGAGACAGGGCTCTCCCCCCGTCCCCAATAAAGCAAGGACACCTAAGCAAGACGCAATAATGGCAGCCTGTCATGTAATGCGAGGGATAAACTCGCACCACTGTACCCTTTCCACTTCCTGTGTGCCATTGTGGCAACCCCTTTCCCTATAAAAGGAGGCCCAAGGCGACCAGAAGGAGGATTCGGCTTTTTTGGAGCTCCTCACGCCCCTTTGCTAGCTCAAGAACACAGATAAACAAACCACCAAACCAGGAGTAGGGTTTTACGCATCCTCGTGGCCCGAACCTGGATAAAGAGACCGTGTGCTATCTGTTTGATCCGCTCTTCTCACGACCCCCGCGCCCCGCAACCGTAGTAGGGATTCTTGTGATCCCATAGGTGTCGTTCCTACACCGACATCTTTGGCGCGCCAGGTAGGGGGCGCAGTGGTGAGAATCGGCTTTAGCAGTTATCCCGGCACACCTTCATCTTCGTGACCCTTGAAGAAGAAAGGAGACCAGAAGATCGGCATTGGAGCGATCGCAAACAGAAGCTAAGTTGCACTGAACCTTTATTTGTGCTACCCTTCTTATTTGAGGTTATTCCCCCCGGAAATGTCACGCCTTTGTATGAGAAACCTGCACACGGGGGCTCTCCCACGATCGGCAACGCCTTGCCCTGCTTCGAGTCCGCTCAATAGCTCAAGTGGCTGCGCCGAGAATGGCGAGTAACCTTCGCGATTGACAATGCCCTCGATTACGACTCGAGTCAAGCTCGACGATTCGGCGGCAGCGTTGAACGGAAAGGTGGCTCGTCCGGCGACCGCGTGCGGCAGGCCACAGGGATCCGTCCCCAAAATGCCGCTAGGGGCTTTCGCGCCGGCAAGCCTACCCGATCGACGAGGGGTGCACATACAAAGAGGAATTGAACGGGGAAATAACATGCATGAAAATTAAGAGTACTTCAAAGTTATATTACATCACGTCATAGCTGTGGTTCTAACTAAAGATAAAATTTGTCTTGGTCGGGAACCCACAGCGGCGAAGAGGAACGGGATGCTCAATCCCGGCGCTGGCTTTCCACCCTCTTGATTTCGTCGATGCCGTTGGTGATGGGCTTGATGCGCTCCTTGAGCACCGTGGGGTCAACACCGTCTGGCAAGCTCTTCATCGAGGCCGCGAAGTCAAGGTTGGGATTCCAGTGCGCCACCTTGGTGAGGACCTTGGTCAGAACCCTCCGGCAAAGTCGTGGGCCTCCTCGGCCGGTGTGGCCGTCTGTTGGAGTGAAGATCGCCAAGGCTCCGAGGGCGCCCTCGAAGAACTGGGTCAGCTTGGCGTTGTGGTCCCAGCTGCGCTCGGGGCGTACCTCACGTTTAGCAGCCCCATGGTGGCCAATTGCAAGGTGACCTGCCATGACGACCTCCAGATGGCTGATCCACCTGTTCTCGCCCACCACGTATTCTGGTGGGAGGCGGCTTCGTTGCCCGCAGCTGCTTCTCCTCCTCGAGGCTCTGGTCAAGGTCTCCTCCCGAGCCTGCTCTCCGACAACATCTTCTCGAGACCCTCCGGTTTCAGCTTGAGGTCTCTGAAGGAGTTCTGCTGGCGTCGAGCTCCCGATCGCGATGGCTGCTCCTTGCGCCTCCACCAAGGCGCGGTTGAGCGTGCTCTTCTCGCCGGACAGCTAGAGGGCCTGCTCCTTCAGCTCGTCCCGCTCCGCTTCCAGCTCCTTCGCCTTGCCGGCATGGGCCAGAGCCTGGGCATCGAGTGCCTCTTTGTGCCTCTGCTCCAGCTCACGGGTCCGTAGCGCGGCAAGGGCCTCGAGCTCCTCATCCTTGCCGTGGAGCATTGCGCTAAGCTTCGCTTCACGCACGGAGAGGTCCTCTTCCTGAGAGTCCAAGGCGGCTTGATGCTGGTTCCGGGCGGCTTTGGCTGCGGCAGCCAAGTTCGCAACCTCCTCCTGGGCCCTCTCGACGTCGGCCATTTTCATGGTGAGCTCCACGTCGCGCTTGGCCAACTCCTCCTAAAAAGCCCTCTGCTCCTCGCGAGTCTGGTGGAACCAGGCCTGCATCTCAGCGACGTGCGCCTTGAAGTCCGCCTCCGCATTGTCCACCGTTGCCATCCTGGACTTGACCTTGTCCAGGCGAGCACAGTAGAGCGATTGGAGCTTCCGGAAGTCGGCCCCCATGGCGCGGAAAAGCTGCTCTTACGGAGAATAAATGCCGCCGCCAACGCTGGCTCATCAACCACCTCAAGCCGGTGGCGGCAAGCACCTCGCCGTCAAAGGCTTCCCCTTCGGCGGCGCTCCAGCGCCCCTAGAAGATGGACGAAAAGATCGTTGCCCACCTTCAGATATCTGCCGGGGCCCGAGGTTGAGGAGGAGGGGGGTTGGTCACCCGCCACCTCTTCCTCGGCGGAGGACTTGCCGGCCTCACCGGCAGGTCCACCGCTGGTGCCCTCGGCAGAAGCTTCGCCGGCCGCCTTGGCGGCCCCCGCAGCAGCGTCCTTGGCAGCACGCTTGGCGGCTTCGTCAGCGGCGGCCTCATCAGCATCTTTGGCGGCCTCTTCGGCGACAATCCTGCTGGCCTTCGCCGCGGCCTCCTCAGCAATGTCCCCCACGACAGTGTCCACGTCCTCCATGTCTGTTGAAGGAAGGCCTGGGCAGCAATGGGGGCGATGAAGCCAAGAAAAGAATAAGGAAAAACAGAGAGCGTGGGGCAGGCGACTCACGGTGCTAGGCTGCAAGGCAGAGGTTCCCTCTCACTTGACATTTGGCGCCGCGTCGAAGTCACCAGCACCCAAGTTCCCCTCTTCCTCCATGGGTGTAGGCTCCATGCCTGATGCCCTTGCCGGGGACGCCCCCCGCGGCGGCGTAGTCGATGGGGGTGGTGTGTTAGGAGCAGCCCTCTGTGGCTCCTCCTGCCGCCGCTCCCCTCCTGCAAACCCGACAAGGTCAGCGTCATAGCATCGAGCGGCTACCGCATGTTGAGTAAGAGGAGGGTGTGAACTTCTGTTGGGGGGAGCTGGCAGCTGTCCGGGCTGCTCGGCACCACCGGTGGTGTCTCGAGGCCCAATGGCTGACCGCTCGCCAAGGTCCTCGCCCTCTTCGCCCTCTGGGCCAACGTCTCCGTCTCCCTGCAAAAGCAAAAATGGATCAACACAAGCGACCCGATTCAGAGAAGTGGAAATGACAGTAAGGAGTACTTACTCGTCGTCCGTCTCCTCCTCTTCCACCAGTTTCCTTTTCCTCTCCGGGCTGAGAGACCCGAGATCAAAAGGGAGCTCCGCGTCATCATCCGAATCAACGCCTGCCGGAGGAGGTGAAAAAGGCGGCGGGGTTTGTGTGCGCCTGGATGAGGAAGGGGCTATCGCCTTCTTCTTCTCAGCGGCCTTTGTCAGCCCCTTCGCCGTCATGGCCCTCGTGTGGCGCCTGGACCCCTCCAGGGTCAATTGAGGCCGCGTAGCCCTGCCGGGCCGGACCGGCTCGCCGGAGCCAGCCCGCCGCAGGACTCGCCCTCTTCCCCTGATTGGTGTCGAGCCCACCGCCACGCCCTCCTCCGATGATTCGTCGGCCGCGTCCTCGACGAGCGGAGCTTCAGCGTCGACGCTGCTGACCTCCCCGGTGGCCGCCGCCCACAGAGTGAACTGCTCCTCCTCCGCAGCCGTCGCGGCCTTGTCCTCCACACCCCCAGCGCTGCCGGCCTCCATGGCAAGCTGTGCCTCCCTCGCCCTGGTGGCGATGTAGTCCAGCTCCGCCTAGGTGGTGCCCATGACAAGCCACCGCTCGACGTCAGCATTGACGTATACCTTGGCCAAGGAGTCGAAGAATTGCTGCACATCTGCATCCGTCGGCTCCTGCCAGCTCGGGACAGGGCCGTGCGCATTGTAGTCCGGCATCATAGCAATGATCTCGGACCGGCGTGAGTTGTTGCACAACAGGACTACCCCCGCTGGCAACTTGAAGAACGACCCCTTGACGGCCTTGCCAACTTTTGCGGCAGTCCTCGCAGCCTTGCCGGTCCGTTCAATCTCACCGTCGCGACTCCACATCGTGGAAAATCCGGACGAAGTGGGCACGCAGCGCCATCACCGTGAAGTTGTGGTCGAGGCGGTGAACCGCATAATGTCGGCGGGTTCGTAAAAATCAGGCTGGCCTCCTTGTCATGCAGCAGGCGATCCGGCGAATGAAGTCCGCCCGATCATCTCTGTGGTGAGCCCAGCCCGGGTCAGCCGGAGGATCGTGGTGGTGGCGACGGTAAGCCTCTCGTCGGCAGCATCGACATCACCCCAGTTGCTGCCGCGGACCGGCGGCGTCCGACGGACCTTGCAGAATTCTGGCGGGTCTTCGTCTTCAATCCGAAGCACCACCGGCCACGCCATTCATCCCACCTCTCCTTCATGGCACCGTCCGATCGCCCCTTGGATCTTGTGACCCAGACAACGCATCCGGAGACGGCGCCTCCGGGCTGGATTCGAGGGGAGAAATAATGGCGGAAGAGTGCCGTGTTGGGCTGCACTCAGGCGAAGCCTTCGCAAAGATGCGCGAAGAGAGCCAGGCACGCCACCACATTCGGAGTGAAATCCAAGAGGCGAAAGCCGAAGGTATGCATGATGTCGCAAAAGAAATCGGAGAAAGGGGGGCACAACCCGCAAGAAAAGTAATCGACAAAGAAGGGATACCGATTTGGAGCAGGATCGACGCAGGCGGCAGGAATGACGCACGTCGCCGGGTGCCCCGAATTCTCTCCCCCCGTCTTCACTCCCCATAAGGGCTTGAAGGAAGCCAGGATTTCATGAACACCGATCGACGAGGGGATGAAGAAGGAAGATTTCGTCCGGTCCCCCGACAGCGCGCTCTCCGGCGGATCCACCGTCCCAGAGCTCTTAGCACCTCCTTGCCCTTGGCGGATTTGGGCGCCATGGCGGTCAAGAAGTCTGAAGGAGTGAAGAAGGGGGGTGGCGAAGCAGCGGCGGCGGGCGACGGCGAAAGCTTAGGAGGGAAGGAAGAGAGGAAGCGGCGGCTCTGAGATTGGGATAGGTACGAGAAAGGAGGAGAAAGTGAGCAGCGCGCCCGCGGTTATTCCTTCTAATGGGGGAAAACGCGGGCCGCCTCCTTTCACATTAACTGTGACGTGACGCATGCGTGCGGAGCCCAGCCCCACGCATGCCGCCCACGTCACGCACGCCTCCCCACGCCGAGCCACGCGTGGGAGGCACGGGAAGCGCTGGCGAAAAAGACTTATCATGGTAAAACTACCCCTTTGCCCACAAGACCGTTTTTGGGCCTAGCCCAACAACGCGATTGCGCTTATGTGTGGCCCAGGCCCGGGGGCTCCTGTCGGTGTACAAAAAGAGGGGTATGCTTTTTTGTAGCCCTATAACTGTGCACGGGCAGTCCGAGCCACGGGCGCCTCCACACCGAGCACGGCAAGGGAGGTGAGCCAAGGTAAGGCCAAAGCTCAAGAGAAGCAGAACAACGCCAAGACCAAGACCACAAAGAGCAAAGGGGACGGAGCGGGCTCCCCCGGCAAGATCTTTGCCGGGGGGCAGTTTTAGCAAACCCGGCAAGACCCTTGCCGGGGCAGCTCGCCCCACACCTACGGAGCGAATCACCCTCGAGTCCACTGCCCCCATGGGGCAAGGTTTCGGGAGACATCCCCGTGGTGGCATGCAGATCTTTGTGAAGACATTTAAGATCAGATACACACTATAGAAGACGACGACCCTTGGCGGGATCCCAGCCAAGGAGGACCACAAGGCCCCCGGCAAGAGCCCTGCCGGGGATGACAGCAGGCGCCACGGCAAGACCCTTGCCGGGGCTACGATGAGGCCCTTGCCAAGGGCACCCGTAGGGCCACCATCGGGCCCACGCCAATCAAACCTTCACCGCCATTCGCATGCAGTTGCCGACCCGACCAGTTGGGCGAGGCACTGCGTGGCAACAGCAGATCTTCGTGGAGACCCACCATTGCGCCACCTACATTTGCTGCACGCCTACATGGCACCTTGGGCACCGCTGGCGAAGCGTGTCAACACGAGAGGGAGCGGCGACAGACGAGACAGGGCTCTCCCCCCGTCCCCAATAAAGTAAGGACACCTAAGCAAGACGCAATAATGGCACCCTGTCATGTAATGCAAGGGATAAACTCGCACCACTGTACCCTTTCCACCTCCTGTGTGCCATTGTGGCAACCCCTTTCCCTATAAAAGGAGGCCCAAGGCGACCAGAAGGAGGATTCGGCTTTTTTGGAGCTCCTCACGCCCCTTTGCTAGCTCAAGAACACAGATAAACAAACCACCAAACCAGGAGTAGGGTTTTACGCATCCCCGTGGCCCGAACCTGGATAAAGAGACCGTATGCTATCTGTTTGATCCGCTCTTCTCACGACCCCCGCGCCCCGCAACCGTAATAGGGATTCTTGTGATCCCATAGGTGTCGTTCCTACACCGACACAAAGACAACAAGGGAAATAAACATACAAGGTAGTCCATCCAAATCTATAGGAGAGATGGCTCTGGATGATTCACTTGGGGAATCGTTCTCCCTTAGGCTTTGTTTGGTAGGAGTGGATTGGGGAGGTTTGGGGAGGGGCAATTCCATGGGATTGGGTGAATCCCTTCCTTCCACCCAATCCCCTCAAAACCCTTTGAATCCCCAAAACACCTCCATCCACAATCCTCTTTGTTTAAAATTTCTATTTGGTAGGCAGGGTTTGTCAGATTGACATAACATGGTGTATTACATGAAAAAAAATCCAATATTTACAATGTAACTAACTCCCCTTATAACAACATGATATCTCATCACAACAACAATATAATTTATCATAACAGTATGACTTGGAATCACCAAATGCCAACAATCGTAATTTATCATAACAACAACAACAGTTTATCACAACCACAACAGGTCATTGATACCATGGCCTACAAGTTCACCATCAACAATGTACATTGTATCTCGGTGACTTCATATATAGCCAACAAGCTCACATGGCTCCTCAGACTCCATTCTTTGGGTGCCTGCATGATAATATATGTGAGACAAGCCTGGAAATAGGGTGCACAGTCAGTTCTGATACTTACATATCTTGCTGCCCAGACTAAATTGGTGCATAGATTTAGTTTGTTTAAATTTTTGTTCGATGAATGTTTATTAGAAAACATATGACACGTGAACAATGAAATAGGGTGCACACGTGTCAATTCTGATCCTTTTAGAAAGAAAATGTTATGTCAGTTCTAATCCTTTTAGAAAGAAAATGTAGCAGAGTGCCTTGCATACAAAAGGATTGTCGGATATTTCCATTGGCATACAATGGACACGACACTTTGCAAGGGCATACAAAGCCTGAAATTTAGCAATTTAGCAATTTTCGTGAGTCGTTCGAAATTCAACACCAACACATTAAGAAGTGAAACTAAGCATAAATGTTAGCTGATTGTAACATCAGTGGTCAAATCATGAAAATCACACTGAACACATATATCAAGACCGTGTAATATCTTTGAATGCTAAAATAATAATTATCATTTAGAAAACAACATGAGCAAGTAATAACTACAAAGACATCATGCAGGTGCAAGTAACTGCATATCCAGGTCATGGCTTGATATCATTTAGAAAACAACATGATCAAGTGGCTGGACCTCACTACATAACTCTTTGGTTTTGCCTCTGTGTCACAGGCTTTAAGAGAATACTACCCCTCGAGCAACGGTCCCAGTACTATCATGGTGTGTGTATGGGTGAAAGATAAATTTGTTTTGCGTGAAAAGACCAAAAGCTAGCTATCAGAAACCCCAAGATGAGTGTCCATACAATTCACTGCATGTTGATAAAACAACTAAATAGTCACCTAAATTACAACCAATATTTGAAGGCTACTAAAGCTAAGTGTCGTGTTCTGCAATTAGAAGAGAGGCAATGAACTGGCCAGGTGGCCATGGAGGCAACAAGCTGCTAAAGCCGAACTCCACAACAAAGCTAGGTAGGAGAGTATAAGGATAGCCATGGAGGTAGCGAACTGCTGCAGAACGGAGTCATGGCCGCTGGGTGTTGGACGAGGAGCAAAAAGAGCCGGCCCTAGGGTTTGCAGGGGAGGGGATGGAGAAGTGGAGGAGAGGGGAGGAATCACCTCGGGGAGAACTGGTGGAGGAGGACGTCGACGCTCTGGCGGCAGTGGCGAGGTGAAGATCCGGCGGTGGGGCGCTCCTCTCGGTGGTGGCGGGGCACCTCCTCTCAGTGGCGGCGGCGTCTCGCATTCCTGCGTGTGCCCTCGAGGGTTGGGAGACCCGTGGATAGAAGGGATTGGGCTGTGCAAAACTCGCGAAACAAACGGGCTGTCGGGGGTTAGGGAGGTTTTCGGGCCCCGCGGTGTTAATCCTCTCAAAACCCCCTTGACCCCCTTTTGTCAAATGAGTCCTTAGGAGGTCTCGATGATTCACTTGGGGAGTCCTTCTCCACAAGTGGAGGTCTTGCATTCCAATGGAGTCTTCTCTCTCAAGAGGAATCCCACAAGGGGAGATCCATGAGCTAAGCTCTAATGTCTAGATCTAATCTTAGCTATATCTAAATGGAGGAGGAAGGAGGGTATATATAGGTCCAAGGCATGAGGGGGTAAGTAGGGGCCAAATGGTAATACATCGGAAAAGCTCAATAGCTGCATGCAGGCAGCCCCGTGTGCACGTGGTAAATGGAGCACGTGCACATGGGATATCCAGAGAGCTGGCGGCTTAGCCCATGCACATGAGCTTGTACCGTGGGACGGGGTCCAGAGGCCCGTGCGCACGTGGTATCCAAAGGCCTCGCAACTTATCACCTTCTCGTGGACACCGGTCGGTGCTTGCGGAACTTGGCCTTCTTCTTGACGGTTCCTTCTCCGCTTCCAAGCTTCCCTCTTGGATGGTGTAGTCGTTCTTTTCCGCATGTACTCCTCCTCTCCATGTGTGAAGATTCACTCAAACCTAGGCATACACATGAGAGGAGTGTCAAGTAGTATACCATCCTCGAAGGGCATGACGCATGTAAAGGAGAAGATTCACCTTTATATATTTGAATTGGATGATGTGCGTGTCTCTTGGAAAATGGGCTCTTGATATGGTGATGTCCTTAGGATGCTCCGCATCATCCCCTCCTGCGTTGGAAAAGATCCAACCTCGGATCGGAAAACAAATCACCGTGAGAAAGAGATGGAGTCGCCATGTATAAACGGATGATCTCCAAGTACTCATCATCTTCAATTTTGAAATTGGCACTCTCCAATACCATCTTGTAATTCCTGCAAAAGGGGCAAATACGACAAACACTTGGAAAAACAAATGTGGTTAGTGTAAGTGTAAAACCAAGCATTTAAGTGGTGATTTACCCAACAAGTGTCGTGATCATGCATAGAATAAGGTGTGACAAACAAGTGTGGCGTGTCATGTAAGCATATCAATTGAGCACAATCGAAGGAAAGAAGCAATAGCAATCTATAGGGCCAATCATCTAAATGTGAGGTAGTGTATGTACTGTGCATGGCAAAAGAACAAGCATCTACCTCAATGTCATAGCAAGCATGCACAAAGTCCTCAAAAAAGGGTCTATAGTAGGCATATGAATCATTCACAACAGAAAATATAATTAGAGGTCTAATGGGGCAATCCAAAGTGCAAGACAATCCAAGCATAATGTGCATAAGGTGTAGTGAAAACAGTGTGGCACTTAACACAATTTGGTCGGCGTCCTGGGAACGGGTGTACCCAGACTTGCTTGCCTGCGGCCCTGGGCGTGGCTCATCTAGCGGCCTGGTACGGACCATCTTCACCAACAACTACTCAAGACCCTCGCGAGGGGCCAAGCCTCGCGAGGCGGACGACACAAGACCTCCTCAGGGGCGCCCCCCTAGACTGGCTCCCGAGGAGCGGAGATATCTATGCAAGGGGCACCTCACGAGGTTCGCATGACGTGAGCCATGATGACCACGGCCAGGCGTGCGCCAGCGGGCGCAGAGTACTCGTTGCCTCTTTGGTGCTAAAGGGGCAAGCGCAGGCAAGGAGTCCCAAGGCATCAGGCAAAGGTTTCCATATTGGTGCAACGAGACCAAGACCAGTAGGACGACAGGACGGAGGTCACCATGGAGCCCACGACGGCATCACCACCAGAGCCTTTGGCAGGCGAAGACCACCTTTTGTCAGGATAAGTTGTACTAGTTGTCCCCCTTCAAATTGGCCATTGTGGGATCCCTTCCGCCAAATATTTGGGAAGAGGACTCGGGCCTCTATAAATAGGACCAGCCACCACCCTAGCAGGGGGACGGATCATTCAGACCATCCTCAACACACAAGCTCACCGAGCTCAAGAACACCTCTCCACAGGAGGTTGTTCTTCCCTTGTACTTGTTCATCCTCAGCCTGCAAGGCAATCCACCACACCACACTGGAGTAGGGTATTACACCACAACGGTGGCCGAACCAGTATAAACCCTCGTATCTCTTGTTCTTTGGGTTCGTGGAGTTAAGCCTTGAGATCATGGCGAGAGCGAGCTAGAGATAGAGAGATCTTTGTGCGCACCCCAGTGTTCGATCCTCAAGGGTTTGCCGGAACCCAGAATCCAACATTTTGCGCGCCAGGTAGGGGTGCGCCGAAGCCTTTCTTTTGTCGATCCGCGCTCCGCTGCTTCACCGGATCCATGGCAGACGCTCGTCGAGCCCGTGCCGAGCGCCGGGCTGCCCTCGCCGCCCGCGTCGCTCAGATGGCGCCTTTCGGCGGACCTCCAGGCCATTCTCCACCGCCTGCTGCCAACACTGCCACCGGCCCGGCAGGGAACGAGTAGCAAACTTCGCCGCTGCACCCTTCCGCACAGCGAGACGAACGCACCGCCACCCCGTCACTGACTCTGGCTGGCTCGTCATCCCGAGCTCATCGCGCGCCTATGGATGCGCAGGCTGCACTGCTCACGACACGTGAGCTCCTGCGCTATCGTCCAATCGATGACCTCTACGACAACTGGCTCGACCGCATCGCCGAGCTCATCAGCGCCACCAGGGGCTCTCCTGCGCCGTCCCTTTCGCTAGCTCGACCACCTCCAGCAGCGGGCGACGTCGCCCATGGAGCGCCTCCATGACCTCCGCATCAAGACGCTGCGCTCGCACCAAGACGCGCGGCCCAGCGGCATCACCCACCAGGCCGGGCACCCGTGCATGAAGAAGGAAGCTGCCAAGAAGTCCCTCGGCCGCAAGAAAATGCTCATGCGCTCCCGGCACCACAGCGCCAAGACCACGCGCCGCCTGCCGCGGTGGCGCGAGGATATCGTACCAGGCTCCGCCTCCACGACGGGCTCCGGTGACCACAGCAGGTTGCCATGGCTTCACTCCCGAGCTGCGCAACGTCGTCTGGCCCGGCAAGTTCAAGCTGGACCTGCCTCCACGCTACAATGGCACCCCCAACCCCGCGGAGTTCCTGCAGCTCTATGAGCTAAGCATCGAGGCGGCCAACGGCGATGAGAAGGTCATGTCAAATTGGCTCCCTATGGCCCTCAAAGATGGCGCACGCTCGTGGCTCCTGAACATGCCCGCGGGATCGATCTCCTCCTGGGGCAAGATGCACGAGCGTTTCGTCGCCAACTTCCAAGGCACTCACGACTGCCCACCGGCCGCGGGTGACTTGTCGCGCATCAAGCAGCAGCCAAGGGAAACCCTGCATAAGTACAACCAGCGCTTCAATAGCGTTCGCCTCAAGATTCCCAAGGTGACGGATGAAGCCATCATATCCGTGTTTTCCGATGGCGTCCGCGACGTCAAGATGAAGGAAGATCTTGCCATCCACGAGGAGCTATGCACGACCCTGAGATGTTTAACATGGCGACCAAGTGCGCAAGAGCTGAGGAAGGATGCCTTTCCCTCCTCGAGCTCCCAGCTGCCGACCAGGAGGACAAGAAGGCCAAGGTCAAGGACGTGAAGCACAAGGGGGCTGCCGTGCTCGCGGTAGAACCAGAGATGAAGCGCGGCCGCGACCACGCCGAGCCGTCCAAGGCCGACCGCCCGTTCTATGCCTTCCACAACGTTCACAACCACAACACCAGCGACTGTCAGGAGCTCAGGGCCATCCGTGATGGGCACTTTGGTCGACGCCCCGAGCACAACGACCAGGGGCAATGGCCGAGGAGGAGGACAAAGTGGGGGACACTGGGACGACCGCGACCCCCGCTAGGAGTGGCGCGACCGGCCTCGTGAGGACCGCTGGCAGGACCAACCTTGCGAGGGTGCCTGGAGAGACCAGCTCCATGAGGACCGCCCTAAGGGCAACGCCGGGCTCCCTGTAGCATCGAAAGTATGTATAGAGGGGGGGTGATTAGACTACTTGACCAAATAAAAATCTAGCCTTTTCCCAATTTTAGTTCTTGGCAGATTTTAGCAACTTAGCACAAGTCAAGCAATCAACCTACACATGCAATTCTAAGAGTGTAGCAGCGGAACGTAAAACAATTGCATATGAAGGTAAATGGAGGAGTTTGGAGGGAGAAAACGCAGTGTAGACACGGAGATTTTTTATCCGTGGTTCCGATAGGTGGTGCTATCGTACATCCACGTTGATGGAGACTTCAACCCATGAAGTGTAACGGTTGCACGAGTCCACGGAGGGCTCCACCCATGAAGGGTCCATGAAGAAGCAACCTTGTCTATCCCACCATGGCCGTCGCCCATGAAGGACTTGCCTCACTCGGGTAGATCTTCACGAAGTAGGCGATCTCCTTGCCCTTAGAAACTCCTTGGTTCAACTCCACAATCTTGACGGAGGCTCCCAAGTGACACCCAGCCAATCTAGGAGACACCACTCTCCAAGAGGTAACAAATGGTGTGTTGATGATGAACTCCTTGCTCTTGTGCTTCAAATGATAGTCTCCCCAACACTCAACTCTCTCTCATAGGATTCGATTTGGTGGAAAGATAATTTGAGTGGAAAGCAACTTGGGGAAGGCTAGAGATGAAGATTTATGTGGTTGGAATGGAATATCTTGACCTCAACACAAGTGTAGGTGGTTCTCTCTCAGAAAATATAGGTTGGAAGTGTAGGCATGTTATGATGGCTCTCTCCACGAATGAAGAGCGGGTGGAGGGGTATATATAGCCTCCACACAAAATCTAATCGTTACACACAATTTACCAAACTCGGTGGGACCGAATCATGAAACTCGGTCGGACCGATTTAGTTCATAATGTGACCGTTAGGGTTTTTGGTGGGACCGATGTCATTAGGTTAGGGCATAACGTAATCTCGGTGAGACCGATTACACAAACTCGGTGGGACCGATTTTGGTAATAGACAAACAGAGAGTTGGTCAGGCAAACTCGGTGGGACCGATTCGCTCATCTCGTTTGGACCAAAACGTTATGAAAGGGAAACAGAGAGTTTGCATTGCAATCTCGGTGGGACCGATCGCTCATCTCGGTTTGACCGAAACATTACAAAGGGAAATAGAGAGATTACAATCCCATCTCGGTGAGACCGAGATCCCTATCGGTGAGACCGAAAAGACTAGGGTTTCTGGTAGTGGCTATGTCAAGTGAACTCGGTGGCGCCGGATAGAAAGTTTCGGTGGCGCCGGATAGAAAGTTTTGGTGGGGCCGAGTTTGACTTTTGGTTTGGGACATATGTGGATATGAGAAAGTATTTGAGGGCTTTGGAGCATATCACTAAGCATTTTGAGCAACAATCTCATTAAGCAGAACCTCACCCCTCTTATAGTATTGGCTTTTCCTATGGACTCAATGTATCTTGGATCACTAAAATGAAAAAAGTAGAGTCTTGTGCTTTGAGTTTGAGCCAATCCTTTTGTCTTTAGCATTTTGAGGGGTCCACTTTTCAAATCCATGCCATGCCAATCATTGAGCTTTCCTGAAATATTTATCCTGAAATAGCATTAGCTCAATGAGCTATATGTTGTTCTTTCCCTTGGGTTGGCTCCTTCCCGGCTTGATTCCTTGGAACGTCCCGGTCTTCTTGAGCTCTTCCTCGGGAATCTGCAGCCTCTCGATCACCTTAGGGGAGATCAAGTTCAAGCCATCTCTACTATCAACTAGTATTTTAGTGACTTTGAGGTTGCGTATTGTTGGTGAGACCAACAACGGCAGACACCCGACCGCGGTTGTGCGATCAGGGTGGTCCTCGACATAAAAAATAATAGGCGTGTGGGACCACTTGAGGGGCTTTTGGGCATCCGCCGCCGGCTCTGTTGCATTGACCTCGCATTCCCATTGCTTGAGCTGGTGGTGAGAGGAGTGAAAAGATGCACCCCGTCAATGCACATGGCCTCTGTTGCCTTCTGAATTTCGGTTCACTAGATTCGTGCTCATCCTCCTCTTCACTCTCTTCGTCCCCTTCTTTTTGTTCTCCACCCCTGGCGAGCTTTTCTTTCTCCTGGTTGGCGTTGCCATGACGTCCACCTCCACCGTCGTGACCCTTCTTGCCGGATCCACCCGTACCATCCTGGTCCTTCTCCTTGTCCCGCTTCTCATACTCAGCTTTCTGTTTCTCAACTAGTTGTTTGACCTGATGGCACTCCTGGAGGTCGTGACCTTTGGTACGGTAATCTTGCAGTATGGCCCATCACATTTGCCAGCCTTCTCCCCTACCGCAGCAACCTGGCAATCAACACATGCAGTTGCTTCCTTGCTGGTGCTTTCCGTCTTAGTTTTCTTGGTGGGGCTAGAATCACCGGACCCCTCTACAGCCATAACTGACTTGCCCTTGCGCTTTCTATTGCGCCATTGACCATTCTTCTATGGGGCGGTGGCGTTTTCGTCATCAGCATCGACTTCCATGCCAACATCTTCCCCGGGAAGCCTTGTCTGCTCTTAAACCCGCGCACACTTGTTCGCCAATCTATAGAGCTTGTTCACGGTCTTTCGTAGTCGTATATGCATCTTTTCCCACATCTTGCGATTGCGCACGTTCATGTGGAACGCGGCAATCACAGCTACAGGGTGTATATCTGGTATGCTGCGGTGTACACGACTGAATCTCTGGATATATTTGTGCAAATCTTCTCCTTCCTTTTGTGGGATCACTTGCAAGTCGTTGGGCAACCAGGGCCTTTCTCTCCTCCGGTAAAGGCACCAACAAACTCGTTGCGTAGACCTGACCATGAAGAAATGGAGTTATCCGGCAAATTCATCAGCCAGGATATCACATTGGGCTTGAGCACCAATGGGAAATAGTTGTCTATAATATTTTCATCCCTTGCTTCGGTAGCCTGCACGACAATTGTGTAAATGCCTAAGAACTCTACCAGGATTAGCTTGTCCTCATACTTTTCTGGTACTTCAGGATTGAACGTGTGGACATACAACCAGCAAACTCGCCACAGCTCACATGTGAAAGCAGGGCATCCAAGCTCGTAAGGAAATTACCCGCCAACAACGGGCGCTGGCTCATCGACGACTGGGCCATTGCATTCGTTTGATTGACGGCATGCCTCCCCGTGTTGTTGAATGGTGGTGCAAGCATCTTCTGCTCACCTGTCCTGCAGCACATGTCACTGATCTTGCTGCGTCCGTGGATCTAATGAGGCCATCAACACATCATCGGGTTGTGCGTTCCGCTGGGTCTACTGTGTGTGCTGGCGCTACTGCTGGGATTGCTTCCGTGGAGGTGATAGCACCGTGGGTGCACCGCCAACCATACGGCCATCAGTTTGAGCTAGGGCGTAGTCCGCATGCACCTTGACGGTTCCGCCAACTGGGATCTGTTTGCATCGGCAAACTTGATCAAGCTCCGGATAGTGGCTCTCCACTCATCCATTTTGTCAGTTACTAGAGGGAAATTCAACAGCATTCGGGCTCGTGCCATCGCCTCCGTTGCCGTCGATGGCATGTTAGAGTGTGAAGAACATGACGTCACTCGACTCCTGGCAGAGCCAGAACCTGTCGCCGAACTACGGTAGTGATGGCAAGTTGGTGTGGCGGGAGCGGTGCTTGAAGATCTTGAACATGATGAACAGGCGTCTTGTTGTGCAGGCGCTCCTATGGAGGTACAGCAACACCACTTGGCGTCACATCGCACCCAACTCGAGATGGACGCGGCATGTGTCTAAATATTGTTCCCCGCCGCCGGAGTGGTCGCAGCGGGAGGGTTGCGGCTCGTGCCTGACCGGACAAGGTTGCTCTGGTGGCTGCATTCGCCCGTGTGCTGAGGAGGCGAGAGCTACGCGCATGCGCCACCCGTGCCATTGTTGCTATCTCCGCCGAAGGGTCGAGGCAGATGTCTACCTCCGGCGCCTCCACCACCCGTTTCCACCGTAGTAGGCACGGTGACTGCACCACCTATGCCAGTCGTGCCCACCGCGGTGTCTGCATCGTCCATGGAGGAGGCGCCGCCTGCGCCGCCCACAGATGCGTGTGGTGGAAGTTTGGACGTGGCAGGTTAGTCGCCATGAAGCCCTTCTTCTTGGGCGCCATGAAAGGTGATGGTGATGATGCTGAAACTTGGCGAAGTCAATGCGCCGCTAGCCCATATGTTATTTAGAAGAATGTACAACCCATTTTTGAATTCTAATCAAATTTACTACAGCCCATTTACAGTTTGTTAAAAGTACAACCCATTTTCTTGCTAGGAAAACGATTAATAATTTCAACCAACCGCACAAAACAGAATATAATAAAATTCCCACATTTTGATGGTATCCGAAATATTTTTATCCCAAAATTCCTAGTCAGATTAAATATAATTTCAAAATAAATTTGTATTACATAAAAATCTAACGAAATATTGCGCACGCAACAAGTAATGAAATTAAAATTTCCAAAATCCAAAAATATTTTTTTGAAACTAATTACGTGTTTGGTGAATTTTTTTATAGTTGCTGCCCAGTTTTTATAATTACATCCCATTTATTATTTCTTAAAGCCCTTTTTCTTGTTAAGCCTAATGCAACCCTCCTAGGAAAGATTTGCAGCCCAGCGGGGCGGAGAATAACAAGTTGACCCGGATATTGTGTACAACTGTCAGCCTAGTTGCATTGCTGATATTAAAAAAAGGCATGTGTAGTAGTACAGTACAACTTTACATGACTACTCAACCCACATTTAGCGACGCCAAAAAGGCCCAAACAAGGCTTCTGTACAACTTTTTGAAGTCACTGAGCTCAATTAATAACTTAAGAAAAAAGTTAGAGTATAGTGGAACCTAATTAAAAGCTGTCACAAGTGAAGAAATAATTCAACGGGTCCCACTTGTGCGTGTGTGTGTGTCGGCGTCTTGGGAATGGGGGTCCCCAGACTTGCCTGCCTGCGACCCATGGTGTGGCTCCGTTAGCGGCCCTATACGACCCATCTTCACCAGCGAACACTCAAGACCCTCGCGAGGGGCCAAGCCTCGCGAGGCGGACGACACAAGACCTTCTTGGGGACAGCCTCACCAAGCTGGCTCGCAAGGGGCAGAGAGATCAAGGTGAGGGAAACCTCGCGAGTTTCCTGTGATGCAAGCCATGACGACTAGAGCTAGGCGGGCGCCAGCGCGCGCAGTGTCCTTGTTCCCTCTTTGGTTCTAAAGAGGCAAGCGCAGGCGAGGAGTCCCGAGGCATCACGAAAAAGTTTCCATATCGGTGCAATGAGACCAAGACCAGCAGGACGATAGGATGGAGGTCACCGTGGAGCCCATGACAGCGTCACCACCAGAGCCTTTGGTAGGCGAAGACCACCTTTAGTCAGGATAACTTGTACTAGTTGCCTCCCTTCGAATTTGGCCGTTGTTGGAACCCTTCCCGCTCAATATTCGGGGAGAGGACCAGGGCCTCTATAAATAGGACTAGCCACCACCATAGGAGGCATCTCATCGGGTCTTGGATCGGTGCCATTCCATCCACTGCCACACACAAGTTCACCAAGCACAAGAACACCTCTCCTCAGGAGGCTGTTCTTCCCTTGTAACGGTTCATCCTCAGCCCAAGAGGCAATCCACTAGACCACACTGGAGTAGGGTATTACACCACATCGGTGGCCTGAACCAGTATAAACTCTTATTACTCTCATTCTTTGGGTTCGTCGAGCTAGGCCTTGCGATTGTTGCGAGAGCGATCTAGGGAGGAAGAGATCTTCGTGCGCACCCCAGTGTTCGAACCTCAGGGGTTTTGCCGGAACCCGAAATCCGACATTTGGCGTGCGAGGTAGGGATGCGCCGAAGCTTTCCTTCCGCCGATCTGCATCCCGTCGCTTGATCGCATCCATGGCGGACGCTCGTCGAGCCCGCACTGAGCGCCGGGCCGCCCTCGCCGCCCGCGTCGCTCAGACCGCTCCTGTCGGCGGGCCTCCCCATCGTTCCCCGTCGCCCGCCGCCAACGCTGCCACCGGCCCGGCAGGAAACAAGCAGCAAGCATCCTTGCTGCACCCCTCGGTGCGGCGGGACGGCCGCACCGCCACTCTGTCGCTAACCCCAGCCGACTCGTCGTCTCACGCTCGTCGCGCTCCCACGGATGCGCAGGCTGCACTGCTCATGGCACGCGAGCTCCTGTGCTACCGCCCAGTCGACGACCTTTATGAGGACTGGCTGGACCGCATCGCCGAGCTCGTCAGCGCCGCAGGGGGCTCCCCCGTGCCATCCCTCTTGCTGCCTCGCCCTCCGCCAGTTGCGGGCGACGTGGCTCACGGAGCGCCTCCACTACCTCTACACCAAGACGGCGCTCTGGCGCCAAGGCGCGCGGCCCTCCGGCGCGACCCACCGCGTCGGGCGCCCACGCAAGAAGAAGGAAGCTGCCAAGAAGTTTCCCGGCCGCAAGAGAATGCGCCCGCGCTCCCTGCGCCACCACGACAAGACAGCGTGTCGCCTGCGGTGGCAGTGCGCGGGCATCAAGGGCAGGCTCCGCATCAGCAAAGGGCCCCGGTGGCCACCGCAGGCTGCTGCGCCTTCACTCCTGAGCTACCTAGCGTTGCCTGGCCGGGCAAGTTCAAGCTAGACCTGCCTCCTCTCTATGATGGCACCCCCGACCCCGCGGAGTTCTTGCAGCTCTACGAGCTGAGCATCGAGGCAGCCAACAGCGACGAAAAAGTCATGGCGAACTAGTTCCCCATGGCTCTCAAGGATGGCGCTCGCTCGTGGCTCCTGAACCTGCCCCCGGGCTCGATCTCCTCCTGGGACAAGATGCGCGACCCCCTTGTCGCCAACTTCCAGGGCACTCGTGACCACCCTCCGGCCGCGGGTGACCTGTGCCACATCAAGCAGTAGCCAGGAGAGACCCTGCAGAAGTACATCCAGCGCTTCAACAACGTTCGCCTCAAGATCCCCAAGGTGACGGACGAGGCCATCATTTCAGCGTTTTCTGATGGCGTCCGCGACATCAAGATGAAGGAGCTCGCCATTCATGAGGAGCTATGCACGACTTTGGAGCTATTCAACCTAGCGACCAAGTGCACAAGAGCTGAGGAGGGTCGCCTTTCCCTCGTCGAGCTCCCGGCTACCGACCTGGAGGAGAAGAAAGCCAAGGCCAGGGACGTGAAGCGCAAGGGAGTAGCCGTGCTCGCGGTGGAGCTAGATAGGAAGCGCGGCCGGGACCATCGTGAGTCATCCAAGAGCAGCCGACCGTTCTGCGCCTTCCACAACGTACACAGCCACAACACCAACGACTGTCAAGAGCTCAGGGCCATTCAAGATGGACGCTTCGATCGACGCCCCGAGCGCAACGACCGGGGATATAGCCGAGGAGGGGGACGAGGCGGAGGCCTGGGACATCGCGGCCCCCTTGGTGATGACGCGGCCCAGCCTCGCGAGGACATTGGCGAGACCAGCCTCGTGAGGGCGCCTGGAGGGACCAGCCTCGCGAGGATCGCCCTCAGGGCACTGTTGGTCTTCCTCCGCTGCCGCCGCCGCCAAGAAGGAACGACGACCACCATCAGGACGAGGGGGCTGTGGGTTTTCAGGAACCGCGTGCTATCACCTGCATCTTGGGCGGAGCTCAGGCCCCAGCCTCTCAGCGTATCTTCAAGCAGTTTGCTCACGAGGTGAACGCAACCCTTCCAAGGCTTGAGGCCACGTGCCCGCTCCGGTGGTCCAAGTGCGCCATCACGTTTAGCTCCGCGGACCAGCTCAAGTGCACGGCCACCGCTGGCGCCCTCCCGATGCTCTGCTCACCTGTCATCAGCAATGTACAAGTCACCAAGACCCTCATCGACGGCGGCGCAGGGCTTAACGTCCTGTCCGTTGTGACGTTCGATAGCCTCCAAGTGCCATACGATCAGCTTCAGCGTACCAAGCCCTTCTCAGGAGTGACCGATGGCTCCATCACCCTGATAGGGCAGGTCCGCCTCCCTGTCACCTTCGGACAGCGTGACAACTACCGCACCGAGCTCATCGACTTTGACTTTGCTCACATCCGTCTGCCATACAATGCCATCCTCGGGTATCCGGCCCTGGCCAAGTTCATGGCGGTGACCCACCATGGCTACAACGTCCTCAAGATGCCAGGAAGCGGCGGGATCATCACCGTCCCCTGCGAAGAAAGAGATGCAGTGTGCTCCCTCGAGCGCGCCTTCCAAGCCACAGCAATCGAAGACCCCGACAACAATGGTGCGCAGTACCCTCCTGAGGCCGTCCCCAAGAAGAAGAAGCAGCTACTCTGCACAGGGCCTCAGGGGAGCGGCGTCTCTGGCGGTGCAACATCAGGATCGGCGCCGCGCCTAGGATGCCTCCCTCCCTGGCATAGGAAGGCGCGCCTGGCGCCCTCCTCGGGCAGGGCTCGAGGCCTCTCTTCTGGAGGGCCTCAGACCTAGCCAACATCACGAGGGAGGCGCTCGGGCACCACATGGAGGCGTGCTTTGCGGCACGTTTCCCGCAGAAGGACACCGGGCGAGGAGCGCCCGACACTAAGGAGTTCATCACCAAGGCCACTCAGGAGCTGCAGGATGCAAGAGCCATGCACGGCAACCGCCGCCCACCTGGCGCAGCTCCCCATCCAGGCAAGGATGGCGAGTTGCACATCTGCGTCGACATCCCAGGGAACAACATGGCCTCGTCTCAGGAGCTCTTCTGGCCTTCACGCGTGGGACGTTGCGAGGGCCCACCTCACAGCTATGTTCGCATGCCATTCGGCATTGTCGGCATTCTGGGAACGGGGGTCCCCAGACTTGCCTGCCTGCCGTCCACGGCGTGGCTATGCTAAGCGTCCAAGACGCCCATATTCACCAACAAAGCATTCAAGACCCTCGCGAGGGGCCAAGCCTCGCGAGGCGGACGACGCAAGACCTCCCCAGGAGCGACCCCTCTAGGCTACCTCGCAAGGAGCGGAGATATTAAGACGGGGCAAACCTCGCGAGGCTCTCGTGACGTGAGCCATGACGACCGGCACCAGGCGGGCACCCACGTGCGCAACATCCTTGTTTCCTCTTTGGTGCTAAGGAGGCAGGCACAGACGCTGAGTATCGAGGCATCAGGAAAACGCTTACATATCGGTGCAACGAGACCAAGACCAGCAGGAAGACAAGACGGAGGTCACCGTGGAGCCCACGACGGCGTCACCACCAGAGCCTTTTGCAGGCGAAGACCTCTTTTGTCAGGATAGCTTGTACTAGCTGTCCCCTTACAAATTTGCCCGCCGTTGTTGGCTCCCTTCCCGCTCAATATTTGGGGAGAGGACCAGTGCTTATATAAGTAGAGCTAGCCACCAAAGAGGAGGCATCGGGTTCTCATCCACAAGTCCACAGAGCACAAGAACACCTCAACCTCAGGAGGCTGTTCTTCCCCTTGTACGGTTCTTCATCAGCCCAAGAGGCAATCCACCACCACACACTGGAGTAGGGTATTACACCACAACGATGGCCCAAACCAGTATAAATCTTGTGTCTTTCCGTGTTGTGAGTTCGTCCGCGAGATCTTAGCGAGCTAGGGCGTAGATCGGTAGGAGGGGAAGAACTTTGCGCACACCCCAGAGTTCGAACCTTAAAGGTTTTGCCGGAACCCCACATTCGACATTTGGCGCGCCAGGTAGGGGTGCGCCGGAGCTTCTTCTCCGCCAATCGACTTGCCGACGCTCCATGGCCACGATGTCCGGCGACCCAAGGGCTGATTCCGACCGCTGGGCAGCTTGGCCAGCCCGAGCGGTGACACCTGCCCATGAAGACCCCGACCCCGCGCTCCAGGCGCCGCGAGCGCCATCCAGCGCTGCGGGGCACGGGCGGCGCGGCAGGTGTCGTCCACGCTCACCCCATGGCAAGTGCGAGCCGCTGCAAGGGCAGCAAGCCATGCTGCAGCAACAGTGCCGCATTCACGGCGAGAGTAGACAAACATGCGGGCAGCACTCACGGTGGCGCGAGAGCTGCTGCGGTGCCGGCTGATGGAGAGCGGCCGGGATACCCTATTGGAGCGCGTCGTCGAGCTGCTGGATGCGGCGGCATCGGGAGCGCTGCCCTTCTGCTATCAGCTTCCCTCCCAAGCCAGGCCGGGGTCTCACGGCGGGCCTCGCCGCAACCACGCGCCATCAGGTGCGCCTGAGGGCTTCGTCAACACCAGCATGGCCTGCGGCGCCGTGGGCTCCACCGCCCCCATGCCGCCCGCGACGAGCATGGGTACAAGCGTTGCCCCCCACGGTTCGAGTGGGATGTCGCGTTACCATCCTTAGGATGTCGCACAGGGCCAGGCAACATGGAGTGTGGGCACTACGACGAGGTGTTCGGGGTGACAGCCCCGGAAGCCTACGTGCCCCGCATGATGGACCAGGAGTACGCACCGGAGGACGACCCTGGCTCGTTCCTTGGAGAAGAGTGGGAAGAAGGGACGATGGAAGTTGAGGCCTTCCAGGAACCGACAGAGAACCGCAACGATTGCGCCAGCGACAACGACTACAGGGTACCACTAATCTCTTAGGAGCGGGCTTACGCTAACCATGGGCTGCAAGTGAATCAGGTCACGGCAGCGGTCAGCGACCCCGGCGCAGCAGCATCCCTTCCGTCGGGGGAATCACACTTGGGGGCCACGAGGAGGGAGCTAGGAGCAAGGCCCCTCCCCATGTCACGCAAAGCCAGGCAACGCCCAGAGGTAGGCCAGGGAGGTGCCGGAGATCCTTCCCCCGGCAGAGGACCCGTGGTCGCCGGGGGCACCGCTGGCGTCCCCTTTCCCCCCTTTGTGTCATCCAGGTTCCCGGTCGGCTCAAAGGTGGTCGAGGGAGGCGCAAGGCGGGGCCCTCGTCTGGCAATATGAAGCAAGGCCGGTTCCTGTGAAGAAGGCCCAGTGCCTGTGAAGCTCGCCGCCCGTGACACTCTCACGTAATAATGAGTGGGGTTGTATATGCCGCGGAGTCTCAGGGGTGCCGGCCTCAGGCCCTAGGGCTCCCTCCCATGCCTAGTGGCAGCACTTAGCTCCGCGCTGGTGAGAAGACTTGAAGACCTCAAGACTAGACTAGGTGCTGGACGTGGCCATTTGCTTTGGATCTTTTCTTCTGTAGCCTCGCTTTCTGGATTTGGATTTAAGTTGAAGTCAAGCTTTTATCGATGCGTGCGGGGGATGCATTTTCTCGTTCAAAGTGATTTCTCACCATCTGGTTCTTACCTTGTCCTCGAGCTTACGCTCGCCGCCCCCCCTCGCGAGCGGGGCTAGGCCCAGCATGCGCAACGCGCGCGCCGATCGGCGCAAGAACCTCACGAGGCCCTCCCGGGCAGGTCAACAGACCCTTCAGGAGCCCCGCGGTGACTCTCGACCCTACAATACGATTCAGGGCCTGCCTGAGCTAAGGTAAACCGCAACGGCAAGACTTGCCATCAGGCTCATGGCCGGCCAAAACGCACCCTTGATTCGTCACAGAGAGATAGAAATCATGATTCATTTACATGAGGGGCTCCCCCTCCCAAAATGCTCTCACAATCTTCAGGGGCCACGCCCGAGTTTTTGCATACAGGGCGAAGCAGTAAAAAGACGAGGAATTAGCCGGATATGTCGCTCGCCGTGTCCTCCACGTCATCTTCGGACGCTCCGCAAGCATCGCTGACGTCGTCGTTGGCACCGCCGCCGCCATCACCAGTGCCGGCGTCCCCATCATCGACTACGTCGCCTCCGTCTACAGCGACTACCACCACGTCATCCTCTGAAGTGAAGGCTCTGACCAACGCATCCACGTTGTCCTCCACCCACCGCGCCAGGTCGCCCCGGACGGCCTGTGGTACGGGGGCAATGGTGGCGTCGAAGTCGAAGTCGGGGAAGGTGTTCTTGAGGTGACTGAAGACGCGGGAGAACGCGCGCCCGAGCAGACCCTGACTCCTCTCCTCCATGAGCCGGCGAACCCTGTCAAACCGGGCTTCCAGGCGCGTCACCACGTCGGTGAAGAAGATCAGGTGGCTGGCGTAGTCATTCAAGTGGGGGGGGGGGGGGCGGTGCATTCTCATCGCAGATGTGGCCCAGGGCGGTATTAGCCCTGTTCCGGAGGTCCTGAAGCATGGGTGCGTGCTCGCGCTCCAGCGTCCGTCGTTGGAGCACTTCCTCCCTGTTTTGCCGCGTGACAGCCTCGGCGTCATCAACTCGTTTCCGAAGAGAAAGCAGCTCGGCGGGGGCGAGGCCAAGTCTGCCTGCGCCGTAACCAGGGCGGTAGCCGTGGCCTCCCCACGCCTCTCCGCCTCGTCCAACCCTGGCCTGAGGGCAGCGGCCCTGCCCGCATCCTTCATTCCTGCGAGCTTCAGCTTCAAGTCGTACCTACCCTCCAGGTCTGCACGAACCTCGGCCACCCGGCAGTCGACTTCCTCGTGGACCCTATCCTCGCAAGCCCCGACGGCATCTTCCGCCTGAGCAACTTGACGCTCCCTCGTCTCCAGTTGTTCGAGCTCAAGGCTGCGCTCCACGGCTTCCAGAGCCAGTGCCTCCTCGCGCCTCGGGACCTCCTCTTCCTCTGCGGGCGTCCCCCTTAGCGACGCTAGGGCAGCCCTGTGCGCCTCCACCTGCTGCTCAAGGGACGCACACCAGGCCTGGAGCTCCCACGCGCGCTTCTCCGCAGCCTCCCAACGGCGGTCAGCCTCACAAGCCTCCTCCAAGGCTCGGGAGCAAGCTTCGCAGGAAACCTTGAGGGACGCCTCGGCCTTCGCATTGTCGAGATCATGCTGATAGCGGCCAAGATTGATGGCCACCCTGAGCTTACACCGTTCCTCCACCAGATGAAGACATTCAGCTTCAAGGCGCGAGTCGATGCCCGCAAGTTCTTCACCAAGTCGGCTCATCGTGCCCATCGCCTCCTGGAAGAGCTCGTGGCGAATGACGCTTCGCCCGCGCTCGGATTTGAACGCACGGCCCACCTCGTTCTCCACCTCGGGGGCTGCAGGCGGGACATCAAGTGGCGCACCGCCTCTCGGCAGGGGGCTTGGGTGCTGGAGCCGCTCCATGCGCCGGCTCGACCTCGTGAGAAGCTCCGGCCGGACGTGTCCTGCTGCTTGAGGAGGATCTGAAGGTTGAAGTCAACCAGTCGTTGTCCATAACCAGAGGAGGAGACCGGGGAACGCCCGCCAGGCTCCAAGCCAGACCGTGCAGGAAGGGCGGCGAAGCCACAGATTCAAGGCTCCATGAAGGAGAGTGCACCCCCTTTGCCGACCCGGTTCCGGGCGCGGCGTGCAGGCTCGGGGTGCACAAGGCCAGCGGGGGTGCCGAGGAAGGTGAGGATTGCTTCACGAGGGACCCGATGGCCCTGGCAGAAGGGGTCCTGAATAGCTAGCGTCAGGAAGGAAAGCAACAATCAAGGAATCACAAGGTGCAGTACTTACTCGTCAATAGCAAAGTACTTCCGCACGGCCCGAAGATGCTGTTGCTACTTGGAGATACTTTCCTCCTGAGGAGCTCCTCGAAGTCCACACAAAGCCGACCGAAGCGATGGACGTTACGACCTGTGCGAGGCGGGGCCGAAGAAGAGCTTGGAGGGACAACTTCAGGGGTGCCTGGCTATGGTGAACAGTCGGGCGCCGTCTCGCTATGACCTCCCGAGGCTTCAGAGGCTTTGACCTCAGGAACCACATGCTGCGTCGCCTCAGTAACCGATGCCCCAGAGGAGGGATCGCGAGCTCCCGAGGACGACGCCCCCGGGTCACCGCGCGGCATATGCTCTTCAGCGCTTGGGCCGCCGGCCTCCGTCGAAGCTCGCTCTCCTGCACCCTCACTTGGGGCGAGCTCGGCACCGGCGGCGAGGAAGGGGACCACGTCGATGGGTTCTCGCGGGGCCCCACCAGGCCGATCGGGCACATGCCTCACTCATCAAAGGAGGGCATGCTCGCGGCAAACTCATCCTTGTTCTTGCAACGATACAACAGACAGCTCTTCCTGGGCATGTCGTCCGGCAGAGGGGTACCCGTCAGGATCATAAGCACTGTTTCCCGCGTCTTAAGAGGAAGCCCTTCCTCTTGAAACCTCATGTGGTCCTGTCTGCTGAGCAAGGCCCACATCGGGCGGGAATGGCGCTGAAGCGGAGCGACTCGACGCTTGACGAACTCCTTCACCACCATAGGCGCAGTCACGCCGCAGTCCTTCAACCTCCTCAGCCTGGCCCAGAAGGGAGTGAGGCGGGGGCTCGTGAGCTTCTGATGGCCCCAACCGGAGTTTGGAACAGCAGGCCCCGCCGGAGCACGGAGCAGAGGACTGAGCACACCGGCGTTGACAAACACCCATCGTGCCCGGAACTAGCTCGTGGATGAAGGAAGCTCAAAGTCAATCCCTGCGCCCGCCGTTGCGGCCACGACCTGGAAGCTCACGCACCCCGAGCTCTGACAAGGGTCAGTTAGATGCAATGAGAAGAAATGGCGGAAGAAGGCCACCGAAGGAGCGATGCCCATCATGGCTTCACACAAAAAGGCGAAGATGGCGAGAAGGGTCACAGATTGGGGGTCGAGATGTAGCATGTGGATCTGATAATGCTCAAGCACCGCGTTGAAGAAGGCGGAGAAGGGAGGAATCAGGCCAGCCCAGAGGGCATCTATGAAGATTGGGGCCTCAGTGGCAGCTCGGGCCATGCGAATGCGAGACGCGGGCCAAGCAACCGTCTCTCCCCACTCATTGAAGCTAGAAGCGAGCATTGGACACACCTTGTCCATGGCCTCGTCATTGAGCACCCGGGATCGGCCGAGCGCTGGCTCGACGGTCGGAGGCGCGCTCGGCGAAGACAAGGGTTTCTTCCCCTTGTCTGCTTGTTTTGGCGCCATGGCGATGGAGCCGACAGGAGGCAGGTCAGATTGGAGAGGAGAAGCAGAATCTCGAGGAAGCAGAGAGATTGGGGAAGCAAGACACGGGCGACGGAGGAATAACTGTGTAGATTGCGGGGGCCGCATAGCCAGGCGAATTCAAAGGCAGCGTGGGGAAGTGGAGACGCCCACGTCCAATCAACCGCCACACGTCGACCGAGGAAGTAGGCTTTGGGGGCCTGCGGCGCTCCGTACTTGACCCTTGGCTTCGTCGTGAAGCCAAGCCCGAGAGCATCTTGGGTCCGGGGGCTGCTGTCGGCGTTCTGGGAACGGGGGTCCCAAGACTTGCCTGCCTGCCGTCCACGGTGTGGCTATGCCAGCGGGCCAGTACGGCCCATATTCACCAACAAAGCATTCAAGACCCTCGCGAGGGGCCAAGCATCGCGAGGCGGACGATGCAAGACCTCCTCAGGAGTGACCCCTCTAGGCTACCTCGCAAGGAGTGGAGATATCAAGGCGGGACAAACCTCACGAGGCTCTCGTGACGTGAGCCATGACGAGCGGCACCAGGCGGGCGCCCGCGCGCGCAACGTCCTTGTTTCCTCTCTGGTGCTAAGGAGGCAGGCACTGGTAGCGAGTACCTGGGCATCAAGCAAAGGTTTCCATATCGGTGCAACGAGACCAAGAACAACAAGGCGGCAAGGCGGAGGTCACCGTGGAGCCCAAGACGGCATCACCACGGAGCCTTTGCGGTGAAGACCGCTTTTGTCAGGATAGCTTGTACTAGCTGTCCCCTTTCAAATTTGCCCGCCGTTGTTGGCTCCCTTCCCGCTCAATATTTGGGGAGAGTACCAGGGCTTATATAAGTAGAGCTAGCCACCACAGAGGAGGCATCGGGTTCTCATCCACAAGTCCGCAGAGCACAAGAACACCTCAACCTCAGGAGGCTGTTCTTCCCCTTGTACTGTTCTTCATCAGCCAAAGAGGCAATCCATCACCACACACTGGAGTAGGGTATTACACCACAACGGTGGCCCGAACCAGTATAAATCTCGTGTCTTTCTGTGTTGTGAGTTTGTTGAGTTCATCCGTGAGATCTTAGCGAGCTAGGGCGTAGATCGGTAGGAGGGGAAGGACTTCGTGCACACCCCAGAGTTCAAACCTTAAGGGTTTTGCCGGAACCCCACATCCGACAGGCGTGCTGCAGGGCCAGGCCCACGCCTTGAGGTAGGCCCTCGTGAGTCCCGTGCTGGCTCACGAGTGCCCAGACACACCTCGTCTAGCCCTGCCATGCAAGCCACATGTCAGGGCGGGGCTGTACATGCCCCGGGGGCTCCACTCAGAGGGATCCCTCACCCACACACCAGTGGAAGCACCATGCTCCGCGCAACCCGCAGTCGATACTACCGAGGAGCGGTTATGCCCGTGCAAGTGCGGAAGCGTTATGCTCCACGCTGGTAATAAACAACTGAGGGCGACCCCATGGCCATATCAACCTCAGGGAGCCCTTGAGCTCAGTGTCTGGCCTCATCGCAACACCTCCCCTCAGGAGAGTTGCGCGAGGGGGCTGGGCACGGGGGCTGCGCTCGGGTCACGCCCAAGCGTACGCCACCCTGCCAGGTCCCCTGGACCAGGTCGTCGCGTGCCCCTCCCGAGCTGAGCCTCGGTGAGGGAAAAGGTATGAAGGTCATTTGAGCGTCAAGGGGGACTCCTGAGCATCGCGACTCAGGAGCCTAACTGGCCTCGTAGCCGCTCACTCCTTAGTCTCGTCCTGGTGATTCGGATGACCCAACGGCGGTTGAGGTATGCACGTGGTCGGGCCCTGCCGACGTAGAACACTAGACCTATTCCCGCATTTCCTTTCCATAAGCTGTTTGCGCATCAAGGGGGTCTTGTCGGTGTCAAAACCGGCGGATCTCGGGTAGGAGGTCCCGAACTGTGCGTCTAGGCGGATGGTAACAGGAGACAAGGGACATGATGTTTTTACCCAGGTTCGGGCCCTCTCGATGGAGGTAAAACCCTACTCTGCTTGATTAATATTGATGATATGGGTAGTACAAGAGTAGATCTACCACGAGATCGAGAGGCTAAACCCTAGAAGCTAGCCTATGGTATGATTGTTGTTCGTCCTACGGACTAAAACCCTCCGGTTTATATAGACACCGAATAGGGTTAGGGTTACACAGAGTCGGTTACAATGGTAGGAGATCTACATATCCGCATCGCCAAGCTTGCCTTCCACGGTAAGGAAAGTCCCACCCGGACACATGACGAAGTCTTCAATCTTGTATCTTCATAGTCCAGGAGTCCGGCCAAAGGTCATAGTCCGGCTATCCGGACATCCCCTAATCCGGGACTCCCTCAGTAGCCCCCGAACCAGGCTTCAATGACAACGAGTCCGCGCGTAGATTGTCTTCGGCATTGCAAGGCGGGTTCTTCTCCAAATCGTGTGTACTGTTTGAATAGTGTCCGGCTTCTTGTAAATATCGCGCCTTGGCTTCCACGCCCAATAATGGCCATCTTCCACGTGTCGAATGAATGCGAAAAGCCGTGGTATTTTTACATTTACCCCCTAGCTGCTAAATGAGCTGCCTATATAAGAGACGAGGATCTAGATCCAAATCACACCACCTTCCCTTCGCGAGCTTTCATCGGAGCGCATCTGACAGAAACCCATTCCATCATGGACAGTCGATGCGGCTCCTCCTCTCGCCCTCCTAGTCCTCAACCTGGAGATTGGGAGAGATGCTCCATCCCGCACAGCGAGTTAGTGATGCTCCAAACCAAGGGGTTTCTTCCCCCAGCCTTCATGGTTCCGGTTCGAGCCGGACTCGCCACCTATAAGGGCGGAAAACAAGCGGAGAGCGTCCCCAGTCCCTCCCAAGGAGAGCGGGTATGCCTTGTCCCTTATTTGATAAGAGGGCTCGGATTTCCAATTCATCTGTTTCTCCGGGGCCTCGGAGTTCTATGGCCTCCAGTTGCACAACCTTACGCTGCCTCCATTACGCATATTGCGGGCTTCGTGGCCTTTGCGAGCTGTTTTTGGGCATCGAGGCTCATTTCGCTACCGTGGAAGAGGTTGTTACGCCTCGTACCCGTTCTCGGGAGGGTCGAGATATCAAGTGGGCGGAGCCGAACTATGGCGCATCGCCGGGACCGGATATCTATCCGGAACCCCGAAGAAGGCGTCCGAAGACTGGCCTTCGGAATGGTTTTATATAGAAGACGTCCCCCTACCGAACTATGGCGCATCGCCGGGACCGGATATCTATCCGGAACCCCGAAGAAGGCGTCCGAAGACTGGCCTTCGGAATGGTTTTATATAGAAGACGTCCCCCTGCCGGACCCTGTTTGGATTGGCCTCCGGAGTTGATAATGCTCCTTTGAAGAAAGCGCCTAAGTCAAGGCGTCCACGGAGCCCCCAGAGGGAGAATGACAGGGACGTCCTTTACCTGATGAGCCGAATAAGGTTGTTGGCTCATTCCAGACTGACCATGATCGGAGTCATGGCCATATGCACCATGTGGGGGGTGTAGCCGCTCCAGTATAGGGGCCACCCCATGTGGGATTTCAACGGGGAGGATGATGCCACCTGCCATGGCCGTAAGAGGCCGGGATCGGTCGCCGATCTGGTGAAGATCTTGTCCGCATTGTACAAGGGAGAAGAGGAAGAATTTCTTCGCGTCAATCCACAGGGCGGATTTTCTATGTACGATCCACCAAGCTGGGTAAGCGGACACTTCTTTATGCCCATCCGTTCCATATCCCCATAGTTAAGTACCTTATCTTGTGATTCTGACGCAGGAATTGCGCCGGGCCGTGAAGGATATAAATAACCCACCTCCACAACCTGAGGATCCGGAACGGTCCCTGGATCCGGCTTCCCAAGAGGATCCGGACATATTTGTGGAGCTGATCGATGGGGTATTTTACCAACTGAGCATCGACAATGCCTTGGTTGCCATTACGGCAGATTACCCCGGAATATTTCCGGCCTCACAGGTAATTGAGACCGAAGTCCCAATACTTTAGAAATGATCCCTCCGTGCTTATCTTTGACCATGGTATATCAATGGTGTTTTGCAGGGGGAGCCCTTGAGGCGGAAGGCGAACTGCGGTGGCTAGCCAACAAGGGCAGACAAGGCTCAATGAGTGAAAAGAAGTGAGGTCCGGATTGAGACGCCGGCGCCACGGTATGGCATGCCGCCTTATTCCTAGGTTTTATTCCCAGAAGGTATGCTAACGCTCGTGCTCTCTTCAGGAAAAAGAGCACTCGCCGGACTATATCTGGAGAGGCTGCCAACCGAGCCTCCACCAGCCAGGCTCCAAAGCCAGGTCCAGAAGCGAAGGCGAACACGAAGCGTGCGTCGGACGTTCCTCCGACAGAGGATGCCGATGGGCTATCTGCCACCAATTCCGAGGTGAAGAGTGCCATGAATCACAGGCGTCACCGGACTGTTCTTCGTGAAACATGTTTCTCCCAAGAGGCATTGGATGCCTTCAATTCGGGAGATGCGCACCTCCGTGCTGCTCAAAATGGTCTAGCCAGAGCCACTTGAGCGGTATGTGAAAGACATAAGGGTGAGAAAATTTGATGGTTATATATACCAAGTAGCCCCGAGACTTGAAATAGTTAGAATAACTGATTTAAGGATCATTTATTGTGCAGGATCTTCTGTAAAAAGAATACCCAACTGTCCTGGAGCTTGAAGAGTGCAAAGCCCAATTTGAGGCCAAGACAAGCCGCGATGAGGAAGTCAAAGAGACCCCTCCGTAACATACGCTTTTAAAAGATAAGTATGTTATGAAGTGCGGCGTGTGTATAGATCTGACAATAACATTGTAGATGGCGCCGGGGTAGATCCGGACAAGCAACAACTTTTGCGTCGTTTAAAGGCCGACGAGAACGTGCTTACGAGGGTGAGGCAGGAGAAAAATAATCTCCAAGATGCCAACACCCAGCTGGGTGAGGAGCTAAAGATGTTCGTGCTCAAATTGTCTGACTCCGTTAAGGAGAATCATGGCTCGACGGCGGCATTTTTAGTAGTAAGTGCTTAAGCGAACCCGAAAAAAAAGTTCGGCGAGGAAGTCGACTAACAGAGTTATGTCTGTAGGTATGCTCACAGGCCGTCCTGCAGAGGAAATGCTCGGTTCTATGGGTGACCTTCTTCCCGAGCTCTTGCAACTGCACGCGAGTTCAGCAGGTGATGAAAGGCGTCGCCCAGGCCTTGTGGCCATCTGTCTCCCTGCCCGAAGGCCTTGGGGAGCTTGCAGAGAGGCTCCAGGGAGCGCTGCGGCGCTTCCAATTATGGAAGATATCTGCCTGCCATCAAGGCGCCAGGGAGGCCTGGGCCATGGTGAAGACGCGGTACACGAAGGCTGACCCAAACCACATGGCCGAGGTCGGACCTATGGGGCCAGATGGGAAGGAGATCCCTGCGAGCTTAGTGTACGGCCAGGTAGAATTGGCCGCAAAGTATTCCCAGCAGGACTGTAAACTAGACAACCTATTAGATGGCATTGAAGAGGAATACAATCAGTCAAATTGACTATGTAGTTTAAGGTGACATGTAAAATGCCTTCTAGCCGGATTGTAGATCGTTTGTCTTAGCGGACCTTTTCGCTTCAACCTCGGGACCCAATAGTCCAGAGTGTGTCCGAATACCCTCGTGGTTATATAAAAACCGGGGCATGCGTGGAGACCAGGCATATGGGTCATTAGTGCTTTATCAGACAAGTGCCCAACTAGTTATGTTATATTACATGGTTAGTAAGAAACATCTTCTAGGGAGAATAGTTCCGTTAGGGGTTCCTTTCCCTGGGAGGCATGCCCTAAAGTGCATGTCCGGACCGCTTGAAAAAAGCAGAAAAACATCCGGGGGCAGATAAATAAATAGGTAAGAAATCTTCTTTTAGTTCACCGGCCGAATATTCTCTTAATAACGCTTAGCTTTCGGCTTCACCTACCTCGAGGGACACATCCGCTGACCCGGCAAGAATAATCGCAGAGGTGCTCCCTTTACCACCTAGCCGAACAATCGGGAACGAGGGGTAAGCACAGAGCCAGCAACCCAGCTTGGCCAAAACTTAAGTCATATCGATGCATATAATGGTGAATAAAAGGTACATGCGGAAGTGTGACACATGTATTGGGCATGAAGCCCTTATAATTAAGCTTCAGAAAAGAAGCCCTCAGTACAATGAGCGGATGGGCGCATCAAGTGTGTCGAACAATGCGCTTAACGAGCCTTCAAAGGCTGGAAAGAAAAAGGAGGGAGAAGGAGAAAAATAGAAGATGACTAAAATATAAAATATGGGAAGAAGAAGGAGACGAACTTCGAGAATCCAGCGCTAGGAGTAGAATCTTGGGAGGCGGGCTGCATTCCATGGGTTCATTTCGAGTCGGTTATCTCGATGCATCTCGCAGACAGTACGCTCCACCGGTCAGGACTTGGTCGATGATGAAGGGACCTTCCCATTTGGGCTTTAGTTTGTCCTTTTCTTGTCCGTGAGGGCATAGAACTAGCTCGCCAACATTGTAAGTTTTGGCCTGTACTTCTCTGCTTTGATATCTTCGAGCCTGCTGTTGATAGAATGCGGAACGGGCTTTTGCTACGTCACGCTCCACCTCCAAGGCGTCCAAACTGTCCTGCCAATCGAGCTCGGCTTCTCTTTCCTTGTACATGCGCACGCGAGGTGAGTCATGAATTATGTCGCAGGGCAGAACTGCCTCTGCGTCGTATACCATGAAGAATGGTGTAAATCCGGTCGTGCAATTCGGAGTGGTCCGCAGCCCCCAGAGTACGGAGTTGAGCTCCTCTACCCAGTGCGTGTTAGATTCCTTGAGGGACCGCACTAATCTGGGTTTGATGCCGCTCATAATTAGACCATTTGCTCACTCAACTTGACCGTTAGTTTGAGGGTGATAGACTGAAGCGTAGTCGAGCTTAATGCCCATGTTTTTGCACGAGTTTAACCTCGTCGGCCGTAAGGTTCGTCTTTGTTATCGATGATGATCTTTGTGGGGTACACCGTAACAGTGTACGACCCCTGATATGAAGTCTATCACTGGTCCGGATTCGGCCGTCTTGACAGGCTTGGCCTCTATCCACTTGGTGAATTTATCCACCATGACCAGTAGGTATTTTTTCTTGTGGGTTCCCCCTTTAAGGGGTCCTACCATGTCAAGCCCCCAGACCGCGAAGGGCCAGGTGATGAGTATAGTTTTGAGGGCGGTGGGTGGCATGTGGCTCTGATTAGCAAAGAGCTGGCATCCGACGCATCGTTGGACTAAGTCCTGAGCATCTACCCGGGCCGTCGGCCAATAAAATCATGTACAGAAGGCCTTGCCTACAACGGCCCGGGCTGCGGCGTGGTGCCCGCCGAATCCGGCATGTATTTCAGCCAGAAGATTCCTCCCTTCCTCTTCGGAGATACACGTTTGAAGGACTCCGGTTGTGCTTTTCTTATAAAGCTCTCCCTCATGGACTTTGTAGGCTTTAGATTGCCGCACTATGCAGCGGGCCTCGTTTTGGTCCTCGGGGAGTTCTCGCCTGGTTAGGTAGGGTAGGAATGGTTACATCCGCACGGGCAATGACTGCCATTATTACATGGGCTGAGGGTGTTATTTTGTTGGTAGAACCACCAAGCGTGTGTCGAGAATGTTCGATTATTGGGAGGCGGTGCGGTTGGGTCCGGGTTGCTATTTCCGGACACTCCCTCCCATAATACGGATGGCTTGAACAAACTTTCTAGGAAGATGTTGGGGGGGGGGGGAAGCATCGCGCTTTGTGCCGATGGGTGCCAACATGTCTGCTGCCTGGTTGTTATCCCGGGCTATATGGTGAAATTCGAGCCCCTCAAACCGAGCTGACATGTTTAGGACGACATTGCGATAGGCTGCCATTTTCGGATCCTTGGCATCAAAGTCTCCATTTATTTGGGATATCGCGAGGTTGAATCCTCGCACCTCTAGGCATTGAATGCCCATGGAGATCGCCATCCGGAGACCATGTAGAAGGGCCTCGGATTCGCTGCGTTGTTGGAGTCCGATACATTATCTAGAGTAATGTGATGAAGCTGTATCTCCGGTTGGGGACGTCGAATGACGCCAGCTCGAGCCAGCCAACATTTTGGAGCCGTCAAGTGCATTATCCAGTTGGAATATCGCCGTACTCTTTAGGGAGTTCGCCTCGGTCCATTCGGCGAAAGTCGGCCAAAACCTGCGACTTAATGGCTCTGCGTGGCTTATAGGTTATGTCGAACAGGAGGAGCTCAATGGCCCATTTTGCAATCCGGCCCGTCGCGTCGCGGTTGTTTATAATGTCGTTAAGAGGTACTTCGGAGGCTACTGTTATTGAACACTCTTGAAAGTAGTGTCGCAACTTCCGGAATGCCATAAACACCGCGTATGCTATCTTTTGATAATGCGGGTACCGTAACTTGCATGGAGTTAGGACAGTGGACACGTAGTAAACTGGTTTTTGAAGAGGGAACTTGTGTCCGTCCGTTTCTCGTTCGACAACGAGCACCGCGCTTACAACTTGATGAGTTGTTGTGATGTATAATAGCACTGGTTCGCCCATGTTGGGCGCGGCCAGGACCGGGTTTGTTGCCAATATGGCTTTTATTTCTTTGAGTCCGGCCGTGGCAGCATCCGTCCACTCGAAGTGTTCGGTGCGCCGGCGGAGGCGATAAAGGGGTAATGCCTTTTCTCCCAAACGGGAGATGAAGCGGCTTAGAGCCGCCACGCATCCAGTCAATTTTTGTATTTGTTTGAGGTCTTTTGGGATATAAAATTGTGATGAGCTTCGGATCTTGGCTGGATTTGCTTCAATTCCTCTACGGATACAATGAAGCCCAAGAGCTTTCCGGTGATGCGCCGAAAACTCATTTTTCCGGGTTGAGCTTAATGTCATATGTTCGGAGATTATCGAATGTGAGCCTCAAGTCGTCTACTAGAGTTTCGACGTGCTTGCTTTTGACGACCACATCGTCTACGTATGCCTCCACTGTTTTGCCGATCTGGTTTGCCAGACTTGTCTGAATCATGCGTTGATATGTTGCGCCGGCGTTTTTTAGCCCGAAGGGCATTGTGTTGAAGCAGAATGGGCCGTATGGAGTGTTGAATGCCGTTGCGGCTTGGTCAGGCTCTGCCATCTTAATTTGGTGGTAGCCGAAGTATGCATCGAGGAAACACAATGAATCGTGTCCTGCGGTAGCGTCGATGATTTGATCAATGCGGGGGAGGGGGAAGGGATCCTTTGGTCAAGCCTTGTTGAGGTCCTTGAAATCGACGCACATGCGCCAGGGTTTGTCCTTCTTTGGTACCATCACCAGGTTTGCTAGCCAGTCCGGATGTTTTATATCTCTGATGAATCCGGCCTCCAATAGTTTGGCTAGCTCCTCTCCCATGGCTCATCTCTTGGGTTCGGAGAAACTTGAAGAGCCTGTTTGGTAGCTTGAATCCTTTTAGGATGTTTAGGTTGTGCTCGGCCACCGGCGTGGGATTCTGGCATGTTTGAAGGGTGCCAGGCAAAAATGTCCCAATTTTCGTAGGGAATGCTCTTAGTCTTGGCGTCTACATCAGATTTAATTGTGCCCGATGGAGGCCGTTTTTGTAGGGTCCGTTGGATGGACTTGGAATTTGACTATTTAAATCGGTGGTTTGAAGGAAGTGGATTTGGATCTCTTATCGAGTATCACATCGTCCCTATTCACCGTGGGAGCCTTGGCGGTGAGTTCCTCGGCCGCTAAGGCTTGGATAGTGCCTCAAGGGCCAGTCTGGCTGTCTTATTTTTCGGCGTGAGTGCTATGTCCGGTCACTAGCAAGAGTGATGATTCCGTTGGGCCCGGGCATTTTGAGCTTCATGTACCCATAATGGGGTATAGCTTGGAAAATTGTGAATGCCTCTCGCCTCTAATAGAGCGTGGTATCCGCTCTTGAACAGGGCCACTTGGAGCGTGACCTCCTCGGACCTGTAATTATCCGGCGTGCGAACACCACATCGATTGTGACTTTTCCTATCTGGCGTGCTTCCCGACTAGGGATTATTCCTCTAAAGGTTGTGTCGCTTCGCTCAATGCGGCTCCGGTCTATCTCCATTTTTCAGAGGGTTTCCTCGTAAATGAGGTTCAATCCGCTGCCACCGTCCATGAGTACCTTGGTAAGGCGAGAGCCGTCCACTATCGGACTGAGGACCAATGCGGCTGGTGCTCGGGCTGTTCGGAATTTAGGTTCGTCATTGGCATTAAAGGTAATAGCCGTGTCACTCCATGGGTTTATTGTTGCTACTTGGTAGACTTCGGCAAGGCTACAGAGTGTTCGTTTCCGCATATTATTTGATGCGAAAGTCTCGAAGGCTATTAATACGTCTTGGTATCCTTGGGTTGGTGCTCTAGAGCTAGAAGCTCTTCACCACTTTGGCCACTTGTCGTAGTATCCAACATGCTCTAAGGCTATGAGTTGGAGTGGCGCCCTCTGTATTATGAATTTTACAGGGTCCATTGAGCCATCCCTCCAGTACGGTTCCATGCCCTATAGAGGGTTTTTGCTTTTTGGTATTTAAACCAGGTGCCTAGCGATGATGCACCCTTTTATTTTGGACTGGGGTTGTATTCAAGGCCGGATTGTCCCAAAATCTTGATTCAGTTTTCTAGGCGCTTTCCATCGCACAGTACTTTCTTACTATGGACGCCAAGTCGGCAAAACGTGTAATGTCACGGCGACTTATAGCGTTTAGGATCTCGTTGTCCGTGCAATTGTTGCAGAATAATGAGATTGCGTCCTCCTCTCGGCAGTCCTTTATCCTGTCCATAACCAGGAGGAATCTGACCCAAAGAATGGTGTACTTGCTTCAAGGGCTCTTGCTGAATTTGAGATAGGTCACTTATGTTTGGGTGGGCGGGTGGAATTAAATACGGAACCGCGCCCAATCTGAGACTTAAGGGCCAAGGAGCTTCCGAACTTGGAAACTTGGATTCTTGGATGTTGTCCAATGAATCTAGCCCGCTGCCTGACTTTAGGTTCAGGGCTTGAGTGACGTCCTCTCCTCCGCGGGAATCCGGCATGGAGGGATTGGGAATCCGGACGTAGCTAGTCCTTAAGATAGAAGAAGGGTTGCCGTATTGTTCCTCCACCACAAAGAACGTGCAGGGTGGGTAACACGGGAAAGTTGATCTCTCTCGAGATCGGGTTTAGGCCCAATCTGATCATAGTCTCGAAGCGACTCCTGTATGGGCGATGCGATCCAAGAGCTTCGTTTAAGGAAGAGAGCTCCATCGGATCTAACCGCTTGGCGAGCTCCGAGTTAATGTGAAGATTGCTTTCGATGACCCGAGAAGTCATCGTCGTGGCGGCGAGCAGCGGTCATAAGAAAACCGCCTAGCCGGAGAGTTTGGCCGATGACCAAAGCTTCTTTAGCAACAAAGGTTGCCGTCTTTAAAGACGGGATGAGGCATCCTTCCTGACAGCGACGACACAGAGGAACTCTCAATGAAAGCACCAATGTCGGTGTCAAAACCTGCGGATCTCGGGTAGGAGGTCTCGAACTGTGCGTCTAGGCGGATGGTAACAGGAGACAAGGGACACGATGTTTTTACCCAGGTTCGGGCCCTCTCGATGGAGGTAAAACCCTACTCCTGCTTGATTAATATTGATGATATGGGTAGTACAAGAGTAGATCTACCAAGAGATCAGAGAGGCTAAACCCTAGAAGATAGCCTATGGTATGATTGTTGTTCGTCATACGGACTAAAACCCTCCGGTTTATATAGACACCGAATAGGGTTAGGTTTACCGCAGTCGGTTACAATGGTAGGAGATCTACATATCCGTATCGCCAAGCTTGCCTTCCACGTCAAGGAAAGTCCCATCCGGACACGGGACGAAGTCTTCAATCTTGTATCTTCATAGTCCAGGAGTCCGGCCAAAGGTCATAGTCCGGCTATCCGAACACGCCCTAATCCGGGACTCCCTCAGGTCTCCTGAGCATCGTGACTCAGGAGCCTAACTGGCCACATAGCCCCTCACCCCTTGGTCTCGTCCTGGTGATCCGGACGACCCAACGGTGGCTGAGGTATGCACGGGGTCGGGCCATGCCAACGTAGAATGTAAAGCAAATGGGAAGTCTAAACGCCTCCCCGAGGCATGGTCCATTTTGCACAAACTAAACAGGAAAGGAGCCACCAGCAAGTCATCTCGTCATCCCCGGAAACCGTCGCCGTCGCCAGCAAGAGATGCTTCTTCTTCAACGGTGTTGCCCTCACCTACACCACCCGCCGGAGTTGCAGGGTCAGCAACACCGCCAGTCCAAGGTGCGGGGTCGAAGGCACGAAACTTCTTCAGCAAGGCTTCCACCTGACCCTTCACGGCTTCAGCAGCAGCTGCGTAGTGCTCGGCGTCCACGGGCTCCAGCAGCACATCAAGGTGGGCGGCGAGATCGCGAAGATGAAGGTGGCTCATGACACGCGTTAGTGCGGCCGAGGAAAGCACGCGGGCTTCCGCCTCTGCCAAGGGGCCGATACCGCTCACCACTTCCTCAAGCGCCTCGACCAGATAAGGAAGAAGCTGGACGGGGCCCTCGTTGGCGGTAGCCAGTGGCTCCTCCAAGCCCTTCTCGTAGAGCCACCGCAGCGCCTTGCGAGACCTCTCCTTGAGGAGCTCGAAGGCCGCATGATCCTCGGCCAGGACCTTCGCCTTGGCGTCAAGTTCGGCCTTCTCCGCTTCCACCTTCTGCTCCAGCTTCTCCAGCCGGCTGCGCTCCGCGGTCTGCGCCTTCGCCAACTGCTCCAGCTCGGTGTCGCGACCCTTGATGGCGTCCTCCCGGGCCTTCATCTTCTCCTCCTCCGCCTTGCGGCCTCGAGCTTCTTCTGCACGCTCGCTGCGCATAGTCTTTAGTTCAGCGTACCGCACCCGGCAGCTATCCTGGGCAGCCTCGACATCTTTCAGCGCCACCTCGCGAGCTGCCGAAGTCTGAGTAACGACCTACTTGTCCTCAATGGTCGCTGCCGCCTGGCTCAGCGCAGGCCAAACGGACACGTCTGAGTGAAGCCAGACAGAGACCAGCTCCGAGCGCCTGGCTACCAGGTGCTGGTCGGCGCCCTGAAGATCTTCTCGCAGCAGGGTCATTGCGGAAAGAGTGCGCTCCAGGACTTCAGGGGAGGCGGAAGGACCTGGAGATAGCAGTGCGACAGAAGTGGGAGGAGGCGACGTCGTCACCATGGCCTGGGAGGCCGGAAGCTCCTGAGCTCTGGGGACCTCGGCGACCAAGATGGGCGTTGACACCACTGGAGCCATCAGGGCCACGGGGGCTGACTCCTCCCGGGGATGCTCCCCCAAGCCTCGCGAGGATGATCGGGCTGGAGAAGCACGAGCGCCGTCGCTGCCCTTACCCATGGAGAGGGGTGCGGCCGCAGGAGGTGATCTGGTCTCGAGCAGTACCACCTCGTCCTCCTTCCTCTTCTTCACTGCGGGCATCGGCCTAATTGCACAATGGAGAAGCATCAAGGATGAGCAGCAGAACCAAGAATAAGGCAGGAAAAGAACACTTACTGGTCCACCGCAGCGTAGTCCCTCCGCTTCTTAAGCTTGAAGCATGAGAGCCTCGCAGCCTGAGACGCAGGCGCGCGGGTTCCAGGAGTGGAAGAGGGGGCAGTAGATGGGCCGGAAGCAGCTCCGGGCGGTGTCGGAGCAGAAGCGTCATCTCGGGAGATCAGCGCTAACATGCTCCTCATCGGAACCTCGGCCGGTGGCTTCCTCTGGGGGCTGGCCTTGGACCTCGAAGAGCCCCCAGCCACGGGTGGCTCCCATTTATCAGGGGGGACATCAGCCTCGTCATCATCATCAGGCAAGGTGCGGAGGATGTCGGCCTTGCATAAGGGAGAGGTCTCCCCCATCCCTTTGGGGGTCGCCTCCGAGTCGCGCTCCTCTTCCCCCTGCCTGCGGGAATCGCCAGAAGACACGACACCAGCGCCGTCGTTGTCGGGACCCCAGGGGGCGCCGGTGGCACTAGCCCGCGCTCGCCGAAGGTGGGCATGGTGGCCGCGACCTACGCCCTATCCTTGCAAAGGAACAAGGGAACGAAGGCACTTGGCGGATATTTCTGGTCGTCCCCGACCAAGAGGCGGAGAGCCACAGCCAGCTCTTCTCTAGACAAGGCCTCTGGACTCAAGCGAAGCTTATCTTCCTCGCCCCAAGCGTCCTCAAGGGGCGTGAGCATGCCTAGAGCGGAGCCACACACAGCATAAGGAATTCCCTCAGGAGCATGGCCCCCGTCAACTTTGCCGCCTTCGCGTTGCCTGGCTTCAGGTCGGCAATCATCTTCTCCAAAGATCGGCTTCGCCGCCCGGTCGTCGATAAGCCACAGAGCCACCCTTCGTCGGACTGGGGCATCTCCATCGTCAGCATCAACCGTGGGTGGACGCACTTGGCACCCATCATGACCCACTTGCTCCTGAAGCCCTCGGCCTTCTTTCCGGCCTTTGAGATCGCGTTGGCCTTCTCGACCACGACGAAGTTGGCGCGCCCTGCGGTGTGGCCGTCATTGATTCGGAGGAAGAAGAAGTGGTGCAACAAAGCCACGGACGGCATCACCCTGACGTACGCCTCGCAGTAGAAGGCGAAGATTGACGGGAGAAGAATAGAGTTGGGATGAAGATGAAGGGCCTGCAGCTTGTAATGGCTGAGGACGACGTAGAAGAAGTCGGAGAAGGGGGGAACCAGCCCCGCAATGACGCTGCTCATGAAGAAGGGGTAGAAGGTGCTTCTCGAAGCCTCTGGCTCGGCGGAGCCAGCCCGGAGCTCGGTCTTCCCCTTCTCGTTGTTCTCCCCCGCCGTCAGCAGACGCGTGGCGGCGAGGTTCTTCTCTGAGACATTGGGCGCATCCAGAGCCGGCTCGTACTAGGCGGGCGGCGAAGCGACCTTGACCTTTCGGGGCGCCATTGGACGCTGGCTTGGAAGGGAATTGAAGAAGATCTGGAGATTTCGGAAGCAAGGGGCGAGAAAGGGGATCTGGAGCAAGACGAAGGAAAGCAATGAAGGCAAGTGTTGCCGCGCCAGCCTTTTGTCAGTCGGGCAGTTGCCGAGGCAGCATGGGGAAGCGGAGACGCCCACGTCCAATCAATTGCCACGCATCAAGCGAGGCCGCATGCTGTTGGGGCCCGCGGTGCTCCGCACTTGCCCTTTGGCTTCGCCTCGATGCCAAGTGTCAGGACCCCGATTCCAAGTCACATCGATCTAGCCGGTAACACCTCATATCACTTTGTGGCCTCACGCACGGTATTCCCACGGGTGTCGCCTTTCCATGGCCTGGGACCGTTTGCGCCTTTTGGCTCACATATATGATAGTGTCGCTAGCATCCATATGACAGAGAACCCGAGCCGACATGACTAGTCATGAACCCAAAGTGGCACTAACTTACAGGGACAGTCATACATGAATCAACATCGAGCATGACGGTCAGCAGCGTGCGAATCCAGGCTGTATTACTGGGCTAACAGGACTCCGGTGAACCGAGCTGTAGCAGGCTAGGCAGGACTCTGGATGTCACCGTGTGACATTTCCCCGAAGGGACATACACAGGAACGAAGTGAATCACATGCCGGCCAGTCAAGTGTTCTGGAGCAGTAGTGCTAGGCTAGCAGGACTCCGGTGAACCGGGTCAGAAGCTGACTACTGTTGCTCATGGAAGCACAAGACTACATTTCCCCATAAGAGAGGCTACCAAGGATAAACAACTAGGTTGTCGGATCCCACACATACCAAGCATTTCAATCATACACACAATATGCTCCGATATGTGTAAATACAACATGGCATCACAACAAAACTCTACGACTCAAAGTATTTATTCATTAGGCTCCGAGGAGCGAGATATTACAAACATGGGTCTCATGACCCAACATTCAGAGCATACAAGTCAAAGCACATGCGAAAGCTTAACATGTCTGAGTACAGACATCTACAAATGAAAAAGGCTGAGAAGCCTGACTATCTACCGAGATCTCCGCCGAGGGCACAAGATCGTAGCTGAGGTAACAAGCTAAACCTCAAAGTCCACATCGGAACTACTAAGCGAGGCTGAAGTCTCTCTGCAAAAACATAAAATAGGCAAACGTGAGTACAAATGTACCCACAAGACTTACATCGAACTATCTACATATGCATCGGTATCAATAAAGGGGTGGTGGAGTTTGACTGCAGCAAGCCAGCTTTGACTCGGTGGCTATCCTGAACTACGACTACAAGTAACTCTTTTCAGGTGGCGCACACGAGTCCACATATTCACCATATCAATACACCACTATGGATCCTCTCCCATCTCCCTACGAGAAGGCCATCCATAGCACTCACGCTTATCTTGCGCATTTTAGAGTATCCAATTTCACTTGTCTATGAACTGCACAGGCAACCCAGACGTCCTTTACCGCGGACACGGCTATTTGAATAGATGATGTTAACCTGCAGGTTGTACTTCTTCACACGCTCTCGCCACTTACCACCATGTACATCGTGTACCTCGGCAACCTTCAAGCGGAAGCTTTGGCGAGGAGTCGGCCACGACCTGATTAACCACACAAGTCTCTAGTCCAGGTTTGTCGCCTATTCGGGTTCCATCCGCAAGGAGATCCGGCCGGGTGTCACCACGGCCCCAAACGATGTGGTACAGGTTCCAAGCCCACCAAGCAGGCGACGCTTGGCATACCCGCCACGGTGCATAGTCCGTCCCAAGCCCACTTGCATCGGGTGCCACTTGGTAGACTACTAACACTACCTACAAACACGAAACTAGTTGCAACTCTTGGACAGAGATCATGTTGATTAATAAGTCGAGAGGGGTCGAGTTACCGGAACCCAATGTTTGGTAGTAACTGTTCATGGATCACAAACACATAACTCAGTTCCTGAGAACGGCTTCAATGAGACAACCCACCATGTAATCCTACATGGCCTCTCACCAATACCTTTACCAAATCATGTTCACACACTTAGCTCACAACAGTAGGACATGTTCACACACCTCTAACTCATCCCCGATGAATCAGACCTGACTCAACTCTAGGCAGTAGCAGGCATGACAAACAAGCATGAATGCGTAGGCACATCAGGGCTCAAACAACTCCTACTCATGCTAGTGGGTTTCATCTATTTCATCGTGTGGCAATGACAGGTCATGCGAGGAAAGGGTTTCAACTACCGCAGCATGAAACAGTTGAAACGTTGTTGTCCTAATGCAAGAAAAAGAGAGCGGAGGCGAGAGAGTGGGATTGTATCGGAATGAACAAGGGGGTTTTGCTTGCCTGGCACTTCTGAAGATATTATAGCTCTTCATCGGTGTCATGGAACTCATCGTCGGGATACGCCTACCGAGAGGGGACAACCACCAACAAACAAATAAGAAACACAATCAATGCCATGCAACAATATGATGCATGAATGTGACATGGCAATATGCTGTTGATTGGGCTAATGCAACTAGCAACAAGTTAAATGGAGTTGGTTTGAACACTAGGTTCAAATTCAAACTCCATATGTGCTTTCTTAAATGCCATTTAATTGAATTGTCCTAAACAGAGGACATAAGTTACTCTGAAATGCATGCAAATGCTATAAACAGATTCTTTGGATTTTTCGGATCATTTTTCATATATAAATTATTTCATTCTGAGCTACGGTTGAATTTCTATGATTTTTAGAAGTTCAAATCATTTTCTGGATTTCCTGGTTATTTGGAAATAAACAAAATCCAAGAAATGATTCTTTAACGTCAACATGATGACATCACGCCGACGTCGGTCGTCAACGGAGCGGCCCAGTCAAATCGACCGATGGGTCAGCGTGTCAGTTACTAACTAAACTATCCTGGTTTAATTAGCACTAATCCTGGATTAATTAGTAGGGTCTGGCCCGTGTGTCAATGACTGTGGTTGGTACTTAGCAGTGTGGTTAGGCACTAATTAAGCCGGCCACGTCGGCGATTAGCCGCCGGTGACACACAGATGCGGCGGCGTCGCTCGTCCCGGCGACTCCGGCAACGAGAGGAGGCGGGGTTGGGCTCTAAGGCTACAGCGCGACGAGGCACATCGGGTGGTGGCTGCGGGAGGCCGGAGAGATGGCTCGAGGCGGCAATGGCGTCAAGCGGAACGGTGCCGGAGCTCGAAAAAAGGCGGAAATGGCGCTACAGGGTACGACAAGGCGAACCCATGGGTGCTGCAGGTTCACAGGAGCGCGGCGAGCACGCTGGTGATGCTCGGGTGAGCGGACAAGCTCAGGAGCATGGAGCTCGTCGGGCGTGGCGGCGGCGAGCTTCGGCGGAGGTGGGGAACGCAGCTAGAGCAAAAACGCGAGCATGAGAGGAGGGGGAGTCAGTCCGTGAGCTCACAGTGGTTGCAGAACGCGTCTCAGTGGGCTCGAGGGAGGTCGGACGACGTCGGGGTATTGTCGGTGATCTCGGAGGCTGGAGTTAAAGACGACGGTGGTGGCGGCGTTCCCGGGCACCTAGCGTTGCGTGACTCGGTGGAGAGTACGAGGACGTCGTCGCGGATCTCAGGGGCACGTCTAGGGGCGCAGGGGAGGCTGGTGGCTATGTGAGCGGTGGACGGCAGCGACGGGACCGCTCGGGTGCGTGCGAGTGAGAGAGCAGAGGAGGGGAGAGGCCACGGGTGAGGGAGAGAGAGGTCAGGAGGGTGCGTGGCTACGTTGGAGGCGACCAGGCGTCAGCGGCAAGAAGGAGCTGGCGAGGCGCGTGCTCGCGAGCGGTGGCCACGCGCGCTGCGTCCTCCTGGCAAGAGGAGAACGATGGTAGCCACTTGGGCTAGTCGGGCAGTTGAAACATCAGAGCTGGGCCGGTTGGGCGCTAAGTGGGCTGCGCCAGGTAAGTTCTTTCCTTTCTGTTTTCTATTTCATTCCTTCTGTTATGATTTAGTTTAGCCACTAAACCATTTTGCTTTCTTCTGATAATTTTGCAGGGACTAAAATGATTAGTCCAAAGCCCTCACAATTTCTCAGAATTATTGGACAAATATTCAATATATAGCAAATATAAATCCAATGCAAATAGTTATTGCCTTAGCTTCGAATGCCCAAAATAAATATTTATGAGCTCCTAAAAATATTGGTTTGAATTTTACCTCTAGCCAATATTTTCAGAGAGAAACATGAACATTTTCTTGAACTTATTTTTTTACCCTGGTCATTTTTAGAAATGATTTCTGAGGCTCTCACATGTCCCCATTTCAAATTCATTGAAATTTAAACATGATGCACACATGACTAGCTAGCCCAGAGCAAACCAGAACTAGGGATGTGACACCAAGTCCGAGCACGCCTTAGGCCCGGGGGCTACTGTCGGCATCCTGGGAATGGGGGTCCCCAGACTTGCCTAAGTGCGGCCCACGGCGTGGCTCCACCAGCGGCCCCGTACGACCCATCTTCACCAGCGAACAATCAAGACACTCGCGAGGGGCCAAGCCTCACGAGGCAGACGACACAAGACCTCCTCAGGGACAGCCTCACCAGGCTGGCTCGCGAGGGACGGAGAGATCAAGGCGAGGGACACCTCGCGAGGATCTTGTGATGCAAGCCATGACGACTGGAGCCAGGCGGGCACCAGCGCGCAGTGTCCTCATTCCCTCTTTGGTGCTAAAGAGGCAAGCGCAGGCAAGGAGTCCTGAGGCATCAGGCAAAGGTTTCCATATCGGTGCAACGAGACCAAGACCATCAGGATGGAGGTCACTGTGGAGCCCAAGACAGCGTCACCACCAGAGCCTTTGGCAGGCGAAGACTACCTTTAGTCAGGATAACTTGTACTAGTTGTCTCCCTTCGAATTTGGCCGTTGTTGGATCCCTTCCCGCTCAATATTCGGGGAGAGGACTAGGGCCTCTATAAATAGGACTAGCCACCACCATAGGAGGCATCTTATCGGGTCTTGGATCAGAGCCATTCCATCCACAGCCACACACAAGTTCACCAAGCACAAGAGCACCTCTCCTCAGGAGGCTGTTCTTCCCTTGTAACGGTTCATCCTCAGCCCAAGAGGCAATCCACCACACCACACTGGAGTAGGGTATTACACCAAATCGGTGGCCGGAACCAGTATAAACTCTTGTGTCTCTCGTTCTTTGGGTTCATCGAGCTAGGCCTTGCGATTGTTGCGAGAGCGGTCTAGGGAGGGAGAGATCTTCGTGCGCACCCCAGTGTTCGAACCTCAAGGGTTTTGCCGGAACCCGAAATCCGATAGTGTGTGTGTGTGAGAGAGAGAGAGCCATCGGTCGCTCCTCGTAAATACATATTTCAGCCATATGCATTGCTGATGCTCAGTAAAAACTTATATAGTTGGCACAATCATATAGAACATCATAGCACATTGAACTTGCATACAAAAATTTCACACAAGCGGCACAATCAGGGTGGAAGCAGTGTAGGGCTATGTTGAAACCAACGAACTCATACATAATGATTCATCGTCTTTATCAATGACAGGGAAATATCTTGAATGTTGTGCAAAGAAAATAGATAGACAACACAATAAGTTCTGCTAGCACATTAAGTTGACGTGCAACCCTTTCTAAAAAAAGTTCAGGTACAAAAATAGAATAGGTTGCAATCAAATGTACTAGCACATCAGTGCTTCACACCCATATCTCGGATTTAACTAGTGTCTGACAAGATTCAGTTGTTACCTCAAATTAGAGCACATCCAGGCAGCCAACCCTGCCTCTTCTCCCAAAGAAGCAGTGGCCTCCGCCGAGCGATGGAGTCGGCCCTATGCCATCCATCGTTCCGAGCAACACGGGGAAAGTCTAACGTTGACTCCTGGAATGGATGTCACCGACGGACCCTGGCACCCGCGGTGGCGGTAGGACTTCAATTGATGGATTGACCACTTCTTCGACATGCACGAACACTCCATAACATGGTCGGCGGCGGCCTTGATGGCGACGAATAGTACAACCCTGGTTCATGCACCGGTATCTCAACACCAATCACCTTCTATATGGTGGACGACTTCTTCATCCATGCCATAACCGTCAGAGCCCAGCTGTCTGGTGGAACAAACATACTTACGAGCTCACCTCCAAGGTCATTCATATGCTCATTCATGGACTCGTTGTTCCAAGCATGTCGAGGCATGTCGTGGAAGGTAAGTTTTGTTAAAAGCTCAAGCTCAGAGGGCACCGAGCCCCATCCTGGGTGCCACCGATCAAAGCTCACCAGTGCGCCATCACATAACAAACACCGGGAAGATTCGGACACACGACTGTAGTCGAAAGTTGTCCGGAACCTGACGAAGAAATCAGCCGGTGACGGACAGACTTCGAGGAGAAAGTCACTTATTTGGATGTCGTGCGCAATGCCAAGATCTTTGACAAGGTCGTCCGGCGAGACGGGAGGCCGGTCGCCATTGATGGTTACCATCAGCACTTTGCCGGCAAACTGGTCGTCAAGCGTCACCATGCCATTGTTCAGTGACAACACGCAGCGTCCGAAGGCAGGATGGACCTCAGGATCTCTGGCTCAGAGATCCGCGTTGACCGACGACATGATAGTGTGCTTGAGTACAAGGAGTACATGAGGGGTATTTGGGGGAACTGGAGTAGGAATCGAGATTCCAGAGGTGGGGGAGGGCGGAGATTGGGGATGAAAAGGTAGCATGAGTTTCGAATACGCGCCAAGATGCTCTCGATGCGCAAGCACACGAAAACACTGATGGCGCCCACTTGTCGGCCTAAGAGTCCTTATTCTTTCTTTTTTGAGAGGCCGACCTTTTTAGGATCTTTTGGGAGCCCAGCCTGAGAGTCATAATTGACCTGTTTGGCATTGCGTTACTACTCGGCCCATATTAAACAACACCTCACTGGCCCAAACAAGTGTACATAATTGAAAAGACACTGAGCTCAAATTATAACTTTAAAAAAGGAGATATACTCTAAACACTGGAGAATGGTGATGCCCTCATTTAGCCCACCTGCAGTTCGAGATAATAAACAGTTCGAAACAACGATATATACAACATTCAAACACTGACTAGTGACTACTACTGACATAAACAGCAAGACAGGATAGTTCATAAGAAGTCTTGCTACACCAGCAAAACGCACCCATCTGCAGCGCTTAGACTCTCGTGATCCAGACAAGAATGACATTCTAAATAGAGGCAACTATTACATAGCAAGAGGGACATAGACGATGATGACAAAATGATAGGGACTATGCATAAAAAAAGAGAAAACTACCCATCCAGAACAAGCAACAAAGACAACAAGTCATTCGAAGAGGGATGATCCAACACCATCACAATTTGCAGCCCCACTTTAGCGACCGGTGATCCAGAGATACCAATACTCCACCCTTTCAACGCAACAACCCAATTACCTATCAACCTGAAGGCTTGAACCACATCACTGCCTGTCGGACTTGAGACATCCAAGGATCAAAGTTAATCCAGATGCCTTTGTCATTCTCACCTACTTTTGGTTGCAGGCTGTATCGTTGACAAGGAGTTTTCTCCCGAAGTTCTAGGGCTCACCGTGTAGAGACAGTTTACCATAGCAAATAGAGCCTGTCTGATATCAAGGTCCTTGCCAACGGTGATCTCATAGTTAATCGGATAATTGAGTCTGAGAAACAAATAGTGTGAACCAAGGCTGTTTACCTGCCTCCAACTCAAAAATCCTGAAGGCCCCAACAAGTTGGTATCCTGCTCATAGACATAACAACCACTATTCGGACACTCACGTATTTCACGGTGCTTGTACACAATGGGTTTTTGCAATATAACTTTTCCGGCCCATGTGTGTGGATAATCATTAGTATTTCGCCGTCGTCTAATCGAGCGAGGAACCAGTTGTGCTTCCCTGTTTTTGGCAAAGGTGGTGTGATTACAAAGGGAAGTAACTGCAGGACACTTCATCATATAAGAAAGGACAGACATTATTAATGTAAGATCAACATTGTTCAGAGTATGAGTAGGATAGTGCAAGAAATGGCATTGATATGTCCCTGTTGGAACTGGGAGGAAAATACAGGGAAATATATACTGGGTTATACTCATGTTATCTCACAATCGATTCTTCACAGGAAACTACCATGTCATGCATGTTATGTAATCATGTTCTGTCCTCACAAATTCTTCAAGGAAAGTAACAGACCATGCATTGTTATATACTCATGTTCCGTGGGAAAAAATTGTGAAGATATTATTCTAGCCATTGATTGATGAAGGGCGAATATAGGTATGTACACATGGTAAGCATTACAGGATTTCACTACTTCCAAATATGGAGTTCTCCATATGGACATTTACTTCCCTAATGTATGGTTAGATGAAACCAACAGTGTGATGCATGTTTCTACATCATGAAAATGAGGAAACTAACATGGCCATTGATACACACTCATATTTAGTAGTATATAGATTACCATAAAATAAGGATAATATCCATATCTTCCTAACCGTTTGATTATTCAGGGGTACAAATTGGCTGTAATGACCTGGTCACAATCGCATGAATTAACTCATTCCAAATATAGCTGATTTACGACATCTCTAATACATTGCCATAGTTCTACTCAAATTATGCTCAAACAGGAATATGCTAATCATCGCAAAAAGTTCAAACAGTGTCATGGCTTTATCATTAACATCAGACGAAAACAACTAACACGCGTCATCCCAGCAATACGTGGTGCCATCTGCTTTGTCGATCGCGTAGATGATGCCATTGTGTTCAATAGCATCACAGAAGTGTGTATCAGCTTTGATTATCCACTGCGAGGTGAACTGTCTCCAGCTAAAGAAGGCACCAGTGGAAAGATAGGCGAGTCTGTAGTCGAACAAGGCAATTAGCTTGAAGTCTGCGTAATTCGCATCTCGTGTGGGCACTTGGCAGATTACAATCTTCTGCAAAACAAGGTGCGTCCAACTAACTTCGTAATCTAGATGACTTGGACCGCGATGGTAAAACCCTATATAATCCAACGTAGGAAGGATAATCTCATGGGAGGTGTGGAAGTTCACGAGCATCAACTTTTTCCGGTCTTGTCTGAGGACATCAAGTGGGAGTTCATGCCAACCCAGTACATACCTGCCAAGGAGTTTCAGGAGATGTTGATCGGATTGAAGTCGAGGGAAATGATGTATGGCGACCTACAAAGAAGTTTCGGCTAATGGAGGTCGGATTGAAGTCGAGGGACAGCATGTATTCCTCCGTATCATGGTGAGCAAATCTCGCAAGACCAGATAGCAGCAAGTAGGGTGCCTTGAAAAGCTTAGGCCTCGCTTCGGCGATGGTCGTGTGCATGTCCCTCGAGCATGCAGCCAGCCGCGAGGCGCTCAACATATCTGATGCAGAGCATCCCAAGGTCATCCCCATGGACCTACCATCGTCTCATCAAGTGCCTAATGGACCAATGACTCGATCACGTGCAAGAGCTCTCGAGACCGAGGTGACATCTCTCCTCTCACAATTCCACTTCGATGACCATGAGACATGGCTACTACCTCAAATGGAGACATTGTGTATACTCAGGTATCAAGGAGTTAGCCATGGAGACGCCAAGGAGCAAGGAGAATCCGAAGAGGAAGATGGACGTGAAGACGGAGAAGGAAAAGGGCTAAGTCAGCAGAAGCCCGGACGATCCGGACCGCTGTCCGGACGATCCGGCCTCAGCCCGGATGATCCGGACCCCGCCCCGGACGATCTGGCTAAATGCTCCCGAAGCCAACAGAATCAACAGAATCGGCTCCCTCAAAGACGGATCATCCGGACCCAGTCCCGGATCATCCGGCCACACCCGGACGTCCGGACCTGGACCCGGACATCCGGCCCTCCTGCAGCTGCTCCAACACTAGCGGACCATCCGGACGCAGTCCCGGATCATCCGGACCCCCCAAAGCCCGGATCATCCGGACCAACTCCCGGATCATCCGGCCATAGCCTGTGTGCGTGACTTTGGGCCGAGGCCCGTGTACCCGTTTCGTCTCCTCACTTACCCCTTCGCCCCTTGGGCTATAAATAGACCTACTCCTCCCCATTTTTAGGGTTAGCAAAGTAGTAGCTCACTTGTGAGGATAGATTTAGCTCATCCATACCAGATCGTCTCTTCGAGAGTGACCGCGGCCTCTCTACGGAGAAGATCCTCGTGGATTCAAGACCCCCTCTTGGGCGGCCCCATCAAGACCTCCTATACGGAGAAGAACCGGTTACCGTTGTATCGTCCGTTGTTGACTTTGGATCTTGTATCTTACCTTTGTGTTCATCTATCTAGCGCATGTGTGATCTATTCTTGTTGGTTGAGTGATTTCTCCCGTGTTCCCCTCGCGTTTTCCTTGTGTTCCCCCTCGTGTTCATCGCGTTCCTCGTAGGAATCTGCTCCTTTCGTGAAAGATCGGGCCACTAGGGCTCTACCCTACATCATCTTGGTATCATGAGCCACGTTGATCACGATTTCGGAGCCTCCCTGTTGTGTTTTCTAGCTTGATTTTGTTGTTTTTCGTCTAATCCGAAAATTCCCACAAAAATAGCCCAAAATTTTTTCTTGTGATTTGTGAGTTTTGATGATGTTTTATTGGTTTTCATCCGTGAGTTTGTTGTGTTGCAAGTGGATCTAGCCTTCCCCCACCATCTCCACCTCGAAATCCCTCCAAAATCCGTGAAATCCCCGAATTTGTGGCCGTTTTCGAGTTCATCCCGAGCCATCCCCGAGCGAGATTGACCCGCCCGGATCATCCGGCTGATCACACGGATCATCCGGCTCCTGGCCCGGATCATCCGGCTTCCTCTGCCAAAAATGCATTTCCTGCAGTTTTTATCCACCGCCGCCTCCGCCTCCGCATACCCACTTCGACCACAACCTCCTCACTTTCGAAAACCCCTCCTAAAACCTCTCCCATACCACCATTTGACCGCTACCTACTCCGACACTTTTTGTCGCATTTGATTTTGAGAATTTGAGTTGTGGATCACCGTTTCCTTTCGTGTTTCGGCTACCTAGGGACGGTTCGACATCAACATCGCCACCACTCTTCTTCGCCAAGGACTACTACGAACGACTACACCCTTGTGGTATCAACTTTGCATTGGTATCATCTTGGTATTGTGATATCATCATACTCTCTTGCAATTACATTGATAACCCCGTGGCCTTACTTTTGCGTAGCTTACCCATCGAGACTAGCCTTTGAGTATTGCCGGCAACGTGACTTGTGCACATTAGTGATCATACATCCCATAGCATACATACTATCATCCTATTGCATAACTTGGAATCATCTCTTGCATCACGAAGTTGCCATTGCATACACAATTGCTATCTTGGTTCGTGAAACATTGCATGAGAAAAGAGCTCAAACAACAAAGAGCCAAACAAGCTTTTAAGCAAAAGAGAAGGATAAGCAAAGAGCTTATAAGCAAGAACCATAGCATCATACAACATTAAGATTCTCATACTCGATCATCTTGGATCATATCTTTGGAACATCATACATAGAGCATACTTGGGATAGAAGTCGTTGCATTTTTGCTTCGTAGGTTGTGCACAAGTTCGTATCCGCCTATTGTGCAATCGTGCCAGCGTCTCTCTAGTGTTGTGCAACAAGAGCATTTTTCATGGATTCAACATTTTGGCTCACCCTTGGTTGCACGGCCCCATTTATCTTTCCGTGTGTTGTGTTTTCGTGTACCATATCTTGCTATTGGTCTACTTGTTACATTTTCAAGTCGCGAATCTTCCCCAACATTATTGAATCTTGCTTACTTTCACATCAAAAATTGTGCCACTATCCTAACCAAGATCCACCATAAGCTTTTACTTGTGTAGGTGTGAGGACCGACAAGAATTGGTACCAATTGTGCTATTTCCTTGCTACACATTGGAGCGATCTTTGATCCATTTTCAACTTCAATCAAGCTACATTTGGTATTGGTTCTTCTTTGTCTCCCACTCACATATCTTTGTTTCAAATGATGGATATGCCAAGTACTTATACCAACCCACTCTTCGTGGAGCAAGACGAAGACATTTCATCCTACGTCACCAAGACTCAATTATTTGGTGCACACCGAGCTTTGCATCAAGAACAACTTCCTTTGGGCGACCGCATCGACAACCTCGCCACCGACTTGCGTCTCTTAGACAACAAACTCGACGAGCACAAGCTCGAGAATGACGCAAGAATGGATGAGCTTCGTGCCTTGTTGATCAACCGCTCTTCTACCACTTCGTCCTACTCAAGAAGGAGCCGCTCAAGTCGACACTCCGACGACACCATCTTCGGCCCAAGTACACCGACATCGAATACTCTTCGTCGTGCCGCGCGCCAAGACCGTCAAGCTAACCGTAATCCTCTACATGACACCGACTCTCAAGAGCATCGACATCGTCAAAACCAAGATGCATTCGCGCAACGCCAACGACAACAAGAACAAGAGGAGCGAGTGCGGCAACATCAAGATGCACAAGACGCCGAGGCGGAAGGCCAACAACAACAACTCCGAGAAGCTCAAGCACTTGAGGCGCAACGTGCCCTTCGTGATTCAAGCCGTGTCGTAGCCAATCGAGGCCAACAAGCTCGACAACATCAAGAAGCACTTCGCGATGAAGCTCAAGAAAGGATTTACCAAGCACGTGTGCATCGACAAGCTCCTCGCCAAGATCGACAAGCTCCTCCTCAAGCGAGACAAGAACGTCAAGTACATCGAGAGCAACATGAGGATGACAACCGTCCTCCCCAAGAGCAACATGAGGATGACAACCGTCCTCGCCAAGAGCAACATGAGGATGACAACCCTCCTCGCCAAGAGCAACGTGAGATCGTCAATCCTCAATGACATGGGCGTCATCATCCCCGACCCGAACACAATGAAGAGCAACGATACGGCAAGCTAAAGTTCACCATGCCCAAGTTCACCGGTAGCAATGACCCCGAAGAGTACATCTCATGTGCATTGAAGGTTGACAAAATCTTCCGCTTGCACAACTACGAAGAAGACAAGAAGATCGCAATGGCATCCCTCGAATTCCAAGACAACGTCCTCATTTTGTGGGAACAAATCATTGAGCGCCGAGCAGCAAGAGGTGAACCACCCATCACCACTTGGACACAAATGAAGGATGTCATGAGAGCAAGATTCGTACCAAACTACTACAACCGCGACCTATTCAAGAAACTTCAACAACTCAAGCAAGGAACAAAGAGTGTTGAAGAATGCTACAAGGAAATGGAGATATCCATGATTCGAGCCAATGTGAAGGAAGACGATGAGCAAACAATGGCATGTTTCTTCAATGGACTCAATCATCCCATCAAGAAGATCGCCGACTTCCAACCCTACTCCAACCTCATTGAGCTAGTGCACCAAGCTACCAAAGCGGAACGCCAAGTGCAAGATGATTTCAGGTATGCCAAGTTCTCATCCAAGTCCCAAGGCTTCTCTAACACCCAAGCTCCAACGACTCCAACATCTTCTACCTCAACCAAGCCATCTACAAGCAACGGCGACAAGTCAACATCCAAGAAAGCTTCGACAAGCTCAAGTCGTCCTCCAACTACAAGCAACTTCAAGCCGCATGCTTCGTCCTCTACTCCGACCGATGAGACCGTCAAGACAAGCTCCTTCAAGTGTTTCACTTGCGGCGGCCGAGGCCACATGTTCTTTGAATGCACAAACAAGCGCACCATGATCCTCAACGACGACGGCACCTATGACTCCATGAGTGAAGGAGAAATGGAAGCCATTGAGCAAGTGGCCATGCACCGACAAGTGAACAACGAAGACGAAGATGATCAAGTCTTTTGTGATGAAGATTCAAGTCCCGCTCTTGTTGTCTCCAAGGTCTTGACTCTTCAACATCAACAAGAAGAAGACCAACGATGCCATATCTTCCACACATAGACCGACATCAATGGAAGGTCCGTCAAGGTCATCATCGATGGAGGTAGTTGCCACAACTTGGCAAGTGAAGAACTATGCTCCAAGCTTCAATTGGTCAAGAGGAAGCACTCGCACCCCCTACAAGGTTCAATGGCTAAGTGACTCCAAGACTATACGAAGTTGAGCATACGGTCCAAGTCTCCTTCAAAATTGGTGCATACGAGGACACTTTGGAGTGTGATGTGGTCCCAATGACCGTTTGCCACGTCCTTCTTGGTCGACCATGGCAATTCGACCGTGGTGTCTTCCACAACGGGCGTACCAATCACTATAGCTTCAAGATGAAAGGGAAGAAATATGTGCTATGACCTATGTCTCCAAGTCAAGTGATAGCCGACAAGCAAGCCACCCATCATGGAGAGAAGAGTGAGAAAGTGATCCACCAAAAAGTGAGTGAGAGCCACAAGCCAAACTTGAGCGCCTCTTCGCCTAGAGAGAAAAACATCATACTATTTGCCACAAAAAGTGAGATGAGAGAAGTGTGTGAGAACCCATCGAGTGTGATGCACTTTGTCCTTGTGTGCAAGGATGGAGAGCCAACAACTAACACCTCTCATAAGCTACCATTAGTGTTTCAATATCTTTGCAGGAATTCCAAGATGTTTTCCCCGATGAGCTACCTCCGGGTCTACCTCCTCTTTGAGGCATTGAGCATCGAATCGACCTCATTCCCGGAGCACCTCTCCCAAACAAAGCTCCATACCGAGTCAATCCTGAAGAAACCAAGGAGATTCAACGGCAAGTACAACAACTCATCGACAACGGTAATGAATCTCATGGAGGCGGACTCATGGGACACTTCGGACGCGACAAGACATTTGCTACGCTCTCCAAGAACTACTTTTGGCCCAAGATGCATCGCGACGTCAATCGCTTCGCCAACCGATGTTCTACATGTCGCAAAGCTAAGTCTAAAGCACAATCTCATGGCCTCTATATGCCACTTCCAATTCCATATCAACCATGGGAAGATATTAGCATGGACTTTGTGCTTGGTTTGCCTAGAACTCGAAATGGCAAGGATTCCATTTTTGTTGTTGTGGACCGTTTCTCCAAAATGGCTCATTTCATTCCTTGCAACAAGATAGGCGATGCTTCACATGTTGCCAATCTTTTTTGTAGGGAAATCTTGCGACTTCATGGAGTGCCAAAGACGATTGTCTCAGACCGCGACGTCAAGTTCTTGAGTTACTTTTGGAAGACCTTATGCGCCAAGCTCAAAATCAAGCTACTATTCTCCACGGCATATCATCCACAAACCGACGGCCAAACGGAGGTGACAAACCGTACGCTCTCCACCCTTCTTCGCATGCTAATCAAGAGGAACATCAAGGAGTGGGAGGAGTTCCTACCTATCGCCGAGTACGCCTACAACCGAGCAAGACACAAGACTACCGGCAAGTCCCCCTTCGAGGTTGTCTATGGTTTCAACCCATTGTCCCCATTGGACATCCTACCCCTACCACTCCAAGAGCGCACAAACATGGACGCTGAGTGCCCGAAAGTCAACCACCTCAAGAAAATGCATGAAGATACAAGGCACACCATTGAGCGCCAAGTACAACGACTCGCGACCAAGATCAACGTCAACAAGCAACCCATGATATTCAACATTGGAGATCTCGTGTGGCTACACCTTCGCAAGGAAAGCTTCCCCAACGAACACAAGTCCAAGCTTGTACCACGAGCCGATGGACCATTCAAGTGCTTGCACGCTACAACAACAACGCATACAAGATCGACATCCCACGTGACAAGTACTCCGTGAGCGACATCTTCAACGTCAAAGATCTCTCCCCGTACCATGGTGATGAGGATTTCGATCCGAGGTCGGATCTTTCCCAAGGGAGGGGAGATGATGCGGAGCATCCCAAGGTCATCCCCATGGACCTACCATTGTCTCATCAAGTGCCTAATGGACCGATGACTTGATCACGTGCAAGAGCTCTCGAGACCGAGGTGACATCTCTCCTCTCACAATTCCACTTTGATGACCATGAGACATGGCTACTACCTCAAACGGAGACATTGTGTATACTCAGGTATCAAGGAGTTAGCCATGGAGACACCAAGGAGAAAGGGGAATCCGAAGAGGAAGATGGACGTGAAGACAGAGAAGGAAAAGGGCTAAGTCAACAGAAGCCCGGACGATCCGGACCGCACGATCCGGCTAAATGCTCCCGAAGCCTACAGATTCAATAGAATCAGCTCCCTCGAAGCCGGATCATCCAGACCCAGTCCCAGATCATCCGGCCACACCCGGATGTCCGGACCTGGAACCCGGACATCCGGCCCTCCCGCAGCTGCTCCAACACTACCGGATCATCCGGACCAACTCCCGGATCATCCGGCCACCGCCTGCGTGCGTGACTTTGGGCTGAGGCCCGTGTACCCGTTTCGTATCCTCACTTACCCCTTCGCCCCTTGGGCTATAAATAGACCTCCTCCTCCCCATTTTTAGGGTTAGCAAAGTAGTAGCTCATTTGTGAGGATAGCTTTAGCTCATCCATACCGGATCGTCTCTTCGAGAGTGACCGCGACCCCTCTACGGAGAAGGTCCTCGTGGATTCAAGACCCCCTCTTGGGCGGCCCCATCAAGACCTCCTATACGGAGAAGAACCGGTTACCGTTGTATCATCCGTTGTTGAGTTTGGATCTTGTATCTTACCTTTGTGTTCATCGATCTAGCGCATGTGTGATCTATTCTTGTTGGTTGAGTGATTTCTCCCGTGTTCCCCTCGCATTTTCCTCGTGTTCATCGCGTTCCTCGTAGGGATCCGCTCCTTTCGTGAAAGATCGGGCCAGTAAGGTTCTACCCTACATCAATATCCATACACGAACAACAAAGGTCGAGGATGTCACTGGGGAGATTGTTCCAATCGTGGCTCATATGGATGCTGCGCGGTTTGCGTTCTACCATGGTGGAGTTTGGAAGGTGGGGTTTTTGGGGCTTGATTTATGGGGGAGAAGTCTCTTGGTGCTGGAGTGGCTAGCGAGGAATAGTGGTACTGGGGAGGCGAGCGAGGCGAGGGTACGCGGGGGCATAGTGAGATGATGAAGAGTGACCTCAGGATCTCCGGCGATACAGAGATGCAAATGGAGTGTTGCTAGGGGAGAGGGAGACGAGGCGAGGCATGCTATACAGTGGCGGTGAAAGAGATTGAGTGCACAAGGTAAGGCTGACTTTCGTAACCCGAACACGCCGCCTGGACTAGTGTCACCTCGGGCGCAGGGTCTTGTCACTTCACTGTGAGGACCAGATGAATAATATTTTGACCATCAAGTGTACCACAGTTGTACTACTACTAGTAGGAACATACGGAGTAGTACTGTATAGCGGAAATAGGTCTCCCGTGCTAGCATGCCTCTGGGTTCACCTCATCCTCCAGGTATCATCCATATTGTGAGCAGAACAAAATTCGCGTGCATGCGGAAGCGCGAAGAAGGGTTTTTTTCTTTTTTGTGTATAACCACATATTCCTTAACCAGAGAATGTTGTGTCTCCCACGCACGCGCCAATATCCATCCGAACCAGCTACGACACATATTTTAATATCTGTTTTCATAGGTCCCACCTGTCAGGAGGGGTGCAGAAATAAAAAGGAATCATAAAATGTCTCGCCACGGTGATTCGAAAGAGTGACCTCAACTAGCCAGTGGCAGATGTAGCTCTAGAAGGATGGGCACGTACACGAATAGGTACCACCTCGCCTACCACCCGCATAGCCTTTTCTTTTAGTGTACCTAGCCGTCTAATCAACTTCCTGCAGGCCACTTCTCCCATTTACTTCTCCATGGGCAACCGATTTTCCTTGGCTTCTTCACCTCTCCTTCATCTTCATTGCATCCAAACCCCACTGCATTCACATTGTTTTAACCTCTTCATATACTCCAGGAGTAATTCTGAAGCCCCTTTAAATAATCATCTTCTTCAGCTAGACTAGCCATCTAATCCTAATTCTCCAAACCATAGCCCTCCGGCACCATGGTTTCAAATGGAGAAAGAGATCGAGATGTGGGTTTTTAGCGTCCAACATGTCCTCGTTGAAGGCTCGTTGAGCATAGTTGCCACTGTTACCGACCACCCAAGGGTTGTTCGAAAGTGGATCAACAATGTATCCAACTCCCTCCAAAAGTTATAGATGAAGGTCATCGGTCTCGACGCAGAGTACACGAAGCGTGCCACTGGGAAGATCCAACGTGCTGCCGTCCTTCAGCTGTGCCTAGAAGATGATGTTTTGGTGTACCACATCATACACGCGCCCTCCATACCAGGTGCGCTCCACGATTTCTTATCTCGGGAGGACATATACTTACGTAAGGTGCATCAAGCGGATAAATGTGGTTGGCGTCAGACAACCTTGATTTGAAAAGCATCACCGACCGCAAACAAGAATCAAAATTCCTGTGGAAGCTTGTGATAAAAAGACACCATCCCTATTCAAGAAGAAGAAGAAGAAGAAGAAGAAGAAGAAGAAGAAGAAGAAGAAGAAGAAGAAGAAGAAGAAGAAGAAGAAGAAGAAGAAGAAGAAGAAGAAGAAGAAGAAGAAGAAGAAGAAGAAGAAGAAGAAGAAGAAGAAGAAGAAGAAGAAGAAGAAGAAGAAGAAGAAGAAGAAGAAGAAGAAGAAGAAGAAGAAGAAGAAGAAGAAGAAGAAGAAGAAGAAGAAGAAGAAGAAGAAGAAGAAGAAGAAGAAGAAGAAGAAGAAGAAGAAGAAGAAGAAGAAGAAGAAGAAGAAGAAGAAGAAGAAGAAGAAGAAGAAGAAGAAGAAGAAGAAGGAAGAAGAAGAAGAAGAAGAAGAAGAAGAAGAAGAAGAAGAAGAAGAAGAAGAAGAAGAAGAAGAAGAAGAAGAAGAAGAAGAAGAAGAAGAAGAAGAAGAAGAAGAAGAAGAAGAAGAAGAAGAAGAAGAAGAAGAAGAAGAAGAAGAAGAAGAAGAAGAAGAAGAAGAAGAAGAAGAAGAAGAAGAAGAAGAAGAAGAAGAAGAAGAAGAAGAAGAAGAAGAAGAAGAAGAAGAAGAAGAAGAAGAAGAAGAAGAAGAAGAAGAAGAAGAAGAAGAAGAAGAAGAAGAAGAAGAAGAAGAAGAAGAAGAAGAAGAAGAAGAAGAAGAAGAAGAAGAAGAAGAAGAAGAAGAAGAAGAAATAAAGAAGAAGAAGAAGAAGAAGAAGAAGAAGAAGAAGAAGAAGAAGAAGAAGAAGAAGAAGAAGAAGAAGAAGAAGAAGAAGAAGAAGAAGAAGAAGAAGAAGAAGAAGAAGAAGAAGAAGAAGAAGAAGAAGAAGAAGAAGAAGAAGAAGAAGAAGAAAGAAGAAGAAGAAGAAGAAGAAGAAGAAGAAGAAGAAGAAGAAGAAGAAGAAGAAGAAGAAGAAGAAGAAGAAGAAGAAGAAGAAGAAGAAGAAGAAGAAGAAGAAGAAGAAGAAGAAGAAGAAGAAGAAGAAGAAGAAGAAGAAGAAGAAGAAGAAGAAGAAGAAGAAGAAGAAGAAGAAGAAGAAGAAGAAGAAGAAGAAGAAGAAGAAGAAGAAGAAGAAGAAGAAGAAGAAGAAGAAGAAGAAGAAGAAGAAGAAGAAGAAGAAGAAGAAGAAGAAGAAGAAGAAGAAGAAGAAGAAGAAGAAGAAGAAGAAGAAGAAGAAGAAGAAGAAGAAGAAGAAGAAGAAGAAGAAGAAGAAGAAGAAGAAGAAGAAGAAGAAGAAGAAGAAGAAGAAGAAGAAGAAGAAGAAGAAGAAGAAGAAGAAGAAGAAGAAGAAGAAGAAGAAGAAGAAGAAGAAGAAGAAGAAGAAGAAGAAGAAGAAGAAGAAGAAGAAGAAGAAGAAGAAGAAGAAGAAGAAGAAGAAGAAGAAGAAGAAGAAGAAGAAGAAGAAGAAGAAGAAGAAGAAGAAGAAGAAGAAGAAGAAGAAGAAGAAGAAGAAGAAGAAGAAGAAGAAGAAGAAGAAGAAGAAGAAGAAGAAGAAGAAGAAGAAGAAGAAGAAGAAGAAGAAGAAGAAGAAGAAGAAGAAGAAGAAGAAGAAGAAGAAGAAGAAGAAGAAGAAGAAGAAGAAGAAGAAGAAGAAGAAGAAGAAGAAGAAGAAGAAGAAGAAGAAGAAGAAGAAGAAGAAGAAGAAGAAGAAGAAGAAGAAGAAGAAGAAGAAGAAGAAGAAGAAGAAGAAGAAGAAGAAGAAGAAGAAGAAGAAGAAGAAGAAGAAGAAGAAGAAGAAGAAGAAGAAGAAGAAGAAGAAGAAGAAGAAGAAGAAGAAGAAGAAGAAGAAGAAGAAGAAGAAGAAGAAGAAGAAGAAGAAGAAGAAGAAGAAGAAGAAGAAGAAGAAGAAGAAGAAGAAGAAGAAGAAGAAGAAGAAGAAGAAGAAGAAGAAGAAGAAGAAGAAGAAGAAGAAGAAGAAGAAGAAGAAGAAGAAGAAGAAGAAGAAGAAGAAGAAGAAGAAGGAACTATTTATCCGCCTAGCTTTCTCTACTACTCCTTCCAGTGATCGGTATGCAATGCATGTGTCAGTACACATGACAGCTTGTCCATGGAAGTTGAACTACAACGACCATCACGTTTCAAACACTGCCACTTGCGATTCCCACGACGCCGCTCCAATCCACGACACCACATCCCCGACGCGGCGCCACCCTCTCTCGGCCGCACCGCCTCTTCCTTTGTGTGCATGACATGTGGGCCACCGAAATGCGGCGAGCATCAAGTTTCTACCACAGCCACATGCGATATTCCCATGACACCGCCAACCCCCGACACCACACATCCCCCGACCTGGGCTCACCCTCTCAAATTTCCACCGCACCTCGCCTTTAGAGCATGTCATGTGGACCAGCCACCCATCGGTCCATCAAGCTCACTCCCGTGGGCCTCGAGAGGGAAATGTAACTCCTGTGCCAGGTCTTGTGGTGCTACCGCTTCACGAACTCGTGCCAAACTAGAGATTTGTTTCTTACTAGCAAGATGCCTGTGTGTTGCACGGAACATCAAGATGCGATGAGTAGTTTATCTTGTGAGAGAAAAGGATGAACGAGGGAAGGCCTTATTTGCAAATCTGGAGAGGGGTGTGGGTATCTTTTTGCAAAAGTGCCATAGTTTCCTTCCATGGACATCCTACGCCTCATAACGCTCTGACGTCCAACTATGGCACCCTCGCCACGACCATGCCACCACAGGCCGGTTCAACTCAAACGAGTGAGTCGCGAACGCCGTCGTGACAACGGCCAGCTGGGCATCTCGAACCACACCGATGCCGCTTCCCCATAGCAAACCTATGCTGGCACGTGGTCGCACGCCGTTGAGTCGTGCATCAATGTACGACGGCAGGAACGCCTCCAGGCTCACTAGCTCAACTACGTCGAATACATCACATTCGAAAACCGGTATCCGTTGAGAAGGTTGCTCACGCCCACGCGCGCACGCCTATACGTATCCAAAGATTCCAAATTTCGTCACGAAAGTGGTACATCCTCGACATTGGACGGGTCGGAATCTCAAGCCCAAGTCGAGCTATGTGCCCCGGTAGATCATCGCTCCGCCGAGATCCCACTCGCACACATTGTTTGCACCACCGACGCATTGGGAGCAACACCGCCGCCATTATGTTGTCGACGCCCCGGAACGGGGGTCCTCAGATTTGCTCGTCATGCCCACAAATTTTGGTTTCCACCAGCGCCTCAGACGCCCATCTTCATCAAGAAACACTCAAGACCCTCACGAGGGGCCAAGCCTTGCGAGGCGGACGGCACAAGACCTCCTTGGGGGCGGCCTCACCTGGCCGGCTCGCGAGGGGTGGAGAGATCAAGGCAAGGGGAGCCTCGCGAGGTTCCCGTGACACAAGCCAGACGATCGAGCTGTGCAGCGCCTAAACGGGCGCCAAAGACGCTGCAAAGGTCCTCGCTTCCTCTTTGGTGCTAAAGGGGCAAGCGCAGCGAGGAGTCCCGAGGCATCGTGCAAAGGTTTCCATATTGGTGCAACGAGACCAAGACAAGCAGATTTACGTGATAGAGGCCACCGTGGAGCCCAAGGCAAGGCCACCACCAGAGCCTTTGGCAAAGCGAAGACCACCTTTTAGTCAGATAACTTGTACTAGTTGTCTCCCTTCGAATTTGGCTGCTAGGGATCCCTTCCCGCCCAATATTTGGGAAGAGGACCAGGGCCTCTATAAATAGGACTAGCCACCACAGGAGAACGGGAACGGGGAACTCGAATAGATCTCATCTCATCGAGGGACGGATCATCCAGATCATCCTGAACCACACAAGCTCACCGAGCACAAGAACACCTCTCCTCAGGAGGTTGTTCTTCCCTTGTAATTGTTCCTCCTCAGCCCAAGAGGAAATCCACCACACCACAATGGAGTAGGGTATTACACCACATCGATGGCCCGAACCAGTATAAACTCTTGTGTCTCTTGTTCTTTGGGTTCGTCGAGCTAGGCCTTGCGATTGTTGCGAGAGCGATCTAGGGACAAAGAGATATCTTCGTGAGCACCCCAGTGTTCGAACCTCAAGGGTTTTGGCGGAACCCGTAATCCGACATTTGGCGCGCCTGGTAGGGGTGCGCCGGAGCCTCTCTTCCGCCAGTTGATCCGCCGACACTCCGCGGTTCCGATGTTCGGCGACCCGAGAACCAATGCAGACCATTGGGTGCCCTGCCCAGCCCGAACGGCGTCAACCACCCAAGAAGACCTCAACCTCGCTCCTCGGGCGGCACGCACGCTGCCAAACGCTGCGAGGCGCGGGCGGCGCTGCTTTTCAAGATCGCCTCTACTCATGATGCTGCTGCTGGCCACCGCAAGAGCTCTCCAAATTATGTTACGCGACAGTTCCGCACACCAGGCAGGAACAGGCGAATAAGAGGGCCGCACTCACGGTGGCATGGGAGCTGATGTGGTGCCGAATGATGGAGAGAGGCCGGAATGCATTGCTGGAGCGCATCGCCGAGCTACTGGACGACGCGGCCATGGGAGGACCGCCCTTCGCCCCTCGCCATACACCTCGTGCCGCTGCCGGATTGCACAATGAGCCTCGCACACCTGCGTCTCGGCGCGCCAGGAGGTTTCATCGACACCGGCGCGACCAGCGGCGCTGGACGCCCAATCGCACCCGTGCCACCTCCGATGAGCGCGGGCATGAGCGTTGCCACCCATGGTCCCAGCAGGATGCCGCCCTACCTTCCTCAGGGCGGCGTGCTGGGTCGGTCGACGAGGAGCATGGGGCACTTCGGCAAGGTTTTCGGGGCGGCGGCCTCGGAGGCCTACGTGCCCCACGTGATGGACCAGGAGTACACACCGGAAGATGACCCTGGCTCGTTCCTCAAGCCAGGCTGGGAGGAGGAGGCGCTAGAAGCTAAGGCCTTCCAGGAGCCGCCCGGGAGCCTCGTCGACCACGCCGGCGACAATAGCTACAGGGTACCGCTAATCTCTCAAGAGCAAGCTTACACTAACCATGGGTCGTAGGTGGATCAGGTCACAACAACGGATGGCGGTTCCCAAATGATGTACCCCTTCCACCAGAGGGGTGCACTAGGTCAGGGGGAGGAGCCGGAGCAAGGCCCCTCCCCACATCGCTGGAGTGTATGCCACTGGAGGTAGGCCCTCCGCCGGGAGGTGCCGTGAGCCTTCCCCGGCAGAGGACCCAAGGGTCTCCCTCAAGGGCGCCGATGGCGTCCCCTTTGCCCTTGGTGTCGTCCTGGTTTTCGGACGCCCCAATGGTGATCGAGGGTGGTGCAAGGCGGGGCCCTCGTTTGGCGATACGAAGTAAGGCTCACGCCTGTGAAGGTCTCCGCTCGTGACACTCTCACGTAATAATGAGTGGGGTTGTACACGCCCTGGATTCTCCGGAGTGCCGTCCTCGGGCCTCAGGGGTTCCCGCCCATGTCCTAGTGGAGGCACTACGCTCCGCTCTGGTGGAAGACCAGAAGAATACACTAGGCGCCAGACGCGGCCATTTGCTTTTAACCTCTTTTCTGTAGCCCTGCTTTCTGGCTTTGGATTTAAGTTTGAAGTTGAATTTTCATTGGTACGTGCAGGGGTGTCTTTTCTCGTTCGTGCGATTTCTTGCGATCTGGTTCCTTGCCTTGATTCAGAGTTCGCACCCGCTGCCTCCCCTCGTGAGCTCCTCGCGAGCGGGGGCTAGGCGCGGCGCAAGCGCGCTGCGCGCATGTTCTTTCATGGCTGGCGTTTGCTTCTCACGAGGCCCTCTCGGACGGATCGGCAGGCTCCTCAGAAGCTCACGGCCTCACGAGCTGGTTTGGAACTTGTCTGGACTAAGGTAAATTATAGTGGCAAGCTCGCGGCGGGACTCGCCGGCTCGTAAAAACACATCTCTGGCTTGGCCTAAGGAATAGAAGCAATAATCTGTTTACATGAGGGGCTCCCCCTCCCAAAATGCTCTTACAACTTCCAGGGCTATGCCCGAGCTTTCGCAGCAGGGTCAACGACAAGGAAGCGCGGGCTCAATCGGACATGTTGATCATCGCGCCTCCGGTCACCCCCAACGCTGCCGCCGCATCGCTGTGGTCGCTGCCGGTGTCACCGCCGCCATTGCCGGTGCCGCCTCACCATCGCCGACCACGCCACCTTCATCCGCAGCCGACCACCACCTCTTTGTCCCTGAGGTGAAAGCCCCGACTAGAGCATCCACATTGTCTTCTACCCAACAGGCTGTGTCGCCTTGGATGGCCTCGCACGGGGCAAGGGCATGCGGCCAAAATCGGGTTGGGGTAGGTGTTCTGGAGGTGGCTGAAGACGCGGGAGAACACGCACCTGAGCAGGCCGCGACTCCTCTCTTCAACAAGCTCACGAGCCCTCTTGGATCGATTCTCCAGGCGTGTCACCACATCGGTGAAGAAAAGGAGGTGACTGGCTGAAAGGGGATCGAGAAGAGGTGTCTAGAGGGGGGGGGGGGGTGATTAGACACTACGTACCAAATGTTGCAGTTTTTAACTTCTTTAAGTTTAAGTGGAGTTTAGGCACAAGTTTAACATTCACAATACATATCAAGCAGGCATGCAACGAGTATATGAGCAGCGGAAAGTAAAGCATGCAACTTGCAAGAATGTAAAGGGAAGGGTTTGGAGAATTTAAACGCAATTAGAGACACGGATGTTTTTGTCGTGGTTCCGATAGGTGGTGCTATCGTACATCCACGTTGATGGAGACTTCAACCCACGAAGGGTAGCGGTTGCACGAGTCCACGGAGGGCTCTACCCACTTAACGGGTCCATGAAGAAGCAACCTTGTCTATCCCACCATGGCCGCCGCCCACGTAAGGACTTGCTCGACTAGCGATAGATCTTCACGAAGCAGGCGATCTCCTTGCCCTTACAAACTCCTTGGTTCAACTCCACAATCTTGCTCGGAGGCTCCCAAGTGACACCTAGCCAATCTAGGAGACACCACTTCCAAGAAGTAACAAATGGTGTGTTGATGATGAACTCCTTGCTCTTGTGCTTCAAATGATAGTCTCCCCAACACTCAAATCTCTCTCACAGGATTTGGATTTGGTGGAAAGAAGATTTGAGTGGAAAGCAACTTGGGGAAGGCTAGAGATCAAGATTCATATGGTAGGAATGGAATATCTTGGCCTCAACACATGAGTAGGTGGTTCTCTCTCAGAAAATGGATGTTGGAAGTGTAGGTTCATTCTGATGGCTCTCTCCACGAATGAAGAGTGGGTGGAGGGGTATATATAGCCTCCACACAAAATCTAACCGTTACACACAACTTGCCAAACTCGGTGGGACCGAATTGATAAACTCGGTCGACCGATTCAAAGCAAATCTAGTGACCGTTAGGATTTTCGTGGGACCGACATGCAACTCGGTAGGACCGATATGGTTAGGGTTAGGGCATAACGTAATCTCGGTGGAGACTGACATACAAACTCGGTGAGACCGATTTTGGTAATAAGCTAACCGTAAAGTTGGTCACTTAAAACTCGGTGAGACTGACATACAAACTCGGTGGGACCGATTTGGTAATATGCTAACTGAGAGTTTGCATTGTAATCTTGGTAGTACCGATTGCTCAAACTCGGTGAGACCGATTTTTGTAATGGACATACACAGAGATATTACAATCCCATCTCGGTGAGACCGAGATCCCTATCGGTGAAACCGATTTGCCTAGGGTTTGTGGTAGTGGCTAATACATCTGAACTCGGTGGCGCCGGATAGAAAGAATCGGTGGGGCCGTGTTTGACTTTTGGTTTAGGACATATGTGGATGTGAGAAAGTAGTTGAGGTATTTGGAGCATATCACTAAGCACTGTAGAGCAAGAGACTCATTAAGCAACACCTCATCCCCTCTTGATAGTATTGGCTTTTCCTAGACTCAATGTGATCTTGGATCACTAAAATAGAAAGTGTAGAGTCTTGATCTTGAGGCTTGAGCCAATCCTTTGTTGAACTAGTCTGTAACATACTAGGTAAAAGTGTTAGTCCAACAAGAGATATGTTGACATTAATTACCAAAATCACCCAGGGAGCACTTGTGCTTTCAATCTCCCCCTTTTTGGTAATTGATGACAACATACATCAAAGCTTTAGATAAAGATGTAAAGAATAACAAGTAAAGCTTTGGAAAGACATGTAACATGCATATAGGCTCCCCTTACATGTATGCAATCATGTGGATTTGGAATATAGAAGCATGTGAGAGCATAACCATGACACAGTAAGCAATGTGTTACATGTATCTTGGCTATATGCATCAGAGCAAATAATGTGAATATGGGAAATATACCTTCATGCTCATGAGTCCTTCTTGCAAACAAAGATGTACATCGCAAGAATTCCTCATACACATGACCTGTCGTGCATATACTTACCTTGTGGTCTTGAGTTGGCTTAGGATAGAATGAACCTGCGTAAACAAGGTTAGATAACACATATACACCCATCGCCAGAGCAAGCAAAAGAAGCCACAAGAGTACCAAGACTGGGATGACATGTAGAGAGTGAGTACTAAGTACCACATTGAATATTGACATGTCCCCAAAGGTAAAGATGTGCAATGAATTTCTTTCCCTTAGATGTCTTGCTCCCCCTGAATCTAGCATGGGATACTGGAGAAGATAGGGAACAGTAAAATCGAGCTTAAATGCGTAATCGTGAGCTCAAAGAAACAAATGAACAGAGCTAATGCAAATACGCACATATAAACATGTCTTTCCCCTCAAGAAGACATGTGGCATCTCTCCTCTTGAATACCAAGCATCTGGGATCCTTGAAGATTACTCTCTTCTTGAGTATTCTCTCCCCTGGAGATATCTTTTCTCCCCTGTTGAAGTGATAAGCTTTGATGTGATCTCTCTCCCCTTTGACATCAATTTCCAAGAAGGGCCTTCGAATTTGTCGTGAATGGGTTTGGTCCTTGAGTCACAAAGATAAAGCAATCGATAAAAATGTGATGCTTGTAGAGGACAAGATTCATGGAGTGGAGCTGGATCAAAAGTAATGCAGGAAAAAGTGGCAAAATGTTTTTCCTGTAGTGAAAACGGTGGCACCGAGTGGTATCTTCGGTTGCACCGAATGATTTCGTTTAGATCGAAGACAAGAAACCGGCGTGACCGAGTTCATCACAGAGAAACCAATTGTCACCTCAGCTCACTAGACAAGTAAGATCTCACAAGGATTTGCAAGGAATTAACTGAAATATTTGCAATGAATTGGATGCAGGGAATGCAGAACAAATAGAAAAGAAAAGAAATCTCGATGAAGTTTTTTTTGAAAGGGGAAACAAATATGTATGAGACAAATGCAAAAGGAAACACAAGAGAACTTCATCTAGAATTGGGCGGTGACAAAGTCACCTATGTTAGAGTATATTGACTTAGGAGTCAAGTGAGATCACTTGATCATAGGTCATACTCATCGTTTAAGCTCAAAATGGGTTCATTTAAGCATCTTGATGTATTCACATCTTGTCGAGTTGCTTCGACTCATGTCTTGGAGTAAAAGCTTCTCTAAGATGGAATAACATACCTTGGGTAGTGGTGTTGGTCGTGATCATGTAGTTGAACTTGTGTGGGTTGCTCAAGGTTGATGCAGCTCATTAAGAGTTGGGAGGACCACTTGGAATTTGAGTTCATCTACCTACATGGGTTAGTTCTTGCAAGGAAGAGCACTTGTGTATCCAAAATGACAATCATGAAACTCAACATAGAATTTGTCAAAGGATATGTTTGAATGGTTTTGTGCTTCCTTGTCTTCAACCACCATTGTGTAGAGACTTGGTGATGTGGAGATTGCTCAAGATGTGAGTGAGTTGCAATATCATAGACTTAGATTCATCCAAGTACCTACAAGGGTTAGATAACATGCAAGGTGCAAATATATCCAAGATATAAGATTATCATCATAATAGAAATATCAAGGATTAGTCATAAGCTCATGTCTTGCATGTAACCAATGTAGTTCCTACTCCAAGTTTGAAGCATCAATGATGTTCAATTATCCTCTTAACCTACAAAACACTTTCTCATCAAGTGGTTTAGTGAATATATCCGCTAATTGCTTGCTCAAGTATGAACATGCTTAAGATTAATGTCACCCTTAGCAACATGATCTCGAATGAAATGATGACGAACTTCAATATGCTTAGTTCGAGAGTGTTGCACGGGATTGTGAGCAATCTTGATAGCACTTTCATTGTCACAAAGTAATGGAACATGTTTCACATATATCCCATAATCTTTAAGAGTTTGGGTCATCCAAAGTAATTGAGCACAACATGAACCAGCGGGAATGTATTCCGCTTCAAGGTGGATAAGGATATCGAGTTTTGTTTCTTGGAAGACCAAGACACAAGAGATCTGCCAAGAAATTGACAAGTACCCGAAGTGGACTTTCTATCAACCTTGTTACCGGCATAGTCCGAGTCGGAGTAGCCAACAAGATCGAAGGAGGCCCTGTTAGGATACCAAATGCCAAAATTTGGTGTATGGATTAGGTATCTCACTATCCTTTTCACGACCTTAAGATGACATTCTTTAGGAGCAGCTTGATATCGTGCACACATGCACACACTTAGCATGATATCGGGACGTGAAGCACATAGATATAATAATGAACCAATCATAGAGCGATAAACCTTTTGATCGACTGGTTCAGCATCTTTGGTCAAATCAAGATGTCCACTAGTAGGCATGGGTGTAGTCATACCTTTGCATTCTTGCATACTGAACTTCTTGAATAAGTCCTTGGTGTACTTTGTTTGAGAGACAAAGGTACCTTCCTTAGTTTGCTTGATTTGCAAAACAAGAAAGAATTTAAGTTCACTCATCATGTACATCTCAAACTTCTCCGACATTAGCTTTCCAAACTTTTCACTAAAATGAGGGTTAGTAGAACCAAATATAATATCATGAACATAGATTTGGCACACAAATAGTTCTCCGTTGACCCTTTTAGTAAAAAGAGTAGAATCAATTTTTCTGATTTCAAAGCCTTTTTCAATAAGGAACTTGGTCAAGCATTTATACCATGCTCTAGGAGCTTTTAAGACCATAAAGAGCTTTGTGAAGTTTGTAAACATGATCTGGTTTCTTAGGATTAACAAAGCCGGGAGGTTGTTTAACATAAACTTCCTCCTCTATTTCACCATTTAGAAAAGCACTTTTAATGTCCATTTGGTACAAGGTGATATCATGGTGATTAGCATAAGCAAGTAAGATGCTAATGGACTCAAGTCTAGCAACGGGGCATAGGTCTCACCATAGTCCATACCTTCAACTTGTGTGTAGCCTTGGGCTTAGAGACGTGCTTTGTTGCGTAACTACTTGTCCATCTTCATCTTGCTTGTTGCGAAACACCCATTTGGTACCGATGATGTTGTGGTTGTTGTCGGCTTCTCAACCAATGTCCACACTTGATTTCTCTCAAAGTTGTGTAGCTCTTCGCGTGCATGGCGTTTATCCAATCCGGATCTTCCAATGCTTCTTCAACCTTCATAGGTTCAATGCTAGAGATGAATGAATAGTGTTCACAAAAGTTAGCTAAACGAGTTTTAGAGCGAGTGATTCTCCCGGTTTGGATATCATTGTAGATTTGCTCGACGGGATGGTCTTTAGCGATTCTTGCTCGAACTCGTGAAAGCTTTTGCTTGGGTCTTGGTTGAACATCTTCTTCATCTTGTTCTTCTTCTTGGCCTTCTTCATTGTTGGCATTGTCATTCTCTTGTCGTGGTGGAGAGGGAGGTTGTTGACGTTCATCTTGGTGCACTTCCTCGTTTTCTTCATCTTGGTGTGTCCCACTTGTGGATGCTTCCATATCAACTCTTGGTTCACCTTGTCGTGAGGTAGAAGCTTCCACTTGGACGGACGAGGTACTCTCCTTCATCTCTGTTGGACGAATCTTGCCAATAGACAAGTCTTGAATTGCTTACGAGGGGTCTTTGTCTCCTACATCAATTGGCAATTGCTCTACTTGCAAGCCGTTAGATTCATCAAACTTCACATCTGCCGTTTCTTCAACCTTTCGAGTGAAATTGTTGTAGACACGGTATGTGTGAGAGTTTGAGCCATAACCAAGTAGGAAACCTTCATGAGACTTAGGAGAAAATTTAGAACGACGATGCTTATCAAGAATGTAGCACTTTGAGCCGAATACTCGAAAGTATCCAACTTGGGGTTTGTTACCGTGAAAAGCTCAGATGCCGCCTTGCCGAGTAGCTTGTGAAGATACAAGAGATTTGTTGCATGACAAGCTGTCTCAACCGCTTCCGCCCAAAAGTGCTTGCTGCCTTGTACTCATCAAGCATCGCTCTCGCCATTTCGATGAGCGTCCGGTTCTTCCTCTCAACAACTCCATTTTGTTGAGGTGTGTACGCCGAGAACTCATGTGAAATCCTTCTTAGTCAAGAAAGGTGTCCACATTTATGCGTTCTTGAACTCCGCTCCGCTGTCGCCATTTAACCTTCTTGATCTTCACTTCAAATTGATTTTGGGCCTTCCTATCAAAGTTTTTGAAGATCTTTTGATACTGAGATTTATCATCGAGAAAGAACACCCACGTAAATCTTGAAAAATCATCAACTATAACTAGACCAAAAGAATTTCCACCGAGACTCTTGTAGGCGTTGGGACCAAAGAGATCCATGTGAAGTATCTCGAGTGGCCTCCTTGTGGTCATGATGTTCTTCACGGGATGCCTTCCTCCAACCTCGTTTACCCGCCTCGACAAGCGCTGCAAAGTCTATCCTTATCAAATATGACATCGTTAACTCCAAGGATATGATTTCCTTTAATAAGCTTGTCAAGGTTTTGCATGCCAACATGACCTAATCGCCTATGCCATAACCAACCTTTAGAGGATTTAGCAATAAAGCAAGTTCTAGGTTGAGCCTTTTAGTGAAATCAACAATGTATAGATCACCTCTACGACACCCCGGTAAAGACCATTTTTGATTATCTCTACTTAAACACTTGGTAATCTACTTCAAAGAATAGGACATTGAAACCGAAATCAGCAAGTCTAGATACTGAAAGTAAGTTGTAGCCGAGAGATTCAACGAGCATGACATTTTGTATGGAGCTATCATGTGAGATGGCCACCTTACCGAGGCCAACCACCTTACCCTTTGAGTTGTCACCGAAAGTGACATACCCTAGAGCATCCACATTGTCTTCTACCCAGCGCGCCAGGTCGCCCCGGATGGCCTCGGGAACGGGGGCAATGGCGGCGTCAAAATCAAAGTTGGGGTAGGTGTTCCGGAGGTGGCTGAAGACGCGGGAGAACGCGCACCTGAGCAGGCTGCGGCTCCTCTCTTCAACAAGCTCACGAGCCCTCTCGGATCGATTCTCCAGGCGTGTCACCACATCGGTGAAGAAAAGGAGGTGACTGGCTGAAAGGGGATCGAGAAGAGGTGTCTAGGGGGGGGGTGATTAGACACTAAGTACCAAAAGTTACAGTTTTTAACTTCTTTTAGTTTAAGTAGAGTTTAGGCACAAGTTTAACATTCACAATACATATCAAGCAGGCATACAAAGAGTATATGAGCAGCGGAAAGTAAAGCATGTAACTTGCAAGAATGTAAAGGGAAGGGTTTGGAGAATTCAAACGCAATTGGAGACACGGATGTTTTTGTCGTGGTTCCGATAGGTGGTGCTATCGTACATCTACGTTGATGGAGACTTCAACCCACTAAGGGTAGCGGTTGCGCGAGTCCACGGAGGGCTCCACCCACGAAGGGTCCACGAAGAAGCAACCTTGTCTATCCCACCATGGTTGTCGCCCACGAAGGACTTGCCTCACTAGTGGTAGATCTTCATGAAGTAGGTGATCTCCTTGCCCTTACAAACTCCTTGGTTCAACTCCACAATCTTGTTGGAGGCTCCCAAGTGACACCTAGCCAATCTAGGAGACACCACTTCAAGAAGTAACAAATGGTGTGTTGATGATGAACTCCTTGCTCTTGTGCTTCAAATGATAGTCTCCCCAACACTCAAATCTCTCTCACAGGATTTGGATTTGGTGGAAAGAAGATTTGAGTGGAAAGCAACTTGGGGAAGGCTAGAGATCAAGATTCATATGGTAGGAATGGAATATCTTGGCCTCAACACATGAGTAGGTGGTTCTCTCTCGGAAAATGGATGTTGGAAGTGTAGGTTCGTTTCGATGGCTCTCTCCATGAATGAAGAGTGGGTGGAGGGGTATATAGCCTCCACACAAAATCTAACTGCTACACACAACTTGCCAAACTCGTGGGACCGAATTGATAAACTCGGTCGCACCGATTCAAGCAAATCTAGTGACTGCTGTGTTTTTCGTGGGACCGACATGCAACTCGGTAGGACCGATATGGTTAGGGTTAGGGCATAACGTAATCTCGGTGAGACCGATTACACAAACTCGGTGAGACCGATTTTGGTAATAAGCTAACCAGAGAGTTGGTCAGGCAAACACTATGAGACCGATTACACAAACTCGGTGCGACCGATTTTGGTAATAAGCTAACCAGAGAGTTTGCATTGTAATCCCGGTAGTACCGATTGCTCAAACTCGGTGAGACCGATTTTGGTAATGGACATACACAGAGAGATTAGAATCCCAGCTCGGTGAGACCAAGATCCCTATCGGTGAAACCGATTTGCCTAGGGTTTTTGGCAGTGGCTAAGACATTGAACTCGGTGGCGCCGGATAGAAAGAATCGGTGGGGTCGAGTTTGACTTTTGGTTTAGGACATATGTGGATGTGAGAAAGTAGTTGAGGGCTTTGGAGCATATCACTAAGCACTGTAGAGCAAGAGACTCATTAACAACACCTCATCCCCTCTTGATAGTATTGGCTTTTCCTATAGACTCAATGTGATCTTGGATCACTAAAATAGAAAGTGTAGAGTCTTGATCTTGAGGCTTGAGCCAATCTTTGTCCTTAGCATCTTGAAGGGGTTCCACATCCTCTAGTCCATGCCACTCCATTGTTGAACTTGTCTTAAACATACTAGGTAAAAGTGTTAGTCCAAAAAGAGATATGTTGACATTAATTACCAAAATCACCAAGGGAGCACTTGTGCTTTCACTGGCGCAATCGTTCGAGTGGGGATGAGGGGCATCTTCGTTGCAGATGGTGCCCAGGGCCATGTTGGCTCTGATCGTGAGGCTTTGGACCATGGGGGCGTGCACACGCTCCAGCGTCTGCCGCCGGAGCACTTCCTCCCTGCTCTGCGGCACGAAGGACTCAGCGCTGGCGACCCGCTGCTGAAGAGAAAGCAGCTCGGCACAGGCGGAAGCCAGCTCAGCTTGCACCGAGACCAGGGCGGCTGCGGCGGCTTTCTCGCGTTGTCCCGCCTCAGCCAACCCTGGGCAGTAGTCCTGCCCACAGCTTCGGCTTCCACGAGCTTCAGTTTCAGATCGTACCTGCCCACAAGATCCGCGCGAGCCTCAGCCACCCGGCGATCGACCTCCTCCTGGGCATTGGCCTAGCGTGCATCGACAGCATCCTCCGCTTGGGCGACTTGGCGCTCCCTTGTCTCCAACCGCTCAAGCTCAAGGCTGCGCTCCGTGGCTTCCAACGCCAGCGCTTCCTCGCGCTTCAGGATATCTTCCTCCTTGGCAGGAGTCCCCTTCATCGACGCTAGGGCGGTTTTGCGCACCTCCACTTGCTGCTCCAAGGAGGCGCTCCAGGCTTGGAGCTCCCACGCGCGTTTCTCTGCGATCTCGCAGCGACGATCAGATTCCCTGGCTTCTTACAAAGCTCAAGTGCAGGCCTCACGCGAGGTTGCAAGAGACGCCTCGGCCTTCGCATTATCAAGCTTGTGCTGGTGGCGCCCGAGGTTGATAGCCACCTTCAGTTTATGCCGCTCCTCCATCAGCCGAAGACCCTCGGCCTCGAGGCGCGCATCTAGATCCACGAGTTCTCCGTCGAGCCGGCTCATCGCGCCCATTGCCTCCTGAAAGAGCTCATGACGGACGACACTCTGTTCATGCACAAACTTGGGCATGCGGCCGATTCCATCCTCCACAGCGGGGGTCGCCGACGGGATCCGAAGCGGCTCGCCCCCTTTCCGCAGGGGGCTGGGGGCCGGCGCCCCCCGGTCACCGACTGGGCTTTGGCGGGAGCCTGGTTGAGTTGAGGCTCGCTACTCGAAGAAGAAACCAAGACCGAAGCCATACAGCCGCCGTCTACAATCAGAGGAGGAGCCCTTGGCACGCTCTTTGCACCCCTGGCGAGGCCACGAAGAAGAGATGGGAGGAGCGCGGGCTCGAGGCACCAAGCTAGCGTGTCTGCCTCTCCGGCCAACCTCGCGCTGGGGGCGGCATGCTGGCTTGGGACGCTCAAGGCCAGCGGGAGATTCGAGGTAGGAGGAGGTTGTTTCCCGGGAGGCTTCACGACCTTAGCAGAAGGGATCCTGAAGAGCCGCCATCAGGAAGGGAAGCAGCACTCAAGGAATTACAAAGATAAGGTACTTACTCATCTATGGCGATGTACTTCCTCTATTTCAACGGCCGGAAGGCGCCACTGCTGCAGCTTGGGGACCCCTTCCTCTTGCGGAGCGCATCGAAGTCCACATGGAACCGGCCGAAGCGTTGGACGTGGCGACCAGCGTAGGGCGCGACTGGTGAAGCGCCTGAGGAGACGACCTCAGGAGCGCCAAGCTGGGGAGAGCCATCGGGCTCCGCCTCGCGATGACCTGCTGAGGCCTCGGGAGCTTCGGCTTCAGGAGCAGCGGATTGCGTCGCCCCCGCAAATGCCACCCCAGGGCGAGAGTCACGGGCTCCCGAAGATGGCACCTCAGGAGCCACGGGCGGCGTCGACACCTCGGCACCCGTGCCTCCGACCTCGAGTGGTGCTTGCCCCCGTGCGTCCACTATTGGGGCAAGTTCGGCACCGGCCACAAGGAGGGCAACCACGGTGACAGGGTTCTCACGGGGCCCCTCAAGGCCAACTGAACGCAACCCCCATTCGTCAAAGGGCGGCATCTGCCCCGCGAACTCCACCCTGTTTGAGAACCAGTATAAGAGACAACCCTCCAGTGGCATATCTGCTGGCGAGAGGTCGCCCGTCAGGACCTCGAGCACCATTCTTCGCGCATCGAGCGGAAGCTCTGACTCCTAAAGCCTCATGCGATCCTGGCCAATGGACAGGGCCCACATCGGCTGGGAATGGCGCTGGAGTGGGGCACCGCGGCGTCGGAGGAACTCCTTCATCACCACAGGTGCAGCCAAACCAAGATCTTTCAGCCTCTTCAACCGGAGCCAGACGAAGGCGAGGCGGGGGCTCGCAAGCTTCTCATGGCCCCAGCCGGAGCTAGGGACAGCGTGCGCCGACGGAGGCAAGAGCAATGGGTTGAGCACTCCGACATCCACATACACCCACCGCGGATGGCGGAGTTCAAAGTCAATCCCCGAGCCGGCCGTCGCCGCCACGGCCTGGAAGCTCAGGCACCCCAAGCATTGCCGGGGGTCGGTCAGGTGCAACAAGAAGAAATGGCGCAGAAGGGCCATGGAGGGGGCGATGCCCACCATGGCCTCGCAGACCAAGGCAAAGACGGCAAGAAGAGCGACAGATTGGGGATCTAGGTGCAGCATATGAATATGGTAATGGGAAAGCACGGCGTTAAAGAAGGCGGAGAAGGGAGGGACCAGGCCGGCCCACAAGGCGTTGATGAAGAATTGGACCTTGATGGCTCTTCTATCGACAGAAGCTCGGGACGTAGGCTAGGCCACCGTCTTTCCCCATTCGTTGAATCTGGTGGCGAGCACAGGGCGGACCTTGTCCATGGCCTACCGATTGAGCACCCGCGATCGGCCGACGGCGGGCACGAAGGCCAGAGGTGGGCTGGCTGAGGACAAGGGCTTCTTCCCTTTCTCCGTTCGGTTCGGCGCCATGGCGATGGAGAGGACTGAGCTTAGGTCGGATTGGGAGAGGAAGCTGAGGTTCGAGGAAGCGGAGGAGTTGGGGAGTGCGTTGCAAGCAATGGGGAAATAACTGTGTAGGACGCCGTGGCCTCCTAGTCAGGCGGATATCAAGGCTGCATGGGGAAGTGGGGCCACCCACGTCCAATCGATCGCCACGTGTCGAGCAGGCCCGCAGGCTGTTGGGGCCCGCGGCGCTCCGCACTTGCCCTTTGGCCTCGCCTCGATGCCAATTCCGAAGCGCCGCTTTGGGCCTGGGGCTATTATCGCGGCCCCGGGAACGGGGTCCCGAGACTTGCTCGCTGCGCCCACGGCATGGTTTCCACCAGCGCCTCAGACGGCCCATCTTCACCAGCAAACACTCAAGACCCTCGCGAGGGGCCAAGCCTCGCAAGGCGGACGACACAAGACCTCCTCGGGGGCGGCCTCACCTGGTCGGCTCGCGAGGGGCGGAGAGATCAAGGCAAGGGAAACCTCGCGAGGTTCCTGTGATGCAAGCCATGACGACTGGAGCCACGTGGGTGCCAACGCGCGCAGTGTCCTCGTTTCCTCTTTGGTGCTAAAGGGGCTAGCGCAGGCGAGGAGTCCCGAGGCATCAGGCAAAGGTTTCCATATTGGTGCAACGAGACCAAGACCAGCAGGGCGAAAGGACGGAGGTCACCGTGGAGCCCAAGGCGGCGTCACCACCAGAGCCTTTGGTAGGCGAAGACCACCTTTAGTCAGGATAACTTGTACTAGTTGTCTCCCTTTGAATTTGGCCGTTGTGGGATCCCTTCCCGCTCAATATTTGGGAAGAGGACCAGGGCCTCTATAAATAGGACTAGCCACCACAGGAGAACGGGAACGGGGAACTCGAACGGATCTCATCTCATCGAGGGACGGATCATCCAGATCATCATGAACCACACAAGCTCACTGAGCACTAGAACACCTCTCCTCAGGAGGCTGTTCTTCCCTTGTAACTGTTCATCCTCAACCCAAGAGGCAATCCACCCACCACACTGGAGTAGGGTATTACACCACATCGATGGCCCGAACCAGTATAAATTCTTGTGTCTCTCGTTCTTTGGGTTCGTCGAGCTAGGCCTTGCGATTGTTGCCAGAGCGATCAGGGAGAGAGAGAGAGAGAGGGAGGGAGAGAGATCTTCGTGCGCACCCACAGTGTTCCAAACTCAAGGGTTTTGTCGGAACCAGAAATCCGACACATGCGGAGCGCAAGCTAGTAACCGTCGTGCGTCACGTCACAACAGTCAAGCACCTCGACATGCGTCGGCCGGGCAGAGACTTTTCTTGGCCACAAGCTCCATGGTCTCGTCAAAAATTGGTGTGGTACTGTAGTCAAAGATGAGGGTAAAATACTATGGGAGCAACCGCATGCATGGCCCAGATGCCGATGTTGGCGTGGAGGAGGTGGTACTCGCTGGCACAGCAGCGTGCTACATGGCTTAGGCAGGCACCTGTTGCGACGCTCTAGCGTTGGCACCGGCATTGTCAATGCAGCTAATGATCCGGAGGAGGACGAGCAGGAAAGGAAAGGGTATTGTATGCGTGTAAAGATTCATGCAGGAAATTATTTCTTGGAAATATGGCCTTTGTTTACCTTTCTTTGAGGATATAGATGACCCACATGAGGAAATCTATTATAAGCACTGGATGAAGATTAGTGGTGCGGGAGTACGGATCAGAGCATGGGAGGGGAGCAGGCAAGACTCATCCGCCGACCTACGCATCACCCCTCTCGGTCCCACCGCCGCTCTGCTTTCATGAGAATGACATGTGGGCTAGCTGCATTTAAGGCCCGCATATCATTGACTCATAGGCCGGTGCACTAAGCCACTGAAGCTCGGTCCCATGGGCCCCGAGAGGGAAATGTAACTCCTATGCCAGGCCTTGTGGTGCTCCCGTAGTGCGAACTCGTGCCAAACCCGGATTTATTTTCTTACTACTACCAATGTGCCGGCTCGTGCGTTGCAATGGATCCAAAGTATTATCTATTTAGTGCAGTGCACTCTAAACACATTATATATTTATTTTTCTCTAGCCTTTCCTAGCCACGCAACCAAGCCACATAAGCTTCATGGTTGCCCCCCTCATCATATTATTCATACTACGTTGACTGAAAAAAAGATAAATAACCCAAACCAAGATCTTCCCGTTTTTTGTTCCTACGATGTTGTGACGTGTACATACCTAGTTGTATAGTGGCAGTACTAGTTGTAGTACAAACTCAATACTAGTAGGAGTAGTAGTACGGAGTGCTCCTACTCTATCAACAAGCCCCATCTAACACCAAATTTCTTGGCTTCCGTGCTACAGCTAGATCTTCCCCTCCTTGTTTCTGATTTCCAACGCGGCGGGCAGGGTGCGGTTGGCCAATAACTGGTTTGCTCAACTGTGGTCCCACATGAAAGTGAAAATATTAGGCAACACGCCTTCCCTAGCTATGTGGCATGCCGGACGGGCCATGGAGTACTTCCGATTCCCGGGCGTGTGGGGGTGCGATGCGAATGCGGCAGGCCTTTTTCTTTTACTAGCAATGTGCCCGTGCGTTGCGATGGATCCAAAGTAGAATAGTACTTGTTCACAAACTTGACAAAAAACACTCTTGTTTTGATATACATATATACCACTAGAAATATATCACTTATCACTCAAAATATATTTCTCGGGCTGTTTTGATGAGGTGAGGGCGGGCCTTTTTCCGCCAGATAAGAAGGGTAGTAGCTAGGTTGGCGCATCGTTAGTTTGGTCACATGCGGTTCGATATATTGTCGTGTTTCTAGCAAGATGCCTATGCATTGCATGAAGTTGATGGAAAAGGTAAGCACAACTTATAAATTGACAGATGGAGTACTAGTTACAGTGACATATATAATTGCCTCCAAATGTGAGTAAAGGGATCGCACATGTCTTTATTGATTGGAACAAGAATGCAATGGCGCAATAGGAATTAAGGCCACAATGATGCGATCGCAGTGGTGGTTACGGGAGGCAAGAAGAAATATGCATCCATCAATGTACAACCTCCTCCTCCTCGACTCAGTGCGCCAGGCCACCGACCGATGGCTTAGGAGCGGCAGCTTTTATGGTGAGGTCAAGGTGCTTCTCAGCAAAGGCGTCCAATGCTTCCAGCCGGTTGATGAAGGACAACGTCGCCGCGTCCTCACCGGCTTTGTATATACCTATGTACACGACTTGCTCGTGCACGTGGATGTGTAGGTCGATGAATTCTTGCAGGGCGAGGTGCCTCGCGGCGAGTGCGACCTCCAGGTGGACATTCTTTGTTGTGTCGGGGGACAGTCGCAGGGCCACCAGTGCTTGAAAGAAGTTCTCGCCATGGAGGCCGGTTAGGGTGGCAGGCAATGAGGAGCCCAGGTGCGCGAGCTGGAGGACTACAGCGATGTCGTCCGTGAGCTTCTTGACTGTCGGATTACGGGTTCCGACAAAACCCTTGAGGCTCGAACACTGGGGTGTGCACGAAGATCTCTCCCTACCTAATCACGCCCTAACCCTCACCGTGATCTCAAAGCTTAGTGCGTCGAGCCCGTAGAGAGAGAGACACACACACACAAGAGTTTATACTGGTTCGGGCCACCGATGAGGTGTAATACCCTACTCCAGTGTGGTGTGGTGGATTGCCTCTTGGGCTGAGGATGAACAATTACAAGGGAAGAACAGCCTCCTGAGGAGAGGTGCTCTTGTGCTTGGTGAACTTATGTGTGGGATGGCTCTGATCCAAGATGAGATCCAGCTGCCTCCTATGGTGGTGGCCAGTCCTATTTATAGAGGCCCTAGTCCTCTCCCAAAATATTGAGCGTGAAGTGTGGCACCCCGGCTCAGAGCAACCGGTTTACCATGCGTTGCCAGCCCAGAGACCATGTCTTCTGGCAACACACAACATCTTGGTACAGAACACGACCGCTTTATTGATGCTAGCGGATCAGAGTTTATATTACAACAGGTAGCAAGGCCAAGCGGCACACACGGTGCGGCTGAACAATATGTACATTATTTAGTGAACATAAAGGGGCCTCGATCATAACAATTACGCGGCAGCGGAACAACGTCGTAGCGGAACTCCATAGCATAGGGACACCGATGTGGACAAGATCTAGATCCGGACAGCACTCCTTTCCAACGGGACTTTCCTGAAATTTGGCATGACAAGCCAGTTCAGTACATTGAATGTACTTGCAAGCTCACAACAAACATAAACATAATGGCAAACAATATCATGAAAATTAACCAATTATTAATAATGCAACAAGATAGCCAACATGCTGTGATCATGCTCCTGAGAGAAAAATCTCCTGGACTGGCTTACCAACGGTGATCGCTCTTGGAGCACAAACATTCCAAACTTAAAGTCTTATCTATGAATATCTCGTGATCTTTCCGGCGATCACAACCATGACAAATATTTGGTCTCAAACGGTGATCCTTCCGGCGATCACAACCACGACCAACACTTGGTCCAAAACAACAAGATGACCTTTTCTCCATCATCAACAATGCAAAGTTCATAACTTAGTGTGCAGGATTTATTAAACGTTGACCCATGGTGTGACCTACTTTCGAGCGTGTCCGTAACCGTGGACTCGGCTATCGATAGATTAATACACTATGCAGAGGAAGAGCACTGTACCCACACCATGGAACCCATGGCCTCGCACTCCCATTCGGGTGGACCAATGGCATTCCGACGAAACCCCTACATTGCCATGACACTCTCCCGGCCACTCCGAATCACTCCCCAGTGGGCTAGTCCTGCGTGGCCCCGTGTCTACCAAAGACACAACAACCACCGTCGTGGCCAAAACATAAACTGTCCCACACGGTACCAAAATCTCAACAACGGGCACACAAGGTTATGTCTGCCATCGCCGTGGTACCGCACGCCCATAACCTTCCCTCATTGGAGGCACCGACCAGAGGCATGACAACGGACCGAATAAAGGCCTTCCCATAAAGGCAAATGTGGTTGCACTGGCAAAAACTAGATTCAGTGGCACCATGACCCGGTCAACGATATATTCAAGTTGAGTTATTATCAGGTTCATCTTAAAATGAAAATAACCGGTGTCATAGTATGCCATGAAAATGCAACACTAACATATGCATCACATATCAACGGTAATGGCTGAGTCAACTAAATCCACACTAAGCATAAACATCAACAACTCATGACACTCTCTGGTTAAGATTAAACCTTACTTTAAACATAATATTTTCTAGCAAATTTATCATTTTCTCATGCAAGAAAATAACTCCATATAATTACTTATATCCATAACTATATTACTCTATCATAAAAAAATTAATTCTAGTTTCTTTGCCAACTTAGTTAGCTTTAAACTTTCTGTAAATCAAGCATATTAACTTAAACAAGGAACTAACAGAATATGAATAACATAATAGTGATTTAAATGCATGGATTAATTCATTCATTCAAGTAGAAAAATCACATATATTGTAATGGCACCATGAAAATGTTGCTGTGGCTTGCCTTAGTGCAGATGAGGTTCACAATCATCCTGGTGATCCTCAAGACAAGCCTCACCCTCTGAAAATATTTATAAACACAAAAATAAATCATCAAGAACCCTTCTAAAAATCACCAGAAAATCTAGACAGCAGGGAAAAATCCCATTTTTGGTGAGCTGCTAGATTTCTTTACAAAGAACACAATGCAAAAAGAATCAATTCATTTGGACTTATGGTTGAAGAGTTTTGGCTGTTTGAAGCTCTCTGGAAAAAATATGAATTTGAATTTAAATAAAAATAGACTGGGGGGGTGATGTCGAAGGCGTAAAGCCACAGGGCGCCACCACTGCATTGCTGCCACAGATCGAGTGGCTGTCTAGCGGGCCCCGCTAGTCAGGTGAGGGGGAGAGGGGAAGGAAACAGAGGACGGCGCTGCTTCGCAGGAGCACACGCTGGCGACGAGGGCTCCTTGGCCAAAATGAGGAGGAGGGATCGAGAGAGGATACGGAGGCGCACCTGCCCGTACCCGTAGAGTAGATAGGGGTGGTCGGACGATGTCGGAATCGGCCTCTCTAGCGGAGACAGAGAGCGGAGGTCGCCGGAGACGAAGACGACGGCGGACAGAGGCGACTCCAAGGGCTCCAACCAGGCGGAACAACACCACAGAAGAGTGGTGGAGGCCCTGTATGGGTTGCTCAGGCCTGGGAGCGGTCGGAGCTATGGAGACGACCCGAGGGGATCGCGGCGAGCTCAAGCTCGGGGACGGCGGCCCGCGGCCTGCCCGGCCGGGCTATGGCTATCTACGAGATTGTGGAGAGTGTGGGAGTGGTGTATGGTGCTCGAGGAGGCTAGGGAGGGCTCCATTTATAGGCGAGCATGGAGGGGGGTTCGGGCTCCACCGATGGACACCTGGACACGGCGCCCGGTGAGGAGCAGCGTCAGTGAGAGAGGGAGAAGGCGACACAGCTCACGCGCGGACTGTGGGCGAACGAGGACGAGCATAGGATCAAGGGGAAGGCGACGAGCACAGTGCAGAGCGCACTGTTGCGTTGGCCGGACCGCGCCCGTGCTCGCTGCAGTGAGCTCTGGCGTCGGCGAGTGCCGGGGGAGAGTTAAGAGAGCTTGGACAAAGATTGTGGCGAGGTTTGGCACGCTTAGGATGTCGGGGAAGCGAGCACGCGCGAAACAGAGCACTTGGCGCCACTCAGAGCGTGGCGACAAGCAGGTTGGCATCATGTACACGCGTGGTCACCGCGTGAACTTTGCCCTCAGGCCAGCCTAAGCCCAAAATTTATGTATGGCTTGTTGTTCGTGGTAGTTTTGAAGATTACCACGCTTTGGTTTGGACCCAGACGCAGTAGGATAAATTTCTACTTCCAAGTAAGTTTCTGATCAGTAATTTTGAGAGCTTACTATGGTCAAATGGCCGGGAGTTGAGGGCTGGGCTTTGGAGGTTAGCAATCATCTACTAAGGTGATGATGCACAAGAAAAATCAGCCACAATGGAGCAAGTAAAATGGTAGTTGTTGTAGAAACCACCATTTCTGTCCAGAACAGAAAACATTTTCTGTAGCAAAAATATTCCGAAAAGTTAAGCAATATTTTTGCTCAGGGAGGTGCCCTAGGGTTCAAAGAATATTTATGAATTTTCTCAGATTTTTGTGGGCAAGAAAAATTGGGGTTGCTTTGGAGCACATTGGGCTAGCTAGGGTTTAAGAGAGGGAAATGAATATTTTTCATTTAAGAAAAATAATCTATATACTATTTTGAGGTGAACCAGAGAGGGAATGATGGATAGAGAGGGAAATGGGACACTTGGGTGAAAGTCAAGGGGTACCCAGGTGTTTAAGTCCATATGAAAAGATTCAAAACTCCAAATTTCAAATTCAAACCAACTGAAAATCAGGCAAAGAAAAGAGGGCAAAAACCAGGCTGTCACAAACCTCCCCCACTTAGAATGAATCTCATCCTCGAGATTCTGTTGCTTGGGAAAACCATTCTGGATAATGTGGCTTTAGAAATTCTTCTCGTTCCCACGTTGATTCTGACTCTGTGTGATGCTCCCACTGAACCTTGTAGACCTTCCTTAATTTGCTACGAGTGACCCTTTCCATCTGATCCAAAATTTTAACCGGTCTCTCTTCATATGTTGAGTCCTTTGCCAGGTCTATTTTAGTCATAGCTGTCTTTTTCTGAGGCGGCGATATGTGTCGCCTCAACTGTGAAACATGAAACACGTTGTGCACGTCCGACAATTTCAGGATGTAGTTCCAACTGATATGCAACGGTACCCACTTGTGACATAACTGGAAATGGACCAATAAATTGGGTGCCAACTTTCCACGAGTCTGGAATCTCTTGATTCCTTTCATAGGGGTGACTCGGAGGTATACGTGTTCTCCGGGTTCAAAACTGATCTGTCGGTGCTTTGCATCATAATAATTCTTCTGTAGAGATTTGGCCAATTGCAATTTGTCTCTGATTTCCTTAACTTGATTCTTAGCTTCCATCATGAGATCTGTTCTGAAGATGCGGCTATCTCCAGTTTGCGACCAATTTAAAGGAGTGCGGCACTTACGGCCATACAAAGCCTCATATGGTGACATCTTTAGACTGGTCTGGAAGCCATTGTTGTAAGAGAACTCGGCATACGGCAGACAGTCTTCCCATTTAGGTCCTTGGGCCAAAGCACAGGCTCGCAGTATATCTTCGAGTGTTTTGTTTACCCGCTCTGTCTGTCCATTAGTCTCGGTCAGAAGTGATGGTTCGGGGTACTCCATGCAGACCGACTATTCTGGATACATACAGCTGTGCAAGTTGATCCGCTCGATATGTGGTTCTGATCGGGATAAAGTGAGCAACCTTGGTTAAGGTGTCCACTATGACCCAGATTGCATCATTGCCTCGCTGAGTCTTGGGTAGTCCTGTGATGAAATCAATGCAGACATCATCCCATTTTCATTGTGAGACTGACAACGGCTGGAGAAGTCCAGCTGGCTTCTGATGCTCCGCCTTCACCTTGTTGCATATGTCACAACAGACCACAAAATAGGCAATGTCTTTCTTCATTCCATCCCACCAAAATATTTGTCGAAGGTCTTCATACATTTTCGTACCTCTAGGGTGAATGGAATATGAGGATTCATGTGCTTCTGACAGGATTTTCTGCTTTAAATCCGCTTGATTGGGTACGCAAATCCTTCCATGGAAGCGGAGGGTACGAAATTGATCCTTCGAGAAATCTGAAGTTTGTTCTGCTACCATATTCTTGGCACGTTTCTACAGGACGGTGTCAGCTGGCTGGGCCATGCGGATCTCTTCCTCAAGTGTGGGGGCAACTTCCAAAATATTAGCAAGGCCGGCATCAAGTATGACCTGGTTTAGCTGAGCAATCTCCTCTTGAAGTGCAGGAGGCAAGGATTTCAATGTGACATTTAGGCTGACAGGCTTTCGACTGAGTGCATCGGCAACCACGTTGGCCTTACCCGGGTGGTAATTTATCCCAAGATCGTAGTCCTTGACTAACTCAAGCCATCTTCATTGACGGAGATTTAAATCTAGCTGAGTAAAATATACTTGAGACTTTTGTGATCGGTAAAAATTTGGCACCTTTTCCCGATGAGATAATGTCTCTAAATTTTTAGAGCATGAACCACCGCAGCCAATTCCAAATCATGGGTAGGATAATTTCCTTCGTGGGGTCGTAGCTGTCACGATGCATAGGCTACTACCTTGCCGTCTTGCATAAGTACGCATCCAAGTCCTTGTCTGGAGGCGTCACAGTACACATCAAAACTGCGGTAGATATCAGGAAGAGTCAACACAGGTGCAGTCCTCAGCCGTATCTTTAGCTCATTGAAACTTTTCTCATAGTCCTTAGTCCATTCAAACTTCTTATCCTTTTTGAGCAGCTCCGTCATGGGTTTAGCAATCTTGGAAAATCCTTCAATGAACCGACGGTAATATCCGGCTAATCCAAGAAAACTCTGGATCTGAGATACGGTTGTGGGCGGCAACCAATTGAGCACATCCTTTACTTTGCTTGGGTCCACGGCTATATCTTCGGCGGATAGCACATGTCCAAGAAATCCAACTTGCTTGAGCCAAAATTCGCATTTACTGAATTTGGCGTATAGCTGATGGTCGCGGAGTCGTTGTAACACTGCTCGGAGGTGTTCTTTGTGATCTTCTTCACTTCTAGAGTAAATAAGTATGTCATCGATGAAGACTACCACGAACTTATCGAGGAAGTCCATGAATACTTTGTTCATCGTACCGCTTCGCGCGCGTATTGAGTGGCTGACTAGCGGGCCCCGCTAGTCAGGTGAGTGGGAGAGGGGGAAGGAAACAGAGGACAACGTGCCTTCGCCAGAGCACACGCCGGCGATGAGGGCTCCTTGGCCAAAACGAGAAGGAGGGATCGAGAGAGGAGACGGAGGCGCACCTGCCTGTACTCGTAGAGTAGCTAGGGGTGGCGGACGGCGTTGGAATCGGCCTCTCTAGTGGACATAGAGAGCGGAGGTCACTGGAGACGAAGACGACGGTGAACAGAGGCGACTCCAGGGGCTCCAACCAAGCGGAACAGCACCACCGGAGAGTGGTGGAGGCCCTGGAAGGGTTGCCCAGGCCTAGGAGGGGCCGGAGCTATGGAGACGACCCGAGGGGATTGCCGGCGAGCTCGAGCTCGGGGGCGACAGCCCGCGGCCTGCCCGGCCGAGCTACGACTATCTACGAGATTGTGGAGAGTGTGGAAGTGGTGGATGGTGCTTGGGGAGGCTGGTGAGGGCTCCATTTATAGGCGAGCATCGAGGGGGGTTTGAGCTCCGCCAGTGGACACCTGGACACGGCGCCCGGCGAGGAGCGGCGTCAGTGAGAGAGGGAGAAGGCAACGCAGCTCACGCGGGGACAGTGGGCGAATGGGGACGAGCAGAGGATCGATGGGAAGGCGACGAGCTAGTGTAGAGCGCATTGTTGCGTTGCGGATCACGCCATGCTCAAGCTGGGCGAAGCTCCGTGCATCGGGCGAAAGTGCCAAGGGAGAGTTAAGAGAGCTTGGAAAAAGATTGTGGCGAGGTTTGGCACGCTTAGGCAGTCCGGGAAGCGAGCACGCGCGAAACAGAGCGCTCGACGACACTCAGAGCGCGGCGACAAGCAGGTTGGCATCGTGTACACGCGTGGTCACCGCGTGAACTTTGCCCTCAGGCTGACCTAAGTCCAAAATTTATGTCTGGCTTGTTGTTCGTGGTAGTTTTAAAGATTACCACGCTTTGGTTTGGACCCAGATGCAGTAGGATAGATTTCTACTGCCAAGTAAGTTTCTGATCAGTAACTTTGAGAGCTTCCGTGGTCAAGCAATTTGGGAGTTGAGGGCTGGGCTTTGGAGGTTAGCAATCATCTACTAAGTTGATGATGCACAAGAAAAATCAGCCACAATGGAGCAAATAAAATGGTAGTTGCTGTAGAAACCACCATTTCTGTCCAGAACAGAAAATATTTTCTGTAGCAAAAGTATTCCAAAAAGAAATGCAATATTTTTGCTCAGGGAGGTGACCTAGGGTTCAAAGAATATTTGTGAATTTTCTCAGAATTTTGTGGGCAAGAAAAATTGGGGTTGCTTTGGAGCACATTGGGCTAGCTAGGGTTTAAGAGAGGGAAATGAATATTTTTCATTTAAGAAAAATATTCTATATACTATTTTGAGGTGAACCAGAGAGGGAATGATGGATAGAGACGGAAATGGGACACTTGGGTGAAAGCCAAGGGGTACCTAGGTGTTTAAGTCCTTATGAAAAGACTCAAAACTCCAAATTTCAAATTCAAACCAACTGAAAATCAGGCAAAGAAAAGAGGGCAAAAACATGGCTGTCACAGGAAGGGATCCAACAATGGCCAAATTCGAAGGGGGACAACTTGTACAAGGTATCCTAACTAAAATGGTCTTCGCCTGCCAAAGGCTCTGGTGGTGACGCCGTCTTGGGCTGCACGGTGACCTCCGTCCTGTCGTCCTGCTGGTCTTGGGCTTGTTGCACCGATATGGAAACCTCTGCCTGATGCCTCGGGACTCCTCGCATGTGCTTGCCCCTTTACCACCAAACAGGAAATGAGGACACTGTGCGCTAGCGCCTGCCTGGCACCCTCCTGGCTCCAGCCGTCATGGCTTGCGTCACAGGAACCTCACGAGGTGTTCCTTGCCTTGATCTCTCCGCCCGTCGGGAGCCAGCCTGGTGAGGCAGCCCTCGAGGAGGTCTTGCGTCATCCCCCTCGTGAGGCTTGGCCCCTCACGAGGGTCTTGAGTGTTTTCTGGTGAAGATGGGCCGTACAGGGCTGCTGGTGGTGCCACGCAGTGGGCCGCAGACAGGCAAGTCTGCGGACCCCCGTTCCCAGGACGCCGACAGTAGCCCCCGGGCCCAAGGCGCGCTCGGACTTGGCTTCGAGGCGAAGCCAAAGGGCAAGTGCAGAGCGCCGCATGCCCCAACAGCCCCGCGGCCCCGCTTGACGTGTGGCGATTGATTGGACGTGGGTGGCCCCGCTTCCCCACGCAGCCTTGATATCCGCCTGGCTAGGCGGCCACGGCGTCCTACATAGTTATTTCCCCATTGCTGGCAACGCACTCCCCAACTCCTCTGCTTCCTCGAACCTCAGCTTCCTCTCCCAATCCGACCTAGGCTCAGTCCTCTCCATCGTCATGGCGCCGAACCGAACGGAGAAAGGGAAGAAGCCCCTGTCCTCAGCCAGCCCGCCTCCGGCCGTTGAGCCCGCCGTCGGCCGATCGTGGGTGCTCAATCGGGAGGCCATGGACAAGGTACGCCCTGCGCTCGCCACCAGCTTCAACGAATGTGGAGGGACGGTGGCCTAGCCTGCGTCCCGAACTTCTGTTGATAGAACAGCCACCGAGGTCCAATTCTTCATCGACGCCCTGTGGGTCGGCCTGGTCCCTCCCTTCTTGGCCTTCTTCAATGTCGTGCTTTCCCATTACCAGATCCATATGTTGCACCTAGATCCCCAATCCGTCACCCTTCTTGCCGTCTTTGCCTTCGTCTGCGAGGCCATGGTGGGCATTGCCCCCTCCGTGGCTCTCCTGCACCATTTCTTCTCGCTGCAGTTGACTGACCCCCGGCAATGCTCGGGGTGCCTGAGCTTCCAGGCCGTGGCGGCGACGGCCGGCTCGGGGATCGACTTTGGACTCCCGCCGTCCGCGAGTGGGTTCCGGACGCGGTGGGTGTATGTGGACGTTGGAGTGCGCAACCCTTTGCTCTTGCCTCCACCGGCGCCCGCCGTCCCAAACACCGGCTGGGATCACGAGGAGCTTATGAGCCCTCGACGCTTTCGCTCTGCTCCGGTGAAAAGGCTGAAAGACCTCGGCTTGACGGGGCCCATGGTGATGAAGGAGTTCCTCCGACGCCGTGTCGCCCCACTCCAGTGCCATTCCCAGCCGATGTGGACCCTGTCTGTCGGCCAGGATCGCATGAGGCTTCAAGAGTCAGGGCTTCCACTCGAGGCATGAAGGACGGTGCTCGAGGTCCTGACAGGTAACCCCTCGCCGGCCGATATGCCATTGGAGGGCTGTCTCTTGTACTGCTGCTCGAACAGAGTGGAGTTCGCGGGGCAGCCGCCCCCCTTTTATGAATGGGGGCTGCGTCCAGTTGGCCTTGAGGGGCCCCGTGAGAACCCCGTCATCGTGGTTCCCCTCCTTGTCATCGGCCGAGCTTGCCCCAAGAGTGGACGTAGGGGGGCAAGCTCCACCGGAGGCCGGAGGCACGGGTGCCGAGGTATCGACACCGCCCGTGGCTCCTGAGGCGCCATCTTCGGGAGCCCGTGACTCTCGCCCTGGGGTGGCAGTTGAGGGGGCGACGCAATCTACTACTCCTGAGGCCAAAGCTCCCGAAGCCTCAGCAGGTCATCGCGGGGCGGAGCCCGATGGCTCTCCCCAGCTTGGCGCTCCTGAGGTCGTCTCCTCGGGGGCTGCACCAGTCGTGCCCTGCGCTGGCCGCCACACCCAACGCTTCGGCCGGCTCCGTGTGGACTTCGATGCGCTCTGCAAGAGGAAGGGGTCCCAAGCTGCAGCAGTGGCGCCTTCCGATCGTTAAAATAGAGGAAATACTTCGCCATAGATGAGTAAGTACCTTATCTTTGTAACTCCTCGAGTGCTGCTTCACTTCCTGACGGTGGCCCTTCAGGATCCCATACATGGGGCGTGAAGCCTCCCAGGAAGCAACCTCCTCCTGCCTCGAATCTCCAGCTGGCCTTGAGCGTCCTGAGCCAGCATGCCGCCCATGGCGCGAGGTCGGTAGGAGAGACAGACACGCCAGCTTGGCGTCTCGAGCCCTCGCTCCTACCGTCTCTTCTTCGTGGCCTCGCCGGGGGTCCGACGAGTGTGCCAAGGGCTCCTCCTCTGGTTGTGGACGGCGGCTGGATGGCTTCGGTCTTGGCTTCCTCTTCGAGCAGCGAGCCTCAACTCGACCGGGCTCCCACCGAAGTCCAGTCGGTGACCGGGGGGGCGCCGGCCCGCAGCCCCCTGCTAAAAGGGGGCGAGCCGCTTCGGGTCCCGTCGGCGACCCCCGCTGTGGAGGACGGAATCGGCCGCGTGCTCAATTTTGCGCACGAACGGGGTGTCGTCCGCCACGAGCTCTTTCAGGAGGCAATGGGCGCAATGAGCCGGCTCGGCGGAGAACTCGTGGAGGTAGACGCGCGCCTCGAGGCCGAGGGTCTTCGGCTGATGGAGGAGTGTCATAAACTAAAGGTGGCCATCAACCTCGGGCACCACCAGCGCGAGCTTGATAACGTGAAGGCCGAAGAGTCTCTAGCGACCTCGCGTGTGGCCTGCGCTCGAGCCTTGGAAGAAGCCAGGGAAGCGGATCGTCGCCGCGAGATTGCAGAGAAACGTGCGTTAGAGCTCCAAGCCTGGAGCGCCTCATTGGAGCAGCAAGTGGAGGCGCGCAAAGCCGCCCTAGCATCGATGAAGGGGACACCTGCCGAGGAGGAAGAGATACTGAAGCGCGAGGAAGCGCTGGCGCTGGAAGCCATGGAGCGCAGCCTTGAGCTTGAGAGGTTGGAGATGAGGGAGCACCAGGTTGCCGAAGCGGAGGATGCCGCTAACGTGCGCGAGGCGAGGATCTAGAAGGAGGTCGACAACAGGGTGGCCGAGGCTCGCGCAGATCTTGTTGGCAGGTAAGACCTGAAGCTGGAGCTTGTGGAAGCCGAAGCCATGGGCCGGACTACTGCCCTCAGGACAAAGTTGGATGAGGTGGTGCAGCGCGAGAAAGCCGCCGCAGCCGCCCTGGTCTCAGTGCAAGCTGAGCTGGCTTCCGCCCGTGCCGAGCTGCTTTCCCTTCAGCGTCGGGTCACCAGCGCCGAGTCCTTCGTGCAGCAGAGCGGGGAGGAAGCGCTCCGGCGACAGACGCTGGAGCGTGTGCATGCCCCCATGCTCCAAAGCCTCAAGATCAGAGCCAACGTGGAACTGGGCGCCATCTGCGATGAAGATGCCCCTCATCCCCACTCGAATGATTACGCCAGTCACCTCCTTTTCTTCACCGATGTGGTAACACGCCTGGAGAATCAATCTGAGAGGGCTCGCGGGCTTGTCGAAGAGAGGAGCCGCAGCCTGCTCAGGTGCGCGTTCTCCCGCGTCATCAGCCATCTCCAGAACACCTACCCCAACAATGTGGATGCTCTAGTCAGGGCCTTCACCTCCGAGGACGACGCGGTAGTGGTCGCTGCGGATGAAGGCAACATGGTCGACGATGGTGAGGGCGGCACCGGCAATGGCGACGGTGACGCCAGCGACGACGACAGCGATGCCAGCGACGCGTCTGAGGGTGACCCGGAGGACGCGGTGAGCGACATGTCCGATTGAGCCCGTGCTTCCTTGTCATTAACCCTCCATACGAAAACTCGGGCACGACCATGGAAGTTGTAAGATCATTTTGGGGAGGGGAAGCCCCTTATGTAAACGGATTACTGCTTCTATTATTTAGGGCAAGCTGGATATGTTTCTTCACAAACCCGCGAGTCCCGCTGTGAGTTTGTTGTTGTAATTTACCTTAGCCAGGATAGGTCCCGAACTGGCTCGTGAGGTTGTGAGTTTTTGAGGAGCCTGCCGATCCATCTGAGAGGGCCTCGCGAGAAGCAAGCGTTTGCCATGGCAGGACATGCGCCCAGCGCGCCTGCGCTATGCCCAGCCCTCGCCGGCGAGGGGCTCGCGAGGGGGAGGTAGCAGGTGCAAACTCCGAATCAAGGCAAGGAGCCAGATTGCAAGAAATCGCACAACCGAGAAAAGGTACCCCCCGCTCACACCAATGAAAATTCAACTTCAAACTTAAACCCAAAGACAGAAAGCAGGGCTATAGAAAATAGGTTAAAAGCAAATGGCCGTGTCGGGCGCCTAGTCTAGTCTTCTTGTCTTCTCACCAGCGTGGAGCTAAGTGCTGCCATTGGGACGTGGGAGTGAGCCCCCGAGGCCCGAGGGCGGCACTCCTGAGACTCCGGGGCGTGTATAGCCCCACTCATTATTACGTGAGAGTGTCACGAGCGGAGACCTTCATAGGCGTGAGCCTAACTTCATATCACCAGACGAGGGCCCCGCCTTGCACAACCCTCGACCACCATTGGGGCGTCCAGAAACCAGGACAAAGCCAAGGGGAAAACGGGACGCCAGCGGCGCCCTCGGCGACCACGGGTCCTCTGCCGGGGGAAGGCTCACCAGCACCTCCCCGGCAGAGGGTCTACCTCCGGGGGACGCCCTGCTCCGCGTGATGCGGGGAGGGGCCTTGCCCCCGGCTCCTTCCCTGCAGCCCCGAGTGCGCTCCTCCTGGTGGAAGGGAGGCTGTCGAGCTGGGGCCACCGTCTGCTGCTATGACCTGATCCTCCTGCGACCCAGGGTTAGCGTAAGCTTGCTCCTGAGAGATTAGTGGTACCATGTAGCTGTTGTCGCCGGCATGGTTGGTAAGGCTCCCGGGAGGCTCCTGGAAGGCCTCGGCTTCTAGCGCCTCCTCCTCCCAGCCTAGCTCGAGGAACGAGCCAGGTTCCTCCTCCAGCGTGTACTCCTGGTCCATCATGCGGGGCACGTAGGCATCCAAGGCCGTTGTCAGCACCCCGATCCAAGGCCACATCGATCTAGCATGTAACACATCATATCACTTTGAGTCCTCACACACGGTATTCCCACGGGTGTCGCCTTACCTGGCCCGAGACCGTTTGCGCCTTTCGGCTCACGTATATGATAGTGTCGCTAGCATCCATATGACAGAGAACCCGGGCTGACATGACTAGTCGTGAACCCAAAGTGGCCCTAACTTACGGGGACATGCATACATGAACCAACATCGAACGTGTTGGTCATCAACGTGTGAATCCCAGGCTGTAGCAACTGGGCTAACAGGACTCCGGGAACCCGAGCTGTAGCAGGCTAGAAGGACTCCGGAAGTCACCACGTGACATTTCCCCGAAGGGACAGACACAGGAATGAAGTGGGTCACATGCCGGCCAGTCTAAGTGTTCCGGAGCAGTAGTAACCGGGCTAGTAGGACTCCGGTAAACCGGGCTGTAGCAGATTACCATGGCTCAGTGGAAGCACTAGACTACATTTCCCCATAAGACAGGCTACCAAGGATAGACAACTAGGTTGTCGGATCCCACCCATACCAAGCATTTCAAAATCATACACACAATATGCTCGATATGTGCAAATACAACATGGCCTCACAACAAGACTCTACGACTCAGAGTATTTATTCATTAGGCTCTGAGGAGCCAAGTATTACAAACATGGTTCTCATGACCCAACATACAGAGCATACAAGCAACAAGCACATGCAGAAGCTTAACATGTATGAGTACAGACAACTACAAATGAAAAAGGCTGACAAGCTTGACTAAATACAAGACCCTCCCAAGGGTAAAAGATCGTAGCTGAGGTAACAACCTAAACGTCGGAGTCCACGCGGAACTACTAGTGAGACTGAAGTCTCTCTGCAAAAACATAAATTAAGCAAACGTGAGTACAAATGTACCCAGCAAGACTTACATCAGAACTATCTACATATGCATCAATATCAACAAATGGGTGGTGGATTTAACTGCAGCAAGCCAGCTTTGACTCGGTGGCTATCCTGAACTACGACTGCAAGTAACTCTTTTGAGGTGGCGCACACGAGTCCACATATTCACCATATCAATACACCACTATGGATCCGCTCCCGTCTCCCTACGAGAAGGCCATCCATAGCACTCACGCTTATCTTGCGCATTTTAGAGTATCCACTTTCACTTGTCTATGAACTGTACAGGCAACCCAGAAGTCCATTACCGCACGGCTATTCGAATAGAAGATGTTAACCCTGGAGGGGTGTACTTCTTCACACACACTCTCGCCACTTACCACCATGTACACGTCGTGTATCTCGGCAACCTTCAAGCAGAAGCCTGGCGAGGGAGTCGTCCACGACCTGACTAACCACACAAGTTTCTAGTCCAGGTTTATCGCCTATTCGGGTTCCATCCGTAAGGAGATCCGGCCGGGGTGTCGCTCACGGCCCCAAACGATGTGTACAGGGTTTCAAGCCCACCAAATGGGCGGCGCTTGGTCTACCCGGCCACAGTGCCTAGTCTGTCCCAAGCCCACCTGTACCGGGTGCCACTTGGTAGACTACTAACAATACCTACAAGCACCAGAAACTAGTTGCAACATCTCGACAGAGATCAAGTTGATTAATAAGTCGAGAGGGGCACTTAAGCATTCCAATGCGTGGTAGTAACTATTCATGGATCACAAACACAGAACTCAGTTCCTGAGGACGGTTTCAATGAGACAACCCACCATGTACTCCTACATGGCCTCTCACCTGAACACACTTCGCTCTCAATAGTAGGACATGTTTCACAACATTCCAATTCATTCTCGATGAATCAGACCTGACTCAACTCTAAGCAGTAGCAGACATGACAAACAATCATGAATGAGTAGGCACATCAGGGCTCAAACAACTCCTACTCATGCTAGTGGGTTTCATGTATTTACTGTGGCAATGACAGGTCATGCAGAGGAAAGGGGTTCAACTACCGCAGCAGGTAACAGATGAATCATTGTTGTCCTAATGCAATAAAAGAGAGCAGGAGCGAGAGAATGGGATTGTAACAAAATGAACAAGGGGATTTTGCTTGCCTGGCACTTCTGAAGATAGTATAGTTCTTCATCGGTGTCATCGAACTCATCATCGGAAATCGTCTACAGAGGGGGAACAATTACCGGCAATAGAGAGGAAACACAATCAATGCAATGCAACAATATGATGCATGATCATGACATGGCAACATGCTGGTGTTTTGAGCTAATGCAACTAGCAACAAAGTTAAATGAAGTTGGTTTGAACCAAAGGTTCAAGTTGAAACTCCATATGTGATTATCTAAATGCCAAACATATGATTTGCCCTATTCAGCAACTATAAGTTGCTCCAACATGCATAAGAATGGTACATATTGATAGATTGGATTTTTCTGATCATTTTTAATATATAACTTATTTCATTTGGAGCTATGGTTGAATTTCTATAAATTTTAGAAGTTTAGGAAAATTTCTGAAAATAAATAAATCATTTAGATTTATTTAAAATCCGAAGCGATTTATCGCGTCAATCATCTTGACCTCAAGAGGTCAACAGACCCGGTCCGGGTCAAACCTAACGCGTGGGTCCCGCAGGGTTATAATCTAATCTTAACCAGGAAATTAACCCGCTCAGTTAAACATGTCGGTCCCACTGTCATCCTCACGGGGGATACTAAGAGGGTCACTAATGCCTAATTAACCCTGCCATGTCAGCATCACCGGAGCTCAACGCCGGCGACCTGGAAACGCGGTGGTGACCCCTCGGACGGGCACGAGAGCGGCAATCGAGGCAACTGGGGTGCAGCCCGTGCTTGCCCGCATCCAGGGGAGCACGCAGCTGGGCGCGGGGTCGCCGGAGTGAGCGCACGAAAGCACATCCATGGGCAAGCCCACGGGTTGGCTGGGACGTCGTTGTAGTGTATAGAGGGAAGAGGTGGTGGGTGTTCTTGGCTCGTGGGAGCACGCAGAGTGTAGTGGTGTGCTGTGCTACAAGCTGCAGCGGCTGTGTCCACGACGGCGATGAGGCACGAGGTCGGCGAGCTTCGGCTTCGATGGAAAAGGCGGCTACGACGAGAAAAATGCTACGGGGTTAAGGGGGAAGCGACGGGAAGCTCACAGCGCATCCGATAGAATCGTCGGAGAGCTCGGGGACGCGCTGGTGACGGTGAATCGATGACGGCGATGCTCGGTGGAGGAGGTTGAATATGAGCTCCAAGGCAGCGTCACGGGGCATCTGGCGATGTGATCTCCAACTTGAGGGTGCGGTGTTCAACGGTGGAGTAGTGGAACACGATGGCGGGGCGAGGGAGGCCCAGTGGCCGCGGTGATCGGTGTCGGCGGCGACGAGCTCCGCTCGGTGGTGCTCGAGAGAGAGGGCAGGCAAGTGAGAGACACGGGAGAGAGGGGAAGAGGCAGAGGGGTGCATGGCAGCTCCGCGATGTGACTAGAGAGCTGGGGAGGCAGGCAGGCTGCTGTCGGCGTGGCGCGCTCGCGCGGGGGCATGCTCCGCTTCTCCTATGCTTTCTGGCAAGAGGAGGGGAATGACTGGCAGCGGCGGTGGGCTGGGCCAGCTCCTGGGCTGCACAGTGCTGGGCCTCTGGGTTGTAGGTAAGCGCCAGGTAACTCCCTCTCTCTTTTATTTCATGTTTTCTATTTCTTCTGTAGCTTCAGGGCTTTATTAAAATACCAGAACAAACCCAAAAAATCATGAAACTACTCATGGCTACTTTTAAAAATATATCCAATAGTAAACATTTTAGTTTATGATTATTTGGACATTTAAAATATTTTATAGTATTTAAATGTCCAAATGCAAATAGAGTATGATTTAATCCAGTGACCTTATGCTGCCCTAGAAAATTATGGACCATTTTTGTCAGAGGTTCTATACCAAGGCAAAGGTGATGAACATTTTAGAAGGGCATTTCAGGTTCATTGAAAAGGATTTTAGTAAACCCTTGTTGGTTTAAGTGGTGCTGGGGGTTTCTGTCATCCCCATTTCAAATTCATTTGAAATTAAACATGATGCACACATGAAGCTGGCCTAGCCAGAACTAGGGATGTGACAACTCACCCCCACTAAACAGGAATCTCGTCCTGAGATTCAAGACGTGAGGTAAGAAGGCAGAGGGGACACGGAACTGACACAGTCTTCACGATCCATTGCATTTCTCGTAGATGTTGATTAATTGCTTCAAATTGATCTTGACGTCTTTGCTTTACTTCATCCAACACGACAACGACAGAAAGAAGCTCTACAAGTATCGATCTTCTCGAAGATCGAGCTATTCACGATGATTGTTTGAAGGGGTTCGAGGAAATGGCATACTCAGTTCAGAAAGGAAACTATGGTTATAGAACAACTCGGCAAACGGGAGGCACATTCCAATTGATACTGAGGATATAACCTAGTGACTGAGTGTGCTCTCAAGAACTTGAGCATTTCCATAGTCATCAAGGTTTTACCAACATCCGTGCCGAGGATCCTGGCAACACATCTTTCTTCCATGATGAATAGTGATGGACAATGCAGGTGCAAAGGAAGACAACACTTTCTTAGATTTCACCTTAGCGAGGCTAAGGGAACGAAATATGGATGATCGATCGAGAGACATTTAGCACTCTGCTTCTGATTTTCTCCCTAATGTTCTAGCTACCACGATCATGCTTAAAAGCATCGACATGGCCATCAAGTAAAGGTCAGACTTCGGGAGCATAAAAATCCATAAGGAATAACTACTGGAGTAAATCCTACGAAATCCTTATGGGGAGGTGGCCAACTTTCTCAATCAAGATACTACAATAATAGGTCTTCCGGCTGGGTGTGTTGGCCATGACATCCACTTTACCGGTTACAGAGACCAATATTATAGTTCTTGGGAAATGTTCAAACCATCATATCTGCCTGAGATTCAGATTTGGTTGGTGTCAGGATATTCCAGACTCATCATGTCTGAAAGGAAGGATTGCAACACAAATCGATGAGATAATGTTGCGAGATTCTCGGGAGATGAACTACGATAGAAAGCTCCAAAACGTGAGCTGGTTCTTCTACACACATGTGAACACGCTGTCCCAGACAAGCATGGCCACATAGTAGTCTTATAATAAAACACTACCGAGTTCAGGTGGGGAACCATCATTGTGGATAACAAAGTCCTTGCATAAGTCATGATTAGCTCTTAAGAAGGAACTTCTTCTCCTTGAACAAATCAATCAGTGGCTTGGTGTGCTAGGGAATACGTATGGAGTGGAGGTAATTAATCTACCAAACCATAGAATACTTCGCACGTAGACTGATTTGGGATGATTCCAGAGGAAACAAAACAAACCTTTCTCAAATTCATGGCAGCAACTTACACCTAATGCACGTGAACTTGGAGAAAGTCACTTCTTTCACCAAAACATATACCTCATGAGCGGAACACGAAGGCAATGCTTACAAAGTTTCCAACACTAGCTCAACGTTCAACATGAATCATGGAGGAGACAAAATGCTGCTGATGGGCTCAACAGCAACTCATCGGAATTTCCATATCACTGGACTTCCACCATTATGTGAACAATGTGATAGTATTGGTCAGACCAAAAGATGTAATGGTGTATGCTCGAGGGATCAACCACCAGTAAGACAACATTACGAGTATTGTTGGTTCTGATATGATTTGATGATAGCCCACACTCAAATCAAAGATTGGATAAGACAATAGCGCCGACAATTGATCATGAGGATCAATCAATGAGGATACCATCTTGCTTCAACAAACACTTAAACACAAAGATATCCCTTTGGAGATGAACTAAGCGGGACAAGCTTTCATCTTCCAACTCTCCAAGTTGTTGTCTAGCTCAACCAACTAGCTCAGGGATATCCGACACAGATTCTTGGAGAAGGGGTAGTTTATAAGAAAACCAACTTGATCACGAACTCAACATAGCGGTTAGGTGACAACCTGGTAACACTTACGAGAATATATTCGGAAAATCACGAACCACCGATATGTTACTAAGCTCGAGATCAATCTTGCTTTTCAGGGCAAGACGATGTGATCAAGAGAGTGATGGATTGACACAATCCTATCTCATTAATCGAAGAGTGCACCAGGGAAAATGGACTAGGTCGCATGATAAATCTTAGGATGATGATTCGATAACCAGTATACTAAGAATAAGATTATTGTCCATTAGCTACCAAGCAACGGAGTTGCAAGGAGTATTGATTTCACGCATCACAGTTCATTTGTTGGCATTCCGGTTACGATAACACGGAACCGAGGGATGAAACAATGATGGCGAGAGGTATCACTGCGTCAAGAATTCATAAGAGATGGTGCAATTCCTATGATATTCCCGACATAAAGATGGTAGCACTCCAAGGTAGAACAGAACAAAAGCTGGATTGGCATTTTGATCTGCAGAGCGCAACTACTTTGACCCAATCCTGGATATGGATGAGGTACTGGAGTTTGTTTCTCCTAGTCATTCTGAAATAGAATGGCTTGACGGACCACAAGAGTAATAGGTATCGATGAACGAATGCACACATACTCTTGACTATCAGTTGATAGACGAGGGTCAGAATACAACTAAAGAGGGACAACTCAAAGGAGCATATAACTTTCTGAGTTGTGGATCCATGGATTAGTATGTTGAACCAAGTTCAACAGGTTTCTTCTGGATAACCCATGCAGAGAAGATAGAACTGGCAGAGTCACAATTATGAATGGAGAACTCCTCAAGAGTACTATGATTGTGATCTTTTGGTTCAAAGAACTTCTGCCTTAATGATTCATGGTATTTGGAAGAAGGATATACTATGGACCTCGAGGACTGTCACAAAGGTTACTAATATCCTAAAGGAACTAGCAAACACTATCAACATGAATGAGTAGAGTTGAATCTCGGGTTCAAGAACCCACGAATAGAATACCTACTAACTAATAACATCACGGGATGCTTTCGAGAATGATGGCCAGAATCATCACACTGGGAATACAAAACATTGCTATATTACTAGGTGACTCCCTAAGACACCTAGGGTAAACATAATAATAGCTCCAACATATATGTCGAGGCCATAGAGTACCTCAACTCACCGATTAGTGTGGTTAAACTGGCCCAATGGGACATCGGGAACGAAAAGAAGGGATTTGCAAATGCATCAGACTATTTAGAAACCTGGGATGACTCGGACAGCATAACGGCTGTAAATGCTCAAAATGATTTGAGACATCCTGCAAAATGGTGGCATAACCACTTAACATCACAATATCAAAGTTCTGAGATTAACTGTCAACACATGGCGGTAGTAGGAACTGAACTGAGGCTTGAATCCATCAATCCTACGAGTCTACGGATTAGTAACATGTGATCCTGATAGAAAGACGAGAAGCCTAGTTCTTAACCCCCGTAGAAAATAAGAGGTTGACTTAGATCAGAAGGGCATAAGATAAAGGAGTAAAAATAGCCTTATGTTCCCTTCCACAATCAAGTCCCTTATATAACTAAAGCATTTCTAGACTCAACTTCGACCAGTTTGGCTTGGTAATCCTACAAGCAGTCAGGCTCAGATACCAAAGCTGTCAGGACCCCGATCCTAGGCCACATCGATCTAGCATGTAACACGTCATATCACTTTGCGGCTTGACGCACGGTATTCCCACGGGTGTCGCCTTACCTGGCCCGGGACCGTTTGCGCCTTTTGTCTCACGTATATGATAGTGTCGCTAGCATCCATATGACAGATAACCCGGGCCGACATGGCTAGTCGTGAACCCAAAGTGGCACTAACTTACGGGGAAAGGCATACATGAACCAACATCGAACGTGTCCGTCATCAGCTTGTGAAACCAGTCAGAAAGTAACTGGCTAACAGGACTCGGGAACCCGGCTGTAGCAGCTAGCGGTGGCTTGGAAGTCACCGCGTGACATTTCCCGAAGGGACAGAACTGTGAACGAAGTGGGTCACATGCCGCCAGCCTAAGTGTTCCGAGCAGTAGTAATCGGGCTATGTGACTCGTAAACCGGGCTATAGCAGACTACCATGGCTCAGTGGAAGCACTAGAGTGCATTTCCCCATAAGAGAGGCTACCAAGGATCGACAACTAGGTTGTCGGATCCCACACATACCAAGCATTTGAAAATCATACACACAATATGCTCGATATGTGCAAATACAACATGGCATCACAACAAGACTCTACGACTCAGAGTATTTATTCATTAGGCTCCGAGGAGCCAAGTATTACAAACATGGTTCTCATGACCCAACATACAGAGCATACAAGCAAAAAGCACGTGCGGAAGCTTAACATGTCTGAGTACAGACAACTAAAAATGAAAAAGGCTGAGAAGCCTGACTAACTAAAAGACCCTCCCAAGGGTACAAGATCGTAGCTGATGTAACAACCTAAACGTCGGAGTCCACGCGGAACTACTAGTGAGACTGAAGTCTCTCTGCAAAAACATAAATTAAGCAAACGTGAGTACAAATGTACCCAAAGAAGACTTACATCGTAACTATCTACATATGCATCAAGTATCAACAAAGGGGTGGTGGAGTTTAAGCAAGAAGCTAGCTTTGACTCGGTGGCTATCCTGAACTACGACTACAAGTAACTCTTTTGAGGTGGCGCACACGAGTCCACATATTGACCATATCAATACACCACTATGGATCCGCCTCCCGCCCCGCGCCACGAGAAGGCCATCCATAGCACTCACGCTTATCTTGCGCATTTTAGAGTATCCACTTTCACTTGTCTATGAACTGTACAGGCACCCCAGAAGTCCATTACCGCGGACATGGCTATTCGAATAGATGATGTTAACACTGCAGAGTTGTACTTCTTCACACGCCTCGCCACTTACCACCATGTACACGTCGTGTATCTCGGCAACCTTCAAGCGGAAGCCTGGCGAGGGAGTCGGCCACGACCTGACTAACCAAACAAGTCTCTAGTCCAGGTTTATCGCCTATTCGGGTTCCATCCGTAAGGAGATCCGGTCGGGGTGTCGCTCACGGCCCCAAACGATGTGTACAGCGTTTCAAGCCCACCAAACGGGCGACGCTTGGTCTACCCGGCCACGGTGCCTAGTCTGTCCCAAGCCCACCTGTACAGGGTGCCACTTGGTAGACTACTAACACTACCTACAAACACCAGAAACTAGTTGCAACTCCTGGACAGAGATCAGGTTGATTAATAAGTCGAGAGGGGCACTTAAGCATTCCAATGCGTGGTAGTAACTGCTCAGGGATCACAAACACGTAATCCCGCCTGAGGACAGTTTCAATGAGACAACCCACCATGTACTCCTACATGGCCTCTCACCGCTACCTTTACCAAATCGTGTTCACACACTTCGCTCTCAATAGTAGGACATGTTTCACAACATTCCAATTCATTCTCGGTTAATCAGACCTGACTCAACTCTAAGCGGTAGCAGACATGACAAACAATCATGAATAAGTAGGCACATCAGGGCTGGAACAACTCCTCTCATGCTAGTGGGTTTCATGTATTTACTGTGGCAATGACAGGTCATGCAGAGGAAAGGGGTTCAACTACGGCAGCAGGTAACAGATGAATCGTTGTTGTCCTAATGCAATAGAAGAGAGCAGGAGCGAGAGAGTGGGATTGTATCAGAATGAACAAAGGGGTTTTGCTTGCCTGGCACTTCTGAAGATAGTATAGTTCTTCATCAGTGTCATCAAACTCATCGTCGGAACGTCGTCTACTGAGGGGGAACAATTACCGGCAACAAAGAGGAAACACAATCAATGCAATGCAACAATATGATGCATCATCATGACATGGCAACATGCTAGTGTTTTAAACTAATGCAAATAGCAAGAAAGTTAAATGAAGTTGGTTTGAACCAAAGGTTCAAATTCAAACTCCATATGTAATTATTTAAATGCCAAACATATGATTTGCCCTATTTAGCAACTATAAGTTGTTCCAACATGTATAAGAATGGTACAGATGGATAGATTGGATTTTTCTAATCATTTTTCATATATAATTTATTTCATTTGGAGCTACGGTTGAATTCTATGAATTTTAGAAGTTTAGGCAAATTTTTGAAAATAAATAAATGATTTAGATTTATTTAAAATCCAGAAACAGTTTACTTCGTCAGCATTACGTCATGCTGACCTCAGCAGGTCAACAGACCCGGTCCGGGTCAAACCTGATGTGTGGGTCCCGCGGGGTTATAATCTAATCTTAACCAGGAAATTAACCCGCTCAGTTAAACATGTCAGTCACACTGTCATCCACACGGGGGATACTAAGCGGATCATTAATGCCTAATTAACCCTGCCACGTCAGCATCACCGGAGCTCAACGCCGGCGACACAGAACGCGGTGGTGACCCCTCGGACGGGCACGAGAGCGGCGACCGAGGCAACTGGGGCGCAGCCCGTGCTCGCCCGCATCCAGGGGAGCACGTAGCTGGGCGCGGGGTCGCCGGAGAGAGCGGCGACGAGCACATCCGCGGCGGCGCCCGCATGGGGTTGGCCGGGACGGTGTTGTAGTGTACGGAGGGAAGAGGTGGTGGGTGTTCTCCGCTAGTGGGAGCACGCAGAGTGTAGTGGTGTGCTCTGCTGCAAGCTGCAGCGGCTGTGTCCACGACGGCGATGAGGCACGGCACCGGCGAGCTTCGGCTCCGATGGAAAAGGCGGCTACGACGAGAAAAATGCCACGGAGTTAAGAGGGAAGCGACGGGAAGCTCACAACGCATCCAATGGAATCGTCAGAGAGCTCGGGGCCGCACTGGTGACGGCGAATCGACGACGGCGACGCTCGGCGCAGGAGGTTGAAGATGAGCTCCAAGGTGGCGTCACGGGGCATCCGGCGATGTGCACTCTGACTTGAGGGTGCGGTGTTTGATGACGGAGTAGTGGAACACGATGGCGGGGCGAGGGAGGCCCGGTGGCCGTGGTGATCGGTGTCGTCGGCGACGAGCTCCTCTCGGTGGTGCTCGGGAGAGAGGGCAGGCGAGGGAGAGACACGGGAGAGAGGGGAAGAGGCAGAGGGGTCCATGGCAGCTCCACGACGCGACTAGAGAGCTGGGGAGGCAGGCAGGCTGCTGTCGGTGTGGCGCGCTCGCGCGGGGGCGTGCTCCGCTTCTCCTCTGCCTTCTGGCAAGAGGAGGGGGATGACTGGCAGCAGTGGTGGCTGGGCCAGCTCCTGGGCGGCACAGTGCTGGGCCTCTGGGATGTAGGTAAGCGCCAGGTAACTCTCTCTCTCTCTCTCTCTCTCTCTTTTATTTCATGTTTTCTATTTCTTCTGTAGCTTCAGGGCTTTATTAAAAATAACTGAACGAACCCAAAAATCATGAAACTGCTCATGGCTACTGTTAAAAATATATCCAACAGTAAACATTTTAGTTTATAATTATTTGGGCATTTAAAATATTTTATAGTATTTAAATGTCCAAATGCAAATAGAGTATGATTTAATCCAGTGACCTTATGCTGCCCTAGAAAATTGTGCACCATTTTTGTCAGAGGTTCTAGACCAAGGCAAAGATGATGGACATTTTAGAAGGGCATTTCTGTGTTCATTGAAAAGGATTTTAGTAAACCCTAGTTGGTTTAAGTGGTGCTGGGGGTTTCTGTCATCCCCATTTCAAATTCATTTGAAATTAAACATGATGCACACATGAAGCTGGCCTAGCCAGAACTGGGGATGTGACAACCATCTCCCCGAAGACCTCACCGAAGTGCCCCACGCACCAAGTTGCCCGGCCCAGCGCGCTGCCCTGAGGATGGTATGGCAGCATACCGCTGGGGCCGCGGGTGGCGATGCTCGTGCCCGCGCTCATCGGAGGTGGCGCGGGTGCGATTGGGCGTCCGGTGCTGCTGGTCACGACGGTGTCGATGAAGCCTCCTGGCGCGCTCGGGGGCATGCGAGCACGGCGAGGCCCGCCATGCGATCCGGCCGCGGCCTGAGGCGTAAGCAGGGAGCAGAAGGGCGGTGCTCCCGAGGCCGCGGCATCCAGTAGCTCAGCGACGCGCTCCAGCAATGCATCCCGGCCACTATCCATCAACCGGCATCGCAGCAGCTCCCGAGCCCCCGTGAGCGCGGCCCTCATGTTTGCTTGTTCCCGTCCGGTGTGCGGCGCCATGGCCGTAGCGTAGCTTGAGGCCCTTGCGGCTGCCCGCGCTTGTCGTGGAGTAAGGGTGGAGGGCGTTTGACCATGCTGCCCGCGCCCCGCAGCGCTTGGCGGTGTGTGTGCCGCCTGGGGTGCTGGGTTGAGGTCTTCTTGGGCGGACGACGCCGCCCGGGCTGGCTAAGCTGCCCAGCGGTCAGCATTGGTCCTCGGGTGATGAGGACATGACTACCTTGGATAAGACCAAAAATATTGCATACATGCATATTTGTCAGGTGATTTCTAGTGCAAACTATTCAATAATCTATTTATGTTATCCAGAACAAAAATACATCACATACTTTTGTGTTTTGTCTAATTGTAGGTGTATGGGACATTTTTACAATACACATATGAAGATAAGGGAAAAGGAGAAGTTTAGGTGCTGTTCAAAAGTCCTCTCACGTCACTTTTGGACCAAGAGAAGATAGAGTCCAAGTCTCTCACGTTACGGACTCAGATTCGGACTGCAGACATACCTGACTCAAAACGTCAATAACTTTTCATCCGGACTCCAAATTGGGTGATTCTTTTTTGTTGGAAAATAGATTTCGTGCACCTTCCAACCCAATTGGGTTCACCTTCAAATTCGTCCGGAGCGTTGAGTTATGGACGAAACAATCTGATCCGCAGCAGAATCCGAGTCAAACTACAAGTCCAAAGGTGTTACGTCACCTCCGCTTGGGCCCATTGGCCTTGTACGACCTAGGGTTAGTTTTAGGCTGCCTTGGGACGTCCTACCACCTCCTTGGCCGCCACCCCTTGATCCTATATAAGTAGATCCATCTAGTAGCTTTTTCCTTGGGATTTGTTTAGTTAAAGTTAGCCATTGCAACTTCGTACTTCGTTTGTGTCCAACGACCAGACCAAGACCGCTTACGGATCCCCACCATTATTAATACTTCATATATATTCGCAATATTCAGATTGCTTTATCATATTTTGCTCGTTCTTCGATTGCTTGCAGGAATAGACCTTCGTGGTCAGCCGATCGTGCTTTTCGGCAAAGGTCAAGAACCTCGTGGAGATTGGTTTAGCGATTGCTAAGGCGCAACGTCGTGCACATTTGTAGTCGGATCGTCAAAGTCGACTCCACCAAATCGATAGTTATCATCTCATCGAAAGATCAGGACACCCTCGCCTCTATCAAGTGGTATCAGTTTTCAGGTTGCTCGGTGAGAATTTCCAATTGTCCCTAGATTCGATTTATTTTCTTACCTATTGTCCAAGAAAAGGCCACCAGAAAAGTTAGATCTATTCATCATTTGTCCTAGCCAGTCCAAGCCTTTGCAATTTTCTTTTCATTGTTTGCATTATTGAATTATCGGTTTGCATCGTCGTGTCGAGTTCTGGTCTTAGTGTCTAGTTCCTTTAGAGTTTCGAGTTCTGTTCACATTAGTCACGCCCGCTGCATCATTATCCCTTCCACTGTCCACCATACCATCCATCAATTTCCACCACGTGCTATGCACTATTCATTGTCATAATCATAGTTGAGGTCATTCACATCTTCGCTTGATCCAATCTGCATCTTATCTAGTTTGTTTTGGAAAAAGAGAAAAAAAAAGAGAAAAAAAAGAAAAAAAAAGTAAAAAAAAAAGTCAGAGAAAAAAAAAGAGAAATAAAAAGGAAAAAAAGTGTGAGAAAAAAAAAGAGAGAAGAAAAAAAACAAAGTTTGGATCTATCTAGACTCAATCTCGTAGCTGAATTCGGATTGGAATCTGTTTTGTGCACTGTTCAGTAAAACAGGCATAACTTCCTCATACGAAGTCCGTTTTGGCTCCGCGAGTACTCAAATTAAAGCTAGAGACGATCCGCATCTAAATAGTTGCAGAAGCTTGTTCAATATTTGGCACCTCAAAATCGGCTCCTAAATAGGTCTTTTTGCCCTCCGAAGTTCGTGAACACAGCTTATTCCAGTTTTTCAAATCAGTTTTAGAATTTTTTGACTCCTCATATCAACTCGAATTGAGTGATTCTTTTTGCATTGGAAAGCTTGAGTTAGTAGCATTCTTTGAAAAAGTTATCAGAAAATTGGCTCAAACTTTTCAAGAGGAAAACTGGAGAGAGAGTTGTTGTATATCCCGCTTGGCGCTTGTTTTTCATCATTATCTTTACTGCCCTTGTGCTCTTCACTTATATCTTGATGTCTAGAGCTACTCATTATCCTTCATTGATGCTAGTTGTGCTACGCCGTGACCTCATTAGTGTTCTAGGCTCGCGTCTCTAGTCCGGTCTAGCCTAGGACGAGCACAGTACCGTCGTTGAGCGATTATTCAACATTGCATCTTTGAATTTATTATTTCTAATCTTTTGATACAATATATATCCAACCCAGCTCCACATATTTCTACACCGTATACGACGCTCCCCAGCAATCTCTTTACACAATCTTCAGAGTTACTTGACACTGCTGGTTGCTGTCATCGCTTTCTTTGCATGGTAAGAACTTGTAAGACATTGATATTTGCTTTCTGTGAGCGCTTTACCACCACATCCTAGTAGTTATAGAAACATTAGTTTTGGATTTTGTTTCTTGTTCTACTAATCATGACAGGATCCAGAGTCAATTCATGGGCTTTGTCGATCGCGAGAGACATGCCACCACCTATGCAAATACCACAACCGTCACGAGAGGTGCACAAACATCCAAATGCACATGATCAGGTTCATGTTTCTATACCACCATTTAATGGCCGTTTTAGACCTCCTTTATATATTGAATGGGAGTTAGACATAAATAATATATTTGCTTCCCATAATTTTGATGAACGTAAAAAGTTATGGTTGCGGTTGGTTCTTTCACTGGTTATGCTCTAGTTTGGTGGAGTGAATATTGTCGGTTACACCGATTATGTACCTAATACTTGGGATGATTTAAAACATGTCATGAGAGATAGATTAAATCGATGTTTATTATACTCGTGGCATGATTAAAAAACTGGAACATTTAAAACAAGGTAGTGACACCGTAACAAAATATTATGATGATTTACAAACTACCTTGTTGCACTCATTTTTAGAAGAAAGTGAAGAAGATTTTATGGATAGATTTTGGGGAGGATTAAACCATAATATTCAGGAGATACTAATTCATGAAGAGTGTTATCCTATGGACCATTTGTTTCGTCTTGCTTGCAAAGCTGAACAGGAAATAAAACGACGTGTTGCCCACAAGGAGAACAAGCGACGGTGCACATTCCAACTGTTGATACAGATGTTTATTCAACTACTAGGCGTACTATGACAACCACATCCGTTGTTGCGAGGACTACATCATCTCCACCATGTGACACATCATCATCGAGAGTGCCTGCATCATCTGAGTTGACTATAAGAGGTAATGACAAAGGTACAGATTTTCCACTTTTACATGAGAATGATGCATGCCTAGTTAACTTGAATACATCATGTGTTGAGCTACCCACTACTTTGATCACACCACCTATTTTAGAGGATTATATTGATAATTTGACTTTGCCATGTGATCAAACAAGCTGAAATACCAACAATTTTGAGTGCACCCATTGAATTAATTGTTGATGCAAAAGAATCAATATTTAATCATTTTGATATGACCTCTAATCTTGGTGATGATTCTGTGTCTAATGACTTATTGCATGTTTACTTATTTAAGCATGTTGTAGCATGTAAACTTGATGCAAGTAAGGTTTATTCACCAATGTTGGGATGGTTTAATGATGAACATTGTCAATCTTTTGAAATGAATAAGAGCTTCACTTATATGTGCAAACTGAGTTGCAATATTTTCATGCCTTCTACTTCTTGTGATAATGTTTTGGCTTTAGATTTTATGAACTATGCAAGTTACTCATCTATTTATGTGTCATATGTGCAAAAATCAAGGGAAATAAAAATGGATGACATATACATATACAACATGTACACCTTGTCTCTTTTGTTAGCCACATTTCAGACTAAGAACCGCCGAGGACGGCTTTGTTTTCAAGAAGTGGAGGATGATGAGGACATGACTACCTTGGATAAGACCAAAATATTGCATACATGCATATTTGTCGTGTGATTTCTAGTGCAAACTATTCAATAATCTATTTATGTTATCGAACAAAAATACATCACATACTTTTGTGTTTTGTCTAATTGTAGGTGTATGGGACATTTTTACAATACACATATGAAGATAAGGGAAAAGGAGAAGTTTAGGTGCTGTTCAAAAGTCCTCTCACGTCACTTTTGGACCAAGAGAAGATAGAGTCCAAGTCTCTCACGTTACGGACTCAGATTCGGACCTGCAGACATACCTGACTCAAAACGTCAATAACTTTTTCATCCGGACTCCAAATTGGGTGATTCTTTTTTGTTGGAAAATAGATTTCGTGCACCTTCCAACCCAATTGGATTCACCTTCAAATTCGTCCGGAGCGTTGAGTTATGGACGAAACAATCTGATGCTGCAGCAGAATCCGAGTCAAACTACAAGTCCAAAGGTGTTACGTCACCTCCGCTTGGGCCCATTGGCCTTGTACGACCTAGGGTTAGTTTTAGGCTGCCTTGGGAAGTCCTACCACCTCCTTGGCCGCCACCCCTTGATCCTATATAAGTAGATCCATCTAGTAGCTTTTTCCTTGGGATTTGTTTAGTTAAAAGTTAGCCATTGCAACTTCGTGGTACTTCGTTTGTGTCCAACGACCAGACCAAGACCGCTACGGATCCCCACCATTATAAATGCTTCATATATATTCGCAACATTCAGATTGCTTTATCATATTTTTGCTCGTTCTTCGATTGCTTGCAGGAATAGACCTTCGTGGTCGGTGATCGTGCTTCGGCATCGTCAAGAACCTCGTGGAGATTGGTTTAGCGATTGCTAAGGCGCAACGTCGTGCACGTTTGTAGTCGGATCGTCAAAGTCGACTCCACCAAATCGATAGTTATCATCTCATCGAAAGATCAGGACACCCTCGCCTCTATCATCGGGTCGCCGGACATCGGAACCGCGGAGTGTCGGCGGATGAACTGGCAGAAGAGAGGCTCCGGCGCACCCCTACCTGGCGGAAGAGAGGGTTTACGGGTTCCGGCAAAACCCTTGAGGTCCGAAAACCGAGGTGCGCACGAAGATCTCTCCCTACCTAATCACGCCCTCACCCTCACCGCGATCTCAAAGCTTAGCCCGTCGAACCCGCAGAGAGAGAGACACACACAAGAGTTTATACTGGTTCGAGCCACCGATGTGGTGTAATACCCTACTCCAGTGTGGTGTGGTGGATTGCCTCTTGGGCTGAGGATCAACAGTTACAAGGGAAGAATGGCCTCTTGAGGAGAGGTCACTACAAAAAAAAAGACACATCCGTGACATTTTAGGCCGAATGAAATTTTTTTCTGTCATACTTATGACACTTCTATGACGATAATTGTGACAAAAGCCGGTATCATCATAGATTTGGTGGGGTCCTACTTCTATGACAAAAATCATGATGTAAAATGGGCTTTTCGTCTGGGCGGGCCGGAGACGCACTGCATGACATTCTTTGGGCCGTCCATGATGGAAAAAACCATGGTAGAAGCGAGGGCGGAAAATATCGGAGCCCCTGCCACGATGGGTGGTCGGGGCCGAGTGATGTTGCTTTCTCGTGACGACGCTGGCGTGTGTGCAGGGCCTTGGGCTCTAATCGAACCCGAAGCGAGGCGTTGGGCTCTAATCGAACCCGGCGACAGACCGCAGTTACGCTATCGAACCCAGCGATCGATCGATGGCTGTTAACTGAACCTGATCGAGCGATTCCTTCGCTACTGCTGCTAACTGAAGCCGATCGATGCTGCCTCTGGATGAACAGTGAGCGTTGCGGGGGGGGGGGGGGTGGATGAACAGTTCCCGGTGGGGGTGGATGAACAGGACCCCGTGGTGTTGCCTCTGGATGAACAGTACCCCTATCGATCGAGCAGGTTGGGGCTGGATGAGCAGGACCCCGTGGAGGGCTGGATGGACAGGACCACCTCGTGGAGGGCAGGATGAACAGTAGACGGTAGAGGGCAGGATGAACAGTAGCCCGTGGAGGGTGGTTGAACAGGATCCCGTGGAGAGAGCTGGTTGAACAGTAGCCGGTGGAGAAGCGCGGTGGAGGCTGGATGAACAGGAGCCCGTGGATGAACAGTCACAGGTGGAGGCTGAAGGAGGTCGACGGTGGATGAACAGTAGCCCGTGAAGGCTGGAGGAGGTCGACGGTGGAGATGAACAGTATCCCGTGAGTCCAGTTTTGCGGTACGCCACACCCCACCCGATGAACAGGACCCCCGTTTCGATCGTAGCGCTCCAACACAAGCCCGTTTCCTCTGTTTTGCGGTACGCCACACCCCTCCGGATCAACAGGACCCCCGTTTCGATCGTAGGAGGTCCGTTTCCTCCGTTTTGCGGTACGCCAGACCCCTCCCGATGAACAGGATCCCGTTTCAAACGTGTCGGTCGAACACAAGGCCGTTTCCTCCGTTCTGCGGTACGCCAGGCCTCGTTTCCATCGGCTGTTCCGTCCAAGCCCTCCCGATGAACACGATGATGCATTCCATTCCGACCCAGCCGGTTGGCTCCCCATGAACACGATGACGACGCTGTTTCTCCGTTCCTACCCAGCCATGTACACGAGCCCTGGCCGTACGTATGCGCGAGTAGGCGTTCGAGACCCTGCCCGTATGTACGTACGTGGCCGTATTTTCTTTCTTGCACACTGGCCGCTATACAGACGTGTACATGCTACGTGCGCGCCTCTACTACGACACGTGCACGCCTCTACATCGACCAGTATGTACGTACACATTTGCGTCCAGAATGACAATGCTACGTACGCTTCGACCAGGTGGGTCTCGACTGTCAGGCACTTCCTTGCCGGCGAAGATGTAGCTGGTGGGTCCCAGCAGTCAGGGGGCGAATCATTTTGTTTGCCCGGACGCACTTCCTTGCGTGCGAAGATGTAGCCGGTGGGTCCCAGCAATGGGGAGATGTTTTTTCACGAACACGGTGGCCCGTCCGGTGGGTCCCGCTGTCGGTGGAGGAATAATTATTTTGCGGCGTAATAAGGAGGCACTTCCTTCTGCGGCCGTGGACGGTATCGGCCTCTCCACGTCTGATTCGTCCGATGGAAGCCGTTCCTTGACCATGTTGACCATGCAGCACCGAGAGCACCAGGCGGTGGACGACGGCGAGGCCTAGGAAGGGGACGACGCGAGCCGGGAAGACGCGCAAATGGATGCCCACGCCAGAGAGGAGTATGAGGGTTCACTGGTTCGCTGCGGTGTGATGCTGCCGTCGTCGCAGAATAACAGGGGGTGTGGGTGAGTAGAGGAATGGCCTAGGCAGCGGTGGGAGTAGTAGGGGGCGGTGAGGCCTACGCCGCATCGCAGCTGACCACGGGAGGCAGGAGCACGAGGCACGACCGATGCTGGTTTTGGCGGCTGGAGCAACAAGACCAGAGGTTGAAGAAGCACTACGGCCGTTGGATGGACATCGTACGGTAACTATAGCTAGAATCGTGCATATTGACTAAGTCGACAAAGCCCTCCGTCCCCGTCAACTTAGTAGGCCCACAAGTCAGCCTGCCACTATACTGGGTCCCAGCTAACAGGGGGAGTATTCATTTTTTTTGTGCGTAATAAGGAGGCACTTCCTTGCGTGCGAAGATATAGTCGGGGGTCCGAGCTGTCGCCGCGTGTAATGTTTTTTCGTGAAATCTGAGAGGCCCTTTCGGTGGGTCCCTGATGTCGGTGGCGGAATCATTATTTTGTGCGTAATAAGGAGGCATTTCCTTGCTGGCCAGGACCCAAATGTCACCTCTCCACGTCTGATCCACTTCAGATACATGTCGTTCGTTGACCATGTTGACCAGGCCGCGCCGAGAGCACCAGGGCGGTGGACGACGGCGAGGCCTTGGAAGGGAACGACACAGAGGCAGGGAAGACTCGGCAGTTGTTTCCCACGCGGAGCGGAGTATGACTGTACGAGGGTTTACTGGTTCGTCTGTCGTTGCTGGAGAATAACAGCAGGTGTGGGTGAGTAGAGGGATGGCTAGGCCAGCGATGGGAGTCTTGTGGGGTGGTGAGGCCTGCGCGGCAGCACAGCAGGCCACGGGGAGGAGGGAGCAGGCAGTCCCGTCGGCGCTAGTTTGAGCGGCTGGAGCAGGAAGAGCAGAGATTGAAGAAGCACGACGGCCGTTGGATGGACATCCAACAGTCACTGCTTGTGCCTCAACCTTTTTTTAGGAAAGCCTCAAATCTGTGGAAAACATCATACAACCCATCTGCCATTATTTCTAATAATTTACAGCCCATTTGCTTATTCTTAAGGTTTTTTTGGAGCCCATATTCTTTATGTTAGCATTACAGCCCATATTGTGGCCACGGTTAAAAAATTATACGAAATTTTGCATATTTCGGTGCGGTCCGAACAGTTTTTAATCCCGAAATTTCGAGTCACATTAAAACTTATTTTAAAAATAAATGTATATCAATATAAAATCCAACAAATCGTCCACGCATAAAAACTAATGTAATTTAAAATCTCGAAATGAAAAAAAGAAATTTGAAACTAATTGCCGGTTTGATGTGTTTTAAAAATGTACATCCCATTTCTCATTACTGATAGGCCATTTTTCTCGGCCAGCCGAATTAAAGCTCTCCTCGTCTTGAAAGATTTGCAGCCCAATAGGCCTGACAAAGGTATCAATCCAGTAGGAGGCTACGCGCGAGTCCCTCGTACCTACACGAAGCAAATAACTCCTCGCAACCAACGCGATTAGGGGTTGTCGATCCCTTCACGGTCACTTACGAGAGTGAGATCTGATAGAGATGATAGATAATATTTTTGGTATTTTTACGATAAAGATGCAAAGTAAAATAAAAGAAAGGTAAAAGCAAAGGAAATAAATAAAATGATGGAAGATTAATATGATGGAGATAGACCCGGGGGCCATAGGTTTCACTAGTGGCTTCTCTCAAGAGCATAAGTATTTTACGATGGGTGAACGAATTACTGTTGAGCAATTGACAGAATTGAGCATAATTATGAGAATATCTAGGTATGATCATGTATATAGGCATCACGTCCGAGACAAGTAGATCGACACCTGCCAGCAACTACTACTATTACTCCACTCATCGACCGCTATCCAGCATGCATCTAGAGTATTAAGTTAAAGAAAACAGAGTAACGCCTTAAGCAAGATGACAAGATGTAGAGGGATAAATTCATGCAATATGATATAAAAAACCCCATCTTGTTAACCTCGATGACAATAATACAATACGTGCCTTGCTTCCCCTACTGTCACTGGGAAAGGGCACCGCAAGATTGAACCCAAAGCTAAGCACTTCTCCCATTGCAAGAAAAACCAATCTAGTAGGCCAAACCAAACTGATAATTCGAAGAGACTTGCAAAGATAACCAATCATACATAATAGAATTCAGAGAAGATTCAAATATTGTTCATAGATAATCTTGATCATAAACCCACAATTCATCGGTCTCAACAAACACACTGCAAAAACAAGATTACATCGAATAGATCTCCACGAGAGAGGGGGAGAACATTGTATTGAGATCCAAAAAGAGAGAAGAAGCCATCTAGCTACTAACTATGGACCCGAAGGTCTGAAGTAAACTACTTACACTTCATCGGAAAGGCTATGGTGTTGATGTAGAAGCCCTCCTGGTGGATGCCCCCACCGGCAGAGCTCTGGAACAGGCCCCAAGATGGGATCTCGTGAGTACAGAAGGTTGCGGCGGTGGAATTTGGTTTTTGGCTCCGTATCTGATCGTTTGGGGGTACGTAGGTATATATAGGAGGAAGAAGTACGTCGGTGGAGCAACAGGGGGCCCACGTGGGGGCTGGGCGGGCCTGGGGGGGGAGGGCGCGCCTACCTCGTGCCTTCCTGTTGGTTGCTTGACGAGGGTCCAAGTCTCTGGATCATGTTCGGTGAGAAAATCACGTTCCCGAAGGTTTCATTCCGTTTGGACTCTGTTTGATATTCCGCTTTCTTGAAACTCGAAATAGGCAAAAAACAGCAATTTCGGGCTGGGCCTCCGGTTAATAGGTTAGTCCCAAAAATAATATAAAAGTGGAAAATAAAGCCCAATAATGTGCAAAACAGTAGATAATATAGCATGGAGCAATCAAAAATTATAGATACGTTGGAGACGTATCAGGCATACCCAAGCTTAATTCCTCCTCGTCCTCGAGTAGGTAAATGATAAAAAAGAATTTTTGATGCGGAGTGCTACTTGGCATAATTTCAGTGTAATTCTTCTTAATTGTGGTATGAATATTCAGATCCGAAAGATTCAAGACAAAATTTCATATTGACATAAAAATAATAATACTTTAAGCATACTAACTAAGCAATCATGTCTTCTCAAAATAACATGGCCAAAGAAAGTTATCCCTACAAAATCATATAGTCTGGCTATGCTCTATCTTCACCACACAAAGTATTTAAATCATGCACAACCCCGGTGACAAGCCAAGCAATTGTTTCATACTTTTGACATTCTCAAAACTTTTTCAATCTTCACGCAATACATGAGCGTGGGCCATGGATATAGCACTATATGGGTGGAATAGAAGGGTGGTTGTGGAGAAGATAAAAAGGAGAAGATAGTCTCACATCAACTAGGCGTACCAACGGGCTATGGAGATGCCCATCAATATATATCAATGTGAGTGAGTAGGGATTGCCATGCAACGGATGCACTAGAGCTATAAGTATATGAAAGCTCAACAAAAGAAACTAAGTGGGTGTGCATCCAACTCGCTTGCTCACGAAGACCTAGGGCATTTTGAGGAAGCCCATCATTGGAATATACAAGGCAAGTTCTATAATGAAAAATTCCCACTAGTATATGAAAGTGACAAAATGAGAGACTCTCTATCATGAAGATCATGGTGCTACTTTGAAGCACCAGTGTTGTAAAAGGATAGTAACATTGTCCCTTCTCTCTTTTTCTCTCATTTTATTTATTTGGGCTTTTTCTCTTTTTTATGGCCTCTTTTTTTTCGTCCGGAGTCTCATCCCGACTTGTGGGGGAATCATAGTCTCCATCATCCTTTCCTCACTTGGGACAATGCTCTAAAAATGAAGATCATCACACTTTTATTTTCTTACAACTCAACAATTACAACTCGATACTTAGAACAAATATGACTCTATATGAATTCCTCCGGCGGTGTACGGGGATATGCAATGAATCAAGAGTGACATGTATGAAAGAATTATGAATGGTTGCTTTGCCACAAATACGATGTCAACTACATGATCATGCTAAGAAATATGACAATGATGGAGTGTGTCATAATAAACGGAACGGTGGAAAGTTGCATGGCAATATATCTCGGAATGGCTATGGAAATGCCATGATAGGTAGGTATGCTGGCTGTTTTGAGGAAGGTATATGGTGGGTGTATGATACCGGCGAAAAGTGCACGGTATTAGAGAGGCTAGCAATGGTGGAAGGAGGAAGAGTGCGTATAATCCATGGACTCAACATTAGTCATAAAGGACTCATATACTTATTGCAAAAATCTACAAGTTATCAAAGCAAAGTATTACGCGCATGCTCCTAGGGGGATAGATTGGTAGGAAAATACCATCGTCATTCCCCGACCGCCACTCATAAGGAAAACAATCAATAAATAAATCATGCTCCGACTTCATCACATAATGGTTCACCATACGTGCATGCTACGGAATCAAAACTTTAACACAAGTATTTCTCACATTCACAACTACTCAACTAGCATGACTCTAATATCACCATCTTCATATCTCAAAACAATTATCAAGCATCAAACTTCTCATAGTATTCAACACACTCATAAGAATGTTTTACAAATATTGAATACCAAGCATATTAGGATTATTTAAGCAAATTACCATGCTATTTAAGACTCTCAAAACAATCTAAGTGAAGCATGAGAGATCAATAATTTCTATGAAACAAATCCACCACCGTGCTCTAAAAGATATAAGTGAAGTACTAGAGCAAAACTATATAGCTCAAAAGATATAAGTGAAGCACATAGAGTATTCTAACAAATTCCAAATCATGTATGGCTCTCTCAAAAGGTGTGTACATCAAGGATGATTGTGGTAAACTAAAAAGCAAAGACTCAAATCATACAAGACGCTCCAAGCAAAACACATATCATGTGGTGAATAAAATATAGCTCCAAGTAAAGTTACCGATGGAAATAGATTTAAAGAGGGATGCCTTCCGGGCATCCCCAAGCTTTGGCTTTTTGGCGTCCTTAGATTATCTTGGGGTGCCATGGGCATCCCCAAGCTTAGGCTCTTGCCACTCCTTGTTCCATAATCCATCAAAAGATTTCACCCAAAACTTGAAAACTTCACAACACAAAACTCAACAGAAATCTCGTGAGCTCCGTTAACGAAAGAAAACAAAAGACCACTTCAAGGTACTGTAATGAACTCATTCTTTATTTATATTGGTGTTAAACCTACTGTATTCCAACTTCTGTATGGTTTATAAACTATTTTACTAGCCACAGATTCATTAAAATAAGCAAACAACACACGAAAAACAGAATCTGTCAAAAACAGAACAGTCTGTAGTAATCTGTAACTAACGCAAACTTCTGGAACTCCAAAAATTCAGCCAAACTAGGAAAACGTAGGCAATTTGTTTATTGATCAGCAGCAATTGGAATCAGTATTTTATCACGTTCTGGTGATTTTTAACAATTGTTTTCGTGAACAGAAAGTTTCTGGAAATTACAGCAAGATCAAATAACTATCATCCAAGAAGATCCTATAGGTTTAACTTGGCACAAACACTAATTAAAACATAGAAACACATTTAACCAGAGGCTAGATCTAAGATTTATTCCTAAACAGAAGCAATAGCAAAAAAAACTAAAAATAAAATTGGGTTGCCTCCCAACGAGCACTATCGTTTAACGCCCGTAGCTAGGCAAATCATGAAAACTTCTCTCATATTCTCTACGTTCAGCAGCAAATTTTTTTTGGGGCAAGCAAAAATAATCAAAAGGGCTAAATTTAATGGGACAAAAGTCCCCAAGATCAATCTCGGGAGGTATGGGTTCCTCCTTAGGCCCTTTGTATTTCACAACCAATTCATCATTAAGAGCATTCTTTTGGCAAAAAGTCACAAGCCTTCGTTCAAGAGGAAAACCCAGTCCATTATTCTGAATAGCAAAATCATCATTAAGCTCGGAAATTCTATCAACTAGAACATCGGCAGGAACCTTTTTCCTAAGATTTTCGTTATAAGCAATATGATCTAAAGATTGTAAACGCATAATGTCTTCTTGATTAAAAAGGATAGCTTCAATGGGAGGATGACTAGCATCTACCCTATAATGCACAAAGATTTCTTTGGCCTCTTTTATTATAAATCTAAACTCATGAGCCAAAAAGATAGTGGCGGCACGCTTAACAGAAGAATGCTCATTATTAGAGAATTCTAAGAAAATTCTTTGTATGCAAGGATGCATGTGCATAAATTGCCTTTCAAGTTCAACTATAAGCATGGCAATAGCGTTCGCAAGACTACTAGTTTTATGAAGAATAGAACCACCCATAGAAGGCAAAGCACCAGCACAAGTAAAGAAATCTTGAATAACTCCTTTTCCAATAATATTACCACTACCAATTCGAAATCTTTTTGTATGCAAGGTAGGGGGTTCTTCTGCAGGAGCATCAGAATTTTCTATGATATTATTATTGTCCATATCGGCAATAATTTCCCCAAATTCAGACATAATTACAAGCAAGCGAAAGAAGCAAACATAAAAGGGAGGGAGAATAAAACGGCAAGGGTGAAGTGGGGGAGAGGAAAACAAGAGGCAAATGGCAAATAATGTAATGCGGGAGATAAGGGATTGTGATGGGTACTTGGTATGTTGACTTTTGCGTAGACTCCCCGGCAACGGCGCCAGACATTCTTCTTGCTACCTCTTGAGCATTGCATTGGTTTTCCCTTGAAGAAGAAAGTGTGATGCAGCAAAGTAGCGTAAGTATTTCCCTCAGTTTTTGAGAACCAAGGTATCAATCCAGTAGGAGGCTACGCGCGAGTCCCTCGTACCTACACAAAGCAAATAACTCCTCGCAACCAACACGATTAGGGGTTGTCAATCCCTTCACGGTCACTTACGAGAGTGAGATCTGATAGAGATGATAGATAATATTTTTGGTATTTTTATGATAAAGATGCAAAGTAAAATAAAATAAAAGTAAAAGCAAAGGCAATAAATAAAGTGATGGAAGATTAATATGATGGAGATAGACACGGGGGTCATAGGTTTCACTAGTGGCTTCTCTCAAGAGCATAAGGATTTTACGGTGGGTGAACGAATTACTGTTGAGCAATTAACATAATTGAGCATAGTTATGAGAATATTTAGGTATGATCATGTATATAGGCATCACATCCGAGACAAGTAGACCGACTCTCACATGCGCATCTACTACTATTACTCCACTCATCGACCGCTATCCAAAGATGCATCTAGAGTATTAAGTTAAAGAAAATAGAGTAACGCTTTAAGCAAGATGACATGATGTAGAGGGATAAATTCAAGCAATATGATAAAAACCCCATCTTGTTATCCTCGATGGCAACAATACAATACGTGCCTTGCCGCCCCTACTATCACTGGGAAAGGACACCGCAAGATTGAACCCAAAGCTAAGCACTTCTCCCATTGCAAGAAAAACCAATCTAGTAGGTCAAACCAAACTGATAATTCGAAGAGACTTGCAAAGATAACCAATCATACATAAAAGAATTCAGAGAAGATTCAAATATTGTTCATAGATAATCTTGATCATAAACCCACAATTCATCGGTCTCAACAAACACACCTACACCATACATTGGTGGCTGCTCAGAGTTAGTGGACGGCTTTTGTCGTTTGAGAGCAACCCACCTCGAAGCCTTTGAGAGAGAGAAATCCTTGCGAGGACAAAGCCCAAACACCCAGAGCCAAAGAGTGTTAGGCATCACTGAAGTCTTTACATCCTATGTGACACGAAGACTTATTACACTTGAGGACTGTGAATCCTCCGGCCAGTTAGGCATCGCGTTCTGAGCATCCAAGAGTCATTGAGGATTGCGGTGAACGCTTGATCTGTGAAGGTTCGGAAGTCTACCTTGAAGACTTACGGAGTGATTAGGCGAGGACTGTGTGTCCTTAGCTCAAGGAGAAAAAGGTGAAGACGCGGTCTTCGAGTTGAATCTCAGCCTCCCTAACGGATGTACAGGTTGTCACAAAGAATCGGAACTGGTCCAACAAATCTGTGTCTTCAACAAGTGGTGGTTCTATCCCTTCCCTCCTTTACCTTGAGTTTGTCTTCATGAGGTCATTGCTTATATGTCTTATCTGTTTGACTTCATTGCTTGACTACTATCGTTGTTTGGCTTCATACTATCTTCCATCCTGATCCTTACTACATAGCTGCTATTAGTCTTGTCCGTTCACATTATTGCATACTTGACTATGGCTTGCTTGCTGTAGTTTATCTTCCGATGCATATCAATTAGGTCATTTCTATTGTTTGTCTTTGAAGCATTCGTGTTTTGAAGACTTTCCTAAAAATCGCCTATTCACCCCCCTCTAGTCGATAACTAGCACTTTCTGGTACAGAAGGTTGCGGCGGTGGAATTGGGTTTTTGGCTCCGTATCTGATTGTTTGGGGGTACGTAGGTATATATAGGAGGAAGAAGTACGTCGGTGGAGCAATAGGGGGGCCCACGAGGGTGGAGGGCGCGCGTGGGGGGGGGGCGCCCCCTACCTCGTGCCTTCCCTGTTGGTTGCTTGACGTAGGGTCCAAGTCTCGTGGATCATGTTCGGTGAGAAAATCACGTTCCCGAAGGTTTCATTCCGTTTGGACTCCATTTGATATTCCGTTTCTTCGAAACTCTGAAATAGGCAAAAAACAACAATTCTGGGCCGGGCCTCCGGTTAATAGGTTAGTTCAAAAAATAATATAAAAGTGGAAAATAAAGCCCAATAATGTCCAAAACAGTAGATAATATAGCATGGAGCAATCAAAAATTATAGATACGTTGGAGATGTATCAAGCACCAAGGCGGTGGACGGTGGCGAGGCCGAGGAAGGGGACGACGCGAAGCCGGGGAAGACGCGGCAGTGGATGCCCACGCGGAGAGGAGTACGAGGGTTCACTTGTTCGGCTGCGGTGTGAGGCTGTTGTCGCCGCAGGGCCTGGCTAGCGGTGGGAGTAGTAGGGGGCGATGAGGCCTCAACGGCAGCACAGCCGGCCATTGGAGGCAGGAGTAGGCGGTCTCGCTGGCGCTGGTTTGGGCGGCTGGTGCAATTAGAGCAGTGATTGAAGAAGCAGCAGGACCGTTTGATTCAAATCCAATGGTTACTGCTGCTAGAATCGTTTGTTGACTAAGTTGACAAGCCCTACATACACGTCAACTTAGTAGGCCCACAGGTCAGCCTCCCAACCGGTGCGCCCCAGATGTTAGTGGGAGGAATCATTTTTTCGCATAATAAGGAGGCAGTTGATTGTGTACGACCAGGCCAGCGGAGGGAGTAGGGTGGGCAGGGAAGCACATGCGGCATCACAAAGAGCCACAAGAGGAGGGAGCAGGCAGTCCCACCGGCGCTAGTTTGGGCGGGCGAGCGGGAAGATCGAGAGATTGAAGAAGACGTCGGCCGTTGGATGGACATCCAACGATCCTTCTTGCTAGAATCGTGTGTTGACTGACAAAGCCTTGCGTAAACAAGTCAGCCTCGAAATCTGTGGCATGTACAGCCCATTTGCTATTATTTTTATAATTTTTACTCATTTTCCAATTCATATGGAATTTATTGCAGCCCATTTTCCATTTTTAGAATTGCTGCTGTAGCGACCAGACCTCAGACAGTCCGATCTCTGTGCCTCAGTGTCATCCTGGATCGATAATCTTTGACACACCACGATGCTTGAAGGATTTATAACAGTAGCAATCACACACTTATTACATCGAATGTCTCCAAAGAGAAACTTATTACAATAGATATGGCTTAAGGCCATCTAATAACGATAACAAATGGAAGGCTTGGAAGATAAGTGAGTCCATCAACTCCAACGGCATCACTTGAGTATAGAACCGCGATCCTAAAGCATCTTACTCGTCGTTGCAAAAAGTCTGCAACATGAACGTTGCAGCCCGAAAACGGGTCAGCACATGGAATATGCTGGCAATGTAACACATAGAGAGTAATGAAAGAAATAAGCTATACTACATGCATATATGGCTTGTGGAAAGCTCTATGGTTACAGTTTGCGTAAAGCTAGTTTTTCCCTACCTCAAAGGAATAAATTTTATTTAACTATCATGGTGGTTGTTAAACATTGAGAATTGTTGACAGCATCCTCAATCCCAATTAAGCATCATCATTAAACAAACCCAACAATATTAATTAAAGTAACATGATGAGATTCACCACGAAAATCCAAGTACTAGATACTCAAGATGTCCATAACCGGGACACGGCTAATCATGATTAGTTTATACACTCTGCAGAGGTTGCGCACTTTTCCCCACATGACTCGATCTCCTCCGTTGGTTTTCTCGCACTACATGGTGTTTGAGAAACGAATGACCGAGACATAGTCTTTCAGAAGCGCTAGCACCTTACGATGGGTAGACCGGTACACCTACTTTCCCCTACATCTGCTAGTCTACCACTGTAAGAGTTCGCACGACTTAATCAACTATGCTAGAGCCCATAATAGCATGTGGCTGCACACGGAAGTTTCTAGCATGAATAATCTTATGATCCCTTTGAGCCCGGGTGGCGGTCCAAAAAAACAGGCAATCCTGGAATAACCAGGTACCTCAATCCACCCAGATGTGTATTAATGTTGCCACCTTAAATAAACCATTAATTAACAATATCACATCGGTCATGGAAAATCACTCACCCAATCCACGTCTAGTTGCATAGCATGGCAAAATAAGCAAACGTAGAAGTACCTCCCAAGGGTTTGATAATAAAACAGGTAATAGGTACTATCTCAATCTACTTCCCAAAACCCACAATTTAATTAGATCCTAATCATGCAATGTTTGAGGATTGATCTAATGCATAAAAACTGGCTAGTAAAGAGGTATGATCAACGTGTTACTTGCCTTGCTGATGATCCGCGTAACCTAGGGATTCGAAGTAGCAAGCGGCGCAATCCGGGTACTCTATCGCAAGCAAACAAACAAACAAACATACAATAAGTACTCATCTAATGTACGGGTAAAACTCAAATAAGAGGTCTAAACAGAAGTTCAACTTAAGAACTCCGGTTTGCAAAAAGAATCAAATCGAACGAAGAAACAAAACTCAAACGGCGAAAGAAACAAGCTTCGTTTACTAATCTGGACCTAAGTCAAATTTTACAGAAGCAAAAACTGGTTTGAGTAGATTATTTGGAAAGAGGGTTTCGAGACGAAACTCTAGGCGCTTGAATCGCCTGATTCCGATAAACGAGCGAAAAGTTATACTAAAACGAAAATCGGATCAGAAATCGCGATCAGAAAATCGCGGAATAAATCCGAGAAAAAGAAAAAATGATGAACAGGTTAACGAACGAACGTTCGTTAACTGGATCTAAACGATGAACGCGTTCGTTAAAAATGAACGAACGAGCAAACATTCGCTAAATAAATAAACCGAAAGAAAAACCGATCTAACAAAATAAAAAAACTAGGGTTTTTCTTTTAAAAAACCGGAGTGGTTTTTTTCCAAAAAAAAACGGCGTCGGCGGCGGCGGCGGTACCTCCGGCGGGGTTGGTTAGGGCGGCGGGGCTCCGGCGGCGGGGTGGCTCTGGCGGCGGCAGCGGCGCGGCGTGGCGACATCGGGCGGGCAGGTCGGCTCGGCGGGAGCGGGCGGCGGGCGCTTGGGGTCCCAAGGGGGCCCCGGGTGGGTATTTAAAGGGGAAGTCGGCGGGCGTCTCTCCGACTTGGGAGGGTCGGGCGGCGGCGGCTCGGACTCTCCCGAGTTCGGCGGCACGGGAAGGAAGCGGTGGCGGGTGGCTGGCTCGGTTGAGCTTAGGCCCAGTGTGATTTTTAAAAATTTCGCCGAACCGAAAAAAAATCTAGAAAATTAAATAAAAATCTAAAAATACCAAAGTAAATTTTCATCGTCCAAATAAAATATTTAGAGCAAGATGAACATTTCTTTGGTCCTAAAATGCATTTTTTTTTGAAAATCATGCAATTTTTCCTAAATTCAAATAAAATAGCAAAAACACCAAAATAAATCTTATTTGATTTTTTTATTAAATCCTCATTACTTATTTATTTTAGGAAAGTCATTTTATTCCCTCTCTTTTATTTTTTTGTGATTGAAATAATTGAAGATAAAATAAATAAAATCAATTGATCCTATTTTCTAAAATTTGAGAAACCCAAATATGGAAATAACGAAATCCCCAACTCTCTCCGTGGGTCCTTGAGTTGCGTAGAATTTCTAGGATCGAGGCAAAATGCAATAAATATGATATGCAAGATGATATATTTGTATAACATTCCAAATTGAAAATTTGGGATGTTACAAACCTACCCCCCTTTAGATGAATCTCGCCCTCGTGTTTCGGGTTGGCTAGAGAATAGGTGAGGGTGGTCTTTCAAAGAAATCTTCCTCTCGCTCCCGTGTGGCTTACATCGGCGTTGCAGGAGCAGGGGTCCCTAGACTTGCACGCCTCGGCCTGCTGGCGTGGCTCAAAGGAGGCCTAGGACAGCCCATCTTCATCAACGCAAGCTCAAGACCCTCGCGAGGCCAAGCCTCATGAGGCGGACGATGAGGAGCTTCCTCGAGCCACGACCTCGTCGAGTGGCTCATGAGGAGGCGGAGAGTTCAAGGCGAGGTACCTCGCGAGGTGCCCATGACGCAAGCCATGACGACCAAGGCGCGCCAGTCGAGGCGCCACCATTGTGTCCTCCTTTCCTCTTTGGTGCAAAGGGAGCAAGCGCAGGCAAGAGCATCAAGCAAAGGCGTCCATTTCGGTGCAACAAGACCAAGACCAGCCCCTGGAAGGGAGTCATCGTGGAGCCCAAGCAGGCGTCATCACCAGAGCCTTTGGCAGGCGAGGACCAACTTTAGTCAGGATAAGTGTACCCGTTGTTCCCCTTCAAAATGGCCAATTGTTGGCGCCCTTCCCTTCAAGATTTGGGAAGAGGCCGGGGCCTTCGCCTATAAATAGGAGTAGCCACACTCAGAGCAGGGGGATCGAAACGATCGGCATCTAGATCAGGGAGAGACAAAGAGAGATCAGAATCCTCACCAAGGAACCAGTAGCTAGAGCGACCAAACACCACATAGCAGTTCATCGCACCCGCCAAGAACAGACCTTCGCGAGGCTGTTCTTCCCTGTACTGTTCCTCATCAGCCCAAGAGGCAATCCACCACACCACAAACTAGAGTAGGGTATTACACCACAACGGTGGCCCGAACTAGTATAAACCCTGTGTCTCTTGTGCTGTTACATTTAGTAGTTTAGGTCCCTGCGATTCGGGCGAGTCTGCGAGGCGGTGGAGGGTCGGATCTCGCCTTGGCAGGTGTTCGAACCTCAAGGGTCTGCGGAACCCGAAATCCAACATTTGGCGCGCCCGGTAGGTGCGCGGAATCTACTGCTTTAATCGCCTCGTTCTTCCCGACCACCGCAACCATGTCGACGCCCGTCGGGCTCGCCAGCGCCGAGCCGCTTCGCCTCCCATGTCGCCCGACGGCTCCGTCGGCGGCGCCCTCGTCGTTCCCGTCACTCGCCGTCAACGCCGCCACCGGCCCGCGGGAAACGAGCAGCAAGCATCGCCCCAAAGACTGTCCCATGAGGCGGACGGCCGCATCGCCACGCCTTTCGCTCACCCAGCTGGCTCTTCGCCACGCGCGCCTTGCGCGGCGACCATGGAGGCCCGAGCTGCACTCATCGCGGCAACGAGCTCCTGCGCTACCGCCCGTCGGCAGCGTCTATGAAGAATGGCTCGACCGAGTCGCCGAGCTTCGCTGCCGCAGAGGCGCCGCGCCGTCCGTCTCGCTGCACCACACCCCGCCCCGCGCGGGCGATGAAGCTCCCGGGGCGCCTCAGCCGCCTCCTCCTCAAGAAGGCGCCCTGGCCCCAAGGCGCGTGGTCCCTGGGCGGAACCCGTTCCACCAGGCGCCGGCGCGGCAAGAGCAGAGCTGTCAAGAAGTTCCTCGCCCGCAAGAAGCTGCCCGAGCGCTCCCCGCTTCAACACGTCAAGACCCTGCGCTGCCCCCAGCTGCGGCGCGGGGAGGCCCACAAGACCAAGCTCTCTGTCGTCCGAGGCCCCCCGCGGCCATGGCGGGCTGCCGCGCCTTCACCTCCGAGCTGCGCAGCGTCGTGTGGCCCGCCAAGTTCAAGCCAGATCTGCCTCCTCGCTCGGCCAGCACGGTGACCCTACGGAGTTCCTCCAGCTCTACGAGCTGGGCATCGAGGCTACCAACGGGGATGAAAAGGTCATGGCTAACTGGTTTCCCATGGCGCTCAAGGACGGGGCCCGCACCTGGCTACTGAATCTGGCCCCAGGCACGATCTCTTCCTGGGCCGAGATGCGTACCCACTTCATCGCCAACTTCCATGGTACTCACGACCGGCCACCTGCCGTGAGCGACATGCGTCGTATCAAGCAGCAACCAGGGGAAACCCTGCAAAAGTACATCCAGTGCTTCAACAACGCGCGCCTCAAGATCCCCAGGGTAACGGAGGAGGCCATCATCTCTGCTTTCTCCGACGGCGTGCGCGACGTCAAGATGAAGGAGGAGCTGGCGATGCATGAAGATCTGTGCACCTCCCTGGAGCTGTTCAACTTGGCGACCAAGTGCGCCAGGGCTGAAGAGGGGCGCCTCACCCTCCTCGAGCTGCCTGCCGTGGATCTCGAAGAAAAGAAGTCCAAGGCCAAGGACGTGAAGCGCAAGGGGGCTGCCGTAAGGCCGAACTGCAGACACCAAGCGAGGCGTAGATCAGCCCGAATCCTCCAAGGGCAGCCGGTCTGCGTGTACCATGACCTCCACACCCACAACACCAATGAATGTCAAGAGCTCCGGGCTGCACGCTGGCGAAGGAAGGTCGACAGACGCCCGAGCACAGCTGACCGGGAACTACTGACGAGGAGGAGGAAGGAATGCAGGACGCTGGGAAGACCGCGGCCCGCGCCAAGGGTGGCGCGACCAACCTCGCGAGGGAGGCTGGAGGGATCAGCCTCGCGAGGATCGCCCGCCAGGGAACGTAGGCCTCCCTCCGCCGCCGCCGCCGCCAAGGAGAATTGAAGACCGTCATCAGGACGAGGGGGCTGGGGGCTTCCAGGAAGCGCGTGCGATCGCGCATCCTGGGCGGAGCTCAAGCCCCAGCCTCTCAGCGCGTCTTCAAGCAGTTCGCCCGCGAAGTGAATGCAGTCCTCCCCAAGCTCGAGTCCACGCGCCCTCTCAGGTGGTCGGCGTGCGCCATCACGTTCAGCTCAGCGGACCAGCTCAAGTGCGCAGCCACAGCCGGAGTTCCCCCGATGCTTTGTTCCCCAATCATCAGCAATGTGCTAGTCACCAAGACCATCATCGACGGCGGAGCAAGGCTCAACGTCTTGTCCGTGGAAACGTTCAACAATCTTCAAGTGCCTTACAGTCAGCTTCAGCCAACCAAGCCCTTCTCCGGAGTCACCGACGGCTCCACGGTCCCGATCGGGCAGGTCCACCTTCCTGTCACCTTCGGGGCTCGCGACAACTACCACACCGAGCATATCGACTTCGACGTCGCCCACATTCGCCTGCTGTACAACGCCATCCTTGGGTACCCAACGTTGGCCAAATTCATGGCCGTAACCCACCATGGCTACAACGTCCTCAAGATGCCAGGAAGCGGCTGGGTCATCACGGTGCCCTGTGAAGAGAGAGACGCAGTGTGCTCCCTGGAGCGAGCCTTTCAGGCCGCATCGCTAGAAGACCCAGACCACAGCAGCAGGAGGCCTCCCGAGGCCGCACCCAAGAAGAAGAAGACATCGACCGGCCCGGCTCCTCAAGAGACAGGCCCCTCAGGGCCCGCACCGGGCCAGGGGGAGCCTCCTTCCATCGCATAGGGAAGCGCGCCCGGCGCCCTCCTCAGGCTGGGCTCGGGGGCTCTCCCCTGGAGGGCCGCCGACCTCGCCAAGGTCTCGAGGGAGGCGCTTGGGCACCACGTGGAGGCGTGCTTCGAAGCACGTTTCCCGCAAGGTGAGCAAGGCTAGGAGGGCCGAACCCTCGGAGTTCGTCGGCCAAGGCCATTCAGGAGCTACAGGAGTCAAGGGTCATGAGGGCAGCCGCCGCCACTCACCGTGTGGCCCCCATCCAGCGAGGATGGTGGGCTGCGCGTCTGCATCGACATACCGAGGGCTCAACCGAGCCGCATCTCAAGAGCACCTCTGACCCTCGCGAGTGGGACGTTGCGAGGGTCGCCCCAGCCTACGCGGCGCATGCCTTATGGCACGCCAAACGCGGCAGCTGCGCACTGGCGTCTCATGAGGACCATCCTGAGGCTCAAGAGGCCAGGCACGCCGCAGCCCTGGCGGAGATGGAGATGGTCTATGAGGAGCCGCCAGCGCCTCCCGAGCCTCCCGAGGCCCCCGGGCCTGGGGGCTCGTGAGGATCGGCTCCCGCAGCCCACCGAGTCTGCTACACCAACACCCCCTCGTCCCCAACATCACCAGGCGCATCTTTAAGTTTCGATTTAGGCTGGGAGTGCCTTCAGGGCCGCATTATTCCCAGGAGGCGTGGGTCCGTCCCTGCGGCATGTACCCCTTTTATTTCATGTCATTAGCTTATCCTGTTGGGGGCGCCCCTCGGGCTGCATCATCCCCAAGCCGCTCGGGCCGATCCAGTGACATGTATCCTTCTTACGTTTTCCTTAGGATTATGCTCTCGTTCCACCATGCTTGTTATTTGGTACCTTTTCACGGGTGGCGGAATCTTGCACGTTAAAGGGGGGTGCACGAGTATCGCGACTCGGGGCTCCTACCGGCTCTCCGGCCCTCACCCTCTGGTCTTGTCCATGGCATCGTGACTGGCTTGCTAGCAATGGTCGAGACCAGCCCGAGAGCCGGACCCGAGGACGTAGAGTTTCGTCATCCAACCCAGCTTCTTGGCGTTAAAGGGGGTGCTGAGCATCGTGACTCGGGGCTCCTACCGGCTCTCCGCCCTCACCCTCTGGTCTTGTCCATGGCATCGCGACACGGCTTGCCCGTGACGGCCGAGACCAGCCCGAGAGCCGGGACCCGAGGACGTAGAGTTGCGTCATCTAATCCAGCTTGCGCATTAAAGGGGGGGGGGGGGGGTGCCTGAGCATCGCGACTCAGGGCACCTACCGGATCTCCGGCCCACACCCACTGGGCTTCACCATGGCATCGCGACTTGGCTTGCCAACACGGCCGAGACCAGCCCGAGCCGGGACCCGAAGACGTAGAGCACCGGCATCTGGCCAAATTTGCAGGAACACACTCGAAGATAAGGCCCAGAGCCAGGCGCAACCCGCCTTGAGGTAGGCCCCCGTGAGTCCCGCGCTGGCTCACGGGTGTCCCGACACACCTCGCGAGGCCTCTCGCGCCACTCCAAAGCAACTAACGGCAGAACTAACGATCGCCATGGCGAGCCCTTGTTCCTCTTGTGGTGAACCTGCAGGGTCCCCCCAAGAAGCACGAGACGACCTCGCCACGCAATCTCTCGCCGGCCAAGGCACGGACCTAGCTCCGCACCAGGAAGCATTGGCCTGACCCTCGAGATAAGTCACCCTCCGGACACACTAGTTATCACAACACCATCCCCACACTCAATGCAACCCCATGCTAGCAACGTCGCTCTCCTTTCTCACCGAATGATGGCTGCTTGAGCGCCAAGGGGGACCCCCTGAGCATCGCGACTCAGAGGCTCTTACCGGACCTCAGGCCGCTCACCTCCTGGCCTTGACCACGGTATCGCGACACAGGCATACCGGCTGACTGAAGCCGCCTTGGGATTGGGACCTGTCGTGTGAGCACCAAGCCCTCACGAGGTCTGAAAGGAGGAAACTGAGCTAGAACGGAATGAGCATCTCGCACTGCCTTATAAAAAGGGTTATATTGACAAACGAAGCTACAAACATCTTACAAGCCCCCGCAGGAACAAAAGACGCGAATCCTAAGGAGTCCTACCTATAGGGACCACCGCGGCAGACGCCATCATCAACAGTGGGCCACCCGGTCCGGCGCCAACCCCATCTAGATCAGGGGCGGCGACGAGCTCGCCTCGCCCGGGAGCGGCGCAGGCTCGAGGCTCGTGGCTGTCGTCGCTTCGTCTCGGCGTCGCTTGAAGAGCTCGGCGGAGTCGCTGGATCCTCCGGCGCCTGCCGCTGAGGAGCGATCAAGGAGCGGGCGGTCGGCCTCTGTCTCACCACAGTGGGACCCGACCACCTCTCCCGGGGCAGCACTTCACCGGCGACCCTCAGCGTCGAAGACCTTGAAGGACACTACGAAGCACCATCGTACCTGTGGTGGATCGTGAGGGCGCCTCGCCCTTCAGACCCGGGCGACCTCGTCCCAGCCTCGAGTCATGAAGACCTCGCCGGGGCAACCATCTGCGACCTCTGCCCGGTCGCGAGGGTGCCGCAGCCGAGTCCAGGGGTTCCCCACGGACGATTTGAGGCGAAGAAAGAAGGAAGACGAATCCAAGACTTAGGAGGCGTGGCGACGCGCACGAACTCCGGCAGGAGCCTCGGCATGGACTCCGGGGAAGACGACACCGCCGTGACCCGCCCGGCATCGTCGTGGCGCCGCTCGTGGCGCCCGGCGTCGCCTCCTTCAGGCCACCAATTTGCGCATACAAGGGAAGAGGAATCCACGTGGCGGCAGCGCACTAGGGCATGGGCGCCTCTGGCAAGCGCTCCTGCCACGACACGGAGAGCAAGCCGCTTCTTTGGGGGAGCAGGTCAGGATCCTCTTGAGGAGCCATTCCCTTCTCTTCCTTGGAGAACCGTGAATCGAAGCCATGGTGACCAGATCAAACGAGGAGGAGGAGAAGCGTATGATAGATCGGAAGGGCGCACGCCGTTCCTGCACTTATGGCGGGCGAAGGCCAACCGTCGGCCTCCACGATCACCGGTCATCATGCCCAACTCGCATGCGAGGACTTGTCGAATCCGAGGCGGTTACCGAGGCATCGTGGGGAAGCGATGCCGCCCACGTCCAATCAACCGCCACTTGGCGCCCAAGGCTGCAGGTGATAGGGCCCATGACGCTCAGACTTGCCCTTTCGCCTCTCTGCTCGGCCAAGTTCGGCACGCCGTGGGCTCGGGGCTCTTGTCGGCGTTCTAGGAACGGGTTCCCAGACTTGCTCGCTGCGGCTGACTGCGGCGTGGCTCAAAGGAGGCCCAGGACAGCCCATCTTCATCAACGCAAGCTCAAGACCCTCGCGAGGGGCCAAGCCTCATGGGCGGACGACGAGGAGCTTCCTCGAGCACGGCCTCGTCCAGCTGGCTCATGAGGAGGCGGAGAGTTCAAGGCAGGGTACCTCGCGAGGTGCCCATGACGCATAACCATGACGACCAAGGGCGCCCGGTCCGGGCGCCACCCATGGGTGTCCTCCTTTCCTCTTTGCGGCAAAGGGAGCAAGCGCAGGCAAGAGCATCAAGCAAAGGCGTCCATTTTGGTGCAACAAGACCAAGACCAGCCCCAACGGCTGGAAGGGAGTCATCGTGGAGCCCAAGCAGGCGTCATCACTGTGAGCTTTTGGCGGCGAGGACCAACTTTAGTCAAGATAAGTGTACCATTGTTCCCCTTCAAAATGGCCAATTGTTGGCGCCCTTCCCGCTCAGTATTTGGGAAGAGGCCCAGGGCCTTCGCCTATAAATAGGAGTAGCCACACTCAGAGCAGGGGGATCGAAACGATCGGCATCTAGATCAGGGAGAGACAAAGAGAGATCAGAATCCTCACCAAGGAACCAGTAGCTAGAGCGACCAAACACCACATAGCAGTTCATCGCACCCGCCAAGAACAGACCCTCGCGAGGCTGTTCTTCCCTGTACTGTTCCTCATCAGTCCAAGAGGCAATCCACCACACCACAAACTAGAGTAGGGTATTACACCACAACGGTGGCCCAAACTAGTATAAACCATGTGTCTCTTGTGCTGTTCTGTTTAGTAGTTTAGGTCCCTGCGATGCTGTGAGGTACGAGACGGTGGAGGGTCGGATCTCCGCGCGCGCCCCAGTGTTCGAACCTCAAGGATCTGCCGGAACCCGAAATCCGACAGCTTCATCCTCGGTGTGGTGGCTCCACCGAACTTTGCAGAACTTGATAACTTTGCTGCGGGTGACTCGGCTGGCATACTCAAGAATCTTGACTGGTTTCTCCTCATAGGTCAAATCACTGTCCAACTAAATCACCTCTAGCGGCACGGTATCTCTTAGCGGTATATCAGCCATCTCTACGTGGCACCTCTTCAACTGGGAGACGTGGAACACGTCGTGAACTCCTGACAATCCCTCAGGTAATTCCAGCTTGTAGGCAACCTCTCCCATACGTTCCAAAACTTTGTATGGTCCCACAAAACGTGGTGCTAACTTTCCTTTAACACCAAAACGCTTAACTCCTCGAAGTGGTGATACCCGAAGGTAAACTCTATCCCCAACTTCGTAAACTGTCTCCTTGCTTTTTGCATCAGCATAGCTTTTCTGCCTGGACTGGGCTACCTTGAGCCTGTCGCAAATCAACTTCACTTTCCGTTCAGACTCCTTAATTAAATCTGGTCCAAACAACTGACGGTCTCCGACTTCGTCCCAAGACAACGGGGTTCTGCACCTCCTTACGTGTAAGGCTTCGAAAGGGGCCATCTTCAAACTGGATTGATAATTGTTGTTGTAAGAAAACTCTGCATATGGCAAATTGTCGTCCCAACTTGATCCATAATCTAGGGCACAAGCTCTTAGCATATCTTCCAGAATCTGATTAACTCTCTCCGATGCATCCGTGCATACTGCGGATGAAAAGTCATCTTGAACTCTAATCTGGTACCCAAAGTTTCGTGTAACTGATTCCAGAACTTTGAGGTAAACTTGGTTCCTCTATCTGATACAATGCTCCTCGGAACTCCATGCAAACATACGATCCTGGTCATATATATCTTGGCCAACTCAGCACTGGTGTAAGTGGTCTTCACTGGAATGAAATGTGCTACCTTCGTCAAACGATCGACTACAACTCAAATCAAGTCATAGCCTGAACGGGTCCTGGGTAATCCTGTGATAAAATCAATGCCTAACTTATCCCACTTCCATTCTGGTATCGGCAATGGTTGCAACAATCCTGGCGGCCACGATGCTCGCCTTTACTCTCTGACATACATCGCAAACTGCTACATACTCGGCAATGTCCTTCTTCATTCCGGTCCACCAGAAAATCTCCTTCAAATCCAAGTACATATTGGTATTTCCTGGGTGAATTGAATACGGCGAATTATGGGCCTCTTGCAAAATCAACTTCCTGATCTCAGGGTCATTGGGTACATAAACGCGGTCCTCAAACCAGAGGGTATCGTGCTCATCCTCACGAAATCCCTTGGCTTTTCCCTTGTTCAACCTCTCCTTTATCTCTGCAATCTCCTTATCGGTCTTTTGAGATTCTGTGATCTTATCCATCAAGGTCGACTGAATTTCCAATTTTGCTACATAGCCTCTCGGAACTATCTCCAAACATAGCTCACAAAAGTCCTCGGCTAACTCCTTTGGCAGTCCTTCGGTCATGAGTGTATTAACATGGCTCTTACGGCTCAACGCGTCGGCTACTACGTTAGCCTTTCCGGGGTGATACTGCAATCTCATATCATAATCCTTGACGAGTTCCAACCATCTCCTTTGCACGAGGTTTAACTCTTTTTGCGTGAAGATGTACTTCAAACTCTTGTGATCCGTGTATACCTCGCAATGATTTCCGATAAGAAAATGTCTCCATGTCTTCAATGCATGCACTACGGCTGCTAACTCCAAATCATGTGTGGCATAATTCAACTCATGAGGTTTAAGCTGTTGTGACGCATACGAAACAACTCTTTCTTCCTGCATAAGTACTGCTCCAAGTCCTCGACGTGAAGCATCGAATACACCTCATAATCCTTTGTCTGATCTGGCAGAATCAACACTGGTGAGGTAACTAGACGTTTCTTCAATTCCTGGAAACTGACCTCACATTCCTCAGTCCAATTGAACTTGGTATCTGTCGGTGTCAAAACCGGCGGATCTCGGGTAGGGGGTCCCGAACTATGCATCTAGGCGGATGGTAACAGGAGACAAGGGACACGATGTTTTTACCCAGGTTCGGGCCCTCTCGATGGAGGTAATACCCTACTCACGCTTGATTAATATTGATGATATGGGTAGTATAAGAGTAGATCTACCACGAGATCAGAGGCTAAACCCTAGAAGCTAGCCTATGGTATGATTGTTGTTCGTCCTACGGACTAAAACCCTTCGGTTTATATAGACACCGAATAGGGTTAGGGTTACACAGAGTCGGTTACAATGGTAGGAAATCTACATATCCGTATCGCCAAGCTTGCCTTCCACGCCAAGGAAAGTCCTATCCGGACAAGGGACGAAGTCTTCAATCGTGTATCTTCATAGTCTAGGAGTCCGGCCAAAGATGATAGTTCAGCTATCCGGACACCCCCTAGTCCAGGACTCCCTCAGTAGCCCCTGAACCAGGCTTCAATGACAACAAGTCCGGCGTGCATATTGTCTTCGGCATTGCAAGGTGGGTTCCTCCTCCGAATACTTAGAAGGTTTTGAACACAAGGATAGTGTCCGGCTCTGCAAAACAAGTTCCACATACCACCGTAGAGAGAATAATTTTTGCACAGATCTGCTGACGTATTCTGTGGCGTGACATCGCACCATGGCCAAGCCTTTATTCGAATCATTTTTTACTGTCCCACCTCAGCACGTTTAGCGAGGCGGTTTCCTTGGCATGTCTTATCGTAGATCGTGCCCCCTTATTCCGGGATTCTCATCAATACGGACGGGGGTAACCCAACCGCGCCATTGATTGCGGCGCTTGGGAGATAAGCGAGTTTTATTAGGCTGGTGGGGGACGCATAGCCTCGTCCGTCCATATAAGGGGATAAGGATCCACCCTTTTCACCTACGCCTTCCTCCTCCCTTGCTCATCCATTTCCGCGCACTCTGAGCTCCAGCGCCCAAGTCCGCACATCCTTCCTCAACCATCTCCAGCCATGTCCGGAGCGGGAGGCAGGTGGATGGTCTCCTCCGTCACGGAGGGCCAAGTAAAAAGACTGCGGAAGGCCGGATACTTGTCCGGCGACGTCGCACATCGGCTGCCCGACGAAGGGCAGCTCATCCCCACCCCTGAGCCCCATGAGCGGGTCTTATTTCTTGCCCACTACCTCCGCGGACTGGGTTTTCCACTTCACCCATTTGTCCGGGGGCTCATGTTCTACTACGGCCTAGATTTCCACGATCTGGCCCTGAATTTCATCCTCAACATCTCGGCGTTCATCATCGTGTGCGAGGCTTTCCTCTGCATCCAGCCCCGCCGGCTTATGGTTGAAGACCTTCAATGTCAAGCCGAAGGTTGTGGGCGGCCGCCAAAGTGAGTCTTGAGGCGCCATGGTCGCAGGATCGCCACCGTCTTATGGCTCGATGGCTCCTTTGTGGAGACCGTGAAGGGGTGGCAATCGGGGTGGTTCTACATCACCGAGCCGCTGACCCTAAATGGGCGGCGGCCCCAAATTCTGGTCTGGTATTCCCACGGCTCACTTCTTGGAAGGAGACTGGCTGGCGTGGGGTAATTGAAGAGCCGACCGGACTCCAAACCTGCATGCGGACCTTTGTGAACAAGAATCTCAGGCTCGTCAATGTGGTCCAGGTTATGCTCATCCGCCGGATCCTCCCATGCCAACAACGGGCCTTCAAATTGTGAGAGTTCGATCCGGCACATCATCCAACCCTGAAGAGGCTCTTGACACTACGCACGAAGATGCTCGGAAGGTCTTGTTCAAGGCGCCGAGGCTCCTCATCCGCTCTGAAGATCGCGGATTCAGCTCGCAGCGTTAAGCTACCGAGGTAAGCTATTTTGCCCTTCACGGGAATCTTGCTTTTCATAGTTTGACTCTATGCGGGATCTAAACTCCCTTGCCTTTGACAGGACTGGCGGAGCACATCCGGGCAGGTTAACTGTCCGGCTCCTTTGCCAGAAGACCCAGTAGACGCCCGCTTGGCGGGGCTGCTGGCTCCGGTGCCTTACGTGGTGCCGGAGAAGAAGGCCAAGAAGAAGGCCACGGGGACTCGAAGGAGTGCCCGGCGCTAGGTGTCGTCGGACTCATCATCCGATGACTCGGAGGCAGACTCCTCCCGTGAAAACGAGGAGGAGGAAAAAGAAGCCTCTCCCCCAGCGGGGGGAGAGAAGAAAAGAAAGGCCGCCCCAGCTGGGGAGGCCGGAAGGCTCAAGAAGGGAAGAACCCTTCCTTCGGACGTCTCCACCAACGCCAACGACGGCGAGGAGGAGTGGCCCTCGAGGGCCAAGCCCCTAGCGAGATAGTAAGTGTCCGGATACCCATGGCTTTTTTTCATTGCATAGTGTTCTCTAATGCCGAACAATCATGCAGCCCGCCCAAGGACGAGCTCGCCGCTTCGTCGAGCGTGTCCCTGAATTCATCGGAAGTGGAAGTACTTCACTTCCGGCCGCCTCCTCACCTCACGCTGCTGACGATGCTGAGGTGGGGCCCCAAGGGGGGCCTGGTCAAGAGGAGGTGGCGCAGGAGGGGATCGTGAGACCGATCATGGAAGGACGGGGGGGGGGGGAGACCAAGTCCATGCTCTAACAGAAAGCACTTCCATGACGCGTCATTTATTGTCATGGAAGTGAACACTTCCATGATGATAATTTTGGTATTGTCATGGAACACTTCTACGACAGCACAGGTATGACTATCTTGATTCTGTCATAAAATCGTCATGGATGTACATACATGTTAGAAAACGTGACCTACTGTGACAAACACGTATCATCACGGAAGTGTATTTTTTTTATTGCATATAGGCCGGGGGCTGATAAGGGACAAATCAGTGAATCGGACTTTTAACTAAATATATTTGTAACCCATTTATCGTTAGGTTAACTAGGGTCATATGTAATATATCTGAGGCTACATAGAAACTGCACTGTACTTATTGTCTAAATATGCAATCCTAGGCTACATAGCAACAAGGAAGAGTGTTACCTTAATGTTCTTAACAAGGAAGTGTGACCTACGTAGAAGAGCAGCACCAACAACAACAACAACAACAACAACAACAACAACAACAACAACAACAACAACAACAACAACAACAACAACAACAACAACAACAACGAAGAATAAAGAAGAAAGCAACAACAACAACAACAACAACAACAAGAAGAAGAAGTGAAAGCAAAGAAGAAGAACAATAATGGCGGCAAAGAATAAAGAATAAAGAATAAAGAATAACAACAACAAAGAATAAAGAATAAAGACAACAACAACATCAACAACAACAACAACATCAACAGCAACAACAACAACAACAACAACAACAACAACAACAACAACAACAACAACAACAACAACAACAACAACAACAACACAACCCTATTTGGATACTCAACTTAGATACAGGTTAGAGTTAGTTTCTAGCTCATGACTAACCCTGAACTAACTCCATCCAAAGAGGTGTGTCGATGACAGGGTTAGATTGACAATAAATGCACTAGAAGAACTAGCTCCAATTAGCACCTCTTCGATTGGATAGTTTTTTTGGGTGGGTTAGATGCAACTAGCTCAAACTAGCCCTCATGTTTGGATATACTTTAGGGCTATTTGATCTAGAACTAGCTCAAACTAACTCTAACCCATGGATAAGGTAGTAGTTAATCAACTGATAATTTGTAAGAATGCAATAAACTCCTTCCGGCCCATAATATAAGATGCTAATTCATCTAATATGTGAGTATACTGGATGTTATAAGATATTATAAAAGAGTGTTTTACTACATCATTGTGCAATTGATGTTTAGCTTCTAATATTAACTTGGTGCTTTTAGGTACATATGTCATAGGTAAAGATCTGCGCTTCAACCCTTTCTGCGTATGGGGCAATGAGATATCAATGAACTAGCATCAAGTGAGGAAGTTGATAAAGATTGTTGGTAAAATGTGTCAAAAGATGGCAATTAAACTGTTTGTTTACACTTTATCCAAGACAACAGTGAACCGCGGGATGGTAAGTAAGAACTCTGCAGCCTTCCTTTACTGCCCGTAATGAGTTTTGTTAGATGACAATGTCTGAATCTCTTTCCTTTGCAGTGGTTCCCAAAGCAGTTTACTAAAGATTACCTCTCAAACTACATGATTGGTGGGCATGCAAAGGTTAAAGCATTTCTACCAGAACACAATGATTATCTAGATGTTTCCGTGAAGACCGTGATGGATGGGCGGTCGACCATCACAAGGGGTTGGACTAGAGCCGTGCGTGCCTTCTGCATGGAGGAGGGCACAATATGGGCATTCTGCTTCACCTTGTTCAACAACCCGAATGTATTTTGCCTCTTTCTTTACCGTCTTTAATAGTACAATTATACAACTGTGGTTCATCATTCTTTATTTGGTGCTTATGTAATTCTTGAACATATGTACCTATGAATCAAATAATGCATTGGTTGTTTGAACCTGATGGATATGAATTAATCTATAACATACTTTCAAATTCAAATCTGGTACAATTTCAAATAGCAGCAATTAAATTATGGTGAAATTACGCTCTGCAGGTCGTTACGGCGCACACGGTTGGTAAAACACAAACGTTTGTGATATAGACCATAATCAGACATGGTTCATAGAAGGAAACGTGTGCAAACATGCACACAGTTGTCGTTTGCAAAGCGTGTGCGATGTCAGACAATATCACAAACGGTGCGGGTAAACTAAACATTTGTGATAGTTGCCTTATCATACACGATTCGCAACCATGAAATATTTCTGATGCAGTATGCATCATAAGCATTGCACCATAGAATAGCGTGTGCGATAGTTGTCGTGTACAATGATGTTACGATGGTTCGACGTTTCGTAATCCTGTCCGACACTTGTACGACGATTAGCTAATCTTCTTCATTAGTTATCGCATACGGTTTGGGAAAAGTGAATGTGTGTCATTGTATGCTTGTCATACATGTTCTACAATAGTGAACCGTTTGTGATGGGCCGCGCATCATAAACGTAGCACCATAGAATACCGACTGTGATGGCAATGCAAGCACAAACGAGTAGGAGTACTGTATATGCATCTTGGCTCATCACAGACGTTAAATGTCGCAGGATTAAACTGGGGGGAAGCGCCTCCTTCAGCCTTGGTTGCCGTTATTGCTTATAAGGACATCAATACCATTGTTACACCCACATCCCCTGCTACAATACATACTAGACCGATTACTAGAGCTCGCGCACGCCAATTAAATTACCAGGTACTTTCGTTTCTTGGTACTGATTCTAATGTTCATAAGAATAGGATGCTGCCTAAATTGGATACATTTGTTTTGCTTACAAATGAAGGGCCTAGCTTGGAGAAGGATGAACAGTGGAGCAAGAACAAGCATGGAGTTGATGGCATGCGCAAGGGAGACAAGAATAGAGTTTCAAGTGATGATTTCAGGATTTTGAAGTCATCATAATGAGTGCATGAAGCCTTGGACGAAATATACAAGATGCCACTTCATAATTTTCGTCCAGGGGCTATTCTAGGTGCTGCGTCACCTTATTTTTGGGCTAGGCCCATGTAATTTCGAAATACTTCAATATAGGCTGTTTTTAGAGTCCGTATGTGTGGGGAAACAAGAGTTAGGGTTGGTTTTGGACCCTTCCTCCAAGGGCCACGAAATTCCCCCCTCTTCCTCCATATATACAACCCTTAGGGCATCGTTTAGACTTTGGGTTTTGTTTAGATTAAAGTTCGCCATAGCTGCAACTTCCCGTACTTCGTTTGTGTTCAACGACTAGACAAAGGCGTCACATAACCCCACCTTGATCTTTAAAGCTTTCCTCTTATATTCACAATATCCAGATTGCAATCTTAGTTTCTTGCTTTTCTTCGTTTGCCTGCAGGAAACATACCTTCGTGGTCAGGTTGATCATGCTCCAGCATGGTCAATAACCTCTCGGAGTTGGTTTAGCGATTGCTAAGGCGCGACGTCCTCGCACGTTCGTAGTTGAATCATCAAAGTCGACTTCCTCCAAAACGATAGCCACCATCTCATCGAAAGACCGGCACCCTCGCCTCTATCAGTCGCCCACCTGTGGGAGCCCGTCATCGACAACACCGTTGTCATCTTCGCCACAGGCCTTGGTCGCCGCAACCTCAGGGTCGACGCAGCGGAACTTCTCCAGCAGGGTTTTCACCTGCTCCTTTACGGTCTCGGTGGCAGCATCGCGGGACTCAGGAGCCACCGGCTCGATCAGCGCACCAAGGTCGAAGCTTGGGTCTTGGAGATGGAGGTGGCTGAAAACTCACATCGCGGCCGCAGTGAAGAGCGTGTGGCACTACCCTTCCACCATGGAGTCCACTCGGCGATGCCCCCGAGTTCCTCGGAGAGCTTGGTGAGAAGACTAGAAAGGCCATCCTCCGGGGTCGCCAGCTGCTTCTCGTACTCGTCTCTGTAAAGGGAGTGCAGCGCTGTGCATGACCTCAGCTCGATGGAGACGAAGGTGTCACACCCTGCGGCCGCCGCCTTCTCAGCCGCGGCGAGGGCCTTCTCCCAGGCCTCCAGCCGGGCCGTATCCTCGGAGACAAGCTTGTTGTGGGACGCCTGGGCCATGTCCGCCTCCTCCTTCAGTTTGCCTAGGGGGATCCACTCCGCGGCTTGTTCCTGAGCTGCCTGCTCCAGCTCGGCGTCACGGTCGGCGAGAGCAGCCTCCCGAGCCTTCAGCTCCTCGTCCCGCTCGTGGAGCCGCCGGGTCTCGCCGGCCTGCTCTTCACGGAAGTCCTTCAGCTCGGCTTCCACCATGCTGCAATGTTCCTTGGCGGACGTTGCGTCGGCCAGCGCCATGTCGCGAGCCGCCGTGGCCTAGCCGGCCTCCATCCTGCCCTCTGCGACGGTAGCCTCGGCCTGGCCCCAGGTCGTCCTGACGGACTCGTCGGCATGGAGCCACCCTGAGATCAGCCCAGACGCCCCGCCGACGCGCACCTATTGGCGCCCTGAAGATCGGTCCGGAGCTGGTCCAGCACGGTGTAGGCCTTCTCCATAGCGCCGGGCCTGATGGAGGAGCCATGGCGCGCGAGCGCCAGGGCTTGTGGAGGAGGCGGCACCAGCGCCTGGACTGTCCCCGCCGCAGCAGCAAGAGCAGTGATAACCAACAAGTATAGGGGATCGCAACAGTTTTTGAGGGTAGAGTATTCAACCCAAATTTGTTGATTCGACACAAGGGGAGCCAAAGAATATTCTCAAGTAGTAGCCGCTGAGTTGTCAATTCAACCACACCTGGAAACTTAATATCTGCAGCAAGGTGTTTAGTAGCAAAGTAATATGATAGTGGTGGTAACGGTAACAAGGGTAAAGACAGCAAAAGTAATATTTTTGGTATTTTGTAGTGATTGTAACAGTAGCAACGGAAAAGTAAATAAGCGTAAACCAGTATATGGAAAGCTCGTAGGCACCGGATCAGTGATGGATAATTATGCCGGATGCGGTTCAAAGATCAAGGACTGACTAGACATTGTAATTCATGGTAAAAGAGATCCAATCATAGTCATACCTGATATAAATTAACAATAATGAATGCAAATGCCAACTGTGCTCTCCAGCTAGTGCCGTGGCCTAGCCGGCCTCCTTCCTGCCCTCTGCGACGGTAGCCTCGGCTTGGCCCCAGGCCATCCTGACGGACTCGTCAGCATGGAGCCACCCTGAGATCAGCCCCAGACGCCCCGCCGCCGTGCACCTGTCGGCGCCCTGAAGATCGGTCCGGAGCTAGTCCAGCACGGTGTAGGCCTTCTCCATAGCGCCGGGCCTGATGGAGGAGCCATGGCGCCATGAGCTGTGGCTTGTGGAGGAGGCGGCACCACACTGGATCCCCCGCAGCAGCAAGAAGAGCGATGATAACCAACAAGTATAGGGGATCGCATAGCAGTTTTCGAGGGTAGAGTATTCAACCCAAATTTGTTGATTCGACACAAGGGGAGCCAAAGAATATTCTCAAGTAGTAGCCGCTGAGTTGTCAATTCAACCACACCTGGAAACTTAATATCTGCAGCAAGGTGTTTAGTAGCAAAGTAATATGATAGTGGTGGTAACGGTAACAAGGGTAAAGACAGCGAAAGTAATATTTTTGGTATTTTGTAGTGATTGTAACAGTAGCAACGGAAAAGTAAATAAGCGTAAACCAGTATACGGAAAGCTCGTAGGCACCGGATCAGTGATGGATAATTATCTTGGGATGCGGTTCAAAGATCAAGGACTGACTAGACATTGTAATTCATGGTAAAAGAGATCCAATCATAGTCATACCTGATATAAATTAACAATAATGAATGCAAATGCCAACTGTGCTCTCCAGCTAGTGCCGTGGCCTAGCCGGCCTCCTTCCTGCCCTCTGCGACAGTAGCCTCGGCTTGGCCCGAGCCATCTGATGGACTCACAAGATGGAGCCACCCTGAGATCAGCCCCAGACGCCCCGCCGCCGCGCACCTGTCGGCGCCCTGAAGATCGGTCCGGAGCTAGTCCAGCATGGTGTAGGCCTTCTCCATAGCGCCGGGCCTGATGGAGGAGCCATGGCGCCTTGGCGCTGTGGCTTGTGGAGGAGGCGGCACCGGCGCTGGATCCCCTTGGCAGCAGCAAGAGCAGTGATAACCAACAAGTATAGGGGATCGCAACAGTTTTCGAGGGTAGAGTATTCAACCCAAATTTGTTGATTCGACACAAGGGGAGCCAAAGAATATTCTCAAGTAGTAGCCGCTGAGTTGTCAATTCAACCACACCTGGAAACTTAATATCTGCAGCAAGGTGTTTAGTAGCAAAGTAATATGATAGTGGTGGTAACGGTAACAAGGGTAAAGACAAAGAAAAGTAATATTTTGGTATTTTGTAGTGATTGTAACAAGAGTAACGGAAAAGTAAATAAGCGTAAACCATTATATGGAAAGCTCGTAGGCACCGGATCAGTGATGGATAATTATGCCGGATGCGGTTCGTCATGTAACAGTTATAACATAGGGTGACACAGAACTAGCTCCAATTCATCAATATAATGTAGGCATGTATTCCGTTAGTCTTATGTGCTTATGGAAAAGAACTTGCATGACATCTTTTCTCCTACCCTCCCGTGGCAGCGGGGTCCTATTGGAAACTAAGGGATATTAAGGTCTCCTTTTAATAGAGAACCGGAACAAAGCATTAGCACATAGTGAATATATGAACTCCTCAAACTATGGTCATCACCGAGAAGTATCCCGATTATTGTCACTTCGGGGTTGTCGGATCATAACACATAATAGGTGACTATAGACTTGCAAGATAGGATCAAGAACTCACATATATTCATAAAAACATAATAGGTTCAGATCTGAAATCATGGCACTCGGGCCCTAGTGACAAGCATTAAGCATAACAAAGTCATAACAACATCAATCTCAGAACATAGTGGATACTAGGGATCAAACCCTAACAAAACTAACTCGATTACATGATAAACCTCATCCAACCCATCACCGTCCAGCAAGCCTATGATGGAATTACTCATGCACGGCGGTGAGCATCATGAAATTGGTGATGGAGGATGGTTGATGATGACGACGGCGACGAATCCCCCTCTCTGGAGCCCGAACGGACTCCAGATCAGCCCTCCCGAGAGAGATTAGGGCTTGGCGGCGGCTCCGTATCGTAAAACGTGATGAAACATTCTCTCTGGTTTTTTTCTCCCCGAAAGCCAATATATGGAGTTGGAGTTGGCGTCGGAGGGTCTCCAGGGGGCCTATGAGGTAGGGGCGCGCCCTAGAGGGGGGGCACATTCGTGGACAGGGTGTATCAACTCGTGGAGTTTCAGGTCATTCCGAGAACTTTTGTTTTCTGCACATAAAACAACATCATGGCAATTCTGCTGAAAACGGCGCCAGTCCGGGTTAGTTCCATTCAAATCATACAAGTTAGAGTCCAAAACAAGGGAAAAAGTGTTTGGAAAAGTAGATACGACAGAGACGTATCAACTCCCCCAAGCTTAAACCCTTGCTTGTCCTCAAGCAATTCAGTTGACAAACTGAAAGAGAAAAAGAAAAACTTTTACAAACTCTGTTTGCTCTTGTTGTTGTACTTATGTCAAGCCAGCATTCAGGTTTTCAGCAAAGATCATAACTAACCACATTTGCAATAATTCTCAGGTCTCATGTTTACTCATATCAATAACATAATCAGCTAGCAAGTCATAATAATAAATCTCGGATGACAACACTTTCTCCAAACAATCATAATATGATATAACAAGATGGTATCTCGCTAGCCCTTTCTGAGACCGCAAAACATAAATGCAGAGCACCTTCAATGATCAAGGACTGACTAGACATTGTAATTCATTTGTAAAAGAGATCCAATCATAGTCATACCCGATATAAATTAACAATAATGAATGCAAATGCCAACTGTGCTCTCTAGCTAGTGCTTTTTAATAAGAGGGTGATGACTCAACATAAAAGTAAATAGATAGGCCCTTCACAGAGGGAAGCAGGGATTTGTAGAGGTGCCAGAGCTCGGTTTTGAAATAGAGATAAATTATATTTTTAGCGGCATACTTTCATTGTCAACATAACAACTAAGAGATGACGATATCTTCCATGCTAAACAAATTATAGGCGGTTCCCAAACAGAATGGTAAAGTTTATACTCCCCTCCTCCACAAGCATCAATCCATGGCTCGCTCAAACAACGAAGTGCCTCCAACTTTCAATGGGTCCTGTGGGGAGTTACATTTGCAATTATTTTGATTTAGTTTGCATAAAGCATGGGACTGGGCATCCCGGTGACCAGCCATTTTCTCGTGAGTGAGGAGCGGAGTCCACTCCTCTTGAGAATAACCCGCCTAACACGGAAGATAAGGGCAGCCCTAGTTGATATATGAGCTATTCGAGCATGCAAAACAGAATGATTATTTGAAGGTTTAGAGTTTGGCACATACAAATTTACTTGGAACGGCAGGTAGATACCGCATATAGGAAGGTATAGTGGACTCATCTGGAATAACTTTGGGGTTTAAGGGATTGGATGCACAAGCAGTATTCCCGCTTAGTACAAGTGAAGGCTAGCAAAAGACTAGGAAGCGACCAACTAGAGAGCGATAACAGTCATGAACATGCATTAAAATTAATAAACACTGAATACAAGCATGAGTAGGATATAATCCACCATGAACATAAATATCGTGAAGGCTATGTTGATTTGTTTCAACTACATGTGTGAACATGTGCCAAGTCAAGTCACTTAAATCATTCAAAGGAGGATACCACCCCATCATACCACATCACAACCATTTTAATAGCATGTTGGCACACAAGGTAAACCATTATAACTCATAGCTAATCAAGCATGGCACAAGCAACTATGATCTCTAATTGTCATTGCAAACATGTTTATTCATAATCAGCTGAATCAGGAATGATGGACTCATCATATTTACAAAAACAAAAGAGGTCGAGTTCATACCAGCTTTTCCCATCTCAGTCAGTCCATCATATATGTCATCATAATTGCCTTTCACTTGCACGACCGAATGGTGTGAATAATAATAAGAGTGCACGTGCATTGGACTAAAATTTGGAATCATGCGAGCATTCAATAAACAGGAGAAGACAAGGCAATATGGGCTCTTGGTTAGATCAACAATGATGCATATAAGAGCCACTACAACAATTTAATCATGGTCTTCTCCTACTGACCCCCAAAGAAAAGAAAAGAAATAAAAACTATTTACACGGGAAAGCTCCCAACAAGCAAAAGAAGAACGGGAAATATTTTTGGGTTTTCTTTTCAATTATTACTACTACAGCAGAGAAATAAACTACTACTAATTTTTTTGGTTTTTCTTAAGGTTTATTAAACACACAAGAAGAAAGCTGGAAAAAGAAAATAAACTAGCATGGATATTACAGTGAAAGAGTATGAGCACCGACATCTAGCAATGAGTGTGTGTGAACATGAATGTAATATCGGTGAGAAATACGTACTCCCCCAAGCTTAGGCCTTTGGCCTAAGTTCGTCTATTGCCACGGATAGCCTGGCGGACACCCGTAGTTAGTTGTAGAGGGTCGTCTTGCGATGCAGCCGCTATCGCCTCTGAGCTGCAGCGTGGCGCCGAGACGCCTCCGCTCTCCTCTCGTACTCATATGCCTCCTCTCTGGTAATAATATATCTTCCTCTAAATGCGAAAATCAAAGAAGGCGGGAGCAGGAAGAGTAACATGGACAACATGCCGTTTGTTAAAGATTAGTCGATACTGGAGAGGTGGTTCAATCCTCTCAGCAAACTGGTGGGAAACCATAGAATCAAAATCCAAATAAGTAGGGGGTAACTCCATATCACCCTCACGAATGTCTATCTCGAGGAAATTAGCTAAGCGGGTTGCATAAATTCCTCCAAATAAATCTCCGTTATGTCTATTATGATGCAACCTACGAGCTACAATGGCTCCCATATGATAAGATTGGTCTCCTAACACAGCACTTCTGAGAATGCTGAGATCAGGGGAACACATGTGACATGCTTCATCCTTAGCATTTATGCATCTACCTATGAAGAGAGCAAAATAATGTATAGCAGGAAAGTGAATGCTCCCTATAGTGGCTTGCGTTATATCTCTAGATTCCCCCACGGTTATTCTAGCAAGAAAGTCTCTATATTCAGATTGAGGGGGATCCCTGATACTACCCCAAGATGGAAGTTTGCACGCAAGAGTGAAATCCTCTAAGTTCATGGTATAAGATTTGTCATAAAGGTCAAACATGGTGAAGGAGAATTACGCGAAGATGAAAACTCAAACCTCCCCACAAATGATATTGTGATATCACGATTCTGTCGGCATTTGTCAGCTTCAAAGTCCTCAAGACCGGCATTACGCAAATATGCATTAAATTCTTCTTTGATTCCCGCTTGATTCATAAAATTTTCCGAAGGCCATTCACAGGGCCTCACAAGAGCGTCTCTTGGTGGTTCCTCGTCAGCATCTCGCATTGCAAGCCTGGGACCTTGCTTACTTGATGAACCACCTTGGAACATCTTCCTAAACATATTGTTTTCTCTGAAATTTTTTGTAACTTCAAACAGAAGTGAACCAACTTCAATAAAATTGATAGCAACTACTCCTACAAGTGCCTAGAGCCTATATCAAGCATTAGAACTACTTGGAACCATATAAATTTGACATGCAAGCTCAAGAACATGGTCACCTATGCAGCACAAATTTGCAAAGAATAAAGCACTAGAACAAAAACTAATTGGACCAATGGAGGACTCACATACCAAGGAACAATCTTCCCAAGCAGTTTTGCGAGAGGTGCTTTGAGTAAGGAGATCGAAAATCACAAAGAAAAGTGGCTGGAACACGAGCTTGAGTTGGTTTTTCGGGTTTGTGTGAGGCAGAGGAAGAAGATGGGTGCAGGGATAAGTGGAGGAGGGCCACCGTGGGCCTACGAGGCAGGGGGCGCGCCCAGGGGGATAGGGCGCGCCCTCCAGCCTCGTGGCCAGGTGGCAGCTCCCCCCGCGGTAATTTTTGCACTAAAAATCCTCAAATATTCCTGAAAAAATCATATTAAATTGGCATGGCATTCTGAGGACTTTTATTTTCAGGATATTTTTATATTGCACGGATAAATCGGGAAACAGAGAGAAAAATACTATTTTACTTTATTTCTACTAAGTAACAGAAAATATAAAGAGGGCATGTAGAAGGTTGTGCTTCTAGTTTCATCCATCTCATGCTCATCAAAAATAATCCACTAACAAGGTTGATCAAGTCTTGTTAACAAACTCATCCCGATAATCATGGAACTGGAGAAGTTTCGAATAACACTATGTTACCTCAACGGGGATATGGACATCCCCAATAATAAGTATATCATATTTCTTCTTGATAGTAGGGATAGGAAATTCAAAACCTCCTAATATAATCGATGGAATTTTTCCAATAGAGTTGATACTCTGAACTTGAGGTTGTTTCCTCGGAAAGTGTACCGTATGCTCATTACCATTAACATGAAAAGTGACATTGCCTTTGTTGCAATCAATAACAGCCCCTGCAGTTTTAAGGAAAGGTCTTCCAAGAATAATAGACATACTATCGTCCTTGGGAATATCAAGAATAACAAAGTCCGTTAAAATAGTAACGTTTGCAACCACAACAGGCACATCCTCACAAATACCGACAGGTATAGCAGTTGATTTATCAGCCATTTGCAAAGATATTTCAGAGGGTGTCAACTTATTGAAGTCAAGTCTACGATATAAAGAGAGAGGCATAACACTAACACCGGCTCCAAGATCACATAAAGCAGTTTTAACATAATTTCTTTTAATGGAGCATGGTATAGTAGGTACTCCCGGATCTCCAAGTTTCTTTGGTATTCCACCCTTAAAAGTATAATTAGCAAGCATGGTCGAAATTTCAGCTTCCGGTATCTTTCTTTTATTGGTAACAATGTCTTTCATATATTTAGCATAAGGATTCATTTTGGGCATATCAGTCAACCGCATACGCAAAAAGATGGGTCTAATCATTTCAGCAAAGCGCTCAAAATCCTCATCATCCTTTTTCTTGGATGGTTTGGGAGGAAAGGGCGTGGGTAACAGAACCCAAGGTACCCTATCTTTACCGTGTTTCCTAGCAACGAATTCTCTATTATCATAACGATTAATCTTTGATTGTGGGTTATCAAGATCAACGGAGGTTCAACTTCTAGATCATTATCATTACTAGGTTGAGCATCATCATGAACATCATCATTAACATTTTCACTAGGTTCATGTTCATTACCAGATTGTGTTTCAAAGATCGGACATAGAGATATCATTTGGATTCTCAGGTGGTTCAGCAATAGGTTCACTAGAAGTTTGCATGGTCCTATCATTTTTCTTTTTCTTCCTTTTAGAAGAACTAGGCATATCAATATTATTTCTCTGAGAATCTTGCTCGATTCTCTTAGGGTGGCCTTGAGGATACAAAGGTTCTGAGTCATTCTACCAGTTCTAGTAGCCACTCTAACAACATAATCATTTTCTTACTATTCATTTCATCAAGCACTTCTTTACGAGCTTTAAGTACTTGTTCTACTTGAGTGGTAACCATAGAAGCATGTTTGCTAACAAGTTTAAGCTCACCTCTAATATTAGCCATATAATCACCCAAGCGTTTAATCATAAAGGTATTCTGTTTTAATTGTCTACCAAAATAAGCATTAAAGTCATCTTGTTTAAACATAAAGTTATCAAACTCATCCAAGCACTGACTAACAATTTTAGTAGGAGGGACTTCAGCTGTATCATATCTGTAGAGAGAATTTACCTTTACTACCGTGTCGGGATATCGGGATCGGGGAGGTTCTTGATGAATAAGGAATTGAGATCAAACACTTCTTCAACAAAGGTAAATTAAGACCATGTATTTCTTCAATAGGAGGTAAATTCTTAACATCTTGACTTTAATACCTTTTTCTTTCATAGATTTCTTTGCCTCTTGCATATCTTCGTGGACTGAGAAATAGAACACCTCTCTTCTTCGGAGTTGGTTTAGGAATAGGCTCAAGAATGGTGGCTCAGGAGCTGACTCGGGAGTTGGCACAGGAGGTGCCCAATTATTTTCATTTGTCAACATATTATTCAATAGAATTTCAGCTTCATCCGGTGTTCTTTCCCTGAAAAGAGAACCAGCACACTATCAAGGTAATCTCTGGAAGCATCGGTTAGTCCATTATAAAACATATCAAGTATTTCAGGTTTCTTAAGAGGATGATCAGGCAAGGCATTAAGTAACTTGAGAAGCCTCCCCCAAGATTGTGGGAGACTCTCTTCTTTAATTTGCACGAAGTTGTATATTTCCCTCAAAGCAGCTTGTTTCTTATGAGCAGGGAAATATTTAGCAGAGAAGTAATAAATCATATCCTGGGGACTACACACACAACCAGGATCAAGAGAATTAAACCATATCTTAGCATCACCCTTTAATGAGAACGGAAATATTTTGAGTATATAAAAGTAAGCGCGATCTCTCATCATTAGTAAACAGGGCAGCTATATCATTTAACTTAGTAAGATGTGCCACAACAGTTTCAGATTCATAGCCATAAAAAGGATCAGATTCAACCAAAGTAATTATAGCTGGATCAACAGAGAATTCATAATAATCCTTATCGAGAACACAAATAGGTGAAGTAGCAAAAGCAGGGTCGGGTCTCATCCTATCTCTAAGAGATTCTTTACTCCATTTAACTAGCAGCCTCTTAAGTTCATATCTATCCTTACAAGCAAAAATAGCTGCAGAAGATTCAGCATCAAAAAGATAACCCTCAGGAATAGCAGCCATATTTTCATCATCACTTTCATCATCGTATTTAGGTTCAATAATTTCTTTCTCTCCAACCCTAGCAATTTGTTCATCTAGAAATTCACCAAGGGACACAGTAGTATCAAGCATAGAAGTAGTTTCATCATAAGTATCATGCATAGCAGAAGTGGCATCATCAATAACATGCGACATATCGGAACGAATAGCAGAAGCAGGTTTAGGTGTCGCTAGCTTACTCATAGAAGGTGAATCAAGTGCAGAGCTAGATGGCAGTTCCTTACCTCCCCTCGTAGTTGAGGGATAAATTGTTGTCTTAGCGTCTTTCAAGTTCTTCATAGTGTCCAGCAGATATAAATCCCAAGTGACTCAAAGAATAGAGCTATGCTCCCAGGCAACGGCGCTAGAAAAAGGTCTTGATAACCCACAAGTATAGGGGATCGCAACAGTTTTCGAGGGTAGAGTATTCAACCCAAATTTGTTGATTCGATACAAGGGGAGACAAAGAATATTCTAAAGTATAAACAGCTGAATTGTCAATTCAACCACACCTGGAAACTTAATATCTGTAGCAAGATGTTTAGTAGCAAAGTAATATGATAGTGGTGGTAACGGTAACAAGGGTAAAGACAGCAAAAGTAATATTTTTGGTATTTTGTAGTGATTGTAACGATGTAACGAAAAAGTAAATAAGCGTAAACCAGTATATGGAAAGCTCGTAGGCACCGGATCAGTGATGGATAATTATGCCGGATGAGGTTCGTCATGTAACAGTTATAACATAGGGTGACACAGAACTAGCTCCAATTCATCAATATAATGTAGGCATGTATTCCGTAAATAGTCATACGTGCTTATGGAAAAGAACTTGCATGACATCCTTTGTTCTACCCTCCCGTGGCAGCGGGGTCCTATTGGAAACTAAGGGATATTAAGGTCTCCTTTTAATAGAGAACCGGAACAAAACATTAGCACATAGTGAATACATGAACTCCTCAAACTATGGTCATCACCGAGAAGTATCCCGATTATTTTCACTTCGGGGTTGTCGGATCATAACACATAATAGGTGACTATAGACTTGCAAGATAGGATCAAGAACTCACATATATTCATAAAAACATAATAGGTTCAGATCTGAAATCATGGCACTCGGGCCCTAGTGACAAGCATTAAGCATAGCAAAGTCATAGCAACATCAATCTCAGAACATAGTGGATACTAGGGATCAAACCCTAACAAAACTAACTCGATTACATGATAAATCTCATCCAACCCATCACCGTCCAGCAAGCCTACGATGGAATTACTCACGCACGGCGGTGAGCATCATGAAATTGGTGATGGAGGATGGTTGATAATGATGACGGCGACGAATCCCCCTCTCCGGAGCCCCGAACAGACTCCAGATCAGCCCTCCCGAGAGAGATTAGGGCTTGGCAGCGACTCCGTATCTAAAACGCGATGAAACTTTCTCTTTGGTTTTTTTCTCCCCGAAAGCCAATATATTTAGTTGGAGTTGGCGTCAGAGGGTCTCCAGGGGGCCCACGAGGTAGGGGGCGCGCCCTAGAGGGGGGGGCGCCCCCCACCCTCGTGGACAGGGTGTGGGCCCTTGGTCTTCATCTTATCGAGGATTTTTTATTATTTTTTATAAGACATCCCGTGGAGTTTGAGGTCATTCCGAGAACTTTTGTTTTCTGCACATAAAACAACATCATGGCAATTCTGCTGAAAACAGCGTCAGTCCGGGTTAGTTCCTTTCAAATCATACAAGTTAGAGTCCAAAACAAGGGCAAAAGTGTTTGGAAAAGTAGATACGACGGAGACGTATCAAGCAGCAGGGGGCTCCGGAGCCCCCAAACCCCCCGAGGGTACAATGGATATTGGCGGCTTCAGAGGCTGTTGGGCCATGGAGGCGGTCTCCTCCTGAGGCTCCACCACCAGGCTCTGAGGGGCCATGGAACGCGAGGCGGTCTCCTCCGCCCACGTCGAGGTCGTCAAGGCTGAGGCAGATGGCGTGGCCTCGGGTACCCCGACCTCCTCCTTCCTCCTCTTCACCACGGGCTTCAGCCTGGTCACCAGGAGGGGAGTGTCACGGGCACGACATCAAGGATGGAAAACGAAACCAAGGTAAGATACTTACTCATATGCGACGACGTACGCCCTTTTCCTGGCCAGGACCGCGGCGCCCCCGATCTTCCTGAGCACGGGCATCGTCGCGCCCTGAGGATCAACCGGGCGCACGTCAGTTGGCTCCGGGGTGGCTGCGACTGGCGTCAAGGCGGTGGCGTTGCCCCGAGGAAGCAACGATGCATCGCCCTTCCTCACAGTCGCTCGGCTCAGCCACCGTAAGGGGGTGGCCCCGGACCTTGTAACGACCCCGGTGGAACGTAGAGATCCCCCGACCAGGTGCTTGGCGGCGTCATCGTCATCAGAAAGCTCGTGGAGAAGTTCGGTCTGCGACGGGGGAGAGCTCTCCGCCTCTTTGTCTGGTCGCCTCCAAGTCCTCCGAGTCCTCCTCTCCCATCTCCTCGGAGCACTCGTCAGAGGACACCGGCGCCGGAAAGCTGGGGAGCTTGGGCGGCACGAGCCCCAGCTCATTGAAGACGGGCATGGTGGCGGCCAGCTCCGCCCTGTCGTTGCGGCGGTACAATGGGACGTACGCTGTCGGGAGGCTTCCTGGATCCTTCTCAAGCAAAGTACGCACGGACTTGCCCAGCTCTTCGCTTGTCAGGCTCCCTCAGCCCAGCCAGAGGTCGTCCTCCGTGCCCTTGAAATCCCACATAGGGTGTGCGTGCGCCTGAAGCGGGGCCAGGCGCTGCGTCAAGAACTCCGTGACAATCATGGCCCCCATCAGCGCCCCGTACTCCAGGTCCGCCTGCATCAGCATCAGGACCGCGCCACTGATAACCCACAAGTATAGGGGATCACAACAGTATTCGAGGGTAGAGTATTCAACCCAAATTTGTTGATTCGACACAAGGGGAGCCAAAGAATATTCTCAAGTATTAGCAGTTGAGTTGTCAATTCAACCACAACTGGATAACTTAATATTTGCAGCAAAATATTTAGTTGCAAAGTAGTATGGAAGTAACGACAACGGTGGCAAAAGTAACAGTAGCAGTTTTGTAGTAATTGTAACAGTGGTAATGGAAAAGTAACTAAGCAAAGATCAATATGTGAAAAGCTTGTAGGCAATGGATCAGTGATGGATAATTATGTCGGATGCGATTCCTCATGCAACAGTTATAACATAGGGTGACACAGAACTAGCTCCGGTTCATCAATGTAACGTAGGCACGTATTCCGAATATAGTCATACGTGCTTATGGAAAAGAACTTGCATGCCATCTTTTGTCCTACCCTCCCGTGGCAGCGGGGTCCTATTGGAAACTAATGGATATTAAGGCCTCCTTTTAATAGAGTACCGGACCAAAGCATTAACACTTAGTGAATACATGAACTCCTCAAACTATGGTCATCACCGGTAAGTATCCCGATTATTGTCACTTCGGGGTTAATGGATCATAACACATAATAGGTGAATAATGACTTGCAAGATAGGATCAAGAACTCACATATATGCATGAAAACATAATAGGTTCAGATCTGCAATCATGGCACTCGGGCCCTAGTGACAAGCATTAAGCATAGCAAAGTCATAGAAACATCAGTCTCAGAACATATTGGATACTAGGGATCAAACCCTAACAAAACTAATTCGATTACATGGTAAATCTCATCCAACCCATCACCGTCCAGCAAGCCTACGATTGAATTACTCACGCACGGCGGTGAGCATCTTCAAATTGGTGATTGAGGAAGGTTGATGATGTCGACGATGACGGATTCGCCTCTCCGGAGCCCCGAACGGACTCCAGATCAGCCCTCCCGAGAGAGATTAGGGCTTGGCGGCGGCTCCGTATCATAAAATGTGATGAATCCTTCTCCCTGATTTTTTCTCCCCGAACGTGAATATATGGAGTTGGAGTTGAGGTCGGTGGAGCACCAGGGGGGCCACGAGGCAGGGGGCGCGCCCAGGGGGGTAGGCGCGCCCCCACCCTGATGGACAGGGTGTGCGCCCCCTGGCCTTGATTCTTTCGCCAGTATTTTCTATATATTCCAAAAATATTCTCCGTGAAGTTTCAGGTCATTCCGAGAACTTTAATTTCTGCACAAAAATAACACCATGGCAATTCTGCTGAAAACAGCGTCAGTCCGGGTTAGTTCAATTCAAATCATGCAAGTTAGAGTCCAAAACAAGGGCAAAACTGTTTGGAAAAGTAGATACGATGGAGATGTATCAACTCCCCCAAGCTTAAACCTTTGCTTGTCCTCAAGCAATTCAGTTGACAAACAGAAAGAGATAAAGAAAAACTTTTACAAACTCTGTTTGCTCTTGTTGTTGTAAATATGTAAAGCCAGAATTCAAGTTTTCAGCAAATATTATGAACTAACCATATTCACAATAACATTTAGGTCTCATATTTATCATATCAATGACACAATCAACTAGAGAGAAATAATAATAAATCTTGGATGACAACACTTTCTCAAAACAATCATAATATGATATAACAAGATGGTATCTCACTAGCCCTTTCTGAGACCGCAAAACATAAACGCAGAGCACCTCTGAAGATCAAGGACTGACTAAACATTGTAATTCATGGTAAAAGAGATCCAGTCATAGTCATACTCAATATAAACTAATAGTAATGCATGCAAATGACAGCTGTGCTCTCCAGCTGTTCCTTTTTAATAAGAGGATGATGACTCAACATAAAAGTAAATGGATAGGCCCTTTGCAGAGGGAAGCAGGGATTTGTAGTGGTGCCAGAGCTCGATTTTGAAGCAGAGGTGAATAATATTTTGAGCGGCATACTTTCATTGTCAACATAACAACCGAGAGATCTCGATATCTTCCATGCTAGACACATTATAGGCGGTTCCCAAATAGAATGGTAAAGTTTATACTCCCCCACCACCAACAAGCATCAATCCATGGCTTGCCCGAAACAACGGGTGCCTCCAACTAACAACAGTCCTGGGGGAGTTTTGTTTGCAATTATTTTGATTTGGTTTGAGCATGGGACTGGGCATCCCGGTGACCAGCCATTTTCTCATGAGTGAGGAGCGGAGTCCACTCCTCTTGAGAATAACCCGCCTAGCATGGAAGATCTGAGACAACCCTAGTTGATACATGAGCTATTCGAGCATACAAAACAGAATTTCATTTGAAGGTTTAGAGTTTGGAACATACAAATTTACTTGGAACGGCAGGTTGATACCGCATATAGGAAGGTATGGTGGACTCATATGGAATAACTTTGGGGTTTATGGAAGTGGATGCACAAGCAGTATTCCCGCTTAGTACAAGTGAAGTCTAGAAAAAGACTGGGAAGCGACCAACTAGAGAGCGACAATAGTCATGAACATGCATTAAAATTAATCAACACCGAGTGCAAGCATGCGTAGGATATAATTCACCATGAACATAAATATCGTGGAGGTTATGTTGATTTTGTTTCAACTACATGTGTGAACATGTGCCAAGTCAAACCACTCGAATCGTTCAAAGGAGGATACCACCCTATCATACCACATCACAACCATTTTAGTAGCATGTTGGCATGCAAGGTAAACCATTATAAACTCCTAGCTAATTAAGCATGGCATAAGCAACTATAATCTCTATTTTTCATTGCAAACATGTTTCATTCGTAATAGGCTGAATCAGGAACAATGAACTAATCATATTTACAAAAACAAGATAGGTCGAGTTCATACCAACGTTTCTTATCTCAATCAATCCATCATATATCGTCATTATTGCATTTCACTTGCACGACCGAACGGTGTGGATAATAATAATAATAGTGCACGTGCATTGGACTAAGCTAGAATCTGCAAGCATTTAATACAAGGGAGAAGACAAAGTAATATGGGCTCTTTGTTAAATCATCAATAATGCATATAAGAGCCACTTCAGGATTTTCATTATGGTCTTCTCCTCCCGACCCCCAAAGAACAAGAAAAGAAATAAAACTATTTACACAGGAAGGCTCCCAACAAGCAAAAGAAGAACGAGAAATATTTTTGGGTTTTCTTTTAATTATTACTACTACACGCATGGAAAGTAAACTAGCTAAAAGCTACAACTAATTTTTTTTGGTTTTTCTTAAGGTTTTTCCAACACAGAAGAAGAAAGCAAGAAAAGGAAATAAACAGGCATGGATAGTACAATGAAAAAGTATGAGCACCGACAACTGGAATGAGTGTGTGAAGATGAATGTAATGTCGGTGAGAAATATGTACTCCCCCAAGCTTAGGCTTTTGGCCTAAGTTGGTCTATGCCCATGGATCAAAGTGGTCCTCTCCAGTGTACCGAGGAGGATCCTCAGGGTGCCCCTGGTTGGCGATCTCCTCCGGATCCCACTGATAAACCAACTGCTGATAAGGGTCAGGAGATGGCTCTGGCTCAGGCTCTAGGGACCGTGTCCGTTCCCAATATGCATAAATGTCATCTGGCAGGATGATGTACGTTCCTAAATAAATATTAAACAAGGAAGGTGCAGGCAAGGTAATAATCTGACAAGTCTTTTCACTGAATACCAGGTTATAAATGAGTCTCTTTTCCTTGTCATTGCAAATAAAATCATGTGCTACCACACTTTTATAGTCTAAGAAAATAGGGCACAACAACTTTTCTTCTTTCTCATAGTGTCTAATAGGTATCTCAAAAATATTTAGCAAGACGTGAAGCAAAGATACCGCCAAAAATGGGGCCCTTTGTACGGTTTAGACTCAACCGTTTAGCAACCATAGCACCTAAACTGAAAGTTCTATCACAAAATAAAGCATGGGGCAAATGGCGAGGTCAGGAGCACTGAGGCCCCCACTGTTCCCGCGGCCAATTAAACATCTACTGGCAAATATTGCATAGTAACGTAGAACATGGAAATGTATGCTGGTAGTTCTTGCTTCCGACACTTTTCTCGTTTCCCCTACAACAATCATATCAATAAATCCTGCCACATCCCTAGGATGTGGTTCCTCAACGCTGCCCTCAAAAGGCAACTTGCAAACCTCACAAAAATCATAAAGGGACATCTCCCTATACTCATCATATAAATAAAAATCAACTGAAGGTGGTGATCTCCTAGCATGGAAATGAAAAATTTGCACAAAAATATTAGTGAGGAGGAGATACTGTTCGAGCTGGTCGTGGAGGAAGTCGGTGAGGCCCGCATTCTCAGCCAAATAATAAAAATCATCATGAATCCCGACTGCTCTCAAGAACTCATCACAAGGCCATTTGTAGGATCTTGAGAAGAGGTGTCTAGAGGGGGGGGGGTGATTAGACACTAAGTACCAAAGTTGCAGTTTCTAACTTTTAGGTTTAAGTGGAGTTTAGGCACAAGTTTAACATTCACAATACATAACAAGCAAGCATGCAAAGAGTATGTGAGTAGCGGAAAGTAAAGCATGCAACTTGCAAGAATGTAAAGGGAAGGGTTTTGGAGGATTCAAACGCAATTGGAGACACGGATGATTTTGTCGTGGTTCCGATAGGTGGTGCTATCGTACATCCACGTTGATGGAGACTTCAACCCACGAAGGGTAACGGTTGCGTGAGTCCACGGGGGGCTCCACCCATAAGGGTCCACAAAGAAGCAACCTTGTCTATCCCACCATGTCCGTCGCCCATGAAGGACTTGCCTCACTAGCGGTAGATCTTCATGAAGTAGGCGATCTCCTTGTCCTTACAAACTCCTTGGTTCAACTCCACAATGTTGTCAGAGGCTCCCAAGTGACACCTAGCCAATCTAGGAGACACCACTCTCCAAGAAGTAACAAATGGTGTGTTGATGATGAACTCCTTGGTCTTGTGCTTCAAATGATAGTCTCCCCAACCCTCAACTCTCTCTCACGGGATATGGATTTGGTGGAAAGAAGATTTGAGTGGAAAGCAACTTGGGGAAGGCTAGAGATCAAGATTCATGTGGTAGGAATGGAATATCTTGGCCTCAACACATGAGTAGGTAGTTCTCTCTCAGAAAAGGATGCTGGAAGTGTTGGCTTGTTCTGATGGCTCTCTCCACGAATGAAGAGGAGGTGGAGGGGTATATATAGCCTCCACACAAAATCTAATCGTTACACACAATTTACCAAACTCGGTGGGACCGAATCAACAAACTCGGTCGGACCGATTTAGTAAACCTAGTGACCGTTAGGGTTTTCGGTGGGACTGATATGCAACTCGGTAGGACCGATATGGTTAGGGTTAGGGCATAACGTAATGTCGATGAGACCGATTACACAAACTCGGTGAGACCCATTTTGGTAATTAGCTAACCAGAGAGTTGGTCAGGCAAACTCGGTGGGACCGACTACTCAAACTCGGTGAGACCGATTTTGGTAATAAGTTAACCTGAGAGTTTGCATTGTAATCTCGGTAGTACCAATTAAACAAACTCAGTGAGACCGATTTTGGTAATGGACATACACAGAGAGATTACAATCCCATCTCGGTGAGACCGAGATCCCTATCGGTGAAACCGATTTGCCTAGGGTTTGTGGCAGTGGCTATGACAACTGAACTCGGTGGCGCCGGATAGAAAGAATCGGTGGGGCCGAGTTTGACTTTAGGTTTAGGCCATATGTGTAAGTGGGAAAGTAGTTGAGGGTTTTGGAGCATATCACTAAGCACTGTGGAGCAAGAAACTCATTAAGCAACACCTCATCCCTTCTTGATAGTATTGGCTTTTCCTATAGACTCAATGTGATCTTGGATCACTAAAATGTAAAATGAAGAGTCTTGAGCTTGAAGCTTGAGCCAATCCTTTGTCCTTAGCATCTTGAAGGGATTCCCACATCCTTTAGTCCATGCCACTCCATTGTTGAACTTATCTGAAACATACTAGATAAAAGTGTTAGTCCAACAAGAGATATGTTGACATTAATTACCAAAACCACCTAGGGAGCACTTGTGCTTTCACCATTCACACGGCCGAACCTCCGCAGTGCGAGGGAGATTATATTTGGGATTCTTATTCGATTCACTTTGCTTATCCTTCGAGCTTCGGCTCGAAGAGCCCCTCAATAATCTCTTCATCATTTTCTAAAAATTTCTGAAATTTTTAGTGACTCAAAATAAAAGTGAACCAAACTCAACAAAATTGATAGCAACTACTCCCACAAGTGCCTAGAGGCTATATCATGCATTATAACTACTTGGGACCATATAAATTTGACATGCAAGCTCATTGGAGGAGTCACATACAGAAGAACAATCCCCCAAAGCAGTTTTGTGAGTGGAGCTTTGAGCAAGGAGATCGAAGATGGCAGCAAGATGAGCTAGAACTCGTGCTTGAGCTGGTGGGTGATTTTTTCTGGAGGAAGAAGGAGTGTGTGGGTGCAAGAATAAGTGGAGAGGGGCCACGTGGGGCCCATGAGGCAGGGGGCGCGCCCAGGGGGGTGGGCGCGCCCTGGACCCTCGTGGCCAGGTGCTGGCTCCCCCTGATGTGTTCTCAGTGCCAAAAATTCTTAAATATTCTAGAAACAATCATATTTCATTTGGAGAACTTTTATTTTCGGGGTATTTTTATTGCATGGATAATTCAGAAAACAGACAGAAAATACTATTTTTGCTTTATTTAATCTAAATAATAGAAAGTAAAAGGAGGGTACAGAAGGTTGTGCTTCCTAACTTCATCCATCTCATGCTCATCAAAAGGAATCCACTAACAAGGTTGATCCAGTCTTGTTAACAAACTCACTCCGAATCGCATGAAACCGGAGAATTTTTGAATAGCACTAGGTTACCTCACTGGGGATATGCACATCCCCAATAATAATAATATCATATTTCTTCTTGACAGTAGGAAGAGGAAATTCAAAATCTCCAATATTAATAGTTGGAATTTTTCCAATAGAATTGATACTGTGGACTTGAGGTTGTTTCCTTGGAAAGTGTACCGTATGCTCATTACCATTAACATGAAAAGTGACATTGCCTTTGTTGCAATCAATAACAACCCCTGCAGTATTCAAAAAGGGTCTACCAAGGATAATCGACATACTATTGTCCTTGGGAATATCAAGAATAACAAAGCCTGTTAAAATAGTAACATTTGCAACCACAACAGACACATCCTCACAAATACCGACAGGTATAGCATGTGGGGACCACGACTCATAAGTCGTGATCACCGAATGCACATGTACAGTGATCCCAGAGATCAATGCTCACTGAACACACAGAAGCTGAATAACAAGAGTCTTACATCCATACATACCGTCTTACAGAAATTATGACCATTATGGTCAAGTCTTACATAGATAAAGCCACAAGGGCTGAACACCAAATAAACTTAAGCAGCGGAAATCTTCGTCGATAAGTAGAACCCATGCCATCTGCCTTAACCCTACAAGCATTCTGACTGGGAAACGTCCTAGTTCGCATGTTCTTCTCCAAAGAACTCTTCTTCGAACTCCTGTTATTCCATGCCTGGCCAATTAAATAACCAGTGGCAAGCCAATGAGTACTTTGAATGTACTACTTAAGCAACCCATGTTTTGGCTCAAGATACAACAATGCATGACATAGGTAAATTTTTGCAGAAAACTAGTTTTGAGTGCAAAGACATGTTCAACAACTTGTAAGACATGCATCAGGAGAATTCAAGTAACCACGAGGACATGTTACAGATATCAACATAAATAGAGTGGGCATCAACCCAACTCAATCATGTCAAGTCCCTTGACTTGACCCAAGTAGTTCTCCCCAATTATCCAAACACACACACTGGTCTGTGAAGCTCTGGACGTAGTTTAAGCAGCACCGCCCAACTGTCCTTGACCGTGGACACGGCTATTCGAATAGTTTTACACTCTGCAGAGGTTGCACACTTTACCCACAAGATCCGGGGAACTTTCGTGTCTCCACGACCGGCGGTACCTCAAGTACCCGGGGTAAGCACCCGATCACTATCTTTCCCTAGACGACACTAACAAGGAGTCCACTCGTTGTTCTGTATCCTCACAATGTACATCATACGAGACTCACTCGAGATCGTAACATCCGAGAGGGGCCTTAGCGGTGTATCGGTGCCTGTAAATACAGTCATGGCCGCCCTACCTGGAACGACCCCATCCCGAGAGAGAGCACCAACTCTCCCCCGTCACTAGTAATGCGGGCTCCAAGCTAGTATCGGCCTAGGTAATCAATAATGCCATTTCCCATACAAGGGTAGAGTGGTTGCGCATGTAGGGTTGGGACAGTCGACAAATCTTAAATCTAATCCGTTTTTGAAAACAACACATACTTGCCTCGGTACACCACTTCGTCATCAAGTGGTTACCCATCTCGTCATCTCCCCCGAGCATCAGTGGCACCCGATGGGGTTTTCGAAAAGTCTTTTGAAAACACTTTGTCTCCATCACCATGCATATTCCCGTCCCTTTTTGCGTAGCACTACTTTAGCATCCTATCTACCCCCACCGGCATAACCCTCATAAGAAGGTAGGGTCATGCACAATGCAAGTATCAACGAGGAAATGCGGTGGCAAACCATCAAAGTGGTTACCACCTCATCATGATTCCGTTGCAACAACAATATGGTGCTATATGAGATGCATAAAAAGGGTTTCATAGACATGGTCAAAGGGTTGCTTGCCTTGGTCTTCAAAGTCTTCAAGTCCTTCTCCTTCTTCTTATCCAACTACTTCGTCAAATACGGGATCTATTAAATGCATAAAAGAAATGATGGGAAAATAAGGCAATAGTAAAACAGAAAAACCAAAGTGCTCAGAAAAATGTCAACTTATTTTTGATAAATACTAGGGGGAAATCTAAGAAGGGGAAAATTACTAGTTATGGATTGGGAGTTGTAGAATAGGAGAAATGGATTTTCAGAGGGGAATAGGAGGGGCTGTGGTAAAAAGTTGAGGCCATGGAGAAGAGTGGAAGTGGTCAAAACAAGGGCTCTGGTAAAATGGCAGAAGGTGTTTGTTGCTGGTTTGGGCAAGAAGATGAACTCCTCTTGTCATGAGGCTTGACAGGGTCAAATGGCATGAGATAATAATAGGTTCCACCAAGGTTGAGTCCATTTGGGCAAAGTTGCCAATGCAACTTTTGTAAACCCAAGAAATTAGCAGAAATGAACTTGTGTAGATCTAGTTGAGCAAATCACTTCCCCTTGATGAACCAGTCGGTGTAGTGGCCTCATTTGGTCATGTGAACATGCTCACAAAAGTTGGGGTCAAGGAGAGAAAGTTGGTAGTACAAAGTTGTTCAAATTTGATTCTGGTCAGAGAGGGTTTTGGGGCATTTTGGTGAACCAAAATGACCTTGATTGACATGAGTCTTTGCAAGGTGGTCACAATATGCATTTGTGAATTGCCGGATTTTCCTTGGATTTTTACGAAAATATTTCCTGTAGAAATATTTCAAATCCTTGAAATGGGCATAAATGGTTTTGGGAGGTTTTGACCAATATTTTGAACATGACCATGTGTTGAAACTCTTATATATGGGAAATATATGCCCACTGAGTTTCCCTGATTATTGTCAAATATTTTTAAAACAATAAACTAATTGTTCCCTATTAAAGACCATTTCTGTCCTTAAGAAAAAGCTTTTAAATAAAATAGGAAAATAGCTTTAAAATTATATTTTTGTTGTTTATGGGAATCCTATATCTAATAGGTTTCAAATATACTCTTTGAAATATTTTTCATGCCCCAAATCAAGTACTTGCAGTGCAAACCTCAATTCAGGGGTTTTTGGAAAACTAATTTTTGAAAATACTATTTGTCCAATTTTTTTTTGTAAAAAATACTATATTGTACTATACACATGGTATGATCATTGGGCAGAAGTTTTGGATCAAAGAAATGAAGTATAGAAGGTGGAGTTGTGTTGACTTTAAAGAGCACTAGAAAATCACACAGAGAATACCAACTCCAACATAAAAAGCCAAATAATGCAAAAGTTTTTGTCAAACCACATTTTATCATGATTTATCATCTGAAGTGTTGTGCCATGAAAATCAGGGTGTGACATAGCAGTTGATTTATCAGCCATTTGCAAAGATATTTCAGTAGGTGTCAACTTATTCTAATCAAGTCTACAATATAAAGAGAGAGGCATAACACTACCACCGGCTCCAAGATCACATAAAGTAGTTTTAACATAGTTTCTTTTAATGGAGCATGGTATAGTTGGTACTCCTGGATCTCCTAGTTTCTTAGGTATTCGACCTTTAAAAGTATAATTGGCAAGCATGGTGGAAATTTCAGCTTCCGGTATCTTTCTTTTATTTGTAACTATATCTTTCATATACTTAGCATAAGGATTCATTTTAAGCATATCAGTCAAACGCATACGTAAAAATATAGGTCTAACATTTCAGCAAAGCGCTCAAAATCCTCATCATCCTTTTTCTTGGATGGTTTAGGAGGAAAAGGCATGGGTTCCTGGACCCATGGTTCTCTTTCTTTACCGTGCTTCCTAGCAACAAAGTCTCTCTTATCATAACGTTGATTCTTTGATTGTGGGTTATCAAGATCAACAACAGGTTCAATCTCTACATCATTGTTATTTCTAGGTTGAGCATCATCATTAACATTATTACTAGGTTCATGTTCATCACCTGATTGTGTTTCAGCATCAGAAATAGAAATATCATTGGCATTCTCAGGTGTGTCTACAACAGTTTCACTAGAAGCATGCAAAGTCCTATCATTTTTCTTTTACTTCTTAGAACGACTAGGTGTATCAACATTAGTTCTCTGAGAATCTCGCTCATTTCTCTTGGGGTGGCCCTCGGGATACAAAGGTTCCTGAGTCATTTTACCCCCTCTAGTCATAACCCTAACTACATTATCTTTTTTCTTATTATTTAATTCATTGAGAAAATCATTTAGCAAATCTCTTGGGGTGGCCCTCAGGATACAAAGGTTCCTGAGGCACTTGTTCTACTTGAGTGGTAACCATAGAAGCATGTTTACTAATGAGTTTAAGATCACCTTTAACTCTATACATATAATCACTCAAGTGTTCAATCATATAATCATTTTGTTTCAATTGTCTACCAACATAAGCATTGAAGTTTTCTTGTTTTAACTATAAAATTATCAAACTCATCTAAGCATTGGCTAGCAGACTTATAACGAGGAATATCACCTTCATCAAATCATAGAAAGAATTTACCTTTACTACCTGTGCCGGGTTACCGAGACCATGTATTTATTCAATAGGTGGTAAATTCTTAACATCTTCAGCTTTAATACCTTTTTCTTTCATAGATTTCTTTGCCTCTTGCATATCTTGAGGACTGAGAAATAGAATACCCCTTTTCTTCGGAGTTGGCTTAGGAGTTGGTTCAGGAAGTGTCCAATTATTTTCATTAGTCAACATATTATTCTATAGCAATTCAGCTTGATCAACTGTTCTTTCCCTGAAAACACAACCAGCACAACTATCCAGGTGGTCTCTAGAAGCATCGGTTAGTCCATTATAAAAGATATCAAGTATTTCATTTTTCTTGAGAGGATGACCAGGCAAAGCATTAAGTAATTGGAGAAGCCTCCCCCAAGCTTGTGGGAGACTCTCTTCTTCAATTTGCACAAAATTATATATTTCCCTTAAAGCATCTTGTTTCTTATGAGCGGGGAAATGTTTAACAGAGAAGTAATAAATCATATCCTGGGGACTACACACACAACCAGGATCAAGAGAATTAAACCATGTTTTAGCATCACCCTTTAATGAGAAAGGAAATAACTTAAGGATATAGTAGTAGCGAGTTTTCTCATCATTAGTGAACAAGGTGGCTATATCATTCAATTTAGTAAGATCTGCCACAACAGTTTCAGATTCATAGCCATAAAAAGGATCAGATTCAACCAAAGTAATTATCTCAGGGTCGACAGAGAAATCATAATCCTTATCGGAAATATAGATAGGTGAAGTAGCAAAAGCAGGGTCATATTTCATTCTAGCATTCAAAGATTTCTCTTTCAACTTGGCTAATAATTTCTTAAGATCAAATCTATCATTGCAAGCAAGAAAATCTCTAGCAGTTTCTTCATCCATAACATAACCCTCCGGCACAATAGGCAATTCATATCTGGGCGAGAATCTTCATCATCACTTTCATCAATATTATCAGTTTCAATAATTTCATTCTCTCTAGCCCTAGCAAGTTGTTCATCAAGAAATTCACCTAATGGCACAGTAGTATCAAGCATAGAAGTAGTTTCATCAATAACATACGACATATCAGAATTAATAGCAGAAGCGGGTTTAGTTGTCGCAAGCTTACTCAAAATAGAAGGTGAATCAAGTGCAGAGCTAGATGGCAATTCCTTACCTCCCCTCGTAGTTGAGGCAAAAATCTTGGTTCTTTCATCTTTCAAGTGCCTCATAGTGATCAACAGATATAAATCCCAAGTGACTCAAAGAATATAGCTATGCTCCCCGGCAACGGCGCTAAAAAATAGTCTTGATAACCCACAAGTATAGGGGATCACAACAGGTTTCGAGGGTAGAGTATTCAACCCAAATTTATTGATTCAACACAAGGGGAGCCAAAGAATATTCTCAAGTATTAGCAGTTGAGTTGTCAATTCAACCACAAGTGGATAACTTAATATTTGCAGCAAAATATTTAGTTGCAAAGTAGTATGGAAGTAACGACAAAAGTGGCAAAAGTAACAGTAGCAGTTTTGTAGTAATTGTAACAGTGGTAATGGAAAAGTAACTAAGCAAAGATCAATATGTGAAAAGCTTGTAGGCAATGGATCAGTGATGGATAATTATGTCGGATCACGATTCCTCATGCAACAGCTTATAACATAGGGTGACACAGAACTAGCTCCGGTTCATCAATGTAACGTGAGGCACGTATTCGAATATAGTCATACGTGCTTATGGAAAAGAACTTGCATGCCATCTTTTGTCCTACCCTCCCGTGGCAGCGGGTCCTATTGGAAACTAATGGATATTAAGGCCTCCTTTTAATAGAGTACGGACCAAAGCATTAACACTTAGTGAATACATGAACTCCTCAAACTATGGTCATCACGGTAAGTATCCCGATTATTGTCACTTCGGGTTAACGGATCATAACACATAATAGGTGACTAATGACTTGCAAGATAGGATCAAGAACTCACATATATTCATGAAAACATAATAGGTTCAGATCTGAAATCATGGCACTCGGGCCCTAGTGACAATCATTAAGCATAGCAAAGTCATAGCAACATCAATCTCAGAACATAATGGATACTAGGGATCAAACCCTAACAAAACTAACTCGATTACATGGAAAATCTCATCCAACCCATCACCGTCTAGCAAGCCTATGATGGAATTACTCACGCATGGCAGTGAACATCATGAAATTGGTGATGGAGGAAGGTTGATGATGACGACGGCGGCGGATTCCCCTCTCTGGAGCCCTGAACGGACTCCAGATTAGCCCTCCCAAGAGAGCTTAGGGCTTGACGGCGGCTCCGTATCGTAAAACGCGATGAATCCTTGTCCCTAATTTTTTTTCTCCCCGAACGTGAATATATGGAGTTGGAGTTGAGGTCGGTGGAGCACCAGGGGGCCCACGAGGCAGGGGCGCGCCCAGGGGGGTAGGCGCTCCACCCACCCACATGGACAGCGTGTGGGCCCCCTGGCCTTGATTCTTTCGCCAGTATTTTTTATATATTTCAAAAATATTCTCCGTGAAGTTTCAGGTCATTCCGAGAACTTTAATTTCTGCACAAAAATAACACCATGGCAATTCTGCTGAAAACAGCGTCAGTCCGGGTTAGTTCCATTCAAAACATGCAAGTTAGAGTCCAAAACAAGGGCAAAAGTGTTTGGAAAGGTAGATAGGATGGAGATGTATCAGCCACCTGGGGGTCGGTGAGCTTCTCGTGGGCCCATTGGTCTAGCATCTCCAGCATCTCGGTCGGTAGCTCCAGCCTAGCATGGAGGCCCTTGGCGTCCGTGAAGATCCACTTGCACCGGAAGTCCTCCACCCTCTTCTCGACCCTCATGAGCATGTTGCCGCTGTGGACCGCGATGAAGGAGACGCACCCGGAGTGTTGGGCCGGGTCATTTGGCCGGAGGTAGAAGGATTGGCGGAGCAGCGCAATGAAGGGCGCCACACCCACAAACGCCTCACAGTAGAAGGCGAAGATCTACAGGAGAACGATGGAGTTGGGCTGGAGGTGTAGAGCGTGGATCTGATAATGGTCAAAGACAGCGAGGAAGAACCTGGAGAAGGGCGGGACAATTCCGGCGAAGATGTTGTGAAGGAAGAAGGGATAGAATGTCCCCACCAAGGTCTCCCGCTTGGTGGAGCCGACCCGAACCGCCGTCTCCCTCCCCTCATTGTCGTTGCTCGCCGTTGATACGTCTCCAACGTATCTATAATTTTTGATTGCTCCATGCTATATTATCTACTGTGTTGGGCAATATTGGGCTTTATTTTCCACCTTTATATTACTTTTGGGACAAACCTATTAACTGGAGGCCCAGCCCAGATTTGTTGTTTTATGCCTATTTCAGTATTTCGAGGAAAAGGAATATCAGACGGAGTCAAAACGGAACGAAATCAACTGGAGAAGTTATTTTTGGAAGGAAAGCAACCCAGGGAACTTGGAGTGCACGTCAGGGGAGATACTGGCTGCCCACGAGGGTGGGGGGCACGCCCACCCCCCTAGGGCGCGCCCCCTACCTCGTGGGGCCCCCGTAGCTCCACCGACATACCCCCTGCACCCATATATACCTACGTATCGTAAAACTTCCAGAACAAAGATTAGATCGGGAGTTCCGCCGCTGCAAAACCTCCAGAGCCACCAAAAACCAATCGGGACCCTGTTTTGGCACCCTGCCGGAGGGGGGAACCCTCACCGGTGGCCATCTTCATCATCCCGGCGCTCTCCATGACAAGGAGGGAGTAGTTCACCCTCCGGGCTGAGGGTATGTACCAGTAGCTATGTGTTTGATCTCTCTCTCTCTCTCGTGTTCTTGATTTGGCACGATCTTGATGTATCGCGAGCTTTGCTATTATAGTTGGATCTTATGTTTCTTCTCCCCCTCTTCTCTCTTGTAATGGATTGAGTTTTCCCTTGAAGTAATCTTATCGGATTGAGTCTTTAAAGATTTGAGAACACTTGATGTATGTCTTGCCGTGCGTCTCTGTGGTGACAATGGGATATCACGTGATTCACTTGATGTATGTTTTGGTGATCAACTTGCGGGTTCCGCCCATGAACCTATGCATAGGGGTTGGCACATGTTTTCGTCGTGATTCTCCGGTAGAAACTTTGGGGCACTCTTTGAGGTTCTATGTGTTGGTTTGAATAGATGAATTGAGATTGTGCGATGCATATCGTATAATCATACCCATGGATACTTGAGGTGACATTGGAGTATCTAGGTGACATTGGAGTATCTAGGTGACATTAGGGTTTTGGTTGATTTGTGTCTTAAGGTGTTATTCTAGTACGAACTCTAGGGCTGTTTGTGACACTTATAGGAATAGCCCAACAGATTGATTGGAAAGAATAACTTTGAGGTGGTTTCGTACCCTACCATAATCTCTTCGTTTGTTCTCCACTATCAGTGACTTTGGAGTGACTATTTGTTGCATGTTGAGGGATAGTTATGTGATCCAATTATGTTATTATTGTTGAGAGAACTTGCACTAGTGAAAGTATGAACCCTAGGCCTTGTTTCCTATCATTGCAATACCGTTTACGCTCACTTTTACCACTTTCTGCCTTGCTGTTTTTATATTTTTCAGATTACAAAAACCTATATCTACCATCCATATTGCACTTGTATCACCATCTCTTCACCTAACTAGTGCACCTATACAATTTACCATTGTATTTGGTGTGTTGGGGACACAAGAGACTCTTTGTTATTTGGTTGCAGGGTTGTTTGAGAGAGACCATCTTCATCCTACGCCTCCCACGGATTGATAAACCTTAGGTCATCCACTTGAGGGAAATTTGCTACTGTCCTATAAACCTGTGCACTTGGAGGCCCAACAACGTCTACAAGAAGAAGGTTGTGTAGTAGACATCAGCCGTCAGCAGGAGCATGGTGGCAAGGTGCCCCGCCTCGGTGATGGAGGACGTACCGAGGGCCGGCGCGGGCGCAGAGGCAGAGTGTGTGGCCGTAGCGGATGGCTTCACCTTCTTGGATGTCATCGGCGAAGAGCTTGAGGAAGAAATTCGGCGGATCTGGGGTGCTCTCGGCAGGGAGAAAAGGACATCTGGAGCAATATGAAGGGAAGGCAATGAAGGCTCGACAACAGGCGCCAGTCTGTTTTGTCAGCCCGGGACAGTTGCCGAGGAGGCATGGGGAAGTGGATATGCCCACGTCCCATCAAGCACCACGCATCGACTCAGTCCACAGGCGATTAGGGCCCGTGGTGCTTCGCCCTTGCTCTTTGGCTTCGCCTCGAAGGCAAGTCCGAGCGCGCCTTGGGCTCGGGGGCTACTGTCGGCGTTCTAGGAACCAAGGTACCTAGACTTGCTTGCCTGCAGCCCACAACATGGCTCCATCGACGACCTGGTACAACCCATCTTCAGCATCAACAAGACAAGACCCTCGCAAGCGACCAAGCCTCACGAGGCGGACGACACCAAGACCTCCGGAGGGAGCAGCCTCCCCAGGCTGGCTCCTGAGGAGCGAAGATTGCTATGCAGGTGACACCTCATGAGGTTGAGGTGACGCAAGCCTTGAGACCAAGGCTAGGCGGGCGCCAGCGGGTGCAGAGCACCAGGTTTCCTCTTTGGTGCTAAGGAGGCAAGCGCAGGTGCGGGGTCCCGAGGAATTAGCCAAGGTTTCCATTCCCGTGCAACGAGACCAAGACCGCCAGGACGGCAGGACGGATGTCATCACCGAGCCCACCACGGTGTCACGACCAGAAGCTTTACAGGCGAAGACCACCTTTCGTCAGGATAAGATGTACTACTTGTCTTCCTTCAAACTTGGCCATTGTGGGATCCCTTCCCGCCTTTGTTTTGGAGGAAGAGGACCGAGGCCACTATAAATATAGCTTAGCCACCACCATAGGAGAGGATATGAAATCCGAGCCCCGAAGGAAATATGCCGTAGAGGCAATATTAAAGTTATTATTTATTTCCTTATATCATGATAAATGTTTATTATTCATGCTAGAATTGTATTAACCGGAAACATAATACTTGTGTGAATACATAGACAAACAGAGTGTCACTAGTATGCCTCTACTTGACTAGCTCGTTGATCAAAGATGGTTATGTTTCCTAGCCATAGACATGAGTTGTCATTTGATTAATGGGATCACATCATTAGGAGAATGATGTGATTGACTTGAACCATTCCGTTAGCTTAGCACTTGATCATTTAGTATTCTGCTATTGCTTTCTTCATGACTTATACATGTTCCTATGACTATGAGATTATGCAACTCCCGTTTACCAGAGGAACACTTTGTGTGCTACCAAACGTCACAACGTAACTGGATGATTATAAAGGTGCTCTACAGGTGTCTCCGAAAGTACTTGTTGGGTTGGCATATTTCGAGATTAAGATTTGTCACTCCGATTGTCGGAGAGGTATCTCTGGGCCCACTCGGTAATGCACATCACTATAAGCCTTGCAAGCATTGTAACTAATGAGTTAGTTGCAGGATGATGTATTACGGAACGACTAAAGAGACTTGCTGGTAACGAGATTGAACTAGGTATTGAGATACCAACGATCGAATCTCGGGCAAGTAACATACCGATGACAAAGGGAACAACGTATGTTGTTATGCGGTTTGACCGATAAAGATATTCGTAGAATATGTGGGAGCCAATATGAGCATCCAGGTTCCGCTATTGGTTATTGACCGGAGACGAGTCTCGGTCATGTCAACATAGTTCTCGAACCCGTAGGGTCCGCACGCTTAAAGTTCGATGACGATTGTATTATGAGTTTTTGTGTTTTGATGTACCAAACATAGGTCGGAGTCCCGGATGTGATCCCGGATATGACGAGGAGTTTTGAAATGGTCGAGACGTAAAGATCGATATATTGGAGGACTATGTTCAGACACCGTAATGGTTTCGGGGAGTTTCAGACATATACCGGAGTACCGGGGGGTTACCGGAACCCCCCGGGGAGCTCAATGGGCCAAGATGGGCCTTAGTGGAGAACAGGAGGGGCGGCTAGGGCTGGCTGCGCGCCCCCTCCCCCTCTAGTCTGAATTGGACAAGGAGGGGGGGGGGGCGGCGCCCCCTTTCCTTCCTCCTCTCTCCTTCCCTTCCTTTCCCCCTCCTACTCCAACTAGGAAAAGAGGGAGTCCTACTCCCGATGGGAGTAGGACTACTCCCTAGCGCGCACTCCTCCTGGCCGGCCGCCTCCTCCCCCTGGTCCTTTATATACGGGGGCAGGGGGGCACCTCTAGACACAACAATTGATCTCTTAATCTCTTAGCCGTGTGCGGTGCCCCCCTCCACGATATTCCACCTCGATCATATTGTAGCGGTGCTTAGGCGAAGCCCTGCGTCGGTAGTAACATCATCACCGTCACCATGTCGTCGTGCTGACGGAACTCTCCCGTGAAGCTCTGCTGGATCCGAGTTCGCGGGACGTCATCGAGCTGAACGTGTGCTGAACTCGGAGGTGCCGTACGTTCGGTACTTGGATCGGTTGGATCGTGAAGACGTACGACTACATCAACCGCGTTGTGCTAATACTTCCGCTTTCGGTCTACGAGGGTACGTGGACACACTCTCCCCTCTCATTTCTATGCATCACCATGATTCTGTGTGTGCGTAGGAATTTTTTTTGAAATTACTACGTTCCCCAACAGTGGCATCCGAGCCAGGTTTTATGCGTAGATGTTATATGCACGAGTAGAACACAAGTGAGTCGTGGGCGATACAAGTCACTTACGAGCATGTCATACTTTGATTCAGCGGTATTGTTGGATGAAGCGGCCTGGACCGACATTACGCGTACGCTTACGCGAGACTGGTTCTATCGACGTGCTTTGCACATAGGTGGCTGGCGGGTGTCAGTTTCTCCAACTTTAGTTGAACCGAGTGTGGCTACGCCCGGTCCTTGAGAAGGTTAAAACAGCACTAACTTGACGAACTATCGTTGTGGTTTTGATGCGTAGGTAAGAACGGTTCTTGCTCAGCCCGTAGTAGCCATGTAAAACTTGCAACAACAAAGTAGAGGACGTCTAAGTTGTTTTTGCAGGGCATGTTGTGATATGATATGGTCAAGACATGATGCTATATTTTATTGTACGAGATGATCATGTTTTGTAACTGAGTTATCGGCAAATGGCAGGAGCCATATGGTTGTCGCTTTATTGTATGCAATGCAATCGCCCTGTAATGCTTTATTTTATCACTAAACGGTGCCGATAGTCGTAGAAGCTGTCGACGTTTTGGGAACGGGGGTCCCCAGACTTGCATGCCTGCGGCCTGCGGCGTGGCTCAAGTGGGGGCCCTGCGCGGCCCAACTTCATCAGCTCGAGCTCAATACCCCCGCGAGGGGCCAAGCCTCGCGGGGCGGAACCTTCCTCAGGAGCAGCCTCGTTAGGCAGGCTCGCGAGGAGGCGGAGAGATCAAGGCAGGGTACCTCCCGAGGGTGCCCGTGACGCAAGCCATGACGATCAAGGCCAGGCGGGCGCCAGCCCGCGCAGTGTCCTCATTTCCCATTTGGTGCAAAGGAGGCAAGCACATGCCAAGGCATCAGGCAAAGGTTACCGCTTCGGTGCAACAAGACAAAGACCAGCAGAACAGCAGGATGGAGGTCATCGTGGAGCCCAGGACGGCGTCACCGTCAGAGTCTTTGGTAGCCGAAGACCAAATTTAGTCAGGATAAGTGTACTAGATGTTCCCCTTCAAAATGGCCAATTGTTGGGCCCTTCCCGCTCATTATTTGGGAAGAGGCCCAGGGCATCCCTCTATAAATAGGACTAGCCACCACAAAGGGAAGCCAGACTGGAAACAAGTCGAACCCCCTAGAGAGAGAGAGAGAGAGAGAGAGAGAGAGAGAGAGGTGATCAAACTCACCCAAGCAGTTCATCGCACCAGCCCAAGAGCAGCCCCTCGCGAGGCTATTCTCCCTTTGTATTGTTCATCATCAGCCCCTGAAGCAATCCACCACAACACACACTGGAGTAGGGTATTACACCACAACGGTGGCCCGAACCAGTATAAACCTCGTGTCTCTCGTGTTGTTCATCGTTCCTAGTTTAGATCCCTCGCAATCCGTTCACGCGTGAACTGGTAGGGGAAAGATCTCCGCGCGCACCCCAGTGTTTGAACCTCAAGGGTCTGCCGGAACCCGAAATCCGACATTTGGCGCGCCAGGTAGGTTAAACTTAACGAGCCTAGCATATGCAGATATGGCCTCGGAACACTGAGACCGAAAGGTCGAGCGTGAATCATATAGTAGATATGATCAACATAGTGATGTTCACCATTGAAACTACTTCATCTCACGTGATGATCGGAAATGGTTTAGTTGATTTGGATCACGTGATCACTTAGAGGATTAGAAGGATGCCTATCTAAGTGGGAGTTCTTAAGTAATATGATTAATTGAACTTAAATTTATCATGAACTTAGTACCTGATAGTATCTTGCTTGTCTATGTTGATTGCAGATAGATGGCCCGTGCCGTTGTTCCGTTGAATTTTAATGTGTTCCTTGAGAAAGCAAAGTTGAAAGATGATGGTAGCAATTACACGGACTGGGTCCATAACTTGAGGATTATCCTCATTGCTGCACAGAAGAATTACGTCATGGAAGCACCGCTAGGTGCCGTGCTTCTTCGCAGGAGCAACACCGGATGTTATGAGCGTCACGGCAAAGCAAAGCTGATGACTACCCGATAGTTCAGTGTGCCATGCTTTACGGCTTAGAACCGGGACTTCACGACGTTTTGAACGTCATGGAGCATAAGAGATGTTCCAGGAGTTGAAGTTAATATTTCAAGCAAATGCCCGGATTGAGATATATGAAGTCTCCATTAAGTTCTACAACTGAAAGATGGAAGAGAATGGTTCCGTCAGTGAGCATATACTCAAAATGTCTGGGTATAATAATCACTTGATTCAACTGGGAGTTAATCTTCCGGATGATAGCGTCATTGACAGAATTCTCCAATAACTGCCACCAAGGTACAAGAGCTTCGTGATCAACTATAATATGCAAGGGATGGATAATACGATCCCCGAGCTCTTCGCAATGCTAAAGGCTGCGGAGGTAGAAATCCAGAAGGAGCATCAAGTGTTGATGGTCAATAAGACCACCAGTTTCAAGAAAAGGGGCAAAGGAAAGAAGAAGGGGAACTTCAAGAAGAACAGCAAGCAAGCTGCTGCTCAGGAGAAGAAACCCAAGTCTGGACCTAAAGCCTGAGACTGAGTGCTTCTCTTGCAAAGCGGTAGTCCTTTGAAGCGGAACTGCCCCAAGTATTTGGCGGATAAGAAGGATGGCAAGGTGAACAAAGGTATATGTGATATACATGTTATTGATGTGTACCTTACTAATGCTCGCAGTAGCACTGGTATTTGATCTTGGTTCTGTTGCTAATATTTGCAACTCGAAGCAGGGCTACGGATTAGCGAAGATTGGCTAAGGACGAGGCTGACGATCTTGGCGTGGGAAATGGTTCCAAAGTCGATGTGATCGCGGTCGGCATGCTACCTCTACATCTACCTTCGGGATTAGTATTAGACCTAAATAATTGTTATTTGGTGCGGCGTTGAGCATGGACATTATATCTGGATCTTGTTTGATGCGAGACGGTTATTCATTTAAATCAGAGAATAATGGTTGTTCTATTTATATGAGTAATATCTTTTATGGTCATACACCCTTGAAGAGTGGTCTATTTTTATTGAATCTCAATAGTAGTGATACACATATTCATAATGTTGAAGCCAAAAGATGCGGAGTTGATAATGATAGTGCAACTTATTTGTGGGACTGCCTTTTAGGTCATATCGGTGTAAAGCGCATGAAGAAACTCCATACTAATGGACTTTTGGAACCACTTGATAATGAATCACTTGGTACTTGTGAACCGTGCCTCATGGGCAAGATGACTAAAACGCCGTTCTCCGAAACTATGAAGAGATCAACAGATTTGTTGGAAATTATACATACAGATGTATGTGGTCCGATGAATGTTGAGGCTCGTGGCGGATATCGTTATTTTCTCACCTTCACAAATGATTTAAGGAGATATGGGTTTATCTACTTAATGAAACATAAGTCTGAAACTTTTGAAAAGTTCAAAGAATTTCAGAGTGAAGTTGAAAATAATTGTAACAAGAAAATAAAGTTTCTATGTTCTGATCGTGGAGGAGAATATTTGAGTTACGAGTTTGGTCTACATTTGAAACAATGCGGAATATTTTCGCAACTCACGCCACCCGGAACACCACACGTAATGGTGTGTCCGAAGGTCGTAATCATACTTTACTTGATATGGTGCGATCTATGATGTCTCTTACTGATTTACCGCTATCGTTTTGGGGTTATGCTTTAGAGACTGCTGCATTCACGTTAAATAGGACAGCATCAAAATCCGTTGAGACGACGCCTTATGAACTATGGTTTGGCAAGAAACCAAAGTTGTCGTTTCTTAAAGTTTGGGGCTGCGATGCTTATGTGAAAAAGCTTCAACTTGATAAGCTCGAACCCAAAACGGAGAAATGTGTCTTCATAGGATACCCAAAGGAGACTGTTGGGTACACCTTCTATCACAAATCCGAAGGCAAGACTTTTGTTGCTAAATTCGGAGTTTTTCTAGAGAAGGAGTTTCTCTCGAAAGAAGTGAGTGGGAGGAAAGTAGAAGTTGATGAGGTAACTGTACCTACTCCCTTATTGGAAAGTAGTTCATCGCAAAAACCGGTTTCTGCGACACCTACACCAATTAGTGAGGAAGTTAATGATGATGATCATGAAACTTCAGATCAAGTTGTTACCAAACCTCGTAGGTCAACCAGAGTAAGATCCGCACCAGAGTGGTATGGTAATCCTATTCTGGAAGTTATGTTACTAGACCATGACGAACCTACGAACTATGAAGAAGCGATGGTGAGCCCAGATTCCGCAAAATGGCTTGAGGCCATGAAATCTGAGATGAGATCCATGTATGAGAACAAAGTGTGGACTTTGGTTGACTTGCCCGATGATCGGCAAACAATTGAGAATAAATGGGTCTTCAAGAAGAAGACTGACGCTGACGGTAATGTTACTGTCTACAAAGCTCGACTTGTCGCGAAAGGTTTTCGACAAGTTCAAGGGATTGACTACGATGAGACCTTCTCACCCGTAGCGATGCTTAAGTCTATCCGAATCATGTTAGCAATTGCCGCATTTTATGATTATGAAATTTGGCAAATGGATGTCAAAACTGCATTCCTGAATTGATTTCTGGAAGAAGAGTTGTATATGATGCAACCAGAAGGTTTTGTTGATCCAAAGGGAGCTAACAAAGTGTGCAAGCTCCAGCGATCCATTTATGGACTGGTGCAAGCCTCTCGGAGTTGGAATAAACGCTTTGATAGTGTGATCAAAGCATTTGGTTTTGCACAGAGTTTTGGAGAAGCATGTATTTACAAGAAAGTGAGTGGGAGCTCTGTAGCATTTCTGATATTATATGTGGATGACATATTGCTGATTGGAAATGATATAGAATTTCTGGATAGCATAAAGGGATACTTGAGTAAGAGTTTTTCAATGAACGACCTCGGTGAAGCTGCTTACATATTGGGCATCAAGATCTATAGAGATAGATCAAGACACTTAATTGGACTTTCACAAAGCACATACCTTGACAAAGTTTTGAAGAAGTTCAAAATGGATCAAGCAAAGAAAGGGTTCTTGAATGTGTTACAAGGTGTGAAGTTGAGTAAGACTCAATGCCCGACCACTTCAGAAGATAGAGAGAAGATGAAAGATGTTCCCTATGCTTCAGCCATAGGCTCTATCATGTATGCAATGCAGTGTACAAGACCTGATGTGTGCCTTGCTATAAGTCTAGCAGGGAGGTACCAAAGTAATCCTGGAGTGGATCACTGGACAACGGTCAAGAACATCCTGAAATACCTGAAAAGGACTAAGGATATGTTTCTCGTTTATGGAGGTGACAAAGAGCTCATCGTAAATGGTTACGTTGATGCAAGCTTTGACACTGATCCGGACGATTCTAAATCGCAAACCGGATACGTGTTTACATTGAACGGTGGAGCTGTCAGTTGGTGCTGTTCTAAACAAAGCGTCGTGGCGGGATCTACGTGTGAAGCGGAGTACATAGCTGCTTCGGAAGCAGCAAACGAAGGATTCTGGATGAAGGAGTTCGTATCCGATCTAGGTGTCATACCTAGTGCATCGGGACCAATGTAAATCTTTTGTGACAATACTGGTGCAATTGCCTTGGCGAAGGAATCCAGATTTCACAAGAGAACCAAGCACATCAAGAGACGCTTCAATTCCATCCGGGATCTAGTCCGGTGGGAGACATAGAAATTTGCAAGATACATACGGATCTGAATGTTGCAGACCCGTTGACTAAGCCTCTTCCACGAGCAAAACATGATCAGCACCAAGGCTCCATGGGTGTTAGAATCATTATTGTGTAATCTATATTATTGACTCTAGTGCAAGTGGGAGACTGAAGGAAATATGCCATAGAGGCAATAATAAAGTTATTATTTATTTCCTTATATCATGGTAAATGTTTATTATTCATGCTAGAATTATATTCACCGGAAACATGATACATGTGTGAATACATAGACAAACAGAGAGTCACTAGTATGCCTCTACTTGACTAGCTCGTTGATCAAAGATGGTTATGTTTCCTAGCCATTGACATGGGTTGTCATTTGATTAACGGGATCACATCATTAGAAGAATGATGTGATTGACATGACCCATTCCGTTAGCTTAGCACACGATCGTTTAGTATGTTGCTATTGCTTTCTTCATGACATATACATGTTATGCAACTCCCGTTTATCGGAGGAACATTTGGTGTGCTACCAAACGTCACAACGTAACTGGGTGATTATAAAGGTGCTCTACAGGTGTCTCCGAAGGTACATGTTGGGTTTGCGTATTTCGAGATTAGGATTTGTCACTCCGATTGTCAGAGAGGTATCTCTGGGCCCTCACGGTAATGCACATCACTTAAGCCTTGCAAGCATTGCAACAAATGAGTTAGTTGCGAGATGATGTATTACGGTACGAGTAAAGAGACATGCCGGTAACGATATTGAACTAGGTATTGAGATACCGACGATCGAATCTCAGGCAAGTAACATACCGATAACAAAGGGAACAACGTATGTTGTTATGGGGTCTGACCGATAAAATATCTTAGTAGAATACATGGGAGCCAATATGAGCATCCAGGTTCCGCTATTGGTTATTGACCAGAGACGTGTCTCGGTCATGTCTATATAGTTCTCGAACCCGTAGGGTCCGCACGCTTAACGTTACGATGACAGTTATATTATGAGTTTATATGTTTTGATTTACAGAAGGTTGTTCGGAGTCCAGGATGTGGTCACAGACATGACGAGGAGTCTCGAAATGGTGGAGACATGAAGATTGATATATTGGAAGCCTATGTTTGGATGTCGGAAGTATTCCGGGTGAAATCGGGATTTTGCAGTCTTACCGGAGGTTACCGGAACCCAAGAACTTAATGGGCCTTAGTGGGCCTAGGTGGAAGAGAGAGGAGGCGGCTAGGGCTGGGCAGCGCCTTCCCGGTCCGAATAGGACAAGGAGAGAGGCGGCGCCCCTTCCTTCTTCTCCTCCACTCCTTCCCCTCCCAAGTCCTAATCCAACTAGGAAGGGGAGTCCTACTCCGGTGGGAGTAGGACTCCTCAGCCGCCTCTCCTGGCGGCTGCACCCCCCTTTGCTCCTTTATATACGGGGGCAAGGGGGCACCCTAGAAAAAACAATTGATCTGTTTGATCTTTTAGCCGTGTGCGGTGCCCCCCTCCACCATAGTCCACCTCGATAATACTATAGCGGTGCTTAGGCGAAGCCCTGCGTCGGTAGAACATCAACATCGTCACCACGCCGTCGTGCTGACGAAACTCTCCCTCAACACTCGGCTGGATCAGAGTTCGAGGGACGTCATCGGGCTGAACGTGTGCTGAACTCGGAGGTGTCGTGCGTTCGGTACTTGATCGGTCCAATCGTGAAGACGTACGACTACATCAACCGCGTTGTGCTAACGCTTCCGCTTTCGGTCTACAGGGTACGTGGACAACACTCTCCCCTCTCGTTGCTATGCATCACCATGATCTTGTGTGTGCGTAGGAAATTTTTGAAATTACAACGTTCCCCAACAAAAACTCCATGGGTGTTAGAATCATTACTGTGTAATCTAGATTATTGACTCTAGTGCAAGTGGGAGACTAAAGGAAATATGCCCTAGAGGCAATAATAAAGTTATTATTTATTTCCTTATATCATGATAAATTTTTATTATTCATGCTAGAATTGTATTAACCGGAAACATAATACTTGTGTGAATACTTAGACAAGCAGTGTCACTAGTATGCCTCTACTTGACTAGCTCGTTGATAAAAGATGGTTATGTTTCCTAGCCATAGACATGAGTTGTCATTTGATTAACGAGATCACATCATTAGGAGAATGATGTGATTGACTTGACTCATTCCATTAGCTTAGCACTTGATCGTTTAGTATTCTGCTATTGCTTTCTTCATTACTTATACATGTTCCTATGACTATGAGATTATGCAACTCCCGTTTACCGAAGGAACACTTTGTGTGCTACCAAACGTAACAACGTAACTGGGTTATTATAAAGGTGCTCTACAGGTGTCTCCCGAAAGTACTTGTTGGGTTGGCGTATTTCGAGATTAGGATTTGTCACTATGATTGTCGGAGAGGTATCTCTAGGCCCAGTCGGTAATGCACATCACTATAAGACTTGCAAGCATTGTAACTAATGAGTTAGTTGCAGGATGATGTATTATGGAACGAGTAAAGAGACTTACCAGTAACGAGATTGAACTAGGTATTGAGATACCAACGATCGAATCTCGGACAAGTAACATACCGATGACAAAGGGAACAACGTATCTTGTTATGCGGTTTGACCTATAAAGATCTTTATAGAATATGTGGGAGCCAATATGAGCATCCAGGTTCCGCTATTGGTTATTGACCGGAGACGTGTCTCGGTCATGTCTACATAGTTCTCGAACCCGTAGGGTCCACATGCTTAAAGTTCGATGACGATTGTATTATGTGTTTTTTGTGTTTTGATGTACCGAAAGTAGTTCGGAGTCCCGGATGTGATCATGGACATGACGATGAGTCTAGAAATGGTCGAGACGTAAAGATCGATATATTGGACGACTATTTTGGACACCGAATGGTTTCTGGGAGTTTCGGACATATCTTTGGAGTCTGGGGTTACGGACCCCCAGTGAGCTTAATGGGCCAAGATGGGCCTTAGTGGAGAAGAGGAGGGGCGGCTAGGGCTGGCCGCGCGCCCCCTCCCCCTCTAGTCTGAATTGAACAAGGAGGGGGGCGGCGCCCCCTTTCCTTCCTCCTCTCTCCTTCCCTTCCTTTCCCCCTCCTACTCCAACTAGGAAATGAGGGAGTCCTAGGAGTAGGACTCCTCCCTGGCGCGCCCTCCTCCTGGCCGGCCGCCTCTTCCCCCTGGTCCTTTATATACGGGGGCAGGGGGCACCTCTAGACACAACAATTGATCTCTTGATCTCTTAGCCGTGTGCGGTGCCCCCCCTCCATGATATTCCACCTCGATCATATCGTAGCGATGCTTAGGCGAAGCCCTGCGTCGGTAGCAACATCATCACCGTCACCACGCCGTCGTGCTGACGGAACTCTCCCGTGAAGCTCTGCTGGATCGGAGTTCGCGGGACGTCATCGAGCTGAACGTGTGCTGAACTCGGAGGTTCCGTATGTTCGGTACTTGGATCGGTCGGATCATGAAGACGTACGACTACATCAACCGCGTTGTGCTAACGCTTCCGCTTTCGGTCTACGAGGATACGTGGACACACTCTCCCCTCTCGTTGCTATGCATCACCATGATTCTGTGAAATTACTACGTTCCCCAACAAGCCCTCACTAGCTAACACCCACACAAGAACAGACTCTTGAGGTTGTTCTTCCTCGATACTAGTTCATCCTCAGCCCCTCGCGAGGCTAATCCACCACAAAACAGGAGTAGGGTCTTACACCGCAAGGTGGCCTGAACCTAGGTAAACTGTCGTGTGTCTTTCCTTTTTCGTTCATCGAGCTAGGCCGTGACAGCGACAAATTCGTTGGCTGGAAAGGTTGAGTTCTTCGCACACGCCCCTGAGTTCGTACCTTTCTTAGGTTTGCAGAGCCCTTAATCCGACAGCGCCAGGCTTGGAGACATAGGCGATCCTAAACGGGCCCTCCCACATAGGTGAGAGCTTGTGAAGCCCCTCCCTGGAGAGCACCCACCTCAGGACGAGGTCACCCACCTCGAGGGTCCTGGATCGGATGCTGCGGCAATGATACCGCCGCAGCGCCTGCTGGTACCTCGCGGCACGGAGCGAGGCTTGGTGGCAGCCTGTTGGGGAACGTAGTAATTTCAAAAAAAAAAATCCTACGCACATGCAAGGATCATGGTGATGCATAGCAACGAGAGGGGAGAGTATTGTCCACGTACTCGTGAGACCGAAGCGAAGCGTATGACAACGCTGGTCGATGTAGTCATACGCCTTCACGATCCGACCGATCCAAGTACCGAACGACGGCACCTCCAAGTTCAGCACACGCTCAGCTCGATGATGATCCCTGACCGATCCAAAGCAGGTGTCGGGATGAGTTCCACAAGACGACGGTGGCAGGACGATGATGATGTTCTACCGACGCAGGGCTTCGCTAAGCACCGCAACGATATGACCGAGGTGGAATATGGTGGAGGGGGCACCGACACTGCTAAGGAACGATCATGAAGATCAACTTGTGTGTCATGGGGTGCCCCCTGCCTCAGATATAAAGGAGCAGGAGGAGGAGGCCGGCCCCAGGAGGAGGGCGCGCCAAGGGGAGTCCTACTCCCACCGGGAGTAGGACTCCTTCTTTCCTAGTCCAACTAGGAGAAGGGGGAAAGGAGGCAAGTGGAGAAGGAAGGGAGAGGGGGCGCGCCCAAACCCCTTGTCCAATTCAATTTGGGCTTGGGAGGCGCGCGCCACCTCCCCGGCTCCTTCCCACTAAGGCCCATTAAGGCCCAATACTCTTCCCGTATTCCCGTAACTCCCGGTACTAAAAAATACGAATCACTCGGAACGTTTTCGATGTTCGAATATAGTCGTCCAATATATCGATCTTTACGTCTCGACCATTTAGAGACTCCTCGTCATGTCCCCGATCTCATCCGGGACTCCGAACTCCTTCGGTACATCAAAACTCATAAACTCATAATATAATTGTCATCGAAACCTTAAGCGTGCGGACCCTACGGGTTCGAGAACTATGTAGACATGACCGAGACTCGTTTCCGGTCAATAACCAATGGCGGAACCTGGATGCTCATATTGGCTCCTACATATTCTACAAAGATCTTTATTGGTCAAACCGCATAACAACATACGTTGTTCCCTTTGTCATTGGTATGTTACTTACCCGAGATTCGATCGTCGGTATCCAATACCTAGTTCAATCTCGTTACCGGCAAGTCTCTTTACTCGTTACGTAATGCATCATTCTGTAACTAACTCATTAGCTACATTGCTTGCAAGGCTTATAGTGATGTGCATTACCGAGAGGGCCCAGAGATACCTCTCCGACAATCGGAGTGACAAATCCTAATCTCAAATATGCCAACCCAACATGTACCTTCGGAGACACCAGAGAGCTCCTTTATAATCACCCGATTACGTTGTGACATTTGGTAGCACACAAAGTGTTCCTCCGGTAAACGGGAGTTGCATAATCTCATAGTTACAGGAACATGTATAAGTCATGAAGAAAGCAATAGCAACATATTAAACGATCAAGTGCTAAGCTAACGGAATGGGTCAAGTCAATCACATCATTCTCCTAATGATGTGATCCCGTTAATCAAATGACAACTCATGTTTATGGTTAGGAAACTTTAACCATCTTTGATTAACGAGCTAGTCAAGTAGAGGCACACTAGTGACACTATGTTTGTCTATGTATTCACACACATGTATTATGTTTCCGGTTAATACAATTCTAGCATGAATAATAAACATTTATCATGAAATAAGGAAATAAATAATAACTATATTATTGCCTCTAGGGCATATTTCCTTCACAGCCCTCCTCCTCGAGCACGAGGTCCATCCCCCACAAGGCGTCCTGGCCTGCCTCGTCAAATACCAAGACCCGCGGGGAGCGATATTTGACCTCCTGAGGGAGGACCGCCTCAGCCCCGTAGACGAGGAAGAACGGGGTCTCAGCAGTCGGCTTAGTCGCGGTGGTGCGGATGGGCCACGGCACGGACTGAAGCTCATCGATCCAACCCCTGCCGCAGGCCTCGAGTTTCTTCTTGAAGTTCCTCGTTTTGAGTCCCCTTAGGACCTTGATGAGGACATGGACACCATAGTTATACCCACAACCCCTGCTACTATACCTATCGGACCAATTACTAGAGCCCGCGCACGCCAGTTAAATTATCAGGTACTTTCGTTTCTTGGTAATGTTTCCAATGTTCATGAGAATGTGATGCTGCCTAACTTGGATACATTTGTGTTACTTACAATTGAAGGGCTTAGCACGGACAAGAAGGATGAACATTGGAGCATGATCAAGAACGTCGATGAAGGCATGTACGAAGAGAACAAGAACGGAGGTTCCGGTGGAGATTTTTGAACTTTGAAGCCATCATGATCACATACAAGAAGATGGATGAAATATACAAGATGGCATTTCATAAAATTTTGTCCATAGCTTAGTATTGGTGTTGCGCTACCTTAATTTTGGGCCAGGCCCATATAATCTATTTTTAGAGTCCGTATTGTAGGGGAAACGACTTAGGAGGTGTTTTAGTCCCACCTTGCCAAGGGTGGACGAAATCCCCTCTCTTTTTCCAAAAAATACAACCCTTCAGGCATCATTTAGACTTGGGTTTTATTTAGTTAAAATTTAGCCATTGCTGCAACATCATGTACTTCATTTGCATCCAACGATCAGGCCAAGACTGCTTATGAGACCCCACCTTTATCAACACTTCATCTATATTCGCAATATTCAGATTGCATTATCATACTCTTGCTTGTTCTTCGATTGCTTGCAGGAATAGACCTTCGTGGTCAGGCTGATTGTGCTTCGGCGTGGTCAATAACCTCTTGGAGGTTTTTTAGTGATTGCTAAGGCGCAACGTCGTGCACGTTTGTAGTCGGATCGTCAAAGTCGTCTCCACCAAATCGATAGGTATCATCTCATCGAAAGATCGGGACACCCCGCCTCTATAATTGGTATCAGTTTTTCAGGTTACTCGGTGAGATTTTCCAGTTTTTCATAGTTAGATTGCATATGTTCTTCATACCTATAGTCCGAGAAAAAACCACAAAAAAAGTTAGATTAGTTCATCATATCCCAGGCAGTCTGAGTCTTTTCGCCATTGCCACTTAGTTTCTGTTTTTTTGAATTTCCGGTTGCATCGCTGGTTTTAGTGTCTAGTCTTTTAGAGTTTCGAGTTCTAGTCACGTTTTATTCACGTCATGTCCGCTCACTCCATCATTGATTTCATTGACATCTTCCGCTGCCACTAATTTTCTTCGCCGCCGTTGTCACCGTCACCACCATCTGTGTGCCATTGTCATTCATCGTCATTGTTTTCATACATCGATTCTACATCGCCGCCACCGCCATCGATTAGTTGTCCCGCTGTCATATTCAACTTTGCATGCGTCAAGGTAGGAAGAAAGAGAATAAAAAAAACAAGGAGCAGATCGGTTGGGTTTTGGGTTGTCATCCCCATGTAGTTTATTTTCCTTTGGAAGGAGAAGAAAGAGTTGATAGAAATTTGCACGTCCTTCAAAGGATTTTTCACGTTTGGAAGTTTGCTGATCCGTTTACCTTGGACTTGGTCCTTTTCTAGGTAAACGAGGAGAGAAGAAAGGAAGGAAGCGAGAGAAAAGGGGAAGTCTGATTCTGATGCGCAAGTTAGTAATATAAGATGGGCAAAAAAACCAGTATGGTGGATCTGTTGCTAGTTTGACATGGTTACGAGATAGAGATTTTCTTGGACGTTGCCAAAAGATATAAAGAAAACAATCGGTTGGTGCTTTTCAATTTCTGGCAGTTGTCTTGGCGAAAAAAAAGAAGGAAAGGAGGACGTGGTATTACTTGGAAAGTTTCCTGGTTTGTTAAGCAATTGAAAAGAATCGCCAAAAAATAGGAAAGGAAAGTCCAGCGTTGGTCTGTTTCCTCGGTTGGACGAAAATTTGTACTCCCTCCGTCCAGAAATATTTGTCATCAAAATAGATAATCCATTTTGATGATAAGTATTTCCGGACGGAGGGAGTATTTGTTGTGGATGGTTTGGTACGTATCAGGGCATGTACAACAATGTACACTCAGCTGTTTATAAGGGGCGCCAGCTAGGATTTTTTGCCCTGCAAAAAGAAAGCTAGGATTTTTTGTGGGTCGCGCTAACTGCCTCACGTGTGGCAGGAAGGGAGACACACCACACGTCTCTAATGTAAACAGATTGCCATGTCATCGCATGCATGCATGCAGGAATCTTTTTGGATTTTCAGTTTTTAAAATGTTTTATCTCTTAAACGAAAAATCCGACTGAAAATCCGTTTTCACCATTAAATCCCTCGCGATGAGATCTTCGAAACTAGATCACATGTTGATATGTTTTGATGAAATTTTTTTTGGATTAAAAGTTGCCATGTCTATTGCATATGAATTGCCATGATGCTTACACTGAAGTTGCCATGATATGTTTCAGCTATTTTCTTCTACATTTAAAAGTAAATTTTGACATTTATAAAACAGGGAATTAAGAAACTAGACTTGCCATGAACCATAAACTAAAATTGCCATGATACATGCACGTAAAATTGCCATGGTTCATACAAAAAATAATTTTCATGGTCAAAGTACTAGAGTTGCCATCATCAAAATACTAAAATTGCCATGATCTACAAACTAAAATTGCCACATGGCAACTGCAGTGTAAACATCGTGGCAACTTCTGGCAAAAAATGAATTCGTCGAAACATATCAACATGGGGTCTAGTTTTGAAGATCTCATCGAGACGGATTTAATGGTGAAAACGGATTTTTAGTTCGCTTTTTTATTTAGGAGATACAACATTTTTAAGCCGAAAACCAAAAAATATTCTGCTGATGTCATCTATTCATACGTGGCAAAATGAGTGGTGATGGAGGCGTGTGGGCAATGTGCAAACGCCCACACGTGTGGGCATTAACATTTCCGTTTTTTGTTGAGGTGGACAAAGGGAGGGAAGAGAGAGAAGAAGTCCGTCGGTAAAATTCCAGCCAATCTATAGCGCTAGAAAATCGGCTCCTATCGACGACCTATTCCCTATTGTACCAAGGGTGTATGTAATTTTGAATTTATCTTCTTCCTCAATGGTTCAGTTCCCTGTTGCAGCCGCCTGAATCACTCACTAGTATTTCAGTTTCCGGCAGAAATCACATATTTGACCTGAGGCAGAAATCAAATCACAAACTGACCTGGTCACGAAAAAATTTCACTCTGCTGACCCTTTGGTGTGGCGCCCGTCAGCTGGGCGCCGCACCCTACTGTGCAGCGCCCTTCCCTTAGGCGTCGCACATCCTGCCGTGGCAGCCCTGGTCGATTCTTGACCCCTGCGCTTTTGTCACGGCGCCTAAGGGCTAGGCGCCACAATTTGACGATGTAGCGCCTAGCCCTTGGGTGCTGACAAGGACTTAAGCGCGGCCGACCCAGCACGACCAGGCAGTTCTTCATCTCTCCTCTCTGGACAGAGAGCAGCGGCGGCGGCGGCGGCGACGCCCCCATCTAATGCCCCCCACATCCCTCTCAGATCTGAAGATTTGATCCGTGGATTCGATCCCCAATCCATCCTACTAGGTAAACTCTTCCGTTCTTGTTCTTTTGCTCCGTAAATTTTTTGCCATTTTAGAGATTTGTCCAAGATTTGATGGAACCCTTGATTTGTTTGGTTTGCTCGATTTAGGATGTGTATTCATATTGGTAGTACCGTAGTGTTATTTATTAGTTCACAATATATGATTCTTGTTAGTGAAACCCTAGATTGTTTAGTTTTTTAGATATATATGAGATGCCTATTTTTATAGATAACTATGAGATGTTGATTTTGTATACATATATGAGAAGTTTGTTTAGATATATATTAGATGTTGAGTTTATTTCAAATATTAGATGTTGAGTTTATTTGAAATATTAGATGTTTAGTTTATTTGAACACATATGACATATTCATTGTGTGAGAAGGAGATGTTGAGATTCTTGTAGTTGAACACATGTTATATGTTTAGTGTATTCCGATATTTGAGATGAAGATGAACTCTTATTTGTTTATTGTTTGAAATTGTAAGGATGGTTTGGCTTCGGGCGATGTCTCTGACGTGCAACACCGGGCCTACATGATGCGCGAGAAGGATAAGGTAATAATGAGTAATCTAAATATTTTGCAAATTTGCCTTTAGTTGAAATTTATATGCCCTAAGATTTGTCATTACTTGTTTTTTGCAGAAGCTTGAACCTCTGAAGATTCGGTATCACGGGGTCTCTGGTCCTGCCATGCCTTACGATGAGCGGTACACGCCGTACATCAAGCAGGCAGGACTACTCCCGTGGATTCTGTTGGTCAGCCGGTCCACGCCGAATCTGAACGCTCCACTGGTGTCCGCTCTTGTTGATCGGTGGAGGCCGGAGACCCACAGTTTCCATCTTCGGACGGGGAGATGACCGTGGCGCTTTCGAGGATGTCTCGTTGATCACCGGTCTTGCTATCGACGGAGGCCTCTACGTATGAGCACCGATTACGATGGGTGGTGCGGCAGATGATTGCTCTTATCGGTATGGCTCCTACCGAGGCTGAGGATGATGTAGAGGAGGGAGAAGAGAAGAAGAAGAGGGAAAGGAAAGCAGTCGGAGCTGCTTTCACGTGGATTCAAAATAACTTTGCAACGTGCCTTCCGGATGCCACTGATGATGTGATCCAGGCACATGCTCGTGTGTATATGTGGTACGTTGTGTCGAGGACTTTGTTTCCTGACTCCACTGGCAAGAATGCTCCATGGATGTGGCTGAAGGCGTTGACCGTCTTCGATAGCAAATGGAGCTGGGGTTCAGCGACTCTTGCCTACTTGTACCGACAGGTAGTTGGTCCGTTTTGTGATCAACTCATTTCTTCGTTAGCAATGCAAGCTTGCTGTCAAGTTAACATTGTTTTTCTTTCATATGTAGCTGGACGATGCGTGTTGCAGGATCACACCTAGTGCAGGCATTGGTGGTAATCTGCTTCTACTTTACGTATGGAGCCGGGAGCGTCTGCACTGTTGGGCGCTCAAGAGCGTCAAGTTTGATCCTTGGTATGCAGATGAACATGACGAATTACGGCGCCCCACGTGGGCTTACAAGTGGGATATCGTTTCCGAGATGACGAACGATGTCAATCTCATGTACCAAAAGTACATTGCCGAGTTGGACACGATTACGCCTCAGCAGGTAAGGAGGTCATTACTTCAGTCCTTTCTCATGCTTGCTCGAAAAATAGTCATCAAATTTCCATTGTTGCCCTGTTTTATAGGTGGAATGGCAGCCATATGGCACGGATGAGAGCTTGGGGTACACCGCGGAGTTCCGGCTCAACCCGATGTGCTTGCGGGATAAGGATCTCTGGCTTATGCGGTGCCCACTGATATGCAACTGGGCGGTTGAGTTTCATTTGCCGCATCGCGTGTATCGTCGATTTGGTCTTTTCGGCCTCACCCGCCGGATTGGGTGGACACGGACAAAGCACTTCATAGGTAAGAAAGCATGTCTGTGTATTGTCTAATCATCGGGACTCATTTTGATTGTGCTAATGTTTGGTTTTATACCACGCAGGTTGGACAAGAGAAGGCAGCGGAAGATAAAGGACTGGGACAAGCATCATTCTGCCTATGTTACCCGCTTCCAGCTTTGTGTGGAGCAAGCTTCGTAGCATGCAAGATGCGCCCGCTTCGTGAGCACAACCCACTTGCTTTTGATAACTACGTCACGATGGTTTATTGGAACTACTCGAGTTGAGATATGCCCGCCGGCATATAATGAGGATATTCTTGAAGAACCCGTAAACTTTGAGGATCTAGCAAAGGGAAGTACAACAGAGATGTCGAGGCAAGGGCAAGGAGTCCTGCTGTTCGGTGATTAACTATGTGGTAAAGTGTTCCCCTATTTACTTTCCCGTTGACCGTATTACACATGTTTGAATGGCTAACGCATTCATTCTTTCTCATCTGCAGCCGCAGAGATCAAGAAAGCGGTGATGAGAGCCGGTCTATTCCGGAGAAGACACGGTTGGGCTGCAATGATGATGGTCCACTACGAGCATTCCTCAAGGTACATATCGCATTCACTATGAGAGCCGGTCTATGTTGCGAAGTTTGATATCTTACACACTTGTTCATGTTATAGCGTCGGGCCAAGAAGTTAAGGCGGTTATCGAACCTTCTCGGTTGCGTGATCACGAATATGATGAACCATCTCGCCTCTAGGTGCAGTACACCATCGGACCCGCATCTCACCATGAGGGGGACGATGTGAGTTCCTCATATGCTTATATGGATGATGAGGTGGGATCACCCAAGAGGTATGACTAATCCTTTAGATGTGATTCTCACTTGATTACGACACCGGCCTTCACCATATTGTTTCGCTTACGTGATAGGGCCATGAGCTTGATGATGACATGACTTTGGCGGACGCTCAAGCTCGGTCCGCATATGTGTTCAAGCCTAGGAAGCCCAGACGCCCATACACGCCCTACGACTATGACAACAGAGGCAACCCAAAGGTGGTCGTAGGGACCTCGCGGATGGCCAGCTTGGATGATGAGGCGGAGGCTGAGGCAAAGGCAGAGGCGGAGGCGGAGGCGGAGGAGGAAGTGCACGAAGAGGAGCCTCGTGCTCCTAAGAAGAAGAAGAAGCTTGCCTGCAGGCGTGCCACCAGGAACACGCGCGGAAGGCATTAGTGCTTGTTCATGTTAATTGTAGCCGTTTAATTAGGTTGATGAACTTGTGAGGTTATGTTATATGTTGGTGAACTCTTACTAGTGTGGTATTTGTGTTTGCGAACTTGAAGTAATGTTGAATTGTCTTAAATGATATGATGTTCAAGTTATTAGTTCTCTTTGCTTAGCATGTGCAGTTCTGATACTTTTATTATGTGAGTCTTTGCTGCGGGGAGGCCAAAATGGCATCGATTTGCGATTTTGCTTATAGCAGCACTGCAGTGCCCATGATTAGGCGCCTTTGATCTTGTGTGGCGCCCAACACTTAGGCGCTACACTATGTAGTGTGGCGCCCAACTTTCAGGCGCTGCACTATATAGTGCAGCGCCCTGACCTTAGGCGCTGCACTACTTCCATGACGATCCAGAGAGCCACAGTTGGCTTGCATCACATCCATAATACTTACAATGACTGCAGCATCACAACAATTTGAACAAACACAAATTTTATGCCGATGAGTTCATAACTTAAGACAATTCAAACATTACTACGACATGGTTCACGACACATTCATTACAAATGACAAATGGCAGCTTGCCCTAGAAGATAGTTCACCAACATCTCACATGCCCTCACAACTTCATGACACATTCATTAGAAGATAGTTGACGACGAGTGCACCGAAGCGAAGTCCGTACTGAGTAGAGCGAGGCCATTTCCCCTTCTTGTCACGTGCTGAGTCCTCCTCTTGCGCCTCGCGAGCCTTTGCAAGCTTTCTTGCCCTCTCCTCCTCGTGAGCAAGTTTCGCTTGGCGTGCCCTCTCCTCCTCTCGTTTCTTCCGCTCCATCCTCTCCTTCTGACGACGCTCTTCCTCCAAGCCTCTTGAACGATTCTTGAACCGTCGTTGCCGCCTAAGACAATCTGCGTATTGGTCCCTTTTCACATCTTACGGCACTTCAAGATCTATCCACGTGAAGTACTTGCATAGAGGAGGCGGTGACTGCATAAAAATTTGTTGTTAGTGTTGACACACATTTGAGAGTAACATTTTACTTCTCGAGCTTACGGTGGTTGGTCATAGGCGTTAGTTGGAAGTGCACGATCATAAGCATAGTTCGGGCATACAAAATATCTCCGCCCTTCCGTCCATGCTTTCTTTCGGTCGGTGGACACCTTCACCTTGAAAACATCTCCACACCAACATGGCGGGATGTTGACATCTTTCTCCTTCACCTTGTCTAAAGATGCGTCCTCCCACTTGTTCGGCATGTCTTCTAGGTTAGCACATGGTGGCCTCGTCATGGAACCGGATGAAGCCATGCCTACAAAACCTTTGGCGCTGCACTAACTGCTGTTTTCAAATACCTACTGATTTTTTTGTTTTGTGATTCATAAAGATGCCACATAATCATATCCAAATTACATGTAGGCGTCCAAAACACAGAAATAGTAGTCTAAATCACATAGTCATACACACATAGCACATATACTTGTCCAAATCACAGTCATACACACATAGGGATCTCACATAGTCATACACAGAAATATTAGTCCCCTCACATAGTCATACACACATAGCACATATACTTGTCCAAATCACGGTCCATGTAGTTTCTTCTTCTTCCTCTCTTCTTCTTCTTATTCTTCTCCTCCTCCCACCACCAAGGGATCTCACCTTCCCCCTCCGTGTCCTCCACCCCCTTCATTGTTTCCATACCTATGAAAATGGCAATATAATAGTTAGTCACACAATACAAAATGACAACACAAGCATTGAGCCAAAAGAACAAGATCATAGTAAGTCACATACGGCAATGGTCCATTGAGCCAAGAGAACATTCCTCCACTACGGCCGCCGCTAAGGCCAAGATCACCACTGCCTCCACCATCACCACGGCCTACACCACCACCGCGGCCTCTACCGCCACCACCACGGTCTATACCACCATCACCACCACGGCCTCTACCAGCACCACGGCCAAGACCATCACCACGACCTCTACCACCACCACGGCCAAGACCTTCACCACGACCAACACCATCACCACGACCTCTACCACCAGCACGACCAAGACCATCACCACGGCCAAGACCTTCACCACGACCAACACCATCACCACGACCTCTACCACCACCACGGCCAAGAGCATCACCACGGCCAAGACCATCACCACGGCCTCTACCACCACCACGGCCTCTTCTAAGACCAAGATGACTCCCTCTTTGTTGCCTAGTTCCTCGTTGGCTTGTTTGATTTGAGTGGTTTGGCACTCCACCACTTGTTTGACTTGGTTGGCTACCCCTTGGTTCACTTGGTTGGCTATCATTTGTTTGGCTTGTGCTTGCACCATTTTTCTTTGATCTCTTTCTTGGTTTGGGACAAGTTCTTGTGTCGTGTCCCCCATTACTGCAACCCCCACAACGGGATTGCTCACGAGGCTCTTGGAATTGGCCGGTGCCGTATTCTCCACCGCCACCATGGCCCCATCCGTCCATGTCACCTCTAAGACGCTTTGTCTTACGTCTTCCCGTCTAACGATCTTCAATTCCGGGTCCGCCATAGTTGAACTCCATGATACTCCGGCCATTGTGATTGGTCCAAGTATGGCTGGAACTGTGGAGTCCATGTATTCTTTACCGTCATGATTGAGAACTCGGACTCCCTCACGGTAAGAGGGTGATTGACGTCCACATTCCTAACCCGGGATGCATTTAACAAGTGCGAGCATGGGAGATGAAGCAAAGACGGCCTCATGCAAGTAATCACACCGTGTTAGGGAGACCTTGAAAGCCCGGCCTCCGTGTTGGCGGCCATCGTTTGTGGTTCCTCTGGGCTCTTTCACCTCATACTTCCACTCGTTGTCGTCATATAGTACAGCTTCTTCGGAGTCTGACTTTCGTGATTGAAATTCCAACCATTCTTCAACCTTTGGTGGGAAATTGTACTTGTGCTTATCCTTGTTCTCACCAAAGAATCTGCTTATCCGTCTCCATTGAGTACTTTAAAAAGTATGCATTCATCTTGTCAAATGTGTATTGAACTATTGCCGTCACGGGTAATGCACGTACACCCTTGAGCACCTTATTGAAGCATTCTGCCATATTGCTTGTCATTTGACCGTACCTCCGGCCATCTTCATCGAAAGCACGTGCCCACATATTCCTTTCGGCAATGCTCTTATTGAGAAACTCCTGACCGCCGGGGTCAAGTTTCTTGTGTCTGAGCAATGCATTGAACAATGTGGCAAACCGCTTGTTGGTGAAAGCGAGACAACAATCCTGAAGATCATCGGCCAACTCCTTGATACCACATGCCCTATAGAAGTTTGCACAAAAGTGCCTCATGCACCATCGATGATGCAACTTTTTATGTCCAAGAATGTCAACCACCACCGCATTTAGAATTCCAGGATGGCGGTCCAATATGACACAAATTTCCCTTTCAGCCGGTAATACCCTTGTTCTCAGTTGACGCAAGAACCACTCCCAGTTATCATTGTTCTCCATCTCAACCAAAGCGAAAGCCAAAGGCAACACCCGGTTATTGGCATCACTTGCTATTGCAATCAGTAAAGAGCCCTTGTATTGTCCGGTCAAGAACGTGCCATCAATGGCGATGACGGGCCGACAATGCTCAAAAGCCCTCACGCATTGCTCAAAGGCCCAAAATGCACGGCCAAATACTCGGACGGTCCTCCCGTTATGAATCAATGTTTGGTGCCCATGAGGCTCAACCACGTGAACCTTGCCTGGGTTTGTGGCGGCCATAGCTAACAACAACCTAGGGAGTCGGTTGTATGCTTCCTCCCAATTGCCATACAACATCTTGAATGCGGCTTGCTTAGCCTTCCATGCCTTGCCGTACTTCACCTTGTAATGAAAGATGTCTTTCACAAGGTCAATGACACTCTTGATGCTCATTGTTGGAAGTGAGGAAATTTGGTTGGAAAGCACATGTAAGCGATGAACTCGGATGTGAGTTATGCGTGTTGTTGGTACACAAGCTTGCCATCCGCCCTCTGCCGAAACACATGTGAGTTGGTAGACAACTCACTATGCGCCAAGTGGGACCTCCTTTCCATGGCCTTGCACGCACAATCCATGGACATGTTGGCACTTCACATTTGACCAGTGTAACGCACATTCACGTCCGAGTTGGCCACTTTATGTGGACGATAATGTGTAACCGAGTAGTTGTCGAGCCACATCTTCAATTCCAAGAAGGATTGAAACTCACAACCGGATATATCCCGTTCTTGCCGTCTTCCAAATCACGGTGAGAACTTGGCCTAGCTCCAAGAGATATGCATTTGCCACCATCCACAACGGCTTCATCCATGAGACTAAGATCCTTGAACAATGGTGTCTTGTGATCTCGCCCGAATACCTTCTTGAATGCTTGGCCTCCTTGGCGTGAACCCCTCCTCATCAACTTCTTCATCGGGACCATCGTCATCCGAGTCCGATGCATATGCACGGGAAAAAGGGATGGATTGGTCCATTGTCTCTTGCACATGATATTGGTCGAGATCACCCACATTGTTGTCATGGAGGTCAACTTCGTTGTCATCCTCCTCGTACTCATCATTCTCCTCTTCAAAACCTTCATTTTGGTTGTTTGGAGTTGGGCTCAATGTTGGCCAATCTTGTTGCGTGAATTGAGGTTCACTCATTTGATCTTGGTTCATGGGTGGGAGAGTGCTAGCAACCATCGGGGAGGGGTTCCGGTTCAAGTCTACATTCAAAGTAGACTCAACATTCTTGGAGGCAAATAACTCAAGAGCCTTGTCTAGAGATTCGGCAACCGTCTCCTTGTATGCAACCCAACGTTGCTCGGAGTTCTACGCATTGTCTTCCAACGGATGTGCATTCCAAAACCAACATTATGCCTTCCCTCGAACTCAACAACGTCACTTGGGTCCATCCAATTCAAATCTTTCCTCACTTGTTCCAAAAGCTCCGCATAGCTAGGACTACTCTCAAACACCATGTCAAGCTCATCCAGTCCGTCTCAACATTGCCTTTCAAAAGGCCTCTTTATCCACATGATGAACATAAACACATGTTCTCCCCATCCCTACAATAATAAAAAACACACATATATCAAGTAAATAGTTAAGAAAAATATTTGCACACATATGCCCTAACATATATATGAATTAATAACCCTAACCCCCACATAACAATTACAACAACCCTAACCATAACATAACCCTAACACCAACATCAAACACACATAACCCTAACCCTAGCATACTATGGAAGCCTAAACAACCCAAATTAGCAAAGAAACATAACATCATTCAACACAAATTTGCAAATCCAAGCAAAAACTAGGGTTTCCCCAAACTAGCAAGATTTGAGCAAATGTGACAATTCCTATGGATGAAAACGAGGGGATCAGAGGAGATTACCTTAAGGGAGGGGTTGGCTTCGAAATCCACGGTCAAATACTCCGGATTTGCAAGATTTGAGAAGGATTTGAGAGGGGGGAGAGCGGAAGAGAGGAGGGCCGCAAGTCTAAGGGTTGGGTCGGGTGGGGGTGTGTGGGGTGGGCGTGGGAGGGGAGAGAGCGTGGGGCCAGCCCAAGGGGAACACAGACTGTGCAGCGCCCAAGAGCTAGGCGTTGCACATTACAGGTGTGTGCCGCCTAAGTCTTAGGCGCTGCAGTGCTATATGTGGGGCCGCAACTGGACCAGGGCTGCCACATTTGGCAGGATGTGCGACGCCTAAGGGAAGGCGACAGACAAGAGGGTGCGGCGCCCGGTATCGGCGCCACACCAAAGGGTCAGCAGAGTGAAATTTTTTCGTGACCAGGTCAGTTTGTGATTTGATTTCTGCCTCAGGTCAAATATGTGATTTCTGCCTTAGTTTCCTACAGAACGTGCAGTTCCGTAGACAATTAAATAGACATCCCATTGTGGTAGCTGTCGTTAGTGTGCCCGTCTAGAGATGACATGGAGAGAGATTATACATGCCTTGTCTAAACCATTGTACATGCCCTCACAAGGGAGCAAGTGGAAAAAGGAAAGTGTTAATCGGCTTGGTTGGTGGCCGTTTTGTTGGGCAATTTTCTTTAAAGGGGAAAGGAGGAAGGAAGGAAGGACGTGAGTTATGCTCTACTAATTGAAAAGTACTCCCTTCGTTCCTAAATATAAGTCTTTTTAGACATATTAAATGGACAACAATATACGGATGTATGTAGACATATTTTAGAGTGTAGATTCACCTTTTTTTCCGTATGTAGTCACTTGTTGGAATCTCTAGAAAGACTTATATTTGAGAACGGAGGGAGTAACAAGCAAAGAAAAGAAAACAGGTCGGTGTCGGGGCTCAGGGACGACACCTATGGGATCACGGGGAATCCCTACTATGGTTGGCGGGGCGTGGGGCTGCGCAAAGAGCGGGTCGAGAAGATCAACACGGGGGATTTTTTTACCCAGGTTCGGGCCGCAAGCGATGCGTAATACCCTAGTCCTGCTTCGTGTGTATTTAGTGTTCTTGAGTTCTTGAACTAGCTGTGGTGCATGCCCAGTCCAGAAAGTCCGAGTCCTCCCTCAGTACGCATCGGGCCTCCTTTTATATGTCAAAGGGGTTGCCACAGTGGCACACAGGAAGTGGAAAGTATGTACAATGTATAAGTCTATCGTCTGGCACCGCAGGACAAACACATTTAATGCGCTGCCGACGTGCCCTCTCGCTTTGTCGGGGGCGTTAAAGAAGCTCGTCCCGTCCGTCGCCACCTCACCCTGCTTCGACGCGCGTCCAAGGTGACGAGGCATGCCGTGCCATGTTGGCTGCCTGGCTACTGAGCTGGTGCGGTGGCAGGGTCTTCACGAAGATTTGCATGCCACCACACATGTGCTTGGCTAGTTGGCCTAGAAGCTGCATGCTGCCACGCAGGCGCTGGTCTAGTTGGCGGATTGGCCGCCACGTTGGGACGGGTGCGGGGCAGCGAAACCTTGGCAAGTGCGGGCCTGGCCTCGGTCCTGCAGATGTCCCCGGCAAGGGTCTTGCCGGCCGGGCATCCCCGGCAAGAGTCTTGCCGGGGGTCTTCGTCTTCTGGTTCTCATCTAGTCTTGCAGGCTTATGTTCTTCACAAAGATCTGCATGCCATCATGCAGGCGCCTCCCGAGCCTTGGTTCTGATGTTGTTGATGGTGCCAGAACTCTTAGGCTCAAGGTTGGCGGTCTTGCTCGTGTTGGGCAAGTTGCCCCGGCAAGGCTCTTGCCGGGGCAGCGTAGGTCACCCCCGGCAAGGCTGTTGCCGGGGGAAACACATCTTGTCCCTTTGCTCTTAGCATCTCTGGCTTCAGCACTGCCCTGTTAGTTTTGTGTCTTTGCTTCCTCTGCCCTGCCAAGCATGGCCGCAGGTGTCGCTGCAACTGCCCGTGCACAAGTAAAGGGTACAGAAATGCCCCTACTTTTGTACACCGACAGGAGCCCCCAAGCCTGGGCCACACATAAGCGTGAAGCGTTGTTGGGCCAGGCCTAGAATGGTGCACGGGCACGCGTGGCAGAGTTTTAACCGTAGTAATTCCTTCGCCAGTTGTGCTTCCCCATGACCTGCATTGAGTGCGTGACGTGGGGGTCGTGCGTGGGGCGGTTGCAGCACGCTTGCGCCACGTCGCGGGCGTCAAGCCCCTGGCGGGCACTCCGCGCACGCCGGTGGTAGTGGAGATCAGCCCGGATACTAGCCCTCGTTGCAGCCCCCGCTTCAGCCCCCAGCGTAAGTTCATTATGCACTCATCATCAACGGGCGCCGGGGCGTGAATTTTTGGTGCTAACCTTGCCGGGTCTGCAGGAGGAGAGCGGCAGCAGGAGGAGGCACTAAGGGCCGCCCCCGACATGCCACCCCCATCGACCACGCCGCCCGGAGGGGCGTCCCCGTTAAGGGAGAACACCACCGACCCCACACGCATGGAGGAGGAGGAGGGGACAAGCACGGGCGCCGGTGGTTCCGTCCCGTCAACGGATGTGGGCGGGGAGGGAAACACTTGTCCGCAGCACGGCACGGGTAAGCTGCTTGCCTTCTGTCTCTGGTTATCTTTGCTTTGCAATGTTCTCTCTTTTCTTCGCTCTGAACCTTGATTTTGGCCTCGCTTCATTCTCCTTTCGGGTTTCCAGATCCTCCTTCGACGGACCAGGAGGATATCGACACCGTCATTGAGGAGGTCACCAAGGACGCCGAAGCCGAGGCCGCCAGGATCGCGACTGGGAAAGCCGCCAAGTCCGCCGCCGAAGAGGCCGGCAAGGGGCCTGCCGGGGAGGCCAGCAAGGCTGCTGCCGAGGAGACCGGCAAGGCGGCTGCCGAGGAGGCCGACAAGGCCGCTGCTGAGGAGGCCGCCAGGGCTGCTGCCGGGGAGGCCGCCAAGGAGCCTACCGAGGAGGAGGTGGCCAACGACCAACCTTCCTCCCTTGCAGCCCCCGTGCGGGGCAAGTACCTGAAGGTGGGCGATGACTTATTCATCCGCCTCCCAGGGACGGCAAGGGGAGGTGTTTGATGACGAAGCGCTTGCCACCGCTGGGCTCCAGGTTGTTGACGAACCGAGCGCCAGCGGCGGCGGTTCCCAGGAAGAGCAGCTCCTCCGGGCTATGAGCGCCAATTTCCAGAAGCTCCAGGCACTCCACCATGCCGCCAAGAGAAGGTGAACTCAAGGATGGCGTCGATGGACAAGGTGGAGGCGGATTTCGAGGAGCGTGTCGCTGAGAGCAAGTCTGGTTCGGCGAGGCTCGGGAAGAGCTGAGGACTGCCCAGGGTGAGCTGGAAGAGCATAAGCAATATCTCGTCCTGAAGCAGGCCGACATCGAGAAGGCCCAAGAGGCGGCGAAGGAACAGGCCGCCAAGGACGAAGCTGCCCGGCTGCAGCAACAAGCTCTGCTGGACACCCAGGAGGAGGACCTCGTTGCCTGCAAGCAGGCGCTTGCAGCCATGCTCCACGACAAAGACGAGGAAATCAGGAAGATCGTCTCGTAGCGGACCCAGGAGCTGGAGCAGAAGCATAAGGACACACTTGATGCTCTGGCCCTGGACCACGCCGGCAAGGTGGAGAAGCTGGAGCTGGAGCTGGGGCAGCTGAAGAAGGAGATCTTGGCGCTGACGGAGTAGAGGGACACGGCCAACCGCACTCTGGTGGACTCGCAGGTCGCCATCTCCGACAAGGCCAAGCTGCTCTCTGAGGCCAGCGACTCCATCAACGAGCTGAAGCTGAAACTGGACGGCTTCGAGGGGACGCTCTCAGAGGCCACGGCCCGGGAGGAGACCCTGAACAACGCCCTCGAGACCGAGAAGCGGCTACAGAGTGATGACGCCACCGCTCATAAGGAATATGTGGGCAGCGTCAATCTCTGGGCCGCCTCGTCGACGTTGCTGGGAGGCTAACCGCGCAGCTGGCCGTCATGGGCATGCCAGATGTCAGGTACTCCTAGGAGCCGAACGTGAGCCCCAATGTCAGGCTGACCTTGTTCTTCGAGGGCGTCCTCGACACCCTGGAGCAGCTCCGCTCTAATCGAGCAACCTGTCTGGCCAACGTGTCCCGGAGGCTCTGCCGGGGCGCTCTGACCAAGGTGCTCACCAAGGTGGCGTTATGGAACCCCAGCGTTGACTTCACCGACGCGCTGGAGAGCTTTCCGGAGGATGCGGACCTCACGACGCTCGAGGAGCGTATCGAGCCCATCATCAGCTACGTCGACGGAATCAAGAGGGTGGAGGGCCATCGCCGGGACTAGGCACCTCGTTTCTCCTTGCCGCTGCGAGTTCATGCCCAAGACAATTTATCTTAAGTTAGAACCACAGCAATCATTGATGTAATATAACTCTGCAGTACTTTGAAATGAGGCATGCTATCTTCATGTTTAATCTTTCTTTGTATATATACACCATACGCCTCGTTGGATAGGTTTGCCGGCGCGTAAACCATGTTGTGGCGCTTTCAGGAACGGATCCTTAGCAGCCTGCCGGGGGGCCCTTGCTACCGGGCAAGCCCCTTGCCGTTCTCAGCGCAACCGCTCGAACTGTTGAGCAGACTCGAAACAGAACAAGGGCGTTGCCAATAGCGGAAGGGTTCCCTTGCGTGCAGGTTTTCCATACAAAGAGCAAAATCTTTCGAGGAAAATAACCTTATCAAAAGGAAAAATTGCTCAAAGACTCGCGTGACTTAGCTTGTTCGTCGCCACGCGAATGATTGTTGCGGCTGCGGATAGCACCGCCTCGTCTAGCTGATGGCACCAGAGCGTGGTTGATCGACGTTGTCTTCTTCTTGGGATCCATCACGACAAAGGAATCGATGAGTTGGCTTCAAACCCGGATTTTCACATCCTCAGCGCCCCTACCTGGCGCGCCAAAGATGTCGGGGCTCAAGGACGACACCTATGGGATCAAGGGGAATCCCTGCTGCGGTTGGCGGGGCGTGGGGCTGCGCAAAGAGCGGGTCGAGACGATCAACATGGGGGGATTTTAACCCAGGTTCGGGCCGCAAGCGACGCGTAGTACCCTAGTCCTGCTGTGTGTGCATTTAGTGTTCTTGAGTTCTTGAACTAGCTGTGGTGCATGCCCAGTCCAAAAATTCCGAAACCTCCCTTGGTACGCCTCGGGCCTCCTTTTATATGAAAAATAATTATATGAGACCAGGTCTCACGGGCTAGCATGTGAGACCCACCCTGATGGATGTCACGTGGCATTTACAAATCACAAAGCATCTACCCCACCCCCACTTGAAATCAGGGGGAGAGATTAGATGCTTTATGATTTGTGAATGCCATGTATCATCCATCAGGGTGGGTCTCACCTGCTAGCCCGTGAGACCTGGTCTCATATTTTTTTCCCTTTTATATGTCAAAGGGGTCGCCACAGTGGCACACAGGAGGTGGAAAGTATGTACAGTGTATAATTATATCGCCTGGCATCGAAGGAAAAACGCATTTAATGCGCTACCGACGTGCCCTCTCGCTTTATCGGGGGTGGCAAAGAAGCTCGTCACGTTTGTCGTTGGCTCGCCCTGCTTCGACGTGCGTCCAACGGGACGAGCCATGCCGCGCCACGCTGGCTGGCTGGCTGGTGAGCTGGTGCGGTGGCAGGGTCTTCACGAAGATCTGCATGCCACCACGCAGGTGCTTGGCTAGTTGGCCTAGAAGTTGCATGCTACCACGCAGGCACGAGTCTAGTTGGCGGACTGGCCGCCACGTCGGGACGGGTGTAGGGCAGCGAAACCTCCCGCAGATGTCCCGGCAAGAGTCTTGCTGGGGGTCTTCGTCTTCTGGTTCTCATCTAGTCTTGCAGGCCTCTGGTCTTCACAAAGATCGGCATGCCACCATGCAGGCGCCTCCCGAGCCTTGGTTCTGATGTTGTTGATGGTGCCAGAACTTTTAGGCTCAAGGGTGGCGGTCTTACTGGTGTTGGGCAAGTTGCCCCGGCAAGGCTCTTGCCGGGGGAAACCCATCTTGTCCCTTTGCTCTTCACGCCTCTGACTTCAGCACTGCCCTGGTAGTTTTGTGTCTTTGCTTCCTCTGCCCTGCCAAGTGTGGCCGCAGGTGTGGCTGCTACTGCCCGTGCACAGAAAGGCTCCTACTTTTGTACATGACCAAATAAAAAAAGTGGGGTTGATCGGTTCGATTGAATTGGAAAGTGAGTTAAAAAAGGAAGCGCTGATCTGTTTGTTAGCTTTCTGATTTTCTGAAGATAAAGAAAAAAAGAAAAATAAAATATATTCTGTTGAAAGGTTGAAGTTAGAAGGAAAGCCCTCATCGCGTCTTTGGTAACATCAGCAAGTTTGGACCAGTTAAAACAAAGGGGTGGTAATTACAGCAGATCGGTTGAGTTTCTGGGACGTTGCCAACAAGGAAAGCGAGGAGAGCAAATTTAGAGAATAAAAGGAAACGAAAACACTATTCTGATTTGATTGACATGTTGAAGTTCTGTGCTGGTACTCGCAATAAAAAAAGGAAACAAAACTAATAAAGCTTATTCGGTTTGGAGTCCTAGCCATTCACGTTTGGTGTTTTGAAAAAAAGGAGCTGAATCAATTACGGGAGGAGTGGAGATCGCAGCAAATAAAAAAGAAAGGCAGGTGCCCATCGGTTGCGTTTGGAAAGGCAGAGCAGAATATTTATTACTTGCAAGTTTATTGCTTACAAAAAATATCTATTGTGATTTGCTCTTACATTGGTTTGGAGGAATATTTTGGGGTCAGTTTTGGCACCTTCGGTGGGAAAGCAAAAAAAAAAGATCTAGTGGGCACACTAGACTTTGGTGAGAAAGAAAACAGTGTTCCTTGTGATACTCTAACTACTAGTACGTAGTAGTCCTTTGGCTTGATAAAAAAAAGAGGTTACCCCGCTCGGTTGGATTTCTTTGGAGAATGAAAAAAAAAGGTGCAAAAAGGCTTGTACAACGTGTGTTCTTGCTATCAAAAAAACATGTGTGCATAAACGACCATACGTCTAGTGTTTGCGACATATCATGATTTGTTCTGTGTCTTAGGCTCGCGTCTCTAGTAAAGTCTAGCCTAGGACCAGCCCTCGACCACTTTGAACGGATTTTCAACTTACATTAATTCATGTAGTTGTAACATTTTTCCCCACATATATAAAGCCAACCCAGCTCCACTCCACATATTTCTACACCGCGCATACATACGTTTCACCTGGCAATCGCTTTACCCAACTTTTGGAGTTACTTGACATTGCTGGTTGCCGGTCACCACCTGTTGCATGGTAAAAGCTTGTAAGACTTTGATATTTGGTATACTGTGAGCGTTTTATCACCACATCCTAGTAGTTCATAGGAACATTATTTTTGGATTTTGTTTCTTGTTTCTACTAATCATGACAGGAACTAGAGTCAATTCATGGGCTTTGTCGATCGTGGGAGACATGCCACCACGGGAGCAAATACCACAACTATCACGAGAGGTGCACACACGTCCAAATGCACATGATCAGGTTCTTGTTTCCATGCCACCTTTTAATGGTCGTTTTAAGCATGATTTATGTATTGAATGAGAGTTCGAAATAAACGCTATATTTGATTCCCATAATTATTCCTGAACGTCAAAAAGTTAAGGTCGCGGTTGGTACATTCATTGGTTTTGCTACTGTTTGGTGGAGTGAACATTGTCGGTTATACCCTGATTATGTACCTACTAATTGGGATGGTTTAAAACTTGTCATGAGAGATAGATTTGTCGATGTTTATTATATTCGTGGCATGATTAAAAAACTACAACATTTAAAACAAGGTAGTGACACTGTAACAAAATATTATGATGATTTACGAACTACCTTGTTGCACTCCTTGTTAGAGGAAAGTGAAGATGATTTTATGGATAGATTTTGGGGAGGATTAAACTGTGATATTGAGGAGATACTAATTCATGAAGAGTGTTATCCTATGGACCATTTGTTTCGTCTTGCTTGCGAAGCTGAACAGGAAATAGAACGACGTGTTGTCGACAAGGAGAATAAGCGGAAGGTGAACATTCCAAGAGATGATACGGTTGTTCCTTCCATTGCGCCTACCATGACAACAACATCCGTTGTTGAGAGCACTACATCACCTCTACCACGTGACCTGTCATCGCCGAGAGTGCCTACATCATCTGAGTTGATCATAAGAGGTAATGACAAAGGTACCAATCTTCCACCTCCACATGAGTATAATGAATGCCTTGTCAATTTAAATGCATCATGCAATGAGCTACCTACTACTTTGATCACACCACCTATTTTAGAGCACTATGTTGATGATTTTACTTTGCCATGTGATCAAACAATTTTGAGAGAGCCCATTGAATTAACTATTGATGCGAAAGAACCATGTGGATCAGAGAATAACTCCGATTTGGATCTAGTACATTTGAAAATAATTGTGCCAATGTTTAATCATTTTGATATCACCTCCAATCTTGGTGATGATTCCATGTCGAATAACTTTTTGCATGTTTGCTTATTTAAGCATGTTGTAGCATTAATTTTGAAACAATTAAAGTTTATTCACCAATGTTGTGATGGTTTAATGATAAGCATTGTCAATCTTTTGATATGTATAAGAGCTTCACTTATATGTGCAAACTGAGTTGCAATATTTCCATGCCTTTGACTTCTTGTGATAATATATTGGCTTTATATTTCACGACTTTTGAAGGGTGTTCTTGTATAACTGTGTCACATGTATGAAGTAAATATACCTTAGAGGCAATAATAAAGTTGTTATTTATATTTCCTTACATCATGATAAATGTTTATTATTCATGCTAGAATTGTATTAACAGGAAACTTAGTACATGTGTGGATACATAGACAAACAGTGTCACTAGTATGACTCTACTTGACTAGCTCGTTGAATCAAAGATGGTTAAGTTTCCTAGCCATAGACATGAGTTGTCATTTGATTAACGGGATCACATCATTAGAGAATGATGTTATTGACTTGACCCATTCCGTTAGCTTAGCATTTCATCGTTTAGTATATTGCTATTGCTTTCTTCATGACTTATACATGTTCCTATGACTATGAGATTATGTAACTCCCGAATACTAGAGGAACACTTTGTGTGTTACCAAACATCACAGCGTAACTGGGTGATTATAAAGGTGCTCTACAGGTGTCTCCGATGGTACTTGTTGAGTTGGCAAAGATTAGGATCTGTCACTCCGATTGTCGGAGAAGTATCTCTGGGCCCTCTCGGTAATGCACATCACTATAAGCCTTGCAAGCAATGTAACTAATGACTTAGTTGCGGGATGATCCATTAAGGAACGAGTAAAGAGACTTACCTGTAACGAGATTGAACTAGGTATTGAGATACCGACGATCGAAACTCGGGAGAGTAACATACCGATGACAAAGGGAACAACATATGTTGTTACGCGGTTTGACCGATAAAGATCTTCGTAGAATATGTAGGAGCCAATATGAGCATCCAGGTTCCGCTGTTGATTATTGACCGGAGATGAGTCTCGGTCATGTCTACATAGTTCTCGAACCCGTAGGGTCCGCATGCTTAACATTTGGTGACGATCGGTATTATGAGTTTATGTGTTTTGATGTACCGAAGGTTGTTCGGAGTCCCGGATGAGATCAGGGACATGACAAGGAGTCTCGAATGTTGTTGCAGCTCTCTCTCTCTCATTCAGGACTAGAGGTAGAAGAAGGAGCACAATACACTGGAGTTTCACCCAGCTGCACACACAGCCCCGTTACTATTCCCAGAGCACAAAACTCTCATACAAACACACACTTGTGGTCGTGGATTTGTAGTCTCATAGCAGGGTAGCAGCCAAGTTTCCGTTGCCCACGTACGCAAGACCCGACAACCACTAGCACGGCCGGCTCACCCACGAATCAACTAATCAAGTCCTACATGCATGGTCATCCAGAGATTGTTGTGCAGCTCCACAAATGGCCACACGGACCTGGCTGTAGCTAAGTTATCCATTCACAATGCCGGCTAACTAACTCATACCACCACGCCACACACACATGCCACACTTTGCCATGGCTTCCGGTGCGTCCCACACGTCCCGCGCACATTCGACGCGCCCGACGAGCCCGACTGCACCAGTGCATCCCGCACACGCACATCCGACGCGCCCGACGAGCCCGACTGCACCAGTGCATCCCGCACACGCACATCCGACGCGCCCGACGAGCCCGACCACACACGCCTACACCACGGTCCCGCCACGCCTGAGACGCCCGGCATGCGCCCATACACGCGCCCGACGTGTCCGACGCTGGCGCCGTGGCTTATTCCGGCCAACACTCACCCCCTAAGTCGTGGCCTCGCCGCATGGCCTGCCAACAGGGGCCCTGGCTCATCGTCGTCACCTCGTCGCCATGTACGCCTCCGCTACGTCTCCGGCACAAGCCTCCGCTCGCTGCCGCTGCAGCAGCCCGCAGTCCCGTGCGCCGCCATGCCGCATGTCCATGCCACGCGCCTCCACGGTTGTCGCGTCGAGCCGTCGTGACCTCTGCGCTACCACGCAGTTCCTTCACGACCTCCTCGTCTGCACGACCACTGTGCCCTTCGCGCGCACGACATCACACCGCACAGTCGTGGACTCACCGTGCGTTGCCGTCGCCATGCGCTGCAGCCGATGCCTCCATGTCGGCCGCGCACGCGGCGCTCGCCACGAACTCCACCGGGCGCCACGGCCGCCCCTCGAACCTTGTGGCTCTGAATACCAATTGTTGTTGCAGCTCTCTCTCTCTCACTCAGGACTAGAGGTAGAAGAAGGAGCACAATACACAGGAGTTTCACCCGGCTGCACACACATCCCCGTTACTATTCCCATAGCACAAAACTCTCTTACAAACAAACACTTGTGACCGTGGATTTGTAGTCTCACGGCAGGGTAGCAGCCTAGTTTCCGTTGCCCACGTACGCAAGACCCGGCAACCACTAGCACGGTCGGCTCACCCACGAATCAACTAATCAAGTCCTACATGCATGGTCATCCAGCGATTGTTGTGCAGCTCCACAAACGGACACACGACCTGGCTGTAGCTAAGTTATCCATTCACAATGCCAGCTAACTAACTCACACCACCACGCCACACACGCACGCCACACTTTGCCACGGCTTCCGCTGCGTCCCACACGTCTCGCGCGCATCCGACATGCCCGACGAGCCCAACTGCACCAGTGCGTCCCGCATGTCCCACGCGCATCTGACGCGTCCGACGAGCCCGACTGCACCAGTGTGTCCCGCACGTCCCGCGCGAATCCGTCGCACCCGACGAGCCCGACCACACACGCCTACACCACGGTCCCGCCACGCCTGACACGCCCGGCACGCGCCCATACACATGCCCGACGTGCCCGACACTGGCGCCGCGGTTCGAGACGTAAAGATCGATATATTGGAAGGCTATATTCAGACATCGGAAATGTTCTAAGTGGTTTGGGTATTTATCTGGGTACCGGAGAGTTACGAGAATTCGTCGGGGAGTATATGGGCCTTATTGGGCTTTAGGGGAGAGAGAGAGAGAGGGGCTGCCTAGGGCAGGCCGCGCGCCCCCCAATGCCTAGTCCGAATTGGACTAGGGGGAGGGGCGGCGCCCCCTCCTTCCTTCTCTTCTCTCTTCCCCTTCCTTCTCTCCTACTCCTACTACTTGGAAGGAGGGAATCCTACTCCCGGTGGGAGTAGGACTCCCAGGCATGCCGCCATAGTAGAGGGCCGGCCCTCCCCCTCCTCCACTCCTTTATATACGGGGGAGGGGGCACCCCCTGGACACACAAGTTGATCATTGATCTCTTAGCCGTGTGCGGTGCCCCCCTCCACCATAATCCACCTCGGTCATATCGTCATAGTGCTTAGGTAAAGCCCTACGCCGGTAGCTTCATCATCACCGTCATCACGCCGCCGTGCTGAAGAAGCTCTCCCTCGACACTCTGCTGGGACGTCACTGAGCTGAACATGTGCAGATCGCAAAGGTGACGTACGTTCGGTACTAGGATCGGTCAATCTTGAAGACGTACGACTACATCAACCGCGTTGTCATAATGCTTCCGCTTTCAGTCTACGAGGGTACGTGGACAACACTCTCCCCTCTCGTTGCTATGCATCACCATGATCTTGCGTGTGCGTAGGATTTTTTTTGAAATTACTACGTTCCCCAACAATGTGCCACAACTGAGATTAGTCAAAATGGATGACATATACATATACAATGTGTACACCTTGTCTATTTTGTTATCCACATTCCAGATTAAGCAACGTTGAGGATGGCTTTGTTTTTAAGTAGTGGAGGATGATGAGGACATGGACACCATAGTTACACCCACAACCCCTGCTACTATTCCTATCAGACCAATTACTAAAGCCCGCACACACCAGTTAAATTATCACGTTCTTTCTTCCTTAGTAATGTTTCTAACGTTCATGAGAATGTGATGCTGCCTAACTTGGATATATTTGTGTTGCTTACAATTGAAGGGCTTAGCACAGACAAGAAGGATGAATATTGGAGCACGATCAAGCACGGAGATGAACGCGTGTGTGAAGAGAACAAGAACGGAGGTTGCAGTGAAGATTTCCAAACTTTGAAGCAACCATGATGACATACAGGAAGATGGACGAAATATACAAGATGGCCTTTCATAAATTTTGTCCATACCTTATTATTGGTGTTGCGCTACCTTAATTTTGGGCCAGGCCCATGTAATCTATTTTTAGAGTCCGTATTGTAGGGGAAGGACTTAGGAGGTGTTTTAGTCCCACCCAACGGTGGACGAAATCCCCTCTCTCTTTTCCCTAGAAATACAACCTTAAGGCATCGTTTAGACTTGAGTTTTGTTTAATTAAAAGTTAGCCATTGCTACAACTTCGTGTACTTCGTTTGTGTCCAACGACCAGGCCAAGACCACTTATGAGACCCCACCTTTATCAACACTTCATCTATATTCACAATATTCAAATTGCATTATCATATTCTTGCTTGTCCTTCGATTTCTTGCAGGAATAGGTCTTCATGGTCAGGTTGATCATGCTTCGGCATGGTCAATACACTACTAGGATAAGGCTAATTAGTGGCGCACCTGTTTTGGCCATTAATGGTGCACTATAGGTGCGCCACTATCATCACGCCACTAGTAACAAATACTAATGGCGCACCTCTGGTGCGCCATTAGTGTGGCGCACCACATAGTGCGCCATTACTATGTCCAACAGTGTGCCATTACTATCTCTAGTGCGCCATTACTATGTCCAACAGTGTGCCATTACTATCTCTAGTGCGCCATTACTAACAATTTTTTTTAAAAAAATCAGAATTTTTTTTCAAAAAAAATTTCCAAAATTTTGTTTTCAAATATTTTTTGTTTTTTTGTTAATCTCGGGTCACTATGGCTTAATCTCGGGTCAATATGCTTAATCTCAAGTCAAATCGCACTTCGCGGTCAAACTTTCCAGAAGGTCACCCATCCTCACACTACTCCAGCCCGAGCACGCTTAACTTCGCAGTTCTATCCAACCCCAGCACCACCTCACTTAACAGGCACTTGTTGATATATCTATCATATCAATCTAATTAAACCTTGTTGATGTCTAGAACTTTGTTCATGTTCATGAGTGTGATGAAATTTTGAAAAAATATTTCAAACTTCCCGGTCATATTACGTATCATATTTTGAAAAAAAAATCCAAAAAAATTTAAAAACCAATTTTTTTTTCTGTTACTTGTGGTGCACCTAGCAAATGGTGTGCCACTACTAAGTTTGATTTTTTTTCATTTTCCCCCCTCTAGATCTTAAAAGCCACGTATCTTTCGTTCTGTTAGGTTTTTGGGGATTCTGAAAATCTTCAACGGGGTTCCCCCAGTTGAATTTTGATGTAACTTTTCCACTAGGTGATTTTTCATATAAAAAACTTTTTAATCCGAGTTCGTATGCAATTATGCCCATTTTACTAAATTCCAGAGAGATTTTTCAAATAAAATCGAAATTCATATTTGTAAATTTTCCCAACAACTAGACCACATATCACATGGGAAACTTATTTTATTTTATTTATTCACATTTCCATCATTTTCTTTTATTTTTTTAAAACTGAAAAGGCGGTCCAGGGCGGTGCAAAGAAAGTTAGTAATGGCGCACCTTCATAGAGTCTGCCATTTCTATGTGTATGACTTGGTCAAACCTTGGTCAAAGTTAGTAATGGCCCACTTTGTGTAGGTGCGCCATTACTAAGTTTGACATAGTAATGGCGCACATATGCAAAGTGCGCCATTACTAAGTTTAACCAAGGTTTGACCCAGTCATACACATAGTAATGACGCATCTTATACAGGTGCACCATTACTATGTCAACTAGTAATGACGCACTATCCCCTGTTCCGCCACTGCTAACAATTTTTTTTTCAAAACTAGTAATGGCGCTGTAGCGACCCGACCTCAGATGGTCAATTCTCTGTGTTTCAGTGTCATCCCTGGATCAGTAATGCTGACACACACAGTAGTCGAAGGATTTATAACAGAGTAGCAATCACACCCTTATTACATCGAAAGTCTCAAAAGAGAACTTATTACAATAATATGGCTTAGGGCCATCTAATGCGATAACAGCGGAAGGCTTGGAAGATAAAGTGAGTCCATCAACTCCAACGGCATAGCTGAGATGCACGGCAACAACCTAACGATCCTTACTCCTCGTCTGAAAAGTCTGCAACATAATACGTTGCAGCCCGAGAACGGGTCAGCACATGGAATATGCTGGCAATATAACACAGTAGAGCAAGAACAGAATAATGCTATCACTACATGCATATTTGGCTGATGGAAAAGCTCATAGTAGCTTGTGGCTGCACACGGAAGTTTCTAGCATGAATAATCTCAGTTCCCTTTGAGCCTGGGTGGCGGTCCATAGGAAGATCACACGGGTACCCCGGGATTTTCCAAAAATAAAACAGACAACACTGGGTTCCCCAGGTGCCTCAATCCACCCAGATGTGTATTAAAGTTGCCACCTTAAAGTAAACCATTAATTATTAATCTCACATCTGTCATGGATACACTGAAACCCGATCCACATCTTCGAGCACAGCATAGCAGTAATAGCAACACGTAGAAGTAACTCCCAAGGGTTTGATAGTAACAGGGCAATAGGTTCTACCTCAATAACTACTTCCCAACCCACAATATTAATGACATCCTAATCACGCAATGTTTGAGGATTGAACTAATGCATAAAAACTGGGTATGAAAAGAGTATGATCAATGTGTTACTTGCCTTGCTGACGTTCCGTGAATCCTAGAGACTCGTAGTAACACGCTTCGCACTCCGGGAATTCTATCGCAAGCAAACAATAACATACATAAGCAACAAGCAAAGATGCACAAGTAAAACTCAACTAAAAGAGGTTGACCAGAAATTTCAACTTAAGAACTCTGGTTCGCAAAAGAAATCAAACCAAACGAAGCAACAAAACTCAAACAACGAAAGAAATAAGATCCGTTTACTAATCTGAACTAAGGTCAAATTTTACAGAGGCAAACAATTGTTTGAGTTGGTTATTCGGAAAGAGGGTTTCGAGACGAAACTCTAGGCGCTTGATCGCCTGATTCCGATAAACGAGCGAAAAGTTATACTAGAACGAAAATCGGATCAGAAATCGCGATCAGAAAAATCACAGAGTAAATCCGAGAAAAGAAAAGCGACGAACAGCTTAACGAACGAACGTTCGTTATCTGAACCTAAACGAAGAACGCGTTCGTTAAAACGAACGAACGGGCGAACGCTCGCTAAATAAATAAATCAGAGAAAAAACGATCTATTTAAAAAAACGAGAACTAGGGTTTCAGAAAATAAACCGAACGGTTTTAAAAAACCCGGCGGTCTCGGATCCGGCAGATACCTCCGGCGAGAGGTCCGGCGAGGCAGGGGCTCGGGGCGGTGGGGGGCGACGGAGGCGGCGGCGGCGGGCGGAGGCGGCGGCGGTGACTCGAGCGGGCGGCGGCGGCTCGGGCGGCTCCGGCCGAGGCGGCTCCCAAGGGGCGGTGGTGGTGGGTGGTGGTGGTGGCGGCGGCGGTATTTAAGAGAGGGGGCTCGGCTTGGAGGAGGGGCAAGGCGGTGGCGGAGGCGAAGTCCAACTCAGACTCGGTCTGAGTGGCGGCGGGCGGCAGCTGCCACAAGACGCAGGAGGCGGCGGCGGTGGCTCGGCTGGCCGGGCTGCTGGGCCCTAGGCCCGGCAAGCGAGTAGTTTTTTTCTTTTTTAAATTGTTCTCACGATGAAAAACTCAAATTTTCTTGGCCCTAAAATGCAATTTTTAAACGTGAAATTTTTCTAACGCAAATAAAATTCAAATAAAATCAAATTAATGATTTTAACATTTTTCCTCCAGTATTTCAACTGTTTTGGAGAAGTCATATTATCTCCCCTCATTTATTTTTAATATGAAATATTTTTCCGGAGAGAAAAATAATTAAAAATAAAAAATCTTCGTTCTCAGTATTTGATAGAAATCAAATATGAAAACCGGAAAATCCCCAACTCTCTCCGAGGGTTCTTGAGTTGCTTAGGATTTCGAGGATTGCGGAACGAAGATGCAATAGAATATGATGTGCAAGAATGACCTATGTATAACATTCCAAATTGAAAATTTGGGATGTTACAAACCTACCCACCTTAAGATGAATCTCGTCCTCGAGATTCGGGTTAGCTAGAAAATAGGTGCGGGTGGTCCTTGCAAATATCCTCTTCTCGCTCCTGTGTGGCTTCCTCCTCGGTATCTTGGCTCATTGAACCTTGCAAAACTTGATAACCTTGTTGCACGTGACTCGGCTGTAAAAGTCAAGAATCTTTACTGGCTTCTCTTCATAGGTCAAATTGCTGTCCAACTGAATCGCCTCCAGGGGCACTGTATCTCTTAACGGTATATCTGCCATCTCAGCATGACACTTCTTCAACTATGATACGTGGAACACATCGTGAACTCCTGACAATCCTTCAGGTAACTCCAGCTTGTAGGCAACTTCTCCCATCCGTTCCAAAACACGATACGGTCCTACAAATCTCGGAGCTAATTTTCCTTTAACTCCAAAACGTTTCACTCCTCGCAAGGGTGATACTCGCAGATAGGCTCTGTCTCCAATTTCATAGGTTACTTCCTTGCGTTTTGAGTCTGCATAACTCTTCTGTCTGGACTGAGCAATCTTCAATTTGTCACGGATTAGTTTAACCTTCTCCTCCGACTCTTTGATCAAATCTGGTCCAAACAACTGACGGTCTCCTACCTCATCCCACATCAGAGGTGTTCTACATCTGCGTCCATCTGAGCTTGAACGGCGCCATCTTCAAACTAGCTTTGGTAGCTATTGTTGTATGAGAACTCTGCGTAAGGCAAATTGTCATCCCATCTAGACCCATAGTCTAGCGCATGCTCTCAACATGTCCTCCAAAATCTGGTTGACTCTCTGCATCCCATCTGTCTGCGGGTGGAATCTTTGTCTTGAACTCCAATCTTGTTCCCAAAGTCTGGTGTAGCTGATGTCAAAACTTTGAAGTAAACTGTGTTCCTCTATCTGATACGATGGTCCTCGGAACTCCATGCAAACATACAATCCTGGACATATATATCTTGGCTAACTTCGCACTTGTATACGTGGTTTTCACTAGGATGAAGTGAGCCACTTTGGTCAAGCGATCCACTACTACCCATATTGAGTCATATCCTGATTTGGTTCTGGGCAATCCGGTGATAAAATCCATGCCAAGTTTCCCACTTTCATTCGGGTATCGACATAGGTGTAATGATCCTGGCGGCTTCGATGCTCGCCTTCACTCTCGACATACATCACATAATGGCTACATACTCGACAATATCCTTCTTCATACCTGTCCACCAGAAACGTTCCTTCAAATCCAAATACATCTTGGTGTTTCCGGGGTGTATTGAGTATGGTGAGTCATGGGCCTCCTGAAGTATTAACTTTCTGATCTCTGGGTTATTGGGCACATAAACTCGGTCCTCAAACCATAAGGTATCGTGCTCATCCTCGCGAAATCCTTTGGCCTTTCCTTTCCTCATCTTCTCCTTTATCTCAGCAATCTCTTTGTCTTCCTTCCGAGCTTCTCGAATCTTGTCCAACAATGTAGACTGAACCTCCATTGTTGCAATGAAACCTCTTGGAATAATCTCCAACCGAAGTTCCATGATATCCACAGGTAACTCCTTTGGCAATCCCTTACTTTCAAGGATATTAGCGTAACTCTTCCGGCTCAAAGCGTCTGCTACGACATTGGCCTTTCCTGGATGATAGTGCAGCTTCATATCATAATCCTTTATAAGCTCCAGCCATCTCCTTTGTCTAAGGTTCAATTCCTTCTGGGTGAAAAATGTACTTCAAACTCTTATGATCCGTTTACGCATCACAACGATTTCCAATAAGATAATGCCTCCAGGTTTTCAATGCATGCACTACAGCTGCTAGCTCCAAATCATGCGTGGCATAGTTCAACTAATGGGGCTTCAGTTGTCGTGAGGCGTACAAAACAACCTTTTCGTCCTGCATAAGCACACATCCAAGTCCCAAGCATGAGGCATCGCAATAAACTTGTTACTCCTTATGTATATCTGGCAATGTTAGCACTGGAGCTGTAGTCAATCGTTTCTTCAACTCCTGAAAACTTGCCTCGCAATCTTATGTCCATTTAAACTTAGTATCCTTCTTCAGTAATTCAGTCATTGGCTTGGCAATCTTGGAAAAATTCTCAATGAATCTCCGATAGTATCCCGCGAGTCCAAGGAAACTGCGGATCTCGCTAATCAAGTGGGTGCCAACCATTCAAAGGATCGACCGAACCTTCTTGCCGGGTCCTTTGCTATACCCTCTCCTGATATAACATGCCCAAGAAATCCAACTTACTTCAACCAAAACTCGCACTTGCTAAATTTGGCGTATAACTGGTGTTCCCTGAGTTTCTCGAGAACTAAACGCAAATGTTCCTTGTGCTCCTCTTCGTTCTTCGAGTATACCATAATATCATCAATAAACACCACGACAAACTTGTCCAAATACTCCATGAACACCTTGTTCATCATACTCATGAAATAGGCAGGGGCGTTAGTCAGTCCAAACAACATGACCGTATACTCGTATAATCCATACCGCGTGGTGAACGCTGTCTTTGGTATATCCTTCTCTCGGATCTTCAACTGATGGTATCCTGACCGTAGATCAATCTTCGAAAACACCTTAGCTCCTTGCAACTGATCAAACAGATCATTGATCATCGGTAATGGATACTTGTTCTTTATCGTTACTTCATTCAAGGCTCGGTAGTCAATGACCATCCTCAGGGATTTATCCTTTTTCTCGACCAAAAATACTTGTGCTCCCCAAGGTGATGAACTCCTGCGAATATAACCTTTCTCCAATAACTCCTTGATCTGTTTCTTAATTTCCTCCAGATTATTTGCGGGCATCCGATAGGGTCTCTTGGATATTGGCCCTGTACCTGACAATAGCTCTATCAAAAACTCAATGTCTTGATCCGGTGGCATGCCTGGTAACTCCTCTGGGAAAACATCCGGAAAATCTTTTACTACCGGCACTTCCTCCTGTACAACTCCCATGAGGGCATTTACTTGGCTCCTCCTAGGCACATGCCTAGATACATACTTAATCCTTTTTTCCCCGGGGTGGTGAGATAAATCGACTTACTATCTGGGTGCACCATCGGCTAGCCATGTACTCTGCTCCAGGCGAGCTCACTAAAAGAGGGGACCTAAGGGTTTGGGTTGGTAGCTTAAACTTATCCACAAATCCCCTTGATATGTATGAATGCGATGCACCAAAGATAAAAAGACAGCGGTAAAGGACTTAACCAAAAACTTACCTATTACCGCGCCCTGCTGCTCTTCAACTTCCTCCACGTTCACGTGGTTCACTTGTCCTTTGTTGAATGGATTGGGCTTCTTTCCAGCGCTCCCATTTCCGCTTTCCATTCCTTCCTTCAGGGCAGTCATTGGCATAGTGCCCGCCTTCCCGCACTTAAAGCAAATAACTTTGACTTAGGTCCCTTTTGGCGGGTGTAGATGGGTTGGAGCGGTTCTGATTGTTGTTAACTCCATTCCCATTGCCATTCTTAGCACCATTGTGGTTATGCGATCCTCCTCCAGTGTGGTTGTGACCTCCATGATTATAAACAAGTCCTCCTGAGTTCGGGGTTAAGCGGGGCTTCTGTTGAGCTCCTGAATTATACTTCCCTTGTCCATACTTCCTCTTACGGCTTTCAATCTGCTGCTGCTTTCCTTCAATCATAAGGGCCTTATCTACCAACTCCTGGTAGTTGTTGAAATTTGCCATCATCAGCTGCATGCTCATCTCATCGTTCAGCCCTTCCATGAAGTTCTCCTGCTTCGCGGCATCTGTGGCCACATCATCAGGGGCATAGCGTGATAACTTGCTAAAATCATCCACGTACTGAGCTACAGTACGGTTCCCCTGGCGTAAGTTGTGAAACTCGCGCTTCTTCATCTGCATGGATCCAGTTGAGACATGTGCTGTGCGAAAAGCTTGTCAAACCGGTCCCAAGTGACATTGGCTATAGGAAAAGTAGTCGTGTAATTCTCCCACCATGCGGCCGCTGGTCCATCCAATTGATGTGCGGCAAAGCACACCCTCTCAAGATCCGTGCATCCCGCGGTGGTTAACTCCTTCCAATACGGGCGTAGCCAATCGTCACAACTATTGGCTCGGTGCTACTTTGGAAAACACCGGTGTTGTAACCTCGTAAAACGGGCTAAATTGTCCCTTTGGCGGTGGGTTGTTGTTGTTGTTGTTGCCACGGTTCTGAACTAGCAATTGCATCAAAGCATTCTGCTTTGGATCAACTGGGTGACCTCCGTGGAAAAACAAAACCGGTGTCACGTCTCGGAGGCATCTGATGGGTTTAGATGGAAGAGATTAGAATAGAAAGAGGTCTAATGAGAAAACACTACCCATATGCATATGAGGCAACACAAACATTTCACTCAATCAATCAAGCAAGGGCATAGAAATGGTCTAGAACTATCGCAAAAGTGCTCAACTACTATTAGATACATGGGGAAAATACTACTAGTATATGGTGGTCATCTAGAAATTTTGATCGGTGGAAGACTCCATAATGTCTGCTCCAGCTTCATCTTCATAGTCATCATCACTTGGATCAGAATCGGTGTCGTCGATGATGATGTAGTTGTCCGGGCAAGTGGGGTCTTCGTCTTCTTCTTCCGATGTTGGTCCTCCCATGAATACTCCGATCTTCTTAACCAGGTCGTCGTTCTTCTCCAGTAGTGTCTTGATTTCCTCCTCGTATCCGTCGCGTGTAAACTTGAGTTCTTCCTCCAGTTCGATGATCCTGGTCTTCGCCTTCTTCAATTCCATCATATCTGCGCACATCTGGTTTTCCTGGCATCGAATGTGCTGGTTTAACTCCTAGATAAAAGCTGCAATGGATCTATCCTTCTTGGTGCTGATTACTTCCCATTGCTCATCTCGGTGCCCACATATTTTATATATGGTGTCTTTAAGCTCCCTGTTGTAGACTTCTCCAATATGTCCCATGGTAATGTGAGCTGCCATACTCTTGCCTAGGCTCCAGGTGGGTGCTTCGAAGGAAAACTCTATGGGCTTAGAAGTTGGCGAGAACGTCCTTCCTGGAACTTGTACTTGAATCATGCAGCGCTCCTCTTCTGGTAAGGTGGCGTAATGCCCGGTGAAGCTTGGTATACCAATGTTCAAGTACCTAGTGACTTCCTTCAAGTGGCGTCCAAAAGGTGTGTCTTCATCAGGTTGTGCAAACTTGTTCTTCATCTCCGTCATCCTAAAGAGTGGAAAAATGGAGAGGAGGCAGAAATGAGTAGAGAAGAGTGACCTATGGTTTATCTTAATGGTCGTGTCCTACACTCGGCGTGTGCTCGATACCATCTTGTAGCGACCGACCTCGATGGTCAAGTCTACGTGTTTGATGTCATCCCTGGATCAAGAATGTCTTGACACACACGAGTCAAAGGATTTATAACAGAGTAGCAATCACACCCTTATTACATTGAAAGTCTCAAAAGAGAACTTATTACAATAATATGGCTTAAGGCCATCTAATGCGATAACAAATGAAGGCTTGGAAGATAAAGTGAGTCCATCAACTCCAACGGCATAGCCGAAATGCACGGCAACGACCTAACGATCCTTACTCCTCGTTTGAAAAGTCTGCAACATAATACGTTGCAGCCCGAGAACGGGTCAGCACATGGAATATGATGGCAATATAACACAGTAGAGCAAGAACAGAATAATGCTATCACTACATGCATATTTGGCTGATGGAAAAGCTCTATGGTTATAGTTTTGCGAAAAGCCAATTTTTCCCTACAACAAAGGAATAAATTTTATTTAACTATCATGGTAGTTGAAACATTACTGAGAAGGTATAACCCCAACTCAATCCCAATTAAAGTAGTTAACATCCCAACAATATTGATTTAGGAGTGATGAGATACATGTGAATACTCAGGTACTAGATACTCAAAATTGTCCATAACCGGGGACACGGCTAACCATGATTAGATTGTACACTCTGCAAAGGTTTGTGCACTTTTCCCCACAAGACTCGATCGCCTCCGTTGATTTCTCGCACTACATGGTGTTTGAGAAACGGATGACCGAGACATAGTATTTCAGAAACATTAACTCTCTACTCCGGGTAGACCATACCAAACCTACAAAACCCACTACCTGCTGATCTACCTCTTCAAGAGCTTCACGTAACTTACTCAATTATGCTAGAGCCCATAGTAGCTTGTGGCTGCACACGGAAGTTTCTAGCATGAATAATCTCGATTCCTTTGAGCCTGGGTGGCGGTCCATAGGAAGATCACACGGGTACCCCGGGATTTTCCAAAAATAAAACAGACAACACTGGGTTCCCCAGGTGCCTCAATCCACCCAGATGTGTATTAAAGTTGCCACCTTAAAGTAAACAATTAATTATTAATCCCACATCTGTCATGGATACACTCAAACCCGATCCACGTCTACGAGCATAGCATATCAATAATAGCAACACGTAGAAGTAACTCCCAAGGGTTTGATAGTAACAGGGCAATAGGTTCTACCTCAATAACTACTTCCCAACCCATAATATTAATGACATCCTAATCATGCAATGTTTGAGGATTGAACTAATGCATAAAAACTGGGTATGAAAAGAGTATGATCAATGTGTTACTTGCCTTGCTGACGTTCCGTGAATCCTAGAGACTCGTAGTAACATGCTTCGCACTCCGGGAATTCTATCGCAAGCAAACAATAAAATACATAAGCAACAAGCAAAGACGCACAGGTAGAACTCAACTAAAAGAGGTTGACCAGAAAGTTCAACTTAAGAACTCTTGTTCGCAAAAGAAATCAAACCAAACGAAGCAACAAAACGCAAACGGCGAAAGAAATAAGACCGGTTTACTAATCTGAACTAAGGTCAAATTTTACAGAGGTAAAAACTTGTTTGAGTTGGTTATTCAGAAAGAGGGTTTCGAGACGAAACCCTAGGCGCTTGAATCGCCTGATTCCGATAAACGAGCGAAAAGTTATACTAGAACAAAAATTGGATCAGAAATCGCGATCAGAAAAATCGCGGAATAAATCCGAGAAAAGAAAAGCGACGAACAGCTTAACGAACGAACGTTCGTTATCTGAACCTAAACGAAGAACGCGTTCGTTAAAACGAACGAACGGGCGAACGCTCGCTAAATAAATGAATCGGAGAAAAACCAATCTATTTAAAAAAAGAGATCTAGGGTTTCGGAAAATAAACCGAACGGTTTAAAAAAAACCGGTGGTCTCGGATCCGGTGGATACCTCCGTGAGAGGTCCGCGAGGCGGGCTCGCGGGGCGGTGGCGTGGGCGGCGGGCTCGTGGCGGCTCGGCGGCTCGGCGGGCGGTGGTGGTGGGTGGTGGTGGCGGCGGGTGCGGCGGTATTTAAGAGAGGGGGGGCTCGGCTTGGAAGAGGGGGCAAGGCGGCGGCGGAGGCGAAGTCCAACTCGGACTCCGGTCCGAGTGGCGGCGGCGGCGGCTCGGCTGGGCCCTAGGCCTGGTCGGGCGCGAGGAGTTTTTTTTTGTTTTGTTTTTTTAATTTTTCCGCTCACAGAAAAACTCCTATAAAATCAAATAAAAAACTAAAAATGCCAAAACAAATTTTCACCGTCTAAATGAAATATTTAGAACGAGATGAACATTTTCTTGGCCCTAAAATGCAATTTTTAAAACATGCAATTTTTCTAACGCAAATAAAATCCAAATAAAATCAAATAAAATCGAAATAATGATTTTAACATTTTTCCTCCAGTATTTCAACTTTTTTGGAGAAGTCATATTATCTCCCCTCATTTATTTTTAATATGAAATATTATTCCGGAGAGAAAAATAATTAAAATAAAAAATCCTCGTTCTCAGTATTTGATAGAAATCAAATATGAAAACCGGAAAATCCCCAACCCTCTTCGAGGGTCCTTGAGTTGCTTAGGATTTCGAGGGTTGCGGAACGAAGATGCAATAAAATATGATGTGCAAGAATGACCTATGTATAACATTCCAAATTGAAAATTTGGGATGTTACAGGCGCACCACACACCAGGTGCGCCATTAGTAATATGTCATTAATGGCGCACCTGTATCTGGTGCGCCACTGCTATATAGTAGTGATATCCTCTCGGGGTTGGTTTAGCGATTGCTAAGGTGCAACTCGTGAACATTTGTAGTCGGATTGTCAAAGTCGTCTCCACCAAATCGATAGTTATCATCTCATCAAAAGATCGGGACACCCCGCCTCTATTAGACCTCTGCATTGGCACGTCCGGCTTGGCCGTTACTCTATGGATGTGCCACTGAAGCGTAGCATATCTGATGAGGACATGGCTACCACAATTACACCCATATCCCCTGCTGTTTTACCTCTTGGAACAATTGCTAGAGCTCGCATACGCCAATTAAATTATTAGATACTTTCGTTTCTTTGTAATGTTTCTAGTGTTCATGAGAATATGATGCTGCATAATTTAGATACATTTGTGTTGCTTGCAATTGAAGGGCCTAGCACGGACAAGAAGGATGAACATTGGTGCATCGTCAAGCACGGAGATGAAGGTGCGTGCGAAGAGAACAAGAACAGAGGTTCAAGTGGAGATTTCCGGACATTGAACCCACCATGATGACATGCAAGAAGATGGACGAAATATACAAGATGGCCTTTCATAAAATTCGTCCATAGCTTATTATTGGTGTTGCGCCATCTTATGTTGGGCCAGACCCATGTAGGCTGTTTTTACAGTCCATATTGAAAGGGAAACGAAGCGGGAGGTATTTTAGTCCCACCTTTCCAAGGGTGGACGCAATCCCCTCTCTTTTCCCCTATAAATATAGTCCTTAAGGCATCTTTTAGACTTGTGTTTTATTTAGTTAAAAGTTAGCCATTGCTGCAACTTCATGTCCTTCGTTAGTGTCCAACGACCAGACCAATACCGCTTTAAGAATCCCATTTTTATCAATACTTCATCTATCTTAGCAATATTCAGATTGAATTGTCATATTCTTGCTTGTTTTTCAATTGCGTGCAGGAATATACCTTCGTGGTCAGGCTGATCGTGCTTCCAGCATCATCGGTAACCCCAGGAGATTGGTTTGGCGATTGCTAAGGTGCAATGTCGTGCATGTTTGTAGTCTGATCGTCAAAGTCGGCTACAGCAAATCGATATTTATCATCTCATCGGAAGATCGGGAACCTCTCCTCTACCAAGTGGTATCAGTTTTCAGGTTGCTCGGTGAGATTTTACAAAAAAGCAAAAAAAAAGATTGGTTTATCCCTTTCACTATTATCACTTAGTTTTTTGCATTGTTAAATTTCTCGGTTGCATCATGTGTCGAATTGCTGGTTTTTAGTGTCTAAACTTTTAGAGTTTCGAGTTCTAGTCACGTCGTGTTCACATTGCGTCCGCTTGCGACGTCTGACTTTGCATCTGCCTTGTCATTTCCCCCCTCCAACACATCACGCCCATTGCATCTGCTCGCCATTGTGTTCACACTGATATTCTCCACTGCTGCCGCTGACCACTACCATCCATCACTTGTTTTACTGCCATCATATCATACTTCGCGTACGCCAAGTAGTAGAGAAAGAGGACTAAAAAATTGTCAGAGTTTTAGGTTCTTATCTCTGCACTTGCTTCCACACATTCTTGGATACATGCACAGAGTGAATGAAGAAAGAGCAAAGTCATTTGGAAAGATTTGATAGCAGGAATAAACATCAAAAGCAGCAAGTTTTGATCAGTCAAAAAGAGGAAGTTACAGGATTTGGTTCGTATCATTGAAAAGCAAAAAGGGGCAGTAAAATCTGAACAGACTAGAAGTAGTACTAGTTGTCGTTTTGAGTTCCCCCTGTAGCACTAGCCGCAATAATTGGATCCCGAATTCTGTCCGCGAGGACAAGCAGAATTGTTTTACTTGTTGACATCTTTCGGTGGTGAAGTTACCGAAAAGGGATCAAGAGTTTAAAGAAGAGAGAAGATACAACATGGACAAGCAACGAAAGAGTTTGGCAGGGCAAAGATAGCAGATTCGGTGGGGATTCCACGTATAGTACAACTCGGTTTGCCAAAACAGATTGTGTTCAAAATAGACCTGACTCCCCAGAGTTTCTTTAGAGCAACTCCAACGGGGCGACCCATTTCGTCCGCCGCCGTCCGTTTGGGGCGGCGAGGATAAAAGAGGAGGCCCAATACGCCAACCCAAACCCAAATCGAGTCAGCTTCGTGTCCACGCCGACGCATTTGCGGCCCACATTTGCGCCCTAAATGCGTCGGCACGAACGCGGTACGGACGCCACGCGCGCTTTCTCGTTGTCCGCCGCGTTCCCACCTGGCGGTCGTCCAACTACCCGCTGCCTACCTGGTCAGCTTAATTTATGACCTCGGGCCCACCGTCAGCGACGGCGGTTGTCCTTCTTTAAGCCGATCGTGTGCCAGGGTCGTCCTCATCCGCTTCCAGCCAGCTCCTGTCCCCATCTAGCCATACTTGCTCCCCCGTTGCCGGCAGACCCTAGCCACCCTAGCCACCCCAACCACCCCAGATGGGGCTCTTCTCCGGCGCCGGCAGCAGCAAGGCCAAGGGCAAGTCGCCCGCCATTCCTTTTCCCCCGGAGTTTCTCTTGCCTCCGCCAGTGCCAACTCACCGGCCGAGGCATCGCGTTAATGTGCCGGTGCACCAGGCGGAGTGGCACTGGCAGCACCGCGTGCCTCTCTCGTACCCCGACACCACCCTGCCGCACGACTGGCACTTGGATCCGGAGAGGATCCCGGTGCCGGCGGCACCGTGGTCGGCTAGGGCGCACACAGAGGAGGTGCGGCGCCGGCGGGAGCTCCTGACGCCAGAGCAGCGCCGTGACCCTGCCTATGACTCCGACCCGCCCAACTGGGCACGCTGGTTCACCTTCGAGCACGAGGAGGCAAGGTAACGCGGCGTCCGCGTAGTCGACTGCACCGTGCGACCGCCCCCGCTCGTCGTCCGCGAGGAGGACCAGGCAGCGGAGGCCGCTGAAGGAAATATTCCCTAGAAGCAATAATAAAGTTATTATTTATTTCCTTATATCATGGTAAATGTTTATTATTCATGCTCGAATTGTATTAACCGGAAACATGATACATGTGTGAATACATAGACAAACAGAGAGTCACTAGTATGCCTCTACTTGACTAGCTCGTTGATCAAAGATGGTTATGTTTCCTAGACATTGACATGGGTTGTCATTTGATTAACGGGATCACATCATTAGAAGAATGATGTGATTGACATGACCCATTTCGTTAGCTTAGCACACGATTGTTTAGTATGTTGCTATTGCTTTCTTCATGACTTATACATGTTCCTATGACTGAGATTATGCAACTCCCGTTTACCGGAGGAACACTTTGTGTGCTACCAAACGTCACAACGTAACTGGGTGATTATAAAGGTGCTCTACAGGTGCCTCCGAAGGTACATGTTGGGTTGAGATTAGGATTTGTCACTCCGATTGTCGGAGAGGTATCTCTGGGCCCTCTCGGTAATGCACATCACTTAAGCCTTGCAATCATTGCAACTAATGAGTTAGTTGCGGGATGATGTATTACGGTATGAGTAAAGAGACTTGCCGGTAACGAGATTGAACTAGGTATTGTGATACCGACGATCGAATCTCGGGCAAGTAACATACCGATGACAAGGGAACAACTTATGTTGTTATGCGGTCTGACCGATAAAAGATCTTCGTAGAATATGTGGGAGACAATATGAGCATCCAGGTTCCGCTATTGGTTATTGACCAGAGACGTGTCTCGGTCATGTCTACATAGTTCTCGAACCCGTAGGGTCCGCACGCCACTGCTACGATGATGGTTATATTATGAGTTTATATGTTTTGATGTACCGAAGGTTGTTCGAGTCCCGGATGTGATCACGGACATGACGAGAAGTCTCGAAATGGTCGAGACATGAAGATTGATATATTGGAAGCCTATGTTTGGATATCGAAGTGTTCCGGGTGAAATCGGATTTTACTGAGATCTGTGGAGGTTACGGAACCCCGGGAACTTAATGGGCCTTAGTGGGCCTAGGTGGAAGAGAGGAGAGGCGGCTAGGGCTGGGCCGCGTGCCCCTCCCCCCCCTACAGTCCATATAGGACAAGGAGAGGGGGGCGCCCCCCCCCCCTTCCTTCTTCTCCTCCATTCCTTCCCCCTCCCAAGTCCTAATCCAACTAGGAAAGGGGGGGGAGTCCTACTCCCGGTGGGACTAGGACTCCTCCCGGCGCGCCCTCTCCCTTGCCGGCCACCCCCCCCTTGCTCCTTTATATACGGGGGCAGGGGGGCACCCTAGAGACACAACAATTGATCTGTTTGATCTTTTAGCCGTGTGCGGTACCCCCCTCCACCATATTCCACCTCAATAATACTGTAGCGGTGCTTAGGCGAAGCCCCGCGTCGGTAGAACATCAACATCGTCACCACGCCATCTTGCTGACGAAACTCTCCCTCAACACTCGGCTGGATCGGAGTTCGAGGGACGTCATCAGGCTGAACGTGTGCTGAACTCGGAGGTGCCGTGCGTTTGGTACTTGATCGGTCGGATCGTGAAGACGTACGACTACATCAATCGTGTTGTGCTAACGCTTCCGCTTTTGGTGTACGAGGGTACGTGGACAACACTCTCCCCTCTCGTTGCTATGCATCACCATGATCTTGCGTGTGCGTAGGAAAATTTTGAAGTTACTACGTTTCCCAACAGTGGCATCCGAGCCTGGTTTTATGCGTAGATGTCATATGCACGAGTAGAACACAAGTGAGTTGTGGGCGATATAAGTCATACTGCTTACCAGCATGTCATACTTTGGTTTGGCGGTATTGTGAGATGAAGCGGCCTGGACCGACATTACGCGTACGCTTACGCGAGACTGGTTTCACTATTGCGAGCACTCGTTGCTTAAAGGTGACCGGCGGGTGTTGGTCTCTCTCACTTTACTTGAACCGAGTGTGGCTACGCCCGGCCCTTGCGAAGGTTAAAACAGCACCAACTTGACAAACTATCGTTGTGGTTTTGATGCGTAGGTAAGAACGGTTCTTGCTAAGCCCGTAGCAGCCACGTAAAACTTGCAACAACAAAGTAGAGGATGTCTAACTTGTTTTTGCAGGGCATGTTGTGATGTGATATGGTCAATACATGATGCTAAATTTTATTGTATGAGATGATCATGTTTTGTAACCAAGTTATCGACAATGGCAGGAGCCATATGGTTGTCGCTTTATTGTATGCAATGCAATCGCCCTGTAATGCTTTACTTTATCACTAAGTGGTAGCGATAGTCGTAGAAGCATAAGATTGGCGAGACGACAACGATACTACGATGAAGATCAAGGTTTCGCGCCGGTGACGATGGTGATCATGACGGTGCTTCGGAGATGGAGATCACAAGCACAAGATGATGATGGACATATCATATCACTTATATTGATTGCATGTGATCTTTATCTTTTTTATGCATCTTATCTTGCTTTGATTGACGGTAGCATTATAAGATGATCCCTCACTAAATTATCAAAGTATAAGTGTTCTCCTGAGTATGCACCGTTGCGAAAGTTCTTCGTGCTGAGACACCACGTGATGATCGGGTGTGATAGGCTCTACGTTCAAATACAATGGGTGCAAAACAGTTGCACAAGCGGAATACTCAGGTTAAACTTGACGAGCCTATCATATAAAAGATATGGCCTAGGAACACGGAGACCGAAAGGTCGAGCGTGAATCATATAGTAGATATGATCAACATAGTGATGTTCACCATTGAAACTACTCCATCTCACGTGATGATCGGACATGGTTTAGTTGATTTGGATCATGTGATCACTTAGAGGATGAGAGGGATGTCTATCTAAGTGGGAGTTCTTAAGTAATATGATTAATTGAACTTAAATTTATCATGAACTTAGTACATGATAGTATCTTGCTTGTCTATGTTGATTGTAGACAGATGGCCCGTGTTGTTGTTCTGTTGAATTTTAATGCATTTCTTGAGAAAGCAAAGTTAAAAGATGATGGTAGCAATTACACGGACTGGGTCCGTAACTTGAGGATTATCCTCATTGCTGCACATAAGAATTACGTCCTGGAAGCACCGCTAGGTGCCGTGCCTCTTCTTGAGAGCAACACCAGATGTTATGAACATCCGCAAAGCAAAGCCGATGACTACTCGATAGTTCGGTGTGCCATGCTTCTGACCTAGAACCGGGACTTCAACGACGTTTTAAACTTCATGGAGCATATGAGATGTTCCAGGAGTTGAAGTTATTATTTCAAGCAAATGCCTGGATTGAGAGATATGAAGTCTCCAATAAGTTCTACAGCTGCAAGATGGAAGAGAATAGTTCCGTCAGTGAGCATATACTCAAAATGTCTGGGTATAATAATCACTTGATTCAACTGGGAGTTAATCTTTAGGATGATAGCGTCATTGACAGAATTCTCCAATCACTGCCACCAAGCTACAAGAGCTTCGTGATGAACTATAATATGCAAGGGATGGATAAGACGATCCCCGAGCTCTTCGCAATGCTAAAGGCTGTGGAGGTAGAAATCAAGAAGGAGCATCAAGTGTTGATGGTCAATAAGACCACCAGTTTCAAGAAAAGGGGCAAAGGAAAGAAGAAGGGGAACTTCAAGAAGAACAGCAAGCAAGTCTTTGCTCGGAGAAGAAACCCAAGTGCGGACCTAAAGCACGAGGCCGAAAGTGCTTCTCCGCAAGCAGACTAGTCACTGGAAGCGGAACTGCACCAAGTATTTGTCGGATAAGAAGGATGGCAAGGTGAACAAAGGTATATGTGATATACATGTTATTGATGTGTACCTTACTAATGCTCGCAGTAGCACCTGGGTATTTGATACTAGTTACATTGCTAATATTTGCAACTCGAAACAGGCTACGGATTAGCGACGATTGGCTAAGGATGAGGTGACGATGCGTGGGAAATGGTTCCAAAGTCGATGTGATCGTGGTCGGCACGCTACCTCTACATCTACCTTCGTGGATTAGTATTAGACCTAAATAATTGTTATTTGGTGCCGCCGTTGAGCATGAACATTATACCCGGATCTTGTTTGATGCGAGACGGTTATTCATTTAAATCAGAGAATAATGGTTGTTCTATTTATATGAGTAATATCTTTTATGGTCATGCACCCTTGAAGAGTGGTCTATTTTTATTGAATCTCGATAGTAGTGATACACATATTCATAATGTTGAAGCCAAAAGATGCAGAGTTGATAATGATAGTGCAACTTATTTGTGGCACTTGCCATTAAGGTCATATCGATGTAAAGCGCATGAAGAAACTCCATCTTGATGGACTTTTGGAACCACTTGATTATGAATCACTTGGTACTTGCAAACCGTGCCTCATGGGCAAGATGACTAAAACGCCGTTCTCCGGAACTATGGAGAGAGCAACAGATTTGTTGGAAATCATACATATAGATGTATGTGGTCCGATGAATGTTGAGGCTCGTGGCGGATATCATTATTTTCTCACCTTCACAAATGATTTAAGCAGATATGGGTATATCTACTTAATGAATCATAAGTCTGAAACTTTTAAAAAGTTCAAAGAATTTCAGTGAAGTTGAAAATCATCGTAACAAGAAAATAAATTTTCTACGATCTGATCGTGGAGGAGAATATTTGAGTTACGAGTTTGGTCTACATTTGAAACAATGCGGAATAGTTTCGCAACTCACGCCACCCGGAACACCACAATGTAATGGTGTGTCCGAACGTCGTAATCGTACTTTACTTGTGCGACCTATGATGTCTCTTACTGATTTACCGCTATCGTTTTGGGGTTATGCTTTAGAGACGGCTACATTCACGTTAAATAGGACACCATCAAAATCCGTTGAGACGACGCCTTATGAACTATGGTTTGGCAAGAAACCAAAGTTGTCGTTTCTTAAAGTTTGGGGCTGCGATGCTTATGTGAAAAAGCTTCAACCTGATAAGCTCGAACCCAAATCGGAGAATGTGTCTTCATAGGATACCCAAAGGAGACTGTTGGGTGCACCTTCTATCACAAATCCGAAGGCAAGACTTTTGTTGCTAAATTCGGAGTTTTTCTAGAGGAGTTTCTCTCGAAAGAAGTGAGTGGGAGGAAAGTAGAACTTGATGAGGTAACTGTACCTACTCCCTTATTGGAAAGTAGTTCATCGCAAAAACCGGTTTCTGCCACACCTACACCAATTAGTGAGGAAGTTAATGATGATGATCATGAAACTTCAGATCAAGTTGTTACTGAACCTCATAGGTCAACCAGAGTAAGATCCGCACCAGAGTGGTACAGTAATCCTGTTCTAGAAGTTGTGTTACTAGACCATGACAAACCTATGAACTATGAAGAAGCGATGGTGAGCCCAGATTCCGCAAAATGGCTTGAGGCCATGAAATCTGAGATGGGATCCATGTATGAGAACAAAGTGTGGACTTTGGTTGACTTGCCCGATGATCAGCAAGCAATTGGGAATAAATGGATCTTCAAGAAGAAAACTGATGCTGATGGTAATGTTACTGTCTACAAAGCTCGACTTGTCGCGAAAGGTTTTCGACAAGTTCAAGGGATTGACTACGATGAGACCTTCTCACCCGTAGCAATGCTTAAGTCTGTCTGAATCATGTTAGCAATTGCCGCATTTTATGATTATGAAATTTGGCTGTATTTCTGGAAGAGTTGTATATGATGCAACCAGAAGGTTTTGTCGATCCAAAGGGAGCTAACAAAGTGTGCAAGCTCCAGCGATCCATTTATGGACTGGTGCAAGCCTCTCAGAGTTGGAATAAACGCTTTGGTAGTGTGATCAAAGCATTTGGTTTTGTACAGACTTTTGGAGAAGCCTGTATTTACAAGAAAGTGAGTGGGAGCTCTTTAGCATTTCTGATATTATATGTGGATGACATATTGCGGATTGGAAATGATATAGAATTTCTCGATAGCATAAAGGGATACTTGAATAAGAGTTTTTCAATGAAAGACCTCGGTGAAGCTGCTTACATATTGGGCATCAAGATCTATAGAGATAGATCAAGACGCTTAATTGGACTTTCACAAAGCACATACCTTGACAAAGTTTTGAAGAAGTTCAAAATGGATCAAGCAAAGAAAGGGTTCTTGCACGTGTTACAAGGTGTGAAGTTGAGTAAGACTCAATGCCCGACCACTGCAGAAGATAGAGAGAAGATGAAAGATGTTCCCTATGCTTCAGCCATAGGCTCTATCATGTATGCAATGCTGTGTACAAGACCTGATGTGTGCCTTGCTATAAGTCTAGCAAGGAGGTACCAAAGTAATCAAGGAGTGGATCACTGGACAGCGGTCAAGAAAATCCTGAAATACCTGAAAAGGAATAAGGATATGTTTCTCGTTTATGGAGGTGACATAGAGGCCATCGTAAATGGTTACGTTGATGCAAGCTTTGACACTGATCCGGATGATTCTAAATCGCAAACCGGATACGTGTTTACATTGAACGGTGGAGCTGTCAGTTGGTGCAGTTCTAAACAAAGCGTCGTGGTGGGATCTACGAGTGAAGCGGAGTACATAGCTGCTTCGGAAGCAGCAAATGAAGGAGTCTCGATGAAGGAGTTCATATCCGATCTAGGTGTCATACCTAGTGCATCGGGACCAATGAAAATCTTTTGTGACAATACTGGTGCAATTGCCTTGGCGAAGGAATCCAGATTTCACAAGAGAACCAAGCACATCAAGAGACGCTTCAATTCCATCCGGGATCTAGTCCAGGTGGGAGACATGCAAATTTGCAAGATACATACGGATCTGAATGTTGCAGACCCGTTGACTAAGCCTCTTCCACGAGCAAAACATGATCAGCACCAAGGCTCCATGGGTGTTAGTATCATTACTGTGTAATCTAGATTATTGACTCTAGTTCTAGTGGGAGACAGAAGGAAATATGCCCTAGAGGCAATAATAAAGTTATTATTTATTTCCTTATATCATGGTAAATTTTTATTATTCATGCTAGAATTGTATTAACCGGAAACATGATACATGTGTGAATACATAGACAAACAGAGAGTCACTAGTATGCCTCTACTTGACTAGCTCGTTGATCAAAGATGGTTATGTTTCCTAGCCATTGACATGGGTTGTCATTTGATTAACAGGATCACATCATTAGAAGAATGATGTGATTGACATAACCCATTCTGTTAGCTTAGCACACGATCGTTTAGTATGTTGCTATTGCTTTCTTCATGACTTATACATGTTCCTATGACTATGAGATTATGCAACTGCCGTTTACTGGGGGAACACTTTGTGTGCTACCAGACGTCACAACGTAACTGGGTGATTATAAAGGTGCTCTACAGGTGTCTCCGAAGGTACATATTGGGTTGGCGTATTTCAAGATTAGGATATGTCACTCTGATTGTCGGAGAGGTATCTCTGGGCCCTCTTGGTAATGCACATCACTTAAGCCTTGAAAGCATTGCAACTAATGAGTTACTTGCGGTATGATGTATTACGGTACGAGTAAAGAGACTTGCCGGTAACGAGATTGAACTAGGTATTGTGATACCGACGATCGAATCTCGGGCAAGTAACATACCGATGACAAAGGGAACAACGTATGTTGTTATGCTGTCTGACCGATAAAAGATCTTTGTAGAATATGTGGGAGCCAATATGAGCATCCATGTTCCGCTATTGGTTATTGACCAGAGACGTGTCTCGGTCATGTCTACATAGTTCTCGAACCCGTAGGGTCCGCATGCTTAACGTTACGATGACAGTTATATTATGAGTTTATATGTTTTGATGTACCGAAGGTTGTTCGGAGTCCCAGATGTGATCACGGACATGACGAGGAGTCTCGAAATGGTCGAGACATGAAGATTGATATATTGGAAGCCTATGTTTGGATATCGGAAGTGTTTCGGGTGAAATCAGGATTTTGCCGGAGTACCGGGAGGTTACCGGAACCGCTCGGGAGGTAAATGGGCCTTAGTGGGCCTTTACGGAGAAGAGGAGAGGCAGCCAGGGCTGGGCTGCGCGCCCCTCCCCCCTAGTCCGAATAGGACAAGGAGAGAGGCGCCCCTTCCTTCTCTCCCTCCTCTTTCCCCTCCGAATCCTATTCCAACTAGGAAGGGGAGTCCTACTCGGTGGGAGTAGGACTCCTCCCAGCATCTCTGCACGGCTGCACCCCTTGCTCCTTTATATCTGAGGCGGGGGCACCCTAGAGACACAACAATTGATCTGTTTGATCTTTTAGGCGTGTGCGGTGCCCCCTCCACCATAGTCCACCTCGATATTCTTGAAGCGGTGCTTAGGCGAAGCCTGCGTCGGTAGAACATCAAAATCGTCACTGCGCCGTCGTCTTGTGAAACTCTCCCTCAACACTCGGCTGGATCGGTATTCGAGGGACGTCATCGGGCTGAACGTGTGTTGAACTCGGAGGTGTCGTGCGTTCGGTACTTGATCTGTCGGATCGTGTGATGACGTACGACTACATCAACCGCATAGTGCTAACGCTTCCGCTTTTGGTCTACGAGGGTACGTGGACAACACTCTCCCCTCTCGTTGCTATGCATCACATGATCTTGCGTGTGCGTAGGAAAATTTTGAAATTACTACGTTTCCCAGCAGCCGCCTAATAGGCCGCCCTTGCGGCGGTCTACCGGGAGAGCAAGGAGGATGAGCGGTGCAAGGCGGCGGCGGAGGAAGAGGAGGCGTCGTACGAGGCGGCCATGGCCCTCTCCACGGCGGGCGACTGCGTCCTGCCGTCTGTGACCCCGTCGTCCCCTGTGAAAGCCGATCCGGAGCCGGAGCAGGAGCCGTCCCTCGTCGAGCGCTACTCCTGGACCTGAGTAGTGCGCGAGTAGGTCAGTGCGGCGCTGGTCTGGTGGGGGCGCCACCGGCGCAGCAGGCGGCGTACCTCAAGCACTGGCGCTAGCGACGGCTGGCCGAGGAGCGCCGCCACGGCGAGTACCTGTTGGGGAATGTAGTAATTTCAAAAAAATTCCTACGCACACGCAAGATCATGGTGATGCATAGCAACGAGAGGGGATAGTGTTGTCCATGGACCCTCGTAGACCGATAGCGGAAGCTTTAGAACAACGCGGTTGATATAGTGGTACGTCTTCACGATCCAACCGATCCAAGTACCGAACGCATGGCACCTCCGAGTTCAGCACACGTTCAGCTCGATGACGTCCCACGAACTCCGATCCAGCAGAGCTTCGAGGGAGAGTTCCGTTAGCACGACAGCGTGATGATGGTGATGATGATGCTACCGATGCAGGGCTTTGCCTATGCACCGCTACGATATGACCGAGGTGGATAATGGTGGAGGGGGACACCGCACGCGACTAAAAGATCAAAGATCAACTTGTGTCAAGAGGTGCCCCCTACCCCCGTATATAAAGGAGCAAGGGGGAGGCCGGACGGCCCCTTGTGGCGCGCCAGGAGGAGGAGTGCTCCTCCTAGTAGGAGTAGGACTCCCCTCTTTCCTACTCCTACTAGGAGGGGGAAAGGAAGGGGGAGAGGGAGAAGGAAAGGGGGGCGCCGCCCCCCTCTCCTAGTCCAATTCGGACCAGAGGGGAAGGGGCGCGCGGCCTGCCCTAGGCCAGCCCTCCCTCTCTCCACTAAAGCCCATAAGGCCCATTATTTCTCCCGGGGGGGGGGGGGGTCCGGTAACCTTCCGACACTCAAGTTTTCTCCAAAACCACCCGGAACACTTCCGGTGTCCGAATATATTCGTCCAATATATCGATCTTTACGTCTTGACCATTTCGAGACTCCTCGTCACGTCAGTGATCATATCTCGGACTCTTAACTACCTTCAGTGCATCAAAACACAAAAACTCATAATACCGATCGTCACCGAACTTTTAGCGTGCGGACCCTATGGGTTCGAGAACTATGTAGACATGACCGAGACACGTCTCCGTTCAATAACCAATAACGGAACATGGATGCTCATATTGGCTCCTACATATTCTACGAAGATCTTTATCGATCAAACCGCATAACAACGAGATTCGATCGTCGGTATCTCAATACCTAGTTCAATCTCGTTACCGGCAAGTCTCTTTACTCGTTTCGTAATGCATCATCCCGTAACTAAATCATTAGTCACATTGCTTGCAAGCTTATAGTGATGTGCATGACCGAGAGGGCCCAGAGATACCTCTCCGACAATCAGGGTGACAAATCCTAATCTCGAAATACGCCAACTCAACAAGTACCTTCGGAGACACCTGTAGAGCACCTTTATAATCACCAAGTTACGTTGTGATGTTTGGTAGCACACAAAGTGTTCCTCCGGTAAACGGGAGTTGCATAATCTCATAGTCATAGGAACATGTATAAGTCATGAAGAAAGCAATAGCAACATACTAAACGATCAAGTGTTAATCTAACGGAATGGGCCAAGTCAATCACGTCATTCTCCTAATGATGTGATCCCGTTAATCAAATGACAACTCATGTCCATGGCTAGGAAACTCAACCATCTTCGATTAATGAGCTAGTCAAGTAGAGGGATACTAGTGACACTATGTTTGTCTATGTATTCACACATGTATTATGTTTCCGTTTAATACAATTCTAGCATGAATAATAAACATTTATCATGATATGAGGAAATAAATAATAACTTTATTATTGCCTCTAGGGCATATTTCCTTCAATCTCCCACCTGCACTAGAGTCAATAATCTAGTTCACATCGCCATGTGATTTATCACCTATAGTTCTCATCACCATGTGATTAGTTCACATCGCCATGTGACTAATATCCAAAAGGTTTTACTAGAGTCAGTGATCTAGTTCACATTGCTATGTGATTAACACCCAAAGAGTACTAAGGTGTGATCATGTTTTGCTTGTGAGAGAAGCTTAGTCAACGGGTCAGTCACATTTAGATCCGTATGTATTTTGCAAATTTCTATGTCTACAATGCTCTGCACGGAGCTACTTTAGCTAATTGCTCCCACTTTCAATATGTATCCAGATTGAGACTTAGACTCATCTGGATCAGTGTCAAAACATGCATCGATGTAACCATTTATGACGAATCTTTTGTCACCTCCATAATCGAGAAACATATCCTTATTCCACTAAGGATAATTTTGACGGTTGTTCAGTGATCTACTCCTAGATCACTGTTGTACTCCCTTGTCAAACTCAGTGTAGGGTATACAATAGATCTGGTACACAGCATGGCATACTTTATAGAACCTATGGCTGAGGCATAAGGAATGACTTTCATTCTCTTTCTATCTTCTGTCGTGGTCGGGCTTTGAGTCTTACTCAATTTTACACCTTGTAACACAGGCAAGAACTCTTTCTTTGACTGTTCCATTTTGAACTACTTCAAAATCTTGTCAAGGTGTGTACTCATTGAAAAAACTTATCAAGCGTCTTGATATATCTCTATAGATCTTGATGCTCAATATGTAAGCAGCTTCACCGAGGTCTTTCTTTGAAAAACTCCTTTCAAATACTCCTTTATGCTTTCCAGAAAATTCTATATTATTTACGATCAACAATATGTCATTCACATATATTTATCAAAAATGTTGTAGTGCTCCCACTCACTTTCTTGTAAATACAGGCTTTACCAAGAAGTTCAGATAAAACTATATGCTTTGATCAACTCATCAAAGCATATATTCCAACTCCGAGATGCTTGCACCAGTCCATAGATGGATCGCTGGAGCTTGCACATTTTGATAGCACCTTTAGGATCGACAAAACTGTCTGGTTGCATCATATACAACTCTTCTTTAAGAAATCCATTAAGGAATGTAGTTTTGACATCCATTTGCCAGATTTCATAAAATGTGGCAATTTGCTAACATGATTCGGACAGACTTAAGCATCGCTACGAGTGCGAAAATCTCATTGTAGTCAACACCTTGAACTTTGTCAAAAACATTTTCGACAAGTCTAGCTTTGTAGATAGTAACACTACTATCGCGTCATCTTCCTCTTGAAGATCCATTTATTTTCTATGGCTTGTCGATCATCAGGCAAGTCAACCAACGTCCACACTTTGTTCTCATACATGGATCCCATCTCAGATTTCATGGCCTCAAGCCATTTCACGGAATCTGGGCTCATCATCACTTCCTCATACTTCGAAGGTTCGTCATGGTCAAGTAACATGACCTCTAGAACAGGATTACGTACCACTCTGGGGCGGATCTCACTCTGGTTGACCTACGAGGTTCGGTAGTAACTTGATATGAAGTTACATGATCATCATCATTAGCTTCCTCACTAATTGGTGTAGGAGTCACAGGAACAGATTTCTATGATGAACTACTTTCCAATAAGGGAGCAGGTATAGTTACCTCATCAAGTTCTACTTTCCTCTCACTCACTTCTTTCGAGAGAAACTCCTTCTCTAGAAAGGATCCATTCTTAGCAACGAATGTCTTGCCTTCGTATCTGTGATAGAAGGTGTACCCAACTGTCACCTTTGGGTATCCTATGAAGACACATTTCTCCGATTTGGGTTTGAACTTATCAGGATGAAACTTTTTCACATAAGCATCGCAACCCCAAACTTTAAGAAACGACAACTTTGGTTTCTTGCCAAACCACTGTTCATATGGTGTCGTCTCAACAGATTTAGATGGTGCCCTTTTTAATGTGAATGCAACAGTCTCTAATGCATAACCCCAAAACGATAGTGGTAAATCGGTAAGAAAAATCATAGATTGCACTATATCCAATAAAGTACGGTTATGACGTTCGGACACACCATTATGGTGTGGTGTTCCAGGTGGCATGAGTTTGTGAAACTATTCCACATTGTTTTGATTGAAGGACAAACTCGTAACTCAAATATTTATCTTTATGATCAGATCGTAGAAACTTTATTTTCTTGTTACGATGATTCTCTAATTCACTCTGAAATTCTTTGAACTTTTCAAATGTTTCAGACTTATGTTTCATCAAGTAGATATACCCGTATCTGCTCAAATCATCTGTGAAGGTCAGAAAACAATGATACCCGCCGTGAGCCTCAACACTCATTGGACCGCTTACATCGGTATGTATTATTTCCAACAAGTCAGTGGCTCGCTCCATTGTTCCGGAGAACGGAGTCTTAGTCATCTTGCCCATGAGGCATGGTTCGCAAGCATCAAGTGATTCCAAAAGCCCATCAGCATGAAGTTTCTTCATGCGCTTTACACCAATATGACCTAAACGGCGATTGCCACAAATAAGTTGCACTATCATTATTAACTTTGCGTCTTTTGACTTCAATATTATGAATATGTGTATCACTACAATCGAGATCCAGCAAACCATTTTCATTGGGTGTATGACCATAGAAGGTTTTATTCATGTAAACAGAACAACAATTATTCTCTAATTTAAATGAATAACCGTATTGCAATAAACATGATCAAATCATATTCATGCTCAACGCAAACACCAAATAACATTTATTTAGGTTCAACACTAATCCCGAAAGTATAGAGAGTGTGCGACGATGATCATATCAATCTTGGAACTGCTTCCAACACACATCGTCACTTCACCCTTAACTAGTTTCTGTTCATTCTACAACTCCTGTTTCGAGTTACTATTCTTAGCAACTGAACTAGTATCAAATACCGTGGGGTTGCTATAAACACTAGTAAAGTACACATCAATAACATGTATATCAAATATACCTTTGTTCACTTTGCCATCTTTCTTATCCGCCAAATACTTGGGGCAGTTCCGCTTCTAGTGACTAGTCCCTTTGTAGTAGAAGCACTTAGTCTCAGGCTTAGGTCCAGATTTGGGCTTCTTCACTTGAGCGGCAACTTGCTTGCCGTTCTTCTTGAAGTTCCCCTTCTTACCTTTGCCCTTTTCTTGAAACTAGTGGTCTTGTTAACCATCAACACTTGATGCTTTTCTTGATTTCTACCTTCATCGATTTCAGCATCACGAAGAGCTTGGGAATCGTTTCCGTTATCCTTTCATATTATAGTTCATCACGAAGTTCTAGCAACTTGGTGATAGTGACTAGAAAACTCTGTCAATCACTATCTTATCTGGAAGATTAACTCCCACTTGATTCAAGTGATTGTAGTACTCAGACAATCTGAGCACATGCTTACTGGTTGAGCTATTCTCCTCCATCTTGTAGGCAAAGTAATGTCAGAGGTCTCATACCTCTCGACACGGGCATGAGTATGAAATACCAATTTCAACTCTTGGAACATCTTATATGCTCCATGACGTTCAAAACATTTTCGAAGTCCCGGTTCTAAGCCGTAAAGCATGGTGCACTAAACTATCAAGTAGTTATCATACCGAGCTTTTGTCAAAACGTTCAAAACGTCTGCATCTGCTCCTGCAATAGTTCTATCACCTAACGGTGCATCAAGGACATAATACTTCTGTGCAGCAATGAGGATAATCCTCAGATCACGGAGCTAGTCCGCATCTTTGCTACTAACATCTTTCAACTTATTTTTCTCTAAGAACATATCAAAAATAAAACAGGGGAGCTAAACGCGAGCTATTAATCTACAACATAGATATGCTAATACTACCAGGACTAGGTTCATGATAAATTAAAGTTCAATTAATCATATTACTTAAGAACTCCCACTTAGATAGACATCCCTCTAATCATCTAAGTGATCACGTGATCCAAATCAACTAAACCATGTCCGATCATCACGTGAGATGGAGTAGTTTTCAATGGTGAACATCACTATGTTGATCATATCTACTATATGATTCACGCTCGACCTTTCGGTCTTAGTGTTCCGAGGCCATATCTGCATATGCTAGGCTCGTCAAGTTTAACCGAGTATTCTGCGTGTGTAAAACTGTCTTACACCCATTGTAGATGAACGTTGAGCTTATCACACCCGATCATCACGTGGTGTCTCGGCACGCATTTAACTTTGGCAACGGTGCATACTCAGGGAGAACACTTTTACCTTGAAATTTAGTAAGGGATCATCTTATAAAGCTACCGCCGAACTAAGCAAAGTAAGATGTATAAAAGATAAACATCACATGCTATCATAATATGTGACATGATATGGCCATCATCATTTTGTGCTTCTGATCTCCATCTCCAAAGTACTGTCATGATCTCCATTACCGGCATGACACTATGATCTCCATCATCTTGATCTTTTATCAACGTGTCGTCACATGGTCGTCTCACCAGCTATTGCTTTTGCATCTATTGCTATCGCATAGCGATAAAGTAAAGCAATTACATAGCACTTGCATCTTATGCAAATAAAGAGACAACCATAAGGCTCCTGCCAGTAGCCGATAACTTTAACAAAACATGATCATCTCATACGACAATTCATATTTCATCATGTCTTGACCATATCATATCACAACATGCCCTGCAAAAACAAGTTAGACGTCCTCTACTTTGTTGTTGCAAGTTTTACGTGGCTGCTACGGGCTGAGCAAGAACCGTTCTTACCTACGCATCAAAACCACAATGATAGTTCGTCAAGTTAGTGTTGTTTTAACCTTCACAAGGACCGGACGTAGCCACACTTGGTTCAACAAAAGTGGGAGAAACTGACACCCGCAAGCCACCTGTGTGCAAAGAACGTCGGTAGAACCAGTCCCGCGTAAGCGTACGCGTAATGTCGGTCCAGGCCGCTTCATCCAACAATACCGCCGAACCAAAGTATGACATGCTGGTAAGCAGTATGACTTGTATCGCCCACAACTCACTTGTGTTCTACTCGTGCATATAACATCTACGCATAAACCTGGCTCGGATACCACTGTTGGGGAACGTAGTAATTTCAAAAAATTTCCTACGCACACACAAGATCATGGTGATGCATAGCAACGAGAGGGGAGAGTGTTGTCCATGTACCCTCGTAGACCGAAAGCAGAAGCATTAGAACAACGCGGTTGATGTAGTCGTACGTCTTCACGATCCAAGTACCGAACGCATAGCACCTCCGAGTTTAGCACACGTTCAGCTCGATGACATCCCACGAACTCCGATCCAGCAGAGCTTTGAGGGAGAGTTCCGTCAGCACGACGGCGTGATGACGGTGATGATGATGCTACCGACACAAGGCTTCGCCTAAGCACCGCTACGATATGACCGAGGTGGATTATCGTGGGAGGGGGGCACCGCACGCGGCTAAAAGATCAATGATCAACTTGTGTCTAGATGATAGAGGCAAAGGTGTCCCGTCTTTCGATGAGATGTTGGTTTTCGCTTTGGAGGAAGTCGACTTTGACGATCCGACCATTTAACGCGGCGAGGACGCCGCGCTTTAGCAATCGCTAAACCAACTCCGAGAGGTTATTGACCACGCCGGAGCACGATCAACCTGACCACGAGGGTCTGTTTCCTGCGAGCAAACGAAGAACAAGCAAGAAACTGAGATAGCAATCTGGATATTGCGAATATAAGATGAAAGCTTTATTGATCAAGGTGGGGTTCTGTGACGCCTTTGTCTGGTCGTTGAACACAAACGAAGTACGCGAAGTTGCAGCTATGGCGAACTTTTAATCTAAACAAAATCCAAAGTCCAAACGACGCCCTAAGGGCTATATATATGGAGGAAGAGGAGGGAATTTCGTGGCCCTTGAGGGAGGGGTCCGAAACCAACCCTAACTCTTGTTTCCCCACACATACGGACTCTAAAAACAGCCTATACTTAAGTATTTCGAAATTACATGGGCCCGGCCCAATAATAAGGTGACGCAGCACCTAGAATAGCCTATGGACGAATATTATGAAGTGGCATCTTGTATATTTCGTCCAAGGCCTCATGCTCTCATTAGGGTGGCTTCAAAGTCCTGGAATCATCACTTGTAACTCCGTTCTTGTTCCCCTTGCACATGCCAACATCTCCGTGCTTGAACTTGCTCCAAGGTTCATCTTTCTTGTCCATGGTAGGCCCTTCATTTGTAAGCAAAACAAATGTATCCAATTTAGGCAGCATCATATTCTCATGAACATTGGAATCGTTACCAAGAAACGAAAGTACCGATAATTCAATTGGCGTGCATGAGCTCTAGTAATTGGTCCAAGATGTATAGCGGCAGGGCTGTGGGTGTAACAATGGTATTGATGTCCTCATCATCCTCCCTTCTTGAAATGAAGTCGTCCTCGACGGAAGATCATCTTCCTCACCCAAATAAGGCTTCAAATCTGCAATGTTAAAAGTGGGACTAACCCCAAAATCTGCAGGCAGCTCAAGTTTATATGCATTATCATTTATTTTCTCTAACACCTTAAATGGACCATCAAAGACGTGGCATTAGCTTTGATTTGCGCAAATTAGGAAACCTATCCTTACGCAAATGTAACCAAACAAGATCTCCGGTGCAAAGACAACATGTTTTCTACCCTTATCTCCGCAAGTTTATATTTAGCATTCATACGCTCAATGTTTTCCTTAGTTAACTCATGCATTTTTAAAATCAATTCAGCACGTTCTTTAGCATCAAAATTAACCTTCTCCGAAGATGGAAGAGGCAACAAATCAATAGGTGCACGAGGTAGGAAGCCATACACAATTTCAAAAAGGCACATCTTAGTAGTAGAATGCAATGAACGATTATAAGCAAATTCAATATGAGGCAAGCATTCTTCCCACATTTTCTTATTATTCTTCAAAACAGCCCTAAGCATAGTAGACAATGTTCTATTGACTACTTCAGTTTGTCCATCGGTTTGGGGGTGACAAGTAGTACTAAAAAGCAGTTTAGTCCCCAACTTAGCCCATAAACATCTCCAAAAGTGGCTAAGAAATTTAGTATCACGATCTGAAACAATAGTATTTGGCACACCATGCAAGCTTAATAATTTCACGAAAAGAACAAATCAGCAACATTAACAGCATCATCGCTGTTATGACATGGTATAAAGTGTGCCATTTTGGAGAATCTATCCACGACAACAAATATGCTATCCCTCCCCTTCTTCGTTCGAGGTAAACCTAAAACAAAGTCCATAGATATATCCTCCCAAGGAACACTAGGTACAGGCAAAGGCATATATAAACCATGAGGATTGAGTCGTGACTTAGCTTTTTGACATGTAGTGCAGCGAGCAACAGAACGCTCAACATCCCGTCTCATCTTTGGCCAAAAGAAATGTGTAGCAAGTATATCCTCCGTCTTCTTCACGCCAAAGTGTCCCATTAATCCTCCTCCATGCGCCTCCTGCAACAACAAAAGACGAACAGAGCTAGCAGGAATGCATAGCTTGTTAGCACGGAACACAAAACCATCATTAATAACGAACTTGTTCCATGTTCTTCCTTCTTTACAATTCTGCATTACATCTTTAAAATCAGCATCATGCACATATTGATCTTTGATGGTCTCTAAACCAAATATTTTGAAGTCAAGTTGTGAAAGCATAGTATAGCTTATTTAGACAAAGCATCAAGAATAACATTTTCTTTACCCTTCTTGTGTTTAATGACATAAGGGGAAGTCTCAATGAATTCAACCCATTTAGCATGTCTACGATTCAGTTTAGCTTGACTTTTAATATGTTTCAAAGATTCATGATCAGAATGTATAACAAATTCTTTGGGCCATAAATAATGTTGCCATGTCTCTAAAGTCCTAACAAGAGCATATAATTCTTTGTCATAAGTAGAATAGTTCAGACTAGGCCCACTCAATTTTTCAGAGAAAAGTATGCAACAGGTTTGCCATCTTGTAATAACACACCTCCTAATCCAATTCCACTAGCATCACATTCAAGCTCAAAAGTCTTATTAAAGTCAGGAAGTTGGAGTAAAGGAGCATGTGTCAACTTATCTTTCAATACCGTGAAGGCTTCTTTCTGTGCGGTACCCCAAACAAAAGGCACATCCTTCTTTGTAAGCTCATTGAGAGGTGCAGCAATGGTGCTAAAGTCTCTCACAAAACGCCTATAGAAACCAGCGAGTCCAAGAAAACTCCTCACTTGTGTGACCGCTTTGGGCTGCGGCCAACTCTCAATAGCTTCAATCTTGGCTTTATCAACTTCAATTCCTGTGGTGTAACAACATAGCCAAGAAAAGATACTCGGTCGGTGCAAAAGGTGCACTTCCCAAGGTTACCAAACAAACGCGTGCATCACGTAGAGCATTAAAAACAGCACGTAAATGTTCCAAATGTTCTTCCAAAGATTTGCTATAAATCAAGATATCATCAAAATAGACTACCACAAATCGTCCAATGAAAGCACGTAAAACTTCGCTCATTAGTCTCATGAAAGTACTAGGTGCATTAGTTAACCCAAAAGGCATGACTAACCACTCATATAAACCAAACTTAGTTTTAAATGCTGTTTTCCATTCATCTCCCAATTTCATACGAATTTGATGGTATCCACTACGCAAATCAACTTTGGAGAATATTGTAGAGCCACTCAATTCATCAAGCATATCATCTAGCCTAGGAATAGGATGACGATAACGAATAGTAATATTATTAATGCCTCTACAATCAACACACATACGCGACGTACCATCCTTTTTAGGCACTAGTATAATAGGAACAGCACAAGGACTAAGAGATTCGTGTATATAACCTTTGTCGAGCAGCTCCTGTACTTGACGCATAATCTCCTTCGTCTCCTCTGGATTGGTACGGTATGGTGCACGGTTGTGTAGCGGCCTTGTTAATCGGGAATTAAGTCAATTTGATGCTCAATCCCTCGAATAGGTGGTAATCCGGTGGCACGCCTTGTGGGAAGACGTCCCGAACTCCTGCAAAATGTTAGTGACAGTAGGGGCAAAGAGGAAGGCACGTCCTCGAATGAAAATAATGCCTCTTTGCACACAAAAGCATAGCAAACAGATTTGCTAGAATCTAGCTCCTCAATATCAGATTTGGTGGCAAGTAAACATGCACTTTTCGGTTTAATTTCAGAAGCAACATTAGATGGTTTATTATTAGGCTTCATTTGTTGCTCAAATTCTTTTGCCACAATCTGATTTTCACTCTTATTTTTCTCCTGTTTTGCTTTATTAGCTCTATTAATAGCATCTTTCAAAATTGAATCAGAGTCATAGGAAGCAAAGTAATATTTTTATCCTTGTGAACAAGAGTATACTGATTGTTTCTACCATGGTGTACAGAATTTTTATCAAATTGCCATGGTCTACCAAGTAATAAGGAACATGCTTGCATAGGTACCACATCACAATCAACATAATCAAAGCATATGTAGAGATACTAAAATACACACGAACAAAGACGTGTTACCTTAACCTTGCCGCTGTTGTTGAACCATTGGATGTAGTAAGGATGTGGATGTGGTCTTGTGGTGAGAGAAAGCTTCTCCACCATATCCATGCTAGCCAAGTTGTTGCAGCTCCCTCCATCTATGATGACGCTTGAATAGAACGTTCCTTCACAACTCCCTTTGTATGGAACAAGTTATGCCTCCGATTGTGCTCAGCTTGTGTAACCTGCACACTCAAAACACGTTGAGCAACTAAACATTCATACCACAAGATCTTCAGCAGCCATGTATTGCGTCTCATGATCGTAATCATCTCCACCATGTTCTTCATGTGTAATAAGAGCCAAAGTCTCTTCATCATAGTCACTAGCGGACTCATACCCACCATCCTCGTGAGCAATCATCACACGCTGAGATTGGCATTCTCTCGGCAAAATGTCCTCTTCCCTTACAACGACGACAAATAATATCACTTGTGTGCCCTGTTGACGCCATGGAAGAAGAAGAGCTCTGTGTAGGCCAGGCAGGTGCGCTCTTGGCGAGATGGTGGTTGTGCTCGCTTTCTTGTATCACGGTTGGAGGTGGCAGCCGACGGAGGTGCCGTGTAGTAGAACGTGTGGAAGTAGATGATGCACGTGGTGTCCATGATGAAGGTCGACCTGCAGAAAAAGTTAGTCCGCGCCAACGCCTGTCGATCCTGCACTTCACGCTCAGCTTTACAAGCAAGATGGAATAATCGAGTGATATTAGTATAATCCTTGTAGTCTAGAATGGTCTGAATATCTCTATTTAATCCACCTAGAAAACGTGCAAGCATAGCTTCATTCTCCTCAACAATACCACATCTAATCAAGCCAGTTTGTAATTCCCGATAATATTCTTCTACCGAATTTTTCCTTGTCTTAAGCGCTGCAATTTTTGAAGTAATTCACGTTGATAATATGGTGGAACCCAACGAGCACGCATAGCAGTTTTCAAAGCAGCCCAAGTAGCTGGAACAGGATATAATCTACAATGTTCAGACCACCAAACACATGCAAAGCTAGTGAAAGCACAAACAAGCGGGGAACACGTCTCTCCTCGGGATATTGTAAACATGTAAATCGTTGTTCAGTTTCTAACTCCCAAGTAAGATATATATCAGAACATATCTACCCTCAAATGGTGGAATATTCAACTTCAATTTAGGGAGATGGTCATGATCTCGCACTGAGGGGAGCCCTAACATTGCCATTATTTGCATGTGGACGACCGGGTGGTTGTGGTGCCGGTGGTTGTGGTGCTGGTGGTTGCACGTAGTTAAGTTGATCAACCTCATCCTCGTACTCTCTCACATAATCATCCTCCCCACATCAGCAGCAGGAGCCACGAAGTATCAACAAAGAGCACCAGCAGCTTGGCCAGTGAAGAGGGACACGGCTCGCTTCGGCGGAGGGTTGCTTCAGCGATGTGGAGGTAGTCGTTGTTGTTGTTGTAGAGGTGCATTAGGTGCAGCCGGTGGTGGTGGTGGTAGACGCTACGAGCAATTCATTAAACTTGTTATCGAGCTTTGTTTCAAACGCCTTCTCAATGCCATCTATCTTCTCCATGGCCTCTTCAAATCTATTTAGAACATCTTCCACCTGCCCACTCATCATTTGTTGAAACTTATCATGTAGCGCTTTGTTTGTCATGTTCTCCCAGTCGGTCTAAATCGGCTTGTGATCCTGCCATGGTTAGCAGCAATAGAAACACACAAGAATATGATTCGACAGACTACTAGGAAGTGGTGGTGGTGGTGTGGTGGACAGTCACAAATCCGTCAAGCAAATCTCAAATTCTTACCAGTTCTTACCCAACAGCAGGCGGTGATCGGCAACCGATGTAGTCAAAACTCTCAAAGCTTGGATAGAGCGATTACCAGGGAGAGTCAAACGCATGATGTAGATGTATGTGGAGCTGGGAAGGCTTATAATATGGTAGCTAAAAGGGTCAGCAATAATCAATTCAGAGATGCAAAGTTGAATGAACGCTCAACGACGGTGATCAGGTCTTTGGTCCTAGGCTAGACCGTGCTAGAGACGCGAGCCTAGAACACTAACAAAATCACGGCGCTGCACGGAAACAACGGAAAAGCACACTGGATTTTTTTCGCTTTTTTTTTGCGCTTTTTTTTTTTTGTGTGCGAAAAATCACTATAATGGCGAGTGTCTCAAAACTCTTCCTGTGTCAAACCGACAGGATGGGCACGGAATTTTTTCGACCAATTTTTTTTCGATCGTCAGGACCCAAAAACTGGAAACGGGTCAAAAAAACTTTCTATAATGGCGACTGTCTCAATACGCTTAGAAACACCTAAAAATAGGATAGCCAGAAATTTTTTTGACAAGTGCGGTTTCGGAAAATTTTGGGCCTAAACGGAGGGTGGTTTCCAGGAAACACGAATCGGAAACTAGATGGATCTCGAAAACAAACCTAATATGAGAAGAACTCGGATTGGTGGTGGATATATGGTGGTGGTATATGGCAGCGGTGGTGGTATATGGTAGCGGTGGTGGTATATGGAGACGGATTGGTGGTAGATGGTCGGCGATGATGATGGTGCGGCGGCGGCGTGACAACTTATGACCGTAACTTCGAAACTCTAAAAGACTAGACTCTAAGACCGGCAACTTGACACGACGATGCAACCGCAAATTCAACACAGCAAAAACCCTAAAAAGATTATGCGAAGGCTCAGATTGGTTCGGATATGATGAACTAACCCTAATTTTTTTGTGTGGCTTTTTCGTGGACTTTAGGTATGAAGAACAGACTCGATCTAATCTATTTAAAAACTGTAAAATCTCACCGAGCACCCTGAAAATCTGATACCACTTGATAGAGGCAAAGGTGTCCCGTCTTTCGATGAGATGTTGGTTTTCGCTTTGGAGAAAGTCGACTTTGACGATCTGACTACGAACGTGCGAGGACGCCGCTACTAGCAATCGCTAAACCAACTCCGAGAGGTTATTGACCACGCCGAGCACGATCAACCTGACCACGAGGGTCTCTGCTTTCCTGCGAGCAAACGAAGAACAAGCAAGAAACTGAGATTGCAATCTGGATATTGCGAATATAAGATGAAAGCTTTATTGATCAAGGTGGGGTTCTGTGGACGCCTTTGTCCGGTCGTTGAACACAAACGGCACGCGAAGTTGCAGCTATGGCGAACTTTTAATCTAAACAAAACCCAAAGTCTAAACGACGCCCTAAGGGCTGTATATATGGAGGAAGAGGAGGGAATTTCGTGGCCCTTGAGGGAGGGGTCCGAAACCAACCCTAACTCTTGTTTCCCCACACATACGGACTCTAAAATAGCCTATACTTAAGTATTTCGAAATTACATGGGCCCGCCCAATAATAAAGTGACGCAGCACCTAGAATAGCCTATGGACGAATATTATGAAGTGGCATCTTGTATATTTCGTCCAAGGCCTCATGCTCTCATTAGGGTGGCTTCAAAGTCCTGGAATCATCACTTGTAACTCCGTTCTTGTTCCCCTTCCGCATGCCAACATCTCCAGGCTTGAACTTGCTCCAAGGTTCATCTTTCTTGTCCATGGTAGGCCCTTCATTTGTAAGCAAAACAAATGTATCCAATTTAGGCAGCATCATATTCTCATGAACATTGGAATCGTTACCAAGAAACGAAAGTACTGATAATTCAATTGGCGTCTTGCGAGCTCTAGTAATTGGTCCAGTATGTATAGCAGCAGGGGCTGTGGGTGTAACAATGGTATTGATGTCCTCATCACTAGAGGTGCCCCCTGCACCAGTATATAAAGGAGGAAGGGGGAGGCCGGCCGGCCCCTTGTGGCGCGCCAGGAGGAGGAGTCCTCCTCCTAGTAGGAGTAGGACTCCCCTCTTTCCTACTCCTACTAGGAGGGGGAAAGGAAGGGGGAGAGGGAGAAGGAAAGGGGGCGCCCCCCCCCCCTCCTCTCCTAGTCCAATTCAGACTAGAGGGGGAGGGGCATGCGGCCTGCCCTAGGCCAGCCCTCTCTCTCTCCACTAAGGCCCATAAGGCCCATTATTTCTCCGGGGGGGGGGGGGTTCTGGTAACCCTCCGACACTCCGGTTTTCTCCAAAACCACCCGGAACACTTCCGGTGTCCGAATATATTCGTCCAATATATCGATCTTTACGTCTTGACCATTTCGAGACTCCTCGTCACGTCCGTGATCATATCTGGGACTCTTAACTACCTTCAGTGCATCAAAACACAAAAACTCATAATACCGATCGTCACCGAACTTTAAGCGTGCGGACCCTACGGGTTCGAGAACTATGTAGACATGACCGAGACACGTCTCCGGTCAATAACCAATAGCGGAACCTGGATGCTCATATTGGCTCCTACATATTCTACGAAGATCTTTATCGGTCAAACCGCATAACAACATACGTAGTTCCCTTTGTCATCGGTATGTTACTTGCCCGAGATTCGATCGTCGGTATCTCAATACCTAGTTCAATCTCGTTACCGGCAAGTCTCTTTACTCGTTCCGTAATGCATCATCCCGTAACTAACTCATTAATCACATTGCTTGCAAGGCTTATAGTGATGTGCATTACCGAGAGGGCCCAGAGACACCCTCCGACAATCGGAGTGACAAATCCTAATCTCGAAATACGCCAACTCCACAAGTACCCTCGGAGACACCTGTAGAGCACCTTTATAATCATCCAGTTATGTTGTGACGTTTGGTAGCACACAAAGTGTTCCTCTGGTAAACGGGAGTTGTATAATCTCATAGTCATAGGAACATGTATAAGTCATGAAGAAAGCAATAGCAACATATTAAACGATCGAGTGCTAAGCTAACGGAATGGGTCAAGTCAATCACATCATTCTCCTAATGATGTGATCCCGTTAATCAAATGACAACTCATGTCAATGGCTAGGAAACTCAACCATCTTCGATTAACGAGCTAGTCAAGTAGAGGCATACTAGTGACAATATGGTTGTCTATGTATTCACACATGTATTACGTTTCCGGTTAATACAATTCTAGCATGAATAATAAACATTTATCATGATATGAGGAAATAAATAATAACTTTATTATTGCCTCTAGGGCATATTTCCTTCAGTACCTTGAGATGCTCGAGCGCGACGCCGAGGACGAGCAGTGCGAGGCCGAGGAGGAGGCACGCCAGGCCGCAGCGGCACAGGCGGTAGCACATCCCGCGCCGGCACTGCCCGCACCGGCACTGCCCACGCCCGACATGAACGCCCTCTGGAACATGGCGTTCCCCTGGGCTGGCCCGACGCCGACACTCATCGACCTCACGGACCCCAAGGACGACGATGACGACGTCTAGGGCAGCGCGTCGCGTCATAGTTTAGTTTGTTTTTATTTTTCTTAAATGCAAATGTGGACGCATGGACTGTCGCCAGCCTTCGTCACCGGCTTTAATGTTTATTTAATGTTGTTTTTATTTTAAATATGCATGCATTCTTTTTTTTCTAGCGCCATCAAAATGGGTCGGGCCAGCGTTGGGCGCACGTGCCAACCCAAACGCAGAAGAGGACGTTCATGTCCGCCTGGCCGACCCAAACGAACAAAAAACAGACAAAATCGCCCCGTTTGGGTCGGCCCGTTGGAGTTGCTCTTATTGCATGTTACCCCTCCTTGGAGAAAAAGGCAAGAGAGAGAGAATAAAAACTGCAGCTCACAAGTTTTAGGAAGAGAATATTTTTTTAAGGGAAGGCCATCATGGTAAGCTTTATTAATCTAAGGAAGGAAATACATCGTCTATGAGATTGGATACCAGACAGCCCGGAGGCTCATCCGTCCAACTCATCGAAGTCTTATTACAAACACAAAATTTAGCTAGCGCATGCACCGCTTGATTACTCGAACGAAAACAATGTCTAAAGACGACCTTCCCGATCAATGATGCCACATCCACACACTCCGCAAATAGTGTCGGCTGCATCACACCACCTGGACTGACCATCACAGAAATTGATTTCATTTTGGGAATCTGATTCAGCTTCCACTCGAGGGAGCCCTAAAGAATTTGCAAAAATAAGCCCATCTCACACAGCCGTTGCTTCAGCTGTCACCACATCCGCCACATGGGGGATATACCTACACTGAGCAGCTAGGAAATTCCCATTAGCATCCCTAATTACAGCTGTTGTAGCTCCCACTCCTTCATCAACAAAGAAAGCAGCATCCACATTTACCTTCACAAATCTGGGTTCTGGTTTACACCATCTCTATTCCCTATTTCCTCTTTCTTTGGTATTGGCCTCGTGATAATTATTAGCGATAGTACTGACATATGCCACCTCATAGGTGGTGGTGGAGTACCATCATGAGTGAGGTGACGCCTAATCCACCAGAGATACCAGGCACCCACAAGCAGCACTTGTTTGATGTTCAGAGTTGGTTTAATTGTCAATTGCACATCAGGCTGTAATAGTAAGTGCTCCATGATGACCGAGCCTGATCTATCAATACGTTTGGCCTCCTCCACAATTTCTGTGATGCCTAGATTCTTCCATAACTCCTTGGCGTGATAACAGTCAAATAGCAAATGGCGTATATCCTCTGCATCCTGATGACATATTGGGCAAGCTCCATCTGTACCGATATGCCGACTAGTGAGTATTGATTTTAGCGGCAGAATTCCATGGAGAACACGCCAACAAAATATATGTACTTTACGTGGGACATTTAGTTTCCACATCATGCTCCAAACTTCCGGTGTACTCGAGCCACACGGATGTGCCATTACATTTGCATTGGCCTAGAAAGATCGAATCCACTGCACCTTGTACGCGGATCTAACCGAGAAGCAACCATTGCTATCCGGATTCCAGGCTATGAAATCATCAAAGGCGCCAACATTCAGCGGTATTTGCAGGATCCGTCTTACATCCACAGGGTTAAAGATAGCAAGCACCAAATCTTCATCCCACGCGTCAGTTGTGGGGTTGATAAGATCGCTTACCATGGACAGTACAATTTGGCCTCGACCTAATATAATCCTCCTATCCGGGCTAGATGGGATCCACGGGTCGTTCCATATGTTCACATTCTCTCCTGATCCTATCCCTCAAATATAACCCAGTTTAAAGGTTTCAAGTCCCTTCACAATACTTTGCCATGTAAAAGATGATCCATTCTTCAATGTAGCTTCAAGTAGACTCACATGGGGAAAGTACTTAGCCTTCAGTACTTTTGCACATAAAGAATCTGGATTGGTAATAAGCCTCCAGCACTGTTTTGACAACATTGCCAAATTAAAGGAGTATAAATCCATGAATCCCATATCTCCCTCTCTTTTTGGATAACAAAGTTTCCACCGTGTGATCTCCTTGCAGAGCCTTTAGGTAAGCTGAAGACAGACATAGCAAAAACTGAGATAGCCTGAGCCACAGATTTTAACGGGATTTCTTTCCCACCAGAAGAGAGTTGCTTCTCTATCCATCCCTTCAGTCTTTTCTTAATTCTTTCATAAAAGTGCCTGAAACAGTCACTCATATCTGCTCCTACCATAGCTTGGCTTGTTGTGACTAGTCGTTCGTTAAAAATATTAGTAGAATGCCCGTGCGTTGCTACGGGCTATGATGCATGAAGAAATGAAACAAATGGTTAAGGTCGTCTTGAAGGTCAAAACTCATTTATCCCTCATACGTACATTTCTGGCTCAGACGTCCGGACATGTTCGGACGTTGGGACATCAAATGGGCGCCCGTCGCGGTGATTGCCTTCTCGCCATTGGTGCCGACCGCTCGAGGTCGCCACCACCACTCACCACTCACCACTCGTAGTCTCCGCCAGCTCCCCGTCGCCTCTTGCGCAACGTGCGCGCGCTGGTCGACGACTGCCCCTCCCGCTCACTGTCCTTGGACTGGTCAAATAAGGCGTGCCTAGAGCTAATGGCAAAGTGCAGTTATGCAGTAGATCCTTATACAGTAGCTAATTATTTAAAGCTTCAGCCAGGCATTTGATCTTTCAGCAATTTTTGTGCTCTGGATATGCTCTGTTGCCATGATGAAAGCAGGATCCATGTATATCAGTGAGAACTTGTTGTAGTTCCATATGAACGAATGAAATGTTGTGATTTGGAATCATTTTCTTCTATCATTTGGTACAAATCAGCTGGTTAATCTTAGAAAAAGATCAACCGCATGTACAGCCGTCCCATACAGCCGTGCGTGACCCTTTGATTATCTCCATCTTCCCATCCTACTCACGCAATAGGCAAACACCCCGTACCCTTCCTCTCACATCACACACTCTTCCACTCGACCCGCACTCAAAGCGTCCAAAGACGTTCGCCATCATTCTAGCACAAAAATAAGCCTTCAAACAAGCCTTCACAGAACAGCGGACGGGCACCTGCCGTCGAAGCATGCATCATCAACTGTCGTCGAAGCACACCTTGTTGCCGTGGCCAGTCGAAGCATCACCGTGAAAGCATGCCTCACAGCATCGCGGTTGTTGTCAACGATGCCGTCGTCGTAACATGTCTCGTCGTCGTATTCGTTGAAGCACATGTCACAGCATTGCAATGTCCATCAATGCCATCGTCAAAGCGTCGGTGCGGCCGTTGAAGCATGCACCGCAACATTGCCACACATGTCAATGTCGTCGAATCATGTAGAGGTGAGATGAGTACCTGCGCGGCGGAGCGTCCCGTCGATTCTCTAAGACATGGATGCTCACGTCTCCGCTCCTCGTCGCAGCCTCGGCTTCCCCGCTGCGGAAGCTTACAACCGGTCGTGTCAGGCTGTGCTGCCAGATCTAGAAAGTTGTAGGGATTTTTTACTTGCGAGAGAAATGTGTGATGTAACCGAGCGTCTAGGTGAGACCTTTATGGCAGCAAGGAGGACGGTGGCGCGAGACAAACCAAGCGCCACACGATCACGACCGATCGGACGGCTTGTGAGGCAGATGACGGAAAAAAGAAACGAAGCATGCTTCCATGAGTGAATCATAATAAACAAGATATCTCATGTTCTTTCAAAGGAAACCAATATGATCATGGGTTCATGGTCAAGTCTCGGATTCCAATAGACCGAACAATAGTAAAGTCCAGACTGTTTATCTTCGGTTACCAAATCATTTTTCCCTGCTAGAATCTCAAAATTTGGAACTCTAAATTCATTTGAAATCACCTCAATTTAGTGGTGAAACAGCAAGGAAGTAATCTTCAATACTACTAATTGTAAAGCAAAAGAAGCCAATTCCAGTTATTGTTGCCAATACAGAGTAAGAATTGCTCGAGGGCACACACCTTGCAGTGGGTTGGCTGGCTACAACAAGGGATACATCCATGTGAAACTGATAAAACTGGAAAACTGCTGATCTATTTATTTTGAACCGGTCATTTAGCAGCATCGGTAAATGTTATCTTGTTTTGGACATTTTGAACTCTAACAGTAGTGACACAAGAAACAATTGTGGAAGATAAAACAATTGCGGACAGGACTTACTTGATATGCATCATGCATACCTTCCTTAGTAGCAAGTTCAGTGTAAGGTTTGAGAGAATGATAGTAAATTTTTGTTCTATTTTCATTGATTGTAAGCGTGCTTTCAGATTGCGTCGGACAAACACCAGCATCTTCCTCCTGCTTCCCCATCTCTATTTGCCACCATGCACATGATTAGTTTTATTTTTCCCAGGTGCACACTTAACCTTGGCAAGATGAAAAACATATTTAATATCAAACTGGTTTCGCTTTATTTCGAGCAGAAGGGAAATAATGGACACAATGTTCTAAAGTATTTGGTGCTGGTCACTACTATACAACATCTATACAAATGTTCCAAAATAATACTTTGCTTGTAGCAATTGATTTTTCTTCTGCACTTTGCAGTCACAACTAATTCTGGATATATTAACAATGCAAACTTGATAAATGAGTACAATAGGTTTATAGGGAGGGTAACTAACAGAAACAATTGTACTGTACACTACAAAAATATCTGTTCTCATGAAGAAATACATCAGTTGCGTTAATTACCAAATGAGGAAAATAGTTCATTCATACATCGAAAGCAATGCAACTGAAATTGGAGCACAAAGCACTACCAAACACTCATAGGAGGCAATTACTTTGCAAATAACTGTCAGTGCTCTTCAGCTTAAAAGAGCATAAGGTCCTACTCAAAAAACTTTTTGATTCAGAAGCTCATAGACTATTTGTTGTTCTACATTTACTGAAATAAAGAGAATTAATTAGCTAACGATAATGAGGCAAACAAAAGAGCTAGCCTATTACCTGGGTGCTCCTTGGAGAACATGCCCGAACAGCTCGGACATCCTTATATGCTCCTCACATGCCCAGACAAAGTAGGGATTGTGATTGGGTGGCCTTTTTTCTTCTCTTTTCTGTCCAGGACAATGACCGGACTCTCAAATGGGATGTTTGAGGGGTCCGATTGTAGATGCTCTTAATTACCGAAATAGAAAACAAATATAAGTTTCAGTGGCAAATGAATATTTTTCTACAGTTGGTATATATAACTATACTATTGTGTATAAATAGAACGGCCAGGTAACATGCCATATATTATTAGTCTAATGTGTGATGGCTGCTCAATCTATTTTCTGGTATCCAACATTGCAAATCATTTGGAGATCCAAAGGAGACAGATTCAACATCATATGTATTCAAAGTAACAATCAAAGATTATATGTGGTATTTAGGATATGGGTCAAGAACTTTACGTGCAACCTGAGATCAAAACTTATCAGCAGAGATAAAAACACCAATAGAGATTGCCATTTTTGGGAGGTTAGTTCCATCAAGCTTAATACGACATCATGCAGAATTTTGCAAAAGCTTTCTATTATTATAACAACATGTTAATCGAACATAATTTGGCAAAACCAATTCTGTGTATGAACATCAATAATAGACCATACCCGTAGTGAGTACGCATTAAACAAAGCATAGGCATATAAGTTATATGAGACTGACCTACAATCAAGAAGAGAAAATAGATATTATCCAACATCAGAGACCATCCCCACCACATCGATCAGACTTATGGCCGTGTAATCGATTGCCCACCACATCGATCAGACTTATGGCCATGTACTGATTGCCGAGGAGAGCTATGAATCCAGTATCCATGTATCAAAAAGGAAAATAAACAAGCTGAAACAAAAGCCTCCCTATCACCACCACTTGTATCACTGATCATTATATCTCCACGCTCATTGGTCGCTTGTAATTCAGCATACATAAACAAGAGCAGTACAACTAAAGAAAATAATTTTTTTTATTCCCAATATACATTCATACCGCTCTCAGCTAATGTGTAATTTACCCGATAATATATCATTTACATACGCATCACAAGGGAAACAAGCAGACAAAAGTTCAGGATAACAAATCAATTTTTGGCACAAAAAATAGCAATCTACTTGTATGCAAGCACTTGAATCAAGTTGTATCACCGTGTGAATGCATTGATATGTAGAACAGCGAGCAGCAAAAATAAATAATTGAGATGCAAGCCGGCAGGAGAGGGAGAGCTTTTTTTTTACTATGAGCGCCGTGGAGAGTTCATCAGCTGATTGTACTATGTGTCCACGGCTTCAATGTCTCTCCTGGTCCATCCATCATTGGGGCTGGTACTACCGGCCGGTGCCGCTCGCCATCACTGCAGCAATAATATCCTCGTGGAAGAAGCATGCAGTAGCACCAGTCCTCTCGTCGTGGTGGAGACCACAGCCACGACGCTGCTTCCTACGGTGGCCCTCGGCCCGGCTCTCCGCAGCACAGCCGCATCACGCGGCGGAGGAGGCCCCTAGCACCTGCCGCTGTCGGTGACCTCAACGACGTTGATGCGGCTCGACGCTCCGCCTGCACGCGCAAGCAGCAGCCTCGGCACGCTCACCGTCCACGACGACGGTGACCCGTGACGCCCGCACCCGCACGTTGCCCCCGACGAGACGGCGACCTTGGCTGCACCGACCCACTAGAGGCACGGCTAGCGCATAGTGCGCGCGGTGGCCCCCGGTGGCCCCCGGCCCCGACACCTTTGCTCCCGGCTGAGACGTGCCCGGCGCACGCGGCGGCCAGCGGTCTGCGTCGCGCGGTGTCGCTCCCCGGCACACGGGCGCGAGGGAGCGAGGCGGCCAGGTCCGACTGGCAGAGCCCCCTCGCGTGTGGGATGGCGGCGATGGGCAGCGGCGCCATGGACCCATGGTCGTGTGTGAAAGGGGTCGAAGCTGCTGGGAATTTCCTATTCGTGGAACGGGAGCCACGACAAGGGAATATATGTGGTGATTTGCGATGTACTCCCTCCGATCGGAATTACTTGTCGCGAAAATAGATGTATCTAGACGTATTTTAGTTCTAGATACATCCATTTCCGAGACAAGTAATTCTGAACGGAAGGAGTAGGAGTATTAGGAAAGTTCTGATTCCATCATGATGCAGGAGTGTTAGTAAATTGAATTTTTCCCCTTAAAGTCAGTTATTTGTTTCCTTAAAATTTGTTATTTGTTTCCTCTAACAAATTGTATTGATGAGATGGATCGCTTGATTTGGATAAGTTAGGAAAGTTAGGATCTGTCTCTTTTTGTACAATAGGGAAGTATTTGTTTACAAGAAAATAGTGAAGAAAAAGTAAACCGATCGAATGATGGGAAGGGAGATGAAAAAAACCAAACGAAACAAACCAGTTAAAAGTGGAGGGACTATTCAACCAACTCGTCCATTAGGAGTAGAGATATAAACCGATGAAGTGGAGGGAGAGGACGAAAAAAATCTATGGAAAAAAACCAGCAAAGGTGGGAAAAAAATCATGATAAGTGGGCCGAAAATTGATCGGCAGAGATTACCAACTGTTCTATTAGGAGTAGAGAAAAGAAGAAGAGCCAGCTCGTGCTCAGTTGAAGAGAAAAGAGAGGGCTCCAGATTCGTTTGTTCACTTAAAAAAAACGCTTGGTGGTTTTCAATTTCTGGCTGTTTTCTTGACGAAAATAAAGGAGAAGAAATAAAAGAAGAAAATGAGGACGTGGTGCTACTTGGAAAGGTTTCTAGTTCGTTAAGCAAGAGAAAGATACCAGATTCTTTTCCCCCTTTAAAGAAAACAGTGAAAGGATTTTATTGGATGTTTCCACGTGTGGGAGTTTTCTTTAGGAAAGAAGATAGAAGGCAAGTTCGTTTGACCGTAGCAGAATTAATCTATATTATCTTTTCCCTTAAAGAAAATCTATATTATCTTTCCTAGTTTGTTGGCAAAAGGATCTTAGTTGCCACGTTTGGAAATTGAAGAAAAAAATATCCTGATTGGCCATGCATGCATGCATGTTTGGAAAGCGAGATGAGAAAGAAAGGTAACTTTCAAAGGTGGGACGTGTGCATTGAAAATCTGGTGTACTAATTGCAAGTTTATTCTGTTGATATTTATTGCCTTTGGAAACCGATTTGCATAAGGAAAATTAGAGAGAAAAACTAGGAAAGGCAATTTTCATGCTGATTCTGGTGTGCATATTTTTGATTGGTGGACAAGTGGCATCTATCCATATCAAGAAAAGGGGTTGACTATATCACATCTAGATGTGATATAATACCTCACATCTAAGTATGACATCAACATTATTTGTGTTTCTTTTTGCTTGTTTATTTGTTTGTTTGTTGTGAAAAATGTAAGATGCGTGGTATGCATTACGTGTGCCCATGTTTGCGTGTGTGGCGCTCGCGTCTGGACTCCTGTGTGTTCTTTGTAGGGAGCACAATACTTCTGCTGCTACACTATCGCTACACTACTACATTGATCATGCAACGCACGTGTGGTGTGCTACAAAGCTCAACAACAGTACGTCGCACCATCTTTTTACTAGTACATCTACTCTCTATGTTCTGAAATAATTGTCTTTCTAGAGATTTCAACAAGTGACTACATACGGAGCAAAATGAGTGAATCTACACTCTAAAACATGTCTACATACATCCGTATGTTGTAGTCCATTTGAAATGGCTAGAAAGACAATTATTTCGGAACGGAGGGAGTATTTGCTAAGCGAGCAAGCTAAACTTGATTTAACTGTGACCATGTTTAATTTGTCCTTTTTCACCTTCTGGCACGGTAGCTCATCAGCTACAGTTTTTTCTGCTGCCTTTGTTGGGCATTGACTAACATCTCTAAATGTGCATCATTCTCAAAAGTAACTTCTAATTCTTGTTGAATATATGTACCATCTCAAAGTAAGTTTCTAATTAAAATTGTTACCACCTCTCAATCTGTATGCATCTCAAAAAATTCTAAAATGTTAAAAAAAATTAGAATCCATGAAATTTATCAATTTCTAAATATATTTTTAAATCATGAATTTTTTTCAAATCCATGAATATTTTTGAATTTGCCAACATTTTTGAACTCATGAATATTTTTCAAATTCAAGAACACTGTTGGAAATTTTGAACATCTTTTGAATTCACGCACACTTTTCAAGTTGGTGATTTATTTAATTCAGGAACATTTTTCAAACTCGGGAATATTTCCAAATTGAACAATTCGGGGACATTTTTTTCTGCTGCCTTGATGAACATTTTACAAAAATATATGATGCTTTTTTAAATGCGGTGAACAATTTAAAAGTCGCACGATGGAGGAAAAATAGATAAAAATAGACTAAACACTTTCACACGAAAAATATTTATGGACGAGGTGATTTAATTTTTTAAAATACATGATGCATTTTTTTAAACACGATGAACATTTAAAGGTCACGCGGTCGACAAAAATATAAAAAGGAAAACTAAAATGATCAAATTGTATATCGAGGGTGGACATGTAACTAGGTCGGTTTTGTTTCGGGTCAAGTGTAAAAAATGCACATGGGACAGGGCGAGTTGTGTGTCCTGGATGGACATGCAACTAGGTCGGTTGAGTTTGGGGTCAACGGTTGACATGCAACTGGTTCGGTGGGAGCTGCATGTTGAGGGTGGACATGCAACTGACTCGGTTGAGTTTCGGGTCAAGGATGGACATGAAATTAGGACAATTACGAGCCCAATTGCGAGTCGAGGGTGGACTTGCAACTAGGACAACTACAATTGAGTCTAAAGGGCCGGGAACAAAGTTATGTGTCGAGCGTGCACATGCAACTGGATCAAACTGGGTTCATAGCTGAGTTAAAAAAGGGACGAGCCTAGTTGCAAGTCGATGGTGGACTTGCAACTGGGACAATAACAAATTATGAGCCCAGTTGTGAGTCGAGTGTTGCAACTGAGACAACGATGAAACTATGAGCGCAGTTGCAAATCAAGGATGGACATGCAACTGGGACGAAACAAACTACGGGTCTAGTTGCGAGTCAAGGGCAGACTTGCAACTGGGATAACTACACGAAAACTACGATACCAGTTGCGAGTCAAGCGTAAACTTGCAACTGGGACAATAACAAGCTATAGGCCAAGGTGCGAGTCGAGCGTGGACTTTCAACTGGGATGAATAAACAAAACACATGACCAGTTGCGAGTTGAGGGTAGACTTGCAACTGGGATAATTATGAAACTACGAGATCAATTGCGAGTCAAGGGCCGACTTGCAACTGGGATGAAATAAACTATGGGCCTAGTTATGGGTCAAGGCTGGACTTGCAACTGTGATGAAAAACAAAAACACAGACTCCAGTTGCGATTCGAGGTTGGGCTTACAACTGGGACAACTAAAATCCCAATTGCATGTTGAGGATGGACTTACAACTGGGACAACTACAAAAGTACAAGCCCAGTTGCGAGTCAAGGGTCAACTTGCAACTGGGATGAAACAAACTACGAGCCAAGTTGCGAGTCAAGGGTGAACCTGCAACTGAGAAGAAACACAAAAACACATGGCGAGTTGCGAGACAAGGGTGTCCTTAGAGCTAGAATGAACCAAACTACGGGCCTAGTTGCTAGTCGAGAGTGGAATTGCATCTGGGACAACAACAAAACTATGGGCCCAGTTGTGAGTCGAGGGTGGACTTGAAACTAGTTTCATAGCTGAGATAAAAAATGGTTGAGCCTAGTTGCAAGTCGATAGTGGAGTTGCACCTGGGACAATAACAAACTACGAGCCAACTGCGAGTTGAAGGTTGCAATTGAGACCACTACGAAACTACTAGCTCGGTTGCAAGTCAAATGGAGGACTTGCAACTCGGATGAAACAAACTACAGGTCTAGTTGCAAGTCAAGGGTAGACTTGCAACTGGGACAACTACACAAAACTACGATACCATTTGCGAGTCAATGGTGAGCTTACAACTGGTACAATAACAAACTACAAGCAGAGTTGTGAGTTGATCGTGCACTTCCAAGTGGGATAAAAAAACATATGACCAGTTGCGAGTTGAGGGTGGACTTGCAACTAGGACAATTATGAAACTACGAGCCCAGTTACGATTCAAGGGTCGACATGCAACTGGGATGAAACAAACTATAGGCCTAGTTGCGAGCCAAAAGTGGACTTGCAACTGTGATGAAAAACAAAAACACAAGCTCGAGTCGCGATTTGAGGTTGGTCTTGCAACTGGGACAACTACAAGCCTAGTTGCATGTCGAGGGTGGACTTGTAACTAGGACAACTACAAAAATGCAAGCCCAATTGCGAGTCAAGGGTCGACTTGCAACTGAGATGAGACAAACTATGGGCCTAGTTGCGAGCCAAGGGTGACCACGCAATTCAGAAGAAAAACAAAAGCGCATGCTAAGTTGTGAGTCAAGGGTGGGCTTACAACTAGGATGAACGAAACTACATGCCTAGTTGCAAGTCGAGGGTGGGCCTGCAACCGGGACAACAACAAAACTATGGGCCTAGTTGCGAGTCAAGGATGGACTTAGAACTAGGGCAACTATGAAACTACGAGCCTAGTTACAAGTCAAGGGTTCCAATTGGGATAAAACAAACTACGGGCCTAGTTTGTGAGTTAATAGGGAACTTGCAACTAGGGCAAAGGGTCAAGGACAAGTTGCATGTCAAGGGTGTACTTGCAAATGGATCAAATTGAAATCATAAATAGATAAAAAGGGGGTCAAGCCAAGTTACAAATCGATGGTGGACTTGTAACTAGGCCAATAATAATAAACTAAGAGCCCAGTTGCGTGTCGAGAATGGATTTGCAACTGGGACAACTACAAGCGCATTTGTGAGTCGAGGGTGAACTCTACAAATTCTTCACCGGAAATAAAAATGCACAAAAATGAACCAAAAATGAACGGGTTTGCGCCCCCCTCCAACGAGGACATACATGAGACCATGTGAAAAGAAACACGAGAATGCACCAACACAAAACAAAAACGGGGCATACACGAGTAAACAGGACAAGCCGAGCACACATAGTCGAGTTTGTGCGAACATTAAAGCAAACAAATCAGACCTTTATAGACTTAGATGAGACATCACTAAATCTCATCTAGATGAGATTTAGCAAATCCAAAAAAAAAATATAGTTACGCTCTCCCCTAGCTACACAGTCAATCGTAAAATAAACAAAAATAGGGAATGAAAAGACATGTGACCGTCCACAAAAAACAACCTACAAAATGAACCTAATATACGAACATAAAATGGCCCACTAAAAAAACATATCAGGACTTACTGCTTCACGGGGACAAACAAAAAATGCGAACAAATAACGAGCACAACTCATAAGCACATATATATGTAACAGTATATGAGTTAGATGAGACATTGTTTAATTCTCATCTAGATGATAATTACCAAAACCAATGGGAGACGGGATCTCAAATCACATCGTGAAACGGCCAAGGAAAGGCGCATAAGCAAGTGGACCGACAAGTAGACACCACACACACAACGCGACATGGGACGCGCGCGACAAACAACCTACTATCAAGATTTGCATGATATTTAGAGAAAACAGATGGCAGAGTGAGAAAAAAATCATGATTTTTTTAAAAAAAGAAAAAAATGAAAAATATAATTAAAATACAAAAATCATGAACTTAAAATAGTTCATAAGTTGAAACAAATAATGAAACATAAAAGAGAAAAAGAAAAGGAAAAGAAAAGAACACACCACACACCAGCCCATATAGTAACATGACAAGACTACAACCAAACAAAAAAGATACCTCAGCCCATATGAGCGAGCGCAGGGTTGATCTCAATAAAAAAAAAGGAAAAAGAGCGATCGCAGCTGCCTAGCGAAACGCACGCAACGAGACAAAGCGTTGCATGAGAACACAAATCCTTAAAGTTTTTATCAAACGGCTTAAAAATTAGATGTGAGATACTATTTCACATCTAGATGTGAAATAGCAAACTTGTTAAGAAAAAGGAGCAGATTCATTTAGGAAGAAGTGGAGTTCCAAAAAAAATACTAATCTGATTTTGGCTGGTTTGGAAAGCAGATTTTGGGAAGCAAACAAAGGAGATAATACATGCTAGTCATTTTTATTTGGAGAGAAGAGCAACGGGGATCCTTGTCTTTGCGTGGATCATTTGTGTCTTAGGCTCGCATCTTCAGTACAGTGCCTACGGCCAACACTTGACCACTTTGAACCAATTTTCAAGCTGGCATTAATTAACGTGGTTGTAGCATTTTTTTCCACATATATAAAGCCAACTCAGCTCCAAATATTTCTACACCGTTTATATATACGTTCACTTGGCAATCGCTTTACCCAACTTTTGGAGTTACTTGACACCGCTGGTTGCCGATCACCGCCTGCTGCATGGTAATAACTTGTAAGACTTTGATTTTTGCTCTACTATGAGCGTTTTACCACCACATCCAAGTAGTTCATAGAAACATTATTCTTGGATTTTGTTTCTTGTTTCTACTAATCATGACAGGTTCCAGAGTCGGTTGGGCTTCATCAATCGTGGTAGACGTGCCATCACCTTAGAAAATACAGTCACCATCACAAGAGGTACAAAGACGTCTGAATACGCACAAACAGGTTCTTATTTCCATGCCACCTTTTAATGGTCGTTTTAAGCCTGATTTATATATTGAATGAGAGTTCGAAATGAATGCTATATTTGCTTCCCATAAATTTTCTGAACATCAAAAAGTTAAGGCCGCCGTTGGTACTTTGACTGGTTTTGCAATTGTTTGGTGGAGTGAACATTGTCGGTTATACCCTGATTATGTACCTAATACTTGGGATGATTGATGTAGGGCGGAACCCTACGTGGATGATCTTTCATGTTGGAGCGGATCCTACGGGGAATCACGAAGAACACGCGGAAGAACAAGAAGGAAACACGGAGGAAACGAGAGAGAAATCACTAAACCGACAAGGGATCAATCACACAAATGCTAGATCACCGATCACATGGAGTGGCACAAGATTCAAGATCAACAAAGGAAAGATACAAACGGTAGTCGTTCTTCTCCGTGAGGAGGCCTTGATGGGGTCCACCCTAGAAGGGGGTCTTGAATCCGCTTGGGGGATCTTCTCCGTAGAGGTCCTGATCTCCGAGGAGAAGTAGCCAAGTGGATGAGCAAAGGCTCTCACACAAGAATATGAGCTAATCCAATGCTAACCCTAGAAAGAGGAAGGGGATGAAGTATATATAGTCTCGGGGGCGAAGGGGTACATGAGACAAGTCCCGGATACACTGCACGCAGGCAGGAGGCCGGACGTCCGGGCGTCGGGCCGGATGTCCGGACCTTCGCGAGGCGCCGGATGTCCGGGCTACCCGGCCGAATGTCCGAGCTGTGGCGTCTGTTTCTGCCGAATCGGGTGAGGGGCGCCGGATTTCCGGGCTTCAGGCCCGATATCCGGGCTGGGGGCCGGATGTCCGGGCTTGGACGCCGGATGTCCGGGCCCTGTAGGCTTGGCCAGTTGGCTGATTCCTTGGTAGATGCTCCAGGGGCGGATGTCCGGCCATGGCGGATGTCCGGGGCCCGGAAGGTGATCTTGCCCGTCTCCGTTGGTTCTCTTCATCCATGGACTTGGTGGCTTGTTCATCTTCACGTGCATCCCGGAGGTTCCCTTGACACCTAATCATGCATAGCATATCGGACTTAGGTAGTAGCCATGTCTCGAGTGGATCATATGTGATATCAATAAGGAAGGAGGTCACCTCGTTCTCGAGAGCTCTAGTTCTAGCTCGTGTCATGGGTCCTCTTGGCTCTTGATGAGACGGTTGTGGATGCATGGGGTGATCGTGGGATGCTCCGCATCATCTCCCCCCCCCCTTGGGAGAGATCCGACCTCGGATCAAAAGCTTCATCTCCATGGAATGGTGCGAGGTCCTTGACGTTGAAGATGTCGCTCACGTTGTATTTGTCTCGAGGTAGGTCGATCTTGTAAGCGTTGTCATTGTAGCGTGCTAGCACCTTGAAAGGTCCATCGGCTCGAGGGAGAAGCTTGGACTTGCGTTCTTTGGGGAAGCGGTCCTTGCGAAGGTGTAGCCACACTAGATCACCAATGTTGAAGACGATGGGTTGCTTGTTGGCGTTGAGCTTGTTTGCTTGACGTTGTACTTGGCGCTCAATGGTGTGCCTTGTATCTTCGTGCATCTTCTTGATGTAGCTTGCTCGTTCACTTGCATCCATGTTGGTGCGCTCTTGGAGAGGAAGTGGTAGAATGTCCAATGGGGACAACGGGTTGAAACCGTAGACGACCTCGAAGGGGACTTGCGGTAGTTGAATGTCTTGCACGATTGTAGGCGCATTTCGGCGATGGGTAGACATGCTTCCCACTCCTTGATGTTCTTCTTGATCAAGACACGAAGTAGAGTGGATAGTGTGCGGTTCGTCACCTCCGTTTGGCCGTTGGTTTGAGGATGGTATGCCGAGGAGAACAAGAGCTTGATTCCGAGCTTGGCGCATAGGGTCTTCCAAAAGTAACTCAAGAACTTGACGTCACGATCGGAAACGATTGTCTTTGGTATGCCATTGAGTCGCAAGGTTTCCCTACAAAAGAGATTTGCAACATGTGAAGCATCGTCTATCTTGTTGCAAGGTATGAAATGTGCCATCTTAGAAAATCTATCCACAACAACAAACACGGAATCCTTGCCATTTTGAGTCCTAGGCAAACCAAGTACAAAATCCATACTAATGTCTTCCCATGGTTGATAGGGAATAGGAAGAGGCATGTAAAGACCATGAGATTGAGCTTTAGACTTAGCTTTGCGACATGTATAGCATCGGTTGGTGAAGCGTGAGACGTCATGAACATCTTGGGCCAAAAGTAGTTGTTGGAGAGCGTGGCGAATGTCTTGTCGCGTCCAAAGTGTCCCATGAGTCCGGCTCCATGAGCCTCTTGCAAAAGGAGCAAACGAAGAGAAGACTCGAATGCAAAGTTTGTTAGCTCTCATAAGATAACCATCCTTGATGTAATATTGTTCCCAAGACGTGTCGCCAAACACTTAGCATAAGGAGAAGCAAAAGATGGATCATGCTCATACAAGTCTTTTATATGCTCAAAACCAATAACATTCAACTCAAGTTGAGTGACAAGCATGCATATGCGTGAAAGCGCGTCGGCAACTACATTTTCTTTACTCTTAATGTACTTGATCACATAAGGAAAAGATTCAATGAATTCACTCCATTTGGCATGACGCTTGTTTAACTTAGTTTGTCCTTTTAAGTACTTAAGCGTTTCATGATCGGTATGGATGACAAACTCATGAGGTCTAAGATAATGTTCCCAAACATGTAGCACACGCACTAAAGCATACAATTCTTTGTCATAGATGGGATAATTAAGTTGAGCACCGGATAGTTTTTCACTAAAATAAGCAATGGCTCGTTTTTCTTGCATCAAAACTCCGCCAATTCGGTACCACTTGCATCACAATGAACCTCAAAAGTTTTGTCAAAATTGGGCAAAGCAAGAATCGGAGCATGAGTAAGCAAAGACTTGAGCTCATCAAAAGCGGTTGATTGCAAAGTTCCCCAAACAAAGGGAGTATTCTTCTTACTCAAGGCATGCAAAGGAGCGGCAATTGTGCTAAAATCTTTCACAAAGCTGACGATAAAACCCGCAAGACCAAGAAAACTTCGCACTTGTTGCAAATTGGTTGGTTGGGGCCAAGTTTTAATTGCTTGAATTTTAGATTCATCAACATGGACACCCTTTGAGGATACTACAAAACCCAAGAAAACCACTTTGTCAACTCCAAAAGTGCATTTTGTCAAGTTTGCATAAAGGCTTTCCTTGTAAGAGTTTGCAACACAGATTTTACATGATTGATGTGCTCTTTCATGGTTTTGCTAAACACAAGAATATCGTCGAAGTAAACCACAACAAAGACTCCAATATGAGGACGAAGCACATGATGCATAAGACGCACAAAAGTACCGGAGCTTCCGAAAGACCCATAGGCATCACTAACCATTCATATAAACCAAATTTGGTTTTGAAAGCAGTTTTCCATTCATCACCCTCTTGTATGCGGATTTGATAATAGCCACTTTTAAGATCAATTTTTGAGAAAAAGTTGGCTCCACTAAGTTCATCAAGCATGTCATCTAAGCGAGGAATGGGATGCCTATATCGAACGGTAATAGCATTGATAGGTCTACAATCGGAACACAAGCGGAAACTTCCATCGGGCTTAGGCACAAGAATAACCGGAACGGCACAAGGGCTTAGGCTTTCACGTACATGGCCGTTGTCGATGAATTGTTGTACTTGCCGTTGAATCTCCTTGGTTTCTTCGGGATTGACTCGGTATGGAGCTTTGTTTGGTAGAGGCGCTCCGGGGATGAGGTCGATTCGATGCTCAATGCCTCGAAGAGGAGGTAGACCCGGAGGTAGCTCATCGGGAAAAACATCTTGAAATTCTTGCAAAAGAGATTGAAACACCAAAGGTAGCTCGTGAATGGTGTTAGTTTTTGGTTCTCCATCCTTGCACACAAGGACAAAGTGCATCACACTCGATGGGTTCTCACACACTTCTCTCATCTCACTTTTGGTGGCAAATAGAATGAGGTTTTTCTCTCTAGGCGAAGAGTCGCTCAAATTTGTCTTGTGGCTCTCACTCACTTTTGGGTGGATCACTTTCTCACTCTTTTCTCTATGATGTGTGGCTTGCTTGTCGGCTATCACTTGAGTAGGAGACATAGGTCGTAGCACATATTCCTTCCCTTTCATCTTGAAGCTATAGTGATTGGTGCGCCCATTGTGGATGACACCACGGTCGAATTGCCATGGTCCACCTAGAAGTAGGTGGCAAATGGTCATTGGGACCACATCACATTCCAACGATGTCTTCATAAGCACCAATTTTGAAGGAGACTTGGACCGTATGCTCGACTCGTATAATGCCGAGTCACTTAGCCATTGAACCTTGTAGGGTGCGGGTGCTTCCTCTTTACCAATTGGAGCTTGGAGCATAGTTCTTCACTTGCCAAGTTGTGGCAACTACCTCCATTGATGATGACCTTGATGGACCGTCCATTGATGCCGGCTTTTGTGTGGAAGATGTGGCATCGTTGGTCTTCTTCTTGTTGATGTTGAAGAGTCAAGACCTTGGAGACAACGAGAGCGGGGCTCGAATCCTCATCACAAAAGACTTGATCATCTTCATCTTCGTTCACTCGCCGGTGCATGGCCACTTGCTCAAGAGCTTCTATCTCCTCTTCACTCATGGAGTCATATGTGCCATCGTCGTTGAGGATCATGGTGCGCTTGTTGGTGCATTCAGATGACTTGTGGCCTCGGCACCGCAAGTGAAACACTTGAAGGAGCTTGTCTTGATGGTCTCATCGGTCGGAGTAGAGGATGAAGCACGCGGCTTGAGGTTGCTTGTAGTAGGAGGAGGATGACTTGAACTTGTCGAAGTCTTCTTGTAACTTGACTTGTCGTCGTTTCTTGAAGAAAGTTTGGTTGATGTAGATGTTAGAGGAGTCGTTGAAGCTTGGTTGTTGGAGAAGCCATAGGTCTTGGATGAGTACTTGGCGTACTTGAAGTCATCTTGCACTTGGCGTTCCGCCTTTGTAGCTTGATGCACGAGCTCAATGAGGGTTGAGTATGGTTGGAAGTCGACGATCTTCTTGATGGGATGATTGAGTCCATTCAAGAAACGTGCCATAGTTTGCTCATCATCTTCCTTGACATTGGCTCGAATCATGGCTATCTCCATTTCCTTGTAATATTCTTCAACACTCTTTGTTCCTTGCTTGAGTAGTTGGAGTTTCTTGAAGAGGTCGCGGTTGTAGTAGGTTGGCACAAAGCGTGCTCGCATGACATCCTTCATTTGAGCCCAAGTGGTGATTGGAGGTTCACCTCTTGCTTGTCGTCGCTCAATGATTTGTTCCCACCATATGAGCACATAGTCTTGGAACTCAAGTGATGCCATAGCAATTTTCTTCGCTTCATCGTAGTTGTGCAACCGGAAGATTTTGTCAACCTTCAATGCCCATGAGAGGTAGTCTTCGGGGTCATTGCTTCCATTGAACTTGGGCATGGTGAATTTTAGCTTTCCGTAGCGTTGCTCTTCATTGTGTTGTTGGCGATGTTGATGATGACGTCCTTGACGTGGATTGTAATCGTCTTGATGTTGCTCTTGGCGCGGAGGAAGACCATGATCAACTTGCCCTTGTTGAACTTGAGGTTCGGGTGGAGCTTGACGAGCTTGTGGAGGGGCTTGAGGAACTTGACGTTGTACATGAGGTTGGTAGTTCCTCTCTTGGATTTCTTCTCGAAGGGCTTCCTCTTGATTGCGCCGTTCGCGATTGCGGTTGGTGAAGGCTCTACTTGATTCTTGAAGGGCACGTTGCGCCTCAAGAGCTTGCGCCTCACGTTGTTGTTGTTGAAGACGTTGAGCCTTGGCGTCTTGTTCGTCTTGGTGAAGACGTGCTCGTTCTTCCTCTTGTTGGCGACGAAGACGTTGTCGTTCTTGAGCTTGAGCAAAAGCTTCTTGGTTTGATTGAGGACGAGAAACTTGATCATCAACTTGCTCTTGTGAATGCTTGTCATGTAGCGGGTTGCGAGATGCGTGATGGTCTTGACGAGCGACACGACAAAGAGTGTTCGAAGTAGGTGTACTTGAGTCGTAGAAGGTGTCGTTGGAGTGTCGACTCGAGCGGCTCCGTCTTGATGATGAAGAAGTTGAATGATGCTGGTTTCTCATCAAAGCGCGGATCTCGTCCATTCTTGCATCGTTCTCTTGCTTGTGAGCGTCAAACTTGTTGTCGAAGTAGTCTCTTGTACGTTGCTCGGAGAGTCGCAAGTCGGTGGCGAGGTTGTCGATGCGGTCGCTCATTGCTTGTTGTTCTTGGTGCAACGCTCGTTGTGCACCAAAGAGGTGGCTCTTGGTGACGTATGATGACATGTCATCGTCTTGCTCGATGAAGAGTGGGTTGGTAGAGGTACTTGGCCTATCCATCATTCCAAGCAAAATGTGAGTGGTAGAACGGAAAAGAACTTATACCAATGTACCTTTGACCGATGTTGAAGATGAATCAAGTTCACTCAAATGCGGACAATGAAATAGCACTCTTGGTACCGATTCTTGTCGGTTCTCACACCTACACAAATAAAAGTTTATGGTGGAGCTCGGTTAGGATGGTGGCATAAAATTTGATGCAATTGTAAGTGAGACTCAATAATGTTGGAAATGATTCACAAATTTGCAAATGCAACAAGTAGACCAATAGCAAGATATGGTACACGGAAACACACACGCAAATAGATAATATGGGGTTATGCAACCAAGGATGAGCCAAAATGTGGAATTCACCAAGATGCTCTTGTTGCACAACACTAGAGAGACGCTAGCACGATTGCACAATAGGCGGATACGAACTTGTGCACAACCTACTAAGCAAAAATGCAACGACTTCTATCCCAAGTATGCTATATGTATGGTGTTTCGATGTGTTGATCCAAGATGATCAAGTATGACAATCTTAATGTTTTATGATGCTATGGTTCTTGCTCATAAGCTCTTTGCTTATCTTTCTCTCTTTGCTTAAAAGCTTGATTGGCTCTTTCTCTTTTGAGCTCTTTTCTCATGCAAAACTTCACGAACCAAGATAGCAATTATGTATGCGATGACAACTTTGTGACACACAAGTTGATGCTAAGATACGCACCACTTTGGTATGGTATGTATGCTATGGAGTATGATCACTAATGTGCACAAGTCACGTTGCCGGCAATACTCAATGGCTAGTCTCGATGGGTAAGCAATGCAAAAGATGGGCTATGATGGGTATCAATGCAATTGCAAGTAATGACAAAGGTGTCGACGATGTTACCGCCCCTTGGCGAAGATGAGCGGTGGTGATGTTGATGTTGAACCGTACCTAGATAGCCGAAACACAAAAGGATACGGAAACCCCAACTCAAATTCTCAAGGCAAAATTTGGCAACATTGCCGGAATTGGTAGTGGGAAAGGCTATGGTGGTGTTATGCGGAAGTGGTGGAGGTATATGGGAGTGTATGTGGGCACGGGACAAAATTTGGCGAAAGTTAGGCGGTGAACGGGGTGGTGGATGGGGATTGATGCTGCCAGGAGCCGGATTTCCGGGCTGGAAGCCGGATGTCCGAGGCGCCGGATGTCCGGGCTGGTCGGGCCGGATGTCCGGGATGCCGGATGTCCGGGATGCCGGATGTCCGGGCTGTTCGGGCCGGATGTCCGGGCTCGATGAACACCGCGTGGAGAGGTCAAAATCCGGTCAAAATTTGGGCGATTTTGTGGACGGAAATTGTGGAAATGGTGGGGGAAATCTAGATCTACCTGCAACACACGAAATCCATGGATCAAATCCAACAAAACTTCATCACACTAACAAATCACAAAAAAAAATTGGGGCTATTTTTTTTGTGGAGAATTTTCGGAATTAGGACAAAACAACAAAATCAAGCTAGAACAAGGGGGGTAGGGGCTCCAAAACGTGATCAACGTGGCTCATGATACCATAGATGATGTAGGGCGGAACCCTACGTGGATGATCTTTCACGTTGGAGCGGATCCCACGGGAATCACGAAGAACACGCGGAAGAACAAGAGGGAAACACGGAGGAAACGAGAGAGAAATCACTAAACCGACAAGGGATCAATCACACAAATGCTAGATCACCGATCACATGGAGTGGCATAAGATTCAAGATCAACAAAGGAAAGATACAAACGGTAGTCGTTCTTCTCCGTGAGGAGGCCTTGATGGGGTCCACCCTAGAAGGGGGTCTTGAATCCGCTTGGGGGATCTTCTCCGTAGAGGTCATGATCTCCGAGGAGAAGTAGCCAAGTGGATGAGCAAAGGCTCTCACACAAGAATATGAGCTAATCCAATGCTAACCCTAGAAAGAGGAAGGGGATGAAGTATATATAGTCTCGGGGGCGAAGGGTACATGGGACAAGTCCGGATACCTGACGCAGTAGGGAGGCCGGACGTCCGGGCGTCGGGCGGATGTCCTTTTCGCGAGGCGCCGGATGTCCGCTACCGGCGGATGTCCGGCTATGGCGTCTGTTTCGCGAATCGGGTGAGGGCGCCGGATTTCGGGCTTCAGGCGGATATCCGGCTGGGTCGGATGTCCGGGCTTGGGCGCCGGATGTCACAGCCTGTAGGCTTGGCCGCTTTGGCTGATTCCTTGGTAGATGCTCCAGGGGCCGGATGTCCGGGGCCATGGCCGGATGTCCGGGGCCTGGAAGGTGATCTTGCCCGTCTCCGTTGGTTCTGTTCATCCATGGACTTGGTGGCTTGTTCATCTTCACGTGCATCCTCGGGAGGTTCCCCTTGACACCTAATCATGCATAGCATATCGGACTTAGGTAGTAGCCATGTCTCGAGTGGATCATATGTGATATCAATAAGGAAGGAGGTCACCTCGTTCTCGAGAGCTCTAGTTCTAGCTCGTGTCATGGGTCCTCTTGGCTCTTGATGAGACGGTTGTGGATGCATGGGGATGATCGTGGGATGCTCCGCATCAATGATTTAAAACTTGTCATGAGAGATAGATTCGTCGATGTTTATTATACTCGTGGCTTGCTTAAAAAACTACAACATTTAAAACAAGGTAGTGACACCATAACAAAATATTATCATGATTTACAAACTACCTTGTTGCACTTCTTTTTAGAGGAAACTGGAGATGATTTTATGGATAGATTTTGGGGCGGATTAAACCGTGATATTCAGGAGATACTAATTCATGAAGACGGTTATCCTATGGACCGTTTGTTTCGTCTTGCTTGCAAAGCTGAACAGGAAATAAAACAACGTGTTGCCCCAAAGGAGAACAAGCGCAAGGAGCACATTCCAAGTGATGATATGATTGTTCCTTCCGCCGCTAGGCGTACTATGATAACCACATCCATTTGTGTGAGGACTACATCACCGCCACCACGTGACACATCACCTTCGAGAGTGCCTACATCATCTGAGTCGATCATAATAGGTAATGACAAAGGTACGGATCTTCCACCTCCACATGAGTATGATGCATGCATTGTCAATTTAAATACACCATGCAATGAGCTACCCACTACTTTGATCACATCAGTTATTTTAAAGGTGTATGTTGATGATTTGACTTTGCCATGTGATCAAACAATTTTGAGTGAACCCATTGAATTAACTATTGATGCAAAAGAATCATGTGAATCAGAGAATAAATCATATTTGGATCAAATACGTTTGAAAATAATTGTGACAATGTTTAATCATTTTGATATGACCTTTAATCTTGGTGATGGTTCATTAATGTTGGGATGGTTTAATGATAAGCATTATCAATCTTTTGATATGAATAATAGCTTCATTTATATGTGCAAACTGAGTTGCAATATTTTCATGCCTTTGACTTCTTGTGATAATATGTTGTTTTTTATTTCACAACCTTTGAAGGGTGCTCTTGTATAACCGTGTCACATGTGCTCCAACTGAGATCAGTAAAAATGGATGACATATACATATACAACGTGTACACCTTGTCTCTTTTGTTAGCCGCATTTCAGACTAAGCAACGCCGAGGACGGCTTTGTTTTCTAGAAGGGGAGGATGATGAGGACATGGCTACCACAATTACACCCATATCCCTTGCTGTTTTACCTCTTGGAACAATTGCTAGAGCTCGCATAGGCCAATTAAATTATCAGGTACTTTCGTTTCTTTTTAATGTTTCTAGTGTTCATGAGAATATAATGTTGCCTAACTTAGATACATTTGTGTTGCTTGCAATTGAAGGGCCTAGCACGGACAAGAAGGATGAACATTGGATCATCGTCAAGCATGGAGATGAAGGTGTGTGCGAAGAGAACAAGAACGGAGGTTCAAGTGGAGATTTCTGGACTTTGAACCCACCATGATGACATACAAGAAGATGGACGAAATATACAAGATGGCCTTTCCTAAATTTCGTCCATAGCTTATTATTGGTGTTGTACCACCTTATTTTGGGCCAGACCCATGTAGGCTATTTTTAGAGTCCATATTGTAGGGGAAACGAACCAGGAGGTATTTTAGTCCCACCTTGCCAAGGGTGCACGAAATCCCCTCTCTTTTCCCCTACAAATATAGCCCTTAAGGCATCGTTCAGACTTGGGTTTTATTTAGTTAAAAGTTAGCCATTGCTGCAACTTCGTGTACTTCGTTTGTGTCCAATGACTAGATCAAGACCGCTTTTAGAATCTGAGTTTTATCAATACTTCATCTATATTCACAATATTCAGATTACATTATCATATTCTTGCTTGTTCTTTGATTGCGTGCCGGAATAGACCTTCGTGGTCAGGCTGATCGTGCTTCCAGCATCGTTGATAACCTCAAGAGATTGGTTTAGCGATTGCTAAGGCGCAACGCCGTGCACGTTTGTAGTCGGATCATCAAAGTCGGCTCCAGCAAATCGATAGTTATCATCTCATCGAATGATCGAGACCCTCGCCTCTATCAATATCTGCATTCCAAGATTAGCACAATATGTTTTGAAGAGGTTGCTCATGAACTGAGAGCCATTGTCAGTGATGATACGGTTGGGGACCCCGAAGTAGCTCACGAGGCTCTTGACGAACTTGACGGCCGAGCCAGCTGGGATGGTTCGCACGGGCTCCACCTCTGCCCATTTGGTGAACTTGTCGATGGCGACGTAGAGGTAGCGGTAGCCCTCGGCCACTCGGGGGAACGGGCCCAGGATATCCAGCCCCCAGACCACGAACTGCCATGAGAGCGGGATGGTCTGGAGGCCCTGAGCGGGCTGGTGGATCTGATTGGCATGGAACTGACAGGCCTCACAGGATCGCACCAGCTCGGTAGCATCGTTGAGCACAGTGGGCCAGTAGAACCACTCCGGAATGCCTTGCCCATGAGGGTGCGCGATGAAGAATGGTTCTCGCAGTCCCTGCCATGGATGTCAGCCAGCAACTCGCACCCTTGCTTCTTGGTGATGCACCGCAGCGAGACGTCGTTTGGGTGCCTTCAGTAGAGCTCGTTGTCTTGCAAGCAGTAAGTAGTGGCCTGACGGGTCACGCGTTCTGCATCTTCCTCCTTCTCTGGCAGGGTGCCTCATAGAAGATATGCCTTGAACTCTTCGGACCATCACCCCTCATGAGGCTCGAGCGCCAGGAGCAGGCGGGATCCGGAGGTCGGACCGCAGGCCGGGGCGCCCGTGGAGGGGGCCAGGGGCGCCTCCTCCCGAAGCAGCATAGGGCCTGTAGTGGGGGGTCTACCGATGACTTGAAGGGCCGTTCCTCCAAGACGCCAGGTTTCTGGGGCTTGCCTCGGGACGCTCTCTTGGCGATGTCGTCCGCCTCCTTGTTCGTGCCACGCGGGACGTGCTGCAATTCTAAACCCAAGAATCGTTTTTCAATCTTGCGTACCTCTTCTAGGTAAGCCTCCACGTGCTCGTCCTTAGTCTTGTATTCCTTGTTGGAGAAGTTGACGAGAAGCTGAGAATCGCCCTTGATGGTGACGATCAGGCCCTCATATTCCGTGATGTTGTTGGAGACCTTCTCACCATGCTAAAAGCAGAGCTGCACGGCATAGTATAGCTTGTCCTGGGTCGGCGAGATGAGCACGGCCCCAGCCCCTGCGCCCTGGCGCGCGAATGTGTCGTCAAGTACATGACCCATCCATCGGATGCCTCGTCTCCGGGCATGAGGGAGCGATCCTCACCCACCCCCCGGTCAAGAGCATCAGTCCACTCCGCCACAAAGTCAGCGAGGGCCGTGCCCTTGATGACCCTGGTGGTGTTGAACTCCAGCTGGAACGCCTGCGGCTCGATGTTCCACTCGGTAACCCTCCCCGCGGCATTGGGGCTATGGAGCACCTTCTCCAGGGGGTACGCGGAGACGACCTTGATCGGATGGCCATGGAAGTAAGTGGTGTCACAGTTTCCTGGAGGCGATGAGGAGCACGAGCAGGAGCTTCTGCGGCATGGGGTAGCGCGCGCATGCATCACACAACACCGTGCTGACAAAGTACATAAGGAGCTCTGAAGGATATATGCCTTAGAGGAAATAATAAAGTTTTCATTTATATTTCCTTATATCTTGATAAATGTTTATTATTCATGCTAGAATTGTATTAACCGGAAACTTAGTACATGTGTGAATACATAGACAAACTAGAGTGTCCCTAGTATGCCTCTACTTGACTAGCTCGTTAATCAAAGATGGTTAAGTTTCCTGACCATAGACATGTGTTGTCATTTGATGAACATGATTACATCATTAGGAGAATGATGTGATGGACAAGACCCATCCGTTAGCTTAGCATGTTGATCGTTCAATTTTATTGTTATTGCTTTCTTCATGATTTATACATATTCTTTTGACTATGAGATTATGCAACTCCCGAATAATGGAGGAACACCTTGTGTGCTATTGTTGTAGGGTGGAGACCCTGAGCGTAGTTCTTTCATGAATTGAAGGGGAATCCACGAAGAATGTGAAGAACACGAAGAACAAGAGGGGAAATCACAAGAGGAAAACACTCAAGAACAAGTCCAATCACACATCCACGAGATTCACAATCACATAAGATCCACAAAGGTACAAGGACAACAAAGGGAAAGATACAAGGTAAAGTTCGTCCCAAATCCAAAGGAGATGAGGTCTTGATGATCCTATGATGGGGATCCTTCACCAAGAGGAGGCCTTGATATCCACAAGAGGATCTTCTCCAAGAGGAGGGCTTGATCTCCTAGAGGAGCTTCTCCAAGAGGAGGTCTAAATCTCCAAGAGGAGGAAGATGAGCAAAGCTCTCTCTTTGTCTATCAAAATACTTTGCTAACCCTAAAAAACTGAGAGTATCACGGAATATATAGTCTAGGGGCAAAAGGGTATGGGCCTCGGTGGTAAGACGGGCTTTTTAGCCCAATTCGTAGCAAAACTGGGCCTATCGGACAGTCCGGTGGTAAGGACCAGATAGTCCGGTGAGGACAGATGCATTTTCGTGCGCCACCGGACTTTCCGGTAGTGCAATTTCAGTGTGATCGGACTGTCCGCTGTGGGGACCAGACTGTCCGGTAGTGCAATTTTTGCACACTTCCTTTTCTTCATCTTGACGCTTCCGGTCAGCTCTTAGGTCTTGGGGTCCTTCTGCTTGGCCTCCGGGAAGCTTCCTAGCTGCTTGGTGGCTGTTGCCCTCATACCTAATGATGCACAATGTTCCATGGTGAGGTAGCAACCGAGTCCAATGGGTATTCATGTAAATCTCGAAGAGGAGTGGGTTCACGTTAAGTCCGGTAGGTCCACTTGGGGCTTGAGGTGCTATGAAGCTGTACATGGAGATGACCGTAGGATGCTCCGCATCATCCCCTCCCCCTTGGGAAAGACCTGACCTCGGATCGAAAACCAAATCACCATGGCAAAGAGATGGCTTCGCCGTGTAGGAGTGGACGATCACCAAGTACTCATCATCTTCAAGCTCGGAAAGGGCACCCTCCAATGTCGCACCGTCTAGTGATTCTTTCAAAAGGAGCAAAGACAACAAACACTTGGAAAACAAATGTGGTTAGCGTTAGGGCAAAACCAAGCATTCTAGAGGTGATTCACCGCACAAGTGTCGTTATCAAGCATAGCATATGATTTGCCAAAGGATTGTGACATGGCATGTAAGCATATCAATCGAGCACAAGCAAAGATATCATGGGGACAAACATGTAAATGTGAGGTTGTGATGCAAACATGTTGGACAAGTGAATAAGCATCTACCTCAAGGTCATAGCAAACATGGGCAAAGCGCTCAATGAAAGGTCTATGGTAGGCATAGGAATCATTCACAACATCAAATAAAATGAAGTGTCTAAACACATGGGTCAAGTGCAAGACAATCCAAGCATAACGTGCATAGGGTGTAGTGAAGATAGTATGGCACTCAACACAATAGGAAGAGCAATTTTTCATCATGTGTTAGGCAATCATGTCAATCATGTAACAAGTAATGGGACATGGCATATGTAAAAAATGACATTGTTGCAACCAAACATATGATAGGAGCAAGTAATCCAAGAATTGGATGCAACACACAAGGCATATATATCATGATGCATGGAAATGTGTAAATGGCAAGGAGAAGCAAGATCTCTAACATGTGCGCAATGAAGGGGTCCAAGATGAAAAGTAAGTCTCATGGTGCAAGCAACACAAGTAGTATGATCCACAATATTCATGCTCATGGTTTTGGGTTTCTCGAAAGAGAATGATATCACATTGAAAGCGTGTCCTTGTGCATCCTTCACAATGCCGAAGCACAAGCAAGTGCGATGTAGAATCGTCGTGGTAGAAGGTGGTTTGCTATCAAGAGTTCGAATGGTCAACTCACGTGACGTGGAAGTCGACACAATGTCCAAGTATCCTACACATGCACAAAACAAAACAAAGAAAGTATGCGCATGGTAGATAAACACATCATCCATCGTGATGGTTCTCTTCTCTTGCACATAATCATTAGAAGCACAAGTGCATGAACAATATAATGCAACAATGGCTATATTCATGGCACTAGGTATTGTTGGGGAACATAGTAATTTCAAAAAAATTCCTACGCACACGCAAGATCATGGTGATGCATAGCAACGAGAGGGAAGAGTGTTGTCCACGTACCCTCGTAGACCAAAAGCGGAAGCGTTAGCACAACGCGGTTGATGTAGTGAATGCGTCTTCACGATCCAACCGATCAAGTACCGAACGTACGGCACCTCCGAGTTCAGCACACGTTCAGCCCGATGACATCCCTCGAACTCCGATCCAGCCGAGTGTTGAGGGAGAGTTTCATCAGCACGACGGCATGGTGATGATGTTGATGTTCTACCGACGCAGGGCTTCGCCTAAGCACCGCTACAGTATTATCGAGGTGGACTATGGTGGAGGGGGGCACCGCACACGGCTAAAAGATCAAATGATCAATTGTCGTGTCCATGGGGTGCCCCCCTGCCCCCGTATATAAAGGAGCAAGGGGGGTGCGGCCGGCCAGGGAGAGGGCGCGCCAGGAGGAGTCCTACTCCCACCGGGAGTAGGACTCCCCCCCTTTCCTAGTTGGAATAGGATTCGGGAGGGGGAAAGAGGATGGAGAGAAGGAAGGGGGGGAGGCGCCGCCCCCTCTCCTTGTCCTATTCGTACTAGGGGGGAGGGGCGCGCGGCCCAGCCCAGCCCGCCTCTCCTCTTCTCCGTAAAGGCCCACTAAGGCCCATTTACCTCCCGGGGGGTTCCGGTAACCTCGCGGTACTGCGATAAAATCCCGATTTCACTCGGAACACTTCCGATATCCAAACATAGGCTTCCAATATATCAATCTTCATGTCTCGACCATTTCGAGACTCCTAGTCATGTCCGTGATCACAGCCGGGACTCTGAACAACCTTCGGTACATCAAACATATAAACTCATAATATAACTGTCATCGTAACATTAAGCGTGCGGACCCTACGGGTTCGAGAACTATGTAGACATGACCGAGACATGTCTCCTGTCAATAACCAATAGCGGAACCTGGATGCTCATATTGGCTCCCACATATTCTACGAAGATCTTTATCGGTCAGACCGCATAACAACAAACGTTGTTCCCTTTGTCATCAGTATGTTACTTGCCCGAGATTCGATCGTCGGTATATCAATACCTAGTTCAATCTCGTTATCGCAAGTCTCTTTACTCGCATCAGTAATACATCATCCCGCAACTAACTTATTAGTTGCAATGCTTGCAAAGCTTAAGTGATGTGCATTACCGAGAGGGCCCAGAGATACCTCTCCGACAATCGGAGTGACAAATCCTAATCTCGAAATACGCCAACCCAACAAGTACCTTCGGGGACACCTGTAGAGCAACTTTATAATCACCCAGTTACGTTGTGACGTTTGGTAGCACACAAAGTGTTCCTCCGATAAACGAGAGTTGCATAATCTCATAGTCATAGGAACATGTATAAGTCATGAAGAAGGCAATAGCAACATACTAAACGATCGTGTGCTAAGCTAACGGAATGGGTCATGTCAATCACATTATTCTCCTAATGATGTGATCCCATTAATCAAATGACAACTCATGTCTATGGCTAGGAAACATAACCATCTTTGATCAACGAGCTAGTCAACTAGAGGCATACTAGTGAAAATCTGTTTGTCTATGTATTGACACATGTATTATGTTTCCTTTTAATACAATTCTAGCATGAATAATAAACATTTATCATGATATAAGGAAATAAATAATAACTTTATTATTGCCTCTAGGGCATATTTCCTTGATCTCCCACTTGCACTAGAGTCAATAATCTAGATTACACAAGAATGATTCTAACACCCATGGAGCCTTGGTGCTGATCATGTTTTGCTCGTGGAAGAGGCTTAGTCAACGGGTCTGCAACATTCAGATCCGTATGTATCTTGCAAATTTCTATGTCTCTCACCTAGACTAGATCCCGGATGGAATTGAAGCGTCTCTTGATGTGCTTGGTTCTCTTGTGAAATCTGGATTCCTTCGCCTAGGCAATTGCACCCGTATTGTCACAAAAGATTTTCATTGGACCCAATGCACTAGGTATGACACCTAGATCGGATATGAACTCCTTCATCCAGACTCCTTCATTTGTTGCTTCCGAAGCAGCTATGTACTCCGCTTCACATGTAGATCCCGCCACGATGCTTTGTTTAGAACTGCACCAACTGACAGCTCCACCTTTCAATGTAAACACGTATCCGGTTTGCGATTTAGAATCATCCGGATCAGTGTCAAAGCTTGCATCAACGTAACCATTTACGATGAGCTCTTTGTCACCTCCATAAATGAGAAACATATCCTTAGCCCTTTTCAGGTATTTCAGGATGTTCTTGACCGCTGTCCAGTGATCCACTCTGGATTACTTTGGTACCTCCTGCCGGACTTATAGCAAGGCACACATCAGGTCAGTACACAACATTGCATACATGATAGAGCCTATGGCTGAAGCATAGGGAACATCTTTCATTTTCTCTCTATCTTCTGAAGTGGTCGGGCATTGAGTCTTGCTCAACTTCACACCTTGTAACACAGGCAAGAACCCTTTCTTTGCTTGATCCATTTTGAACTTCTTCAAAACTTTGTCAAGGTATGTGCTTTGTGTCCAATTAAGCGTCTTGATATATCTCTATAGATCTTAATGCCCAATACGTAAGCAGCTTCACCGAGGTCTTTCATCGAAAAGCTCTTATTGAAGTATCCCTTTATGCTATCCAGAAATTCTATATCATTTCCAATCAGTAATATGTCATCCACATATAATATCAGAAATGCTATAGAGCTCCCACTCACTTTCTTGTGAATACAGGCTTCTCCAAAAGTCTGTACAAAACCAAATGTTTTGATCACACTATCAAAGCGTTTATTCCAACTCCGAGAGGCTTGCACCAGTCCATAAATGGATCGTTGGAGCTTGCACACTTTGTTACCTCCCTTTGGATCAACAAAACCTTCCGGTTGCATCATATACAACTCTTCTTCCAGAAATCCATTCAGGAATGCAGTTTTGACATCCATCTGCCAAATTTCATAATCATAAAATGCGGCAATCGCTAACATGATTCGGACAGACTTAAGCATCGCTGCGGGTGAGAAGGTATCATCATAGTCATTCCCTTGAACTTGTCGAAAACCTTTCGCAACAAGTCGAGCTTTGTAGATAGTAATATTACCGTCAGCGTCAGTCTTCTTCTTGAAAATCCATTTATTCTCAATTGCTTGCCAATCATCGGGCAAGTCAACCAAAGTCCACACTTTGCTCTCATACATGGATCCCATCTTAGATTTCATGGCTTCAAGCCATTTTGCGGAATCTAGGCTCACCATCGCTTCTTCATAGTTCGTAGGTTCATCATGATCTAGTAGCATGACTTCCAGAACAGGATTACCGTACCGATCTGTTGCGGATCTTACTCTGGTTGATCTACGAGGTTCAGTAACAACTTGATCTGAAATTTCATGATAATCATCATTAACTTCCTCACTAATTGGTGTAGGTGTCACAGAAACCAGTTTCTGTGATGAACTACTTTCCAATAAGGGAGCAGGTCTGATTACCTCATCAAGTTCTACTTTCCTCCCACTCAATTCTTTCGAGAGAAACTCCTTCTCTAGAAAGGATCCATTTTAACAACAAATGTCTTGCCTTCGGATCTGTGATAGAAGGTGTACCCATGATCTCCTTTGGGTATCCTATGAAGAAACATTTCTCCGATTTGTGTTCGAGCTTATCAGGTTGAAGCTTTTTCACATAAGCATCGCAGCCCCAAACTTTAAGAAACGACAACTTTTGTTTCTTGCCAAACCACAGTTCATAAGGTGTCGTCTCAACGGATTTCGATGGTGCCCTATTTAATGTGAATGCGGCCGTCTCTAAAGCATAACCCCAAAATGATAGCGGTAAATCAGTAAGAGACATCATAGATCGCACCATATCCAGTAAAGTACGATTACGACGTTCGGACACACCATTACGCTGTGGTGTTCCAGATGGCATGCGTTGCGAAACTATTCCGCATTGTTTCAAATGTAGACCAAACTCGTAACTCAAATATTCTCCCCACGATCAGATCGTAGAAACTTTATTTTCTTGTTACGATGATTTTCAACTTCACTCTGAAATTCTTTGAACTTTTCAAATGTTTCAGACTTATGCTTCATCAAGTAGATATACCCATATCTACTTAAATCATCTGTGAAGGTGAGAAAATAACGATATCCGCCACGAGCCTCAACATTCATCGGACCATATACATCTGTATGTATGATTTCCAACAAATCATTGCTCTCTCCATAGTACCGAGAGAAACGACGTTTTAATCATCTTGCCCATGAGGCACGGTTCACAAGTACCAAGTGATTCATAATCAAGTGGTTCCAAAAGTCCATTAGTATGGAGTTTCTTCATGCGCTTTACACCGATATGACCTAAACGGCAGTGCCATAAATAAGTTGCACTATCATTACCAACTCTGCATCTTTTGGCTTCAACATTATGAATATGTGTATCACTACTATCGAGATTCATCAAAAATAGACCACTCTTCAAGGGTGCATGACCATAAAAGATATTACTCATATAAATAGAACAACCATTATTCTCTGATTTAAATGAATAACCGTCTCGCATCAAACAAGATCCAGATATAATGTTCATGCTCAACACTGGCACCAAATAAAAATTATTTAGGTCTAAAACTAATCCAGAAGGTAGATGTAGAGGTAGCGTGCCGACTGCGATCACATCGACTTTGGAACCATTTCCCACACGCATCGTCACCTCGTCCTTGGCGGTGTTCGCAATCCGTAGTCCCTGCTTTGAGGTGCAAATATTAGCAATGTAACCAGTATCAAATACCCAGGTGCTACTACGAGCTCTAGTAAGGTACACATCAATAACATGTATATCACATATACCTTTGTTCACCTTGCCATCCTTCTTATCTGCCAAATACTTGGGGCAGTTCCGTTTCTAAGAAAAATCTGCTTGCAGTAGAAGCACTCAGTTTCAGGCTTAGGTCCAGACTTGGGTTTCTTCTCCTGAGCGGCAACTTGCTTGCTGTTCTTCTTGAAGTTCCCCTTCTTCTTCCCTTTGCCCTTTTTCTTGAAACTATTGGTCTTGTTGACCATCAACACTTGATGCGCCTTCTTGATTTCTACCTCCGCAGCCTTTAGCATTGCGAAGAGCTCGCGAATCGTCTTATCCATCCCTTGCATGTTATAGTTCATCACGAAGCTCTTGTAGCTTGGTGGCAGTGATTGGAGAATTCTGTCAATGACGCTATCATCCGGAAGATTAACTCCCAGTTGAATCAAGTGATTATTATACCCAGTCATCTTGAGTATATGCTCACTGACAGAACTATTCTCCTCCATCTTGCAGCTATAGAACTTATTGGAGACTTCATATCTCTCAATCTGGGCATTTGCTTGAAATATTAACTTCAACTCCTGGAACATCTCATATGCTCCATGACGCTCAAAACGTCGTTGAAGTCCCGGTTCTAAGCCGTAAAGCATGGCACACCGAACTATTGAGTTGTCATCAGCTTTGCTCGCCAGACGTTCATAACATCCGGTGTTGCTCCTGCAGCAGTTCGACACCCGCCGGTGCTTCTAGGACGTAATTCTTACGTGCAACAATGAGGATAATCCTCAAATTACGGACCCGATCCGTGTAATTGCTACCATCATCTTTCAACTTTGCTTTCTCAAGGAACGCATTAAAATTCAACGGAACAACAGCACGGGCCATCTATCTACAATCAAACATAGACAAGCAAGATACTATCAGGTACTAAGTTCAATTAATCATATTACTTAAGAACTCCCACTTAGAAAGACATCCCTCTAATCCTCTAAGTGATCACGTGATCCAAATCAACTAAACCATAACCGATCATCACGTGATGTGGAGTAGCTTTCAATGGTGAACATCACTACGTTGATCATATCTACTATATGATTCACGCTCGACCTTCCGTCTCAAAGGTTCCGAGGCCATATCTGCATATGCTAGGCTCGTCAAGTTTAACCTGAGTATTCTGCGTGTGCAAAACTGGCTTGCACCCGTTGTAGATGGACGTAGAGCTTATCACACCTGATCATCACGTGGTGTCTGGGCATGAGGAACTTTGGCAACGGTGCATACTCAGGGAGAACACTTTTATCTTGAAATTTAGTGAGAGATCATGTTATAATGCTACCATCAATCAAAGCAAGATAAGATGCATAAAAGATAGACATCACATGTAATCAATATAAGTGATATGATATGGCCATCATCATCTTGTGCTTGTGATCTCCATCTCCAAAGCACCTCCATGATCACCATCGTCACCGGCACGGCACCTTGATCTTCATCGTAGCATCGTTGTCGTCTCGCCAATCTTATGCTTCTACGACTATCGCTACCGCTTAGTGATAAAGTAAAGCATTACAGGGCAATTGCATTGCATACAATAAAGCGAGAACCATATGGCTCTCGCCGATTGCCGATAACTCGGTTACAAAACATGATCATCTCATAGAATAAAATATAGCATCATGTCTTGACCATATCACATCACAACATGCCCTGCAAAAACAAGTTAGACGTCCTCTACTTTGTTGTTGCAAGTTTTATGTGGCTGCTACGGGCTTAGCAAGAACCGTTCTTACCTACGCATCAAAAACCACAATGATAGTTTGTCAAGTTGGTGTTGTTTTAATCATCGCAAGGACCGGGCGTAGCCACTTTTCGGTTCAACTAAAGTTGGAGAAACCGACACCCTTGACCACCAATGTGTGCAAAGCACGTCGGTAGAACCAGTCTCGGCGTAAGCGTCTGGCGTAATGTCGTTCCGGGCCGATTCATCATTCAATACCGCCGAACCAAAGTATGACATGCTGGTTAGCAGTATGACTTATTTCGCCCACATCTCACTTGTTTTCTACTCTTGCATATGACATCTACGCATAAAACCTGGCTCGGATGCCACTGTTGGGGAACGTAGTAATTTCAAAAAAATTCCTACGCACACGCAAGATCATGGTGATGCATAGCAACGAGAGGGGAGAGAGTTGTCCATGTACCCTTGTAGACCGAAAGCGGAAGTGTTAGCACAACGCGGTTGATGTAGTCGTACGTCTTCACGATCCGACCGATCAAGTACCAAACGTACGACACCTCCGAGTTCAGCACACGTTCAGCCCAATGACGTCCCTCGAACTCCGATCCAGCCGAGTGTTGAGGGAGAGTTTCGTCAGCATGACGACGTGGTGACGGTGTCGATGTTCTACTCACGCAGGGCTTCACCTAAGCACCGCTACAGTATTATCGAGGTGGAGGGGGGCACCGCACACGACTAAAAGATCAAATGATCAATTGTTGTGTCCATGGGGTGCCCCCCTGCCCCCGTATATAAAGGAGCAACGGGGGGGGGGGGGCGGGGGGTGTGGCCGGCCAGGGAGAGGGCGCGCCAGGAGGAGTCCTACTCCCACCGGGAGTAGGACTCCCTCCCTTTCCTAGTTTCACCCGGAACATTTCCTCCGGTAAAATCCTGATTTCACCCGGAACATTTCCGATATCCAAACATAGGCTTCCAATATATCAATCTTCATGTCTCGACCATTTCGAGACTCCTCGTCATGTCCGTGATCACATCCGGGACTCCGAACAACCTTCGGTACATCAAAACATATAAACTCATAATATAAGCATCATCATAACGTTAAGCGTGCGGACCCTACGGGTTCGAGAACTATGTAGACATGACCGAGACATGTCTCGGTCAATAACCAATAGCGGAACCTGGATGCTCATATTGGCTCCCACATATTCTACGAAGATCTTTATCGGTCAGACCGCATAACAACATACGTTGTTCCATTTGTCATCGGTATGTTACTTGCCCGAGATTCGATCGTCGGTATCTCAATACCTAGTTCAATCTCGTTACGGCAAGTCTCTTTACTCGCATCTTAGTAATACATCATCCCGCAACTAACTCGTTAGTTGCAATGCTTGCAAGGCTTAAGTGATGTGCATTACCGAGAGGGCCCAGAGATACCTCTCCAACAAACGGAGTGACAAATCCTAATCTCAAAATACGCCAACCCAACAAGTACCTTCGGAGACACCTGTAGAGCACCTTTATAATCACCCAGTTACGTTGTGATGTTTGGTAGCACACAAAGTGTTCCTCCGGTAACCGGGAGTTGCATAATCTCATAGTCATAGGAACATGTATAAGTCATGAAGAAGGCAATAGCAACATACTAAACGATCGTGTGCTAAGCTAACGGAATGGGTCATGTCAATCACATTATTCTCCTAATGATGTTATCCCGTTAATCAAATGACAACTCATGTCTATGGCTAGGAAACATAACCATCTTTGATCAACGAGCTAGTTAAGTAGAGGCATACTAGTGACAAGATGTTTGTCTATGTATTCACACATGTATTATGTTTCCTGTTAATACAATTCTAGCATGAATAATAAACATTTATCATGATATAAGGAAATAAATAATAACTTTAGTATTGCCTCTAGGGCATATTTCCTTTAGGTTTATGGTGCAAAGAAGGAAGGCAAGCATGCTTCACAAGAAATATGTCAAAATCTCCAATTATATGTGAGAATTCTATGGGGGCAATCTCATGAGGAAGACTAAAAGCATTGTTGCACTCAATACATGGGAAATCATCTAAGATGAGGGAGGCAACATATGCAGATATATGGCAAGAAGCAATGACAATCATGTGCAAAGCATGTAGATGGTTGTCGTCAACCGCATGAAATGAGCAAGTTTGAATCATCAGTGGTGCAACATAAGCAAGCATAGTAATCAAGTCGTGCAAACTAGTGGAGCGAAGATGCAACACACTAGAGGAAATCATGGCAATCATGTCATGTGAGCAACTAATGGGCATAGGCAATGCACATGACATATCGCAAGCACGATCACGAATCAAGATCAAAGCATGATCATAAGCATTGGGACAAAGTAAACATGGCAGGAACAAACAATATCTCCACCAAGCTTGCAAATACACATACGGGTACTAGAATCAATCATCATGTGTAATGTAAAGCATGGGTCACAAATGCATGGCAAAGGCATAGGAATAAGCATATCATGCAAAGTAAACATGGCGAGATGGGCATATAATATGTAATGGACAATAACCCATAGCCAAGTGAGGGACATGTAGAAGAAATGCGCGAAATCTTTGCGCAAAGGGAGAGGTGGGAAAGACAATCCATGGGATCCCAAGTCATCGTTGCTCTCTAGAGCTCGTTTTTTCAACTCATGGGATTGTGAGGTTGACAAGTAAGCATGGGTACCTACACAACAAATACACAAATGAAAGAAATTGTGTGTGTGGTAAATGTACACATCATCCATCATGACGTGTATGTGCACGTGTGAGTTAGCACAAGATAAGAAATGCTCGAAGAAATTTGATGCATGGTATAAGAACATGTCATCCATCATGAAAGAATAGTTGTTCTGTATAACACGATGGGAATGCAATTTGAGTATACAAATATATGGCACATCAATAACAGTTTCATTCATGGGAAACATATGGTGCACATAATTATTGGGATCATGAAATGAATGGGATGGATCAAAATCTCCTAACATGTATGAGAAAACTATGGTGGTCTCCTCATGAGCAATAGCGGAAATATCATATGGAGAAAATGGACAACATCCAAAACAACGCATATACAAAGCTAGGTGGTCATGGTATGGCATATGAGATAAATGATGCAAAGGGAGCATAACAATATCATCACAAGAAAAACAAATGCCAATAACCATGGGCTTGTCATTTATGCCATAAGTGCAAATTGGGTTCATTTTAATGGCATATGCATAGGTACTGCGAAGAGATTGCAAATATGACATATGGTCGATCTCATGCATAGCATATGACAAGTCAAGTGAATTGTCAAACATGATGTGACCAAGAGAATTATCACAAGAAATCCTATGTAACATGGCAACACAACTAATAGACTCCACATGAGAATCATTATACTCATTGTAAATGGGCCAAAAATCATCACATGAGGAAGTCGCACTAGCATGAAGCATGGAAATAGGTTGATCAACATCATGCAAGCAATCAATGTCAAGAATGTCCACTAGTGGGACTAGAGCATCACCTTCACCTATGTTACCTTTTCCATTCCACTCAAGTGGTGTAGGTGAGGTGGGAAAGACCAAATGGTGGTCATGTTCATCTTGATGGAACCATGTGGGGGGTGCATCATATTCCACCATGGCCATCGTCATGTCCGTAGGAAGGAAGAAGTCATCGTGGATTGGCATGTCATCATATATGGGACCTAGCACCAAATGAGAAGACACAATAGAGGTAGAGATCAAGTTGTTAGAAATGAAAATGGCCTCACATGCCCTATCAACTATCACACTCTCTCTATGTGGTGGCTCACTCATTCCCTCCAAATAGGTGCACTCAAACTCACATATGGTGGAGTCACTCATCTCACTCAAGTGGTGGGGGTTGTGTCTCTCCTCACATGGGAAATGTGGCAACTCATCATATATGGGGCTAGTGGTGAAGTCACTCTCACTCCCAATATGGTGGCAAAAGTCACTCAAGTCATCATACATTGCCGTGGTCGAAGGGAAAATCCCATGCTCAACCATCTCATCGTCGTCGCCGTGGATGAAGGCCGAAGATGGCACATAATCACTCTAGCCTCCTAAGATGGAAGCATCATCCTTGCTCGCCACCTTGTCGCTCGCCTCCAAAGCTTGGTCCTTGAATGGCTCCGAAGTCGTAGTCGTCGCCGCATCGTCTTGAAAAAGAGTCGAAGTAGACTCGGCACCATTAATACCACAAAGAGGGATGGCGGTTGTCGGAGTAATTGTCCACGGGTAGCCTCATCGGCCCCCCATGGCGCTTCAAGACATCGGGGTCGGCTGCTCCCTCAAGATTCAAAGAGCTAAGCGCCGCCTCCTCGCGGCCCGCTGGTCCAAGCGACCAGCTGCCAGGAGACGGCAAAGCCCAGCAGGCGGCCATAAGGTGGGCCAACTCCTAGCAGGCGGCCCCAAGCATCCTTAGAGTCTGCACCCACATAAATACGATGAGACGGGGCGTGGCTACAGCGCGCCCTGACACCCCCAAATCCAAGGCCGAGCGTGGCCACAGTGCACCATACTAGACGAAGATCTCCCGTCTGGCCTGAAACTGTTGCCACTTCGCCTATGACATCACCCATGGCAGAGAAGGCCATGCCTCCACTACGGGCTATCGGTACGGCCCACATGCAGTGGGCCTTACATGTCAAAGAGAAGCCAAAAGGCGGCGAGCCCGGACCAGTCGGCCTGAGGGTAGGCCGACTCCTACCAGGCGGCCCTCCCGCTCCCTCAAAATCGTGCGCCATTAATCTGAAGAGATGGGGGATGGCTACAGTGATCGCCCGCCAGGTAGCAGTACTGTAGCCACATGCCTCCCCCGACCAAGTATGCATCATTACCAGCATTGCTACAGTACTGAGCAGCCAGCCAGACCCGCAAGCGGCGGGCACGGCCTGTCGGCCATGTACGAGACAGCCAGCGGGGCCCACCAGGCGGCGGGCACCATCAGCCAGCGGAGAAGCCGGCGACCAGAGACACTGACAGCCGGGTCCTACACCCGGCCAGATTACCTTTGTACCCCTGGAGGGTAGGCCTATATAAACCCCCCAGGGTACCCATCCAAAGGGTTCAGACTTAGTTCATTCACCAATACATACAGAGAGAGGAAGCTAGGGCTAGCCTTGTTCTTCTTCCCCCTCTAGAGAAACAGCTCAAGGAGCAATCTTGTAGCCACTCTTGTTGCTTTAGTGATCATGCGGAGACCCCGCATAGCAGGACTAGGGGTGTTATCTCCTAGGAGAGCCCCGAACCTGGGTTAGATTCGCCGGCGTGCATGCCTTCACCTCATCCCGTTTCCTGGCACCAGCGACATCTTATTAGCCCCCTCCATGATATTTGGCATATGTCGCACGACACCCCCGACATTTGGCGCCCACTGTGGGGCTAGGTGCACTGTCGTCCGGAGATCTGTTCTGGACGGGAACCCTCTTCCTCCCCACCGAGCGTAGCTAGCCTGGCATGCCCGACGGCGTCCGCGCCAACGCGCTGCAATGCACTGAGCTCGCCTACGCGGCTAGCTGCCTCGCTGACCTCGTCGGCAAGGTCCGCCTCTCCGACGACCCCGCGCCCGACACGGGAGCAGCCAGCTCACAAAGGTGCCTCCTCGACATCCTTGGCAAGCTCGACATCGCCAACGAGCCGGCTTACGACCTGGAGTCGATCGGCTCCACCGACCCGATGCTTGTCGACTCCGACACGGCATCGCTTGACGCCTTCCCCACCAACGTGGTGGTCATCGACGAGCCTCTCCCTCGCGCCGACAGCAGCGGCAGCACCGTCACGGAAGTGCTCGTCATCAGCCACGACGGAGCCACTGGTGGCGCTCAAGACCCGCTGCAGGCTGCCTTGCGGGACTTGTCTGCGCCCATCCCAGAAGACGCCGACGCCGAGACGCTGGAAGCCTACCACGTCTCGCTCGTTGAAAGCGCCAAGAAGTTGGCCACCATGAGACGCCTCTCAGAGGCCTACGAGCGTGAGATTGACCGCGCCGTTGGCGGCACACCGGCTGCCGGCGGGCCCAGCCACATTGGCACGGGCCAGCAGTGCGGTGCTGCCATTGCTAGCATGTTTGGGACAGACCGCCCTATCTACGCCATGCCCAAGGAAAACATACGAACTGCCCAGGCGGCAGCAGATGACCTGGACCACCTTGAGGGCGACGAGCGTCGCTACATGACCGAGCGCGTCCAGCGGCTCATCAACGCGGCTGCTGCGCAGCAAGAAGCCGGCTGCCGCGTCGAAGAACCCGAACAACTGGTTGAGAACCCGCCCCCTCGCCGAGAGCATCCGCGACCTCCCGGACACCAACTGGTGGTGTCCACGACAGACGAGACAAAGAGTCGGCTGCTAGTCGCAGCCGCACATGCCTCACCATCGAGCGCGACCAGGATGGTCGCCCTCGAGCAGTGGAATGACGGGACGATTGTCCGCCTCCTCCTTATCAGAGGGAGAGGCGAGCTTCCCCGCCGCCTGTTGACCACCCGACTCTCAGTGACCGACTGGGCCGCCGAGAAGGAATTGGAGAGAATGATGCCCGCCACCGGATCGAAGAAGAAGACACGCTGGGCCCGCCTTGTTTCGGCCCCCGCATCCGCGACGAGCCCTTTCCCAGAGGGTTCACGCTTCCACGAGATACGCCCAAGTACAACGGCTCTGTGAAGCCGGAGGACAGGCTGGTCGACTACCCCACAGTCGTCAGCATAGCGAACGGCAACAAGCCGTTGCCGTGAAGTACATTCCGCTCATGCTGCAGGGCACGGCCCGGCTATGGCTTAACAGCCTGAATCCCCATAGCATCAATAGCTGGGTAGATTTCACTGAGGTCTTTGTCCGCAACTTCACCAGCACCTACAAGCGGCCTCCCAAGCCACGCCAGCTCTCGCTGTGCGTCCAAGGCCCCAACGAGTCCACCCGCGACTACCTGACGCGGTGGGCTGAACTGCGCAACTCCTGCGAAGGGGTGCATGAGGTCCAAGCTATCGAGTACTTCACTGCCGGGTGCCGAGAGGGCACCTTACTCAAGCACCGGCTCCTCTGCAACGAGCTGGCCACACTCGACGAACTGCTAATCATAGCAGACAAGTACGCCACTACCTACTCCTCCATGAAGTCAGAGCTCTGAGTGGGCGCTTCTGGAAAGTTGCTCCCTCCGGCTCCTCGAACGCCGGCTGGAGACAACAATCGGCGCCAGCAGCCGAACGACAACAAGCACAAAGCCCCCCAGCCGGCTTCCACCAGCCGGCAGGTGGCGACAGTTGAGGATCAACAACCTGAAGGGCAGCCACCCCCCAAGCGTCAGAAAGGCGGCAAGCCGGCTTGGTTGCCTGCTTTTTCATTTGAGCAAACCCTCGACGCCCCTGCAAGTTCCACATCGGCGCGAAGCCGTCCAACCACACAACCCGGAAGTGTCACTAGCTTGTTCGTATCGCCAAGGGAGAAGGACTGCCTCCTCACTTTGGCCCTTGACTCCGCCTCCTCGTGACCCGGCCGCCCGTCGGCGATCGGCCAAGTCCAAGATGATTACCCCGAAGAGCATGGTGCTTATGTTGTCTTCACCAGTATGGCCAGCGATAGACACAGCCGGCGTCAGTAGCACTGTGAAGTGAACGCCTTTGCTACGGCGGCCCCAGAGTTCATGCACTGGTCTGAAAAGCCTATCAGCTGGAGCCAAGATGACCACCCGGAAGTAATGCCTTCTTCAGGTTCCTACGCTTTGGTGTTGGATGCAACCCTTGCAACGGAGAGGCGAGCTGCTCGGTTCTCTAGGATTCTGATAGATGGCGGTAGTAGCATCAACATCCTTTACCGTGACACCATGGAGAAGTTGAAGATCAAAGAGAAGCAGCTGCCCTACCGGACTGTGTTTCATGGCATTGTGCCCGGCTTGTCCTGCTCACAAATCAGCAAAGTCAAGATAGATGTCCTCTTCGGAGACAAGGATCATTTTCGCCGGGAAGTGATTTGGTTTGAGGTGGTTGACCTAGAGAGCCCGTACCATGTGCTCCTAGGCCGGCCTGCTCTAGCCAAGTTCATGGCGGTGCCTCATTATGTCAACTTATCTTTCAATACCGTGAAGGCTTCTTCCTGTGTGGCACCCCAAACAAAAGGCACATCCTTCTTTGTAAGCTCATTGAGAGGTGCAGCAATGGTGCTGAAATCTCTCATGAGACACCTATAGAAACCAGCGAGTCCAAGGAAACTCCTCACTTGTGTGACCATTTTGGGCTGCGGCCAACTCTCAATAGCTTCAATCTTGGCTTTATCAACTTCAATTCCCTGTGGAGTAACAACATAGCCAAGAAAAGATACTCGGTCGGTGCAAAAGGTGCACTTCCCAAGGTTACCAAACAAACGTGCATCAGGTAGAGCAATAAAAACAACACGTAAATGTTCGAAATGTTCCTCCAAATATCTGCTATAAATCAATATATCATCAAAGTAAACTATCACAAATCGTCCAATGAAAGCACGTAAAACTTCATTCATTAATCTCATGAAAGTACTAGGTGCATTAGTTAACCCAAAAGGCATGACTGACCACTCATATAGTCCAAACTTAGTTTTAAATGTTGTTTTTCATTCATCTCCCTATTTCATACGAATTTAATGGTATCCACTAAGCAAAGCAACTTTGGGGTATATTATAGAGCCAGTCAATTCATCAAGCATATCATCTAGCTTAGGTATAGGATGACGATAAAAAATAGTAATATTATTAATACCTCTACAATCAACACACATACACGACGTACCATCCTTTTTGGCACTAGTATAATTGGAACAACACAAGGACTAAGAGATTCACGTATATAAACTTTGTCGAGCAGCTCCTGTACTTGACGCATAATCTCCTTCGTCTCCTCTGGATTGGTATGGTATGGCGCACAGTTTGGTAACGAAGCACCAGGAATGAAGTCAATCTGATGCTCAATCCCTCGAACAGGTGGTAATTCCGGTGGCATGTCTTGTGGAAAGACGTCAGTGAACTCCTGTAAAATGTTAGTGACAACACGAGGCAAAGAGGAAGGCACATCCTCTAAATGAAAATAATGCCTCTTTGCACGCAAAATCATAGCAAACAGATTTGTTGAAATCTAGCTCATCAATATCAGATTTGGTGGCAAGTAAACATGAAATTTTCAATTTAATTTCAGAAGCAACAATAGATGGTTTATTATTAGGTTTCATTTGTTGCTCAAATTCCTTTGCCACAATCTGATTTTCACTCTTATTTTTCTCCTATTTTTCTTTATTAGCTCTATTAATATCATCTTTAAAAATGGAATCAGGAGACATAGGAAGAAAAGTAATATGCTTATCCATATGAACAAGAGTATACTGATTGTTTCTACCATGGTGTACAAATTTTTTATCAAATTGCCATGGTCTACCAAGTAATACGGAACATGCTTGCATGGGTACCACATCACAATCAACATAATCAGCATATGTTGAGATACTAAATGCACATGAACAATACGTGTTACCTTAACCTTGCCGCTATTGTTGAATCATTGGATGTAGTAAGGATGTGGATGTGGTATTGTGGTGAGAGATGGCTTCTCCACCGTCTCCATGCTAGCCAAGTTGTTGCAGCTCCCTCCATCAATGATGATGCGGACAGAAAGTTCCTTCACAACTCCCTTTGTATGGAACAAATTATGCCTCTGATTTTTCTCAGCTTGTGTTATCTACACACTCAAAACACGTTGAGCAACTAAACTCTCATACCTGTCAGCATCTTTAGCATCCATGTATTGCGTCTCATGTTCAAAATCTTCTTCACCATGTTCTTCATTTGTAATACGAGCCAAAGTCTCCTCATCATAGTCACTAGCGAACTCATACCCACCATCCTCAGTAACAATCATCACACGCGGAGATGGACATTTTCTCACATAGTGACCTCCACCCTTGCAACGACGGCATATAACCTCATGTGTTTGCCCTATTGATGCCATGGATGAAGAAGGGATCTATGCGGGACCGGAAGGTGCACTCCTGGCAGATGGTGGTGGTGGTGCATGTTTTCTTGTATCTCGGTTGGAATTGGCGGCGGAAGTAAGTGGTGCTGCAGTAGGACGTGTGGGAGTAGAGGATGTACGTGGTGTCCATGATGAATATGGACCTACAGAAAAATTAGTTCACGCCAATGCCTGTCGATCATGTACTTCACGTTCAGCTTTGCAAGCAAGATGGAATACACAAGTTGTATTATTATACTCCTTATACTCTAGAATGGTCTGAATCTCTCTATTTAATCCACCCATAAAACATGCAAGCATAGCTTCATTATCCTCAGGAATACCACATCTAATCATGCTAGTTCGTAATTCCTGATAATACTCTACAACTTTTTTTCCTTATCTCAAATGTTGTAGTTTTTGAAGTAACTCACGTTGATAATATGGTGGAACCCAACGAGTACACATAGCAGTTTTGAAAGCAGCCCAAGTAGTAGGGATATTATCATGATATAATCTACAATGTTCAGACCACCAAACAGAAGCAAAACTAGTGAATTCACAAATAGCAGCAGCAACACATCTTTCCTCTGGATATTGTAAGCATGTGAAACCGTTTTCAACTTCTAACTTCCAAGTCAGATATACATTAGGAATGTATATACCCTCAAACAGTGGAATATTCAATTTTAGTTAGGAATATGGTCATAATCTCGTACCTAAGGTGGTGTTGCAGCCGTACCGTTGCGATTATATGCATGAGGTTGACCTGGTGCTGGTTGTGCTGGTGGTTGCACGTAGTTCTGATTTTGATCAACCTCATCCTCATAATAGTCCTCCACCTCTGCAGATGGCGGGAGACTCTGTACATCAACAGCAGTAGCAACGGCACCAGAATTTTGTCCAGGCTCAAGAGGAACACGGCCCACTCGGCGGAGGGCTATTTCGCAATGTGGAGGTGGTTGCTGTTGTTGCAATGGTGCAGTAGAGGCAGTAGGTGGAGGGTGGTTATTGTTGTTGTTGCAATGGTGCGATGAGAGGCGATGGGGTGGAGGTAGACGCACAAGCACTTCAGCAAACATGGCATCCAACTTGTTGTCAATTTTCCTCTCAATGTCATCAATCCTCGCTAATGTCTTGCCAAAACTGGCCATCACGTCTTCTAGCTGTTGGCCCAACATTTCTGGAATTTATCATGGAGCTCCTTGTTCGTCATGTTCTCCCAGTCTAGCGCATCCGTTTGATCCTGGCATGGTTAGCAGCAAGAGGAAAAGACAAGAATATGTCCTATAGACTCCTAGGAACTGGCGGTGGTGTTGTGGAAAGTCACAAATCCGTCAAGCGAATCTCAAATTCTTACCAGTTCTTACCAAGAAGCAGGTGGTGATCGGCAACCCTTGTAATCAAAACTCTCAAAGCTTGGATAGAGCGATTACCAGGGAGAGTCAAACGCACGATGTAGATGTATGTGGTGCTGGGAAGGCTTATAATATGGTAGCAAAAAGTGTCAACAATAATCAGTTCAGAGATGTAAAATTGAATAAACGCTCAACGATCAGGTCTTTGGTCCTAGGCTAGACCGTACTAGTACTAGAGACGCGATCCTAGAACACTAACAAAATCATGGCGCGACATGTAAACAAGGTAAAATCACACGCTGGAATTTTTTTTCCGCTCTTATTTTTCCGCTCCTTTTTTTTTGCGAAAAATAACTATAATGGCGAGTGTCTCAAAACCCTCCCCAAGTCAAAATAACAGGATAGGAACGAAATTATTTTGACTATTTTTTCGGAAACCTGGGCAGCAACGATGAAAAAGTGCGACAAAAAATCAGTATGATGACGAGTGTCTCAAAACACTCTCTGGGACCTAAAAACATGATAGGAAAAAATAGTTTCTATCACTGAAATTTTGGCCTAAAAACTACTCGGGGGTCTCCAGACTCTTTTTTTTTAAACCTACTCAGGCAAGGAAACACGAATCGGAAAATAGATGTATCTCGAAAACAAACCTAATATGAAAAGAATTCGGATTGGTGGTGGATATATAGACTTGGATCGGTGGTGGTATATGGACTTGGATTGGTGGTGGTATGTGGACTCGAAGCTGTGGTGGTATATGGACTCAGATCAGTGGTGGTATATGGACTCAGGGAGGTAGCGGATAAGCGGTGTGGTATATGGCAAGGGGTGATGATGATGGTGCGGCGGCGGCGTGACAACTTGTGAACAGAACTCGAAACTCTAAAGTACTAGATGCTAAGACCAGCAACTTGACATGATGATGCAACCGCAAATTCAACAAAGAAAATACAGAAAAGATTATGCAATGGCTCAGATTGGTTTCGTGAACTGTAGGTATGAAGAACAGACTCAATCTAAACTATGAAAAACTGTAAAATCTCACCAAGCAACCTGGAAATCTGATACCACTTGATAGAGGCAAAGGTGTCCCGTCTTTCGATGAGATGGTGATTGCCGTTTTGGAGGAGTGGACTTTGACGATCCGACTATGAACGTGCGAGGACATCGAGCCTTGGCAATCGCTAAACCAACTCCAAGAGGTTATTGACCACGCCGGAGCACGATCAACCTGATGATGAAGGTCTATTTCCTGCAAGCAAACGAAGAACAAGCAAGAAAATAAGATTGCAATCTAGATATTGCGAATATATGATGAAAGCTTTATTGATCAAGGTGGGGTTCTCTGACGTCTTGGTCTGGTCGTTGAACACAAACGAAGTACGCGAAGTTGCAGTTATGGCGATGTCACACCCTGATTTTCATGGCACAACACTTAAGATGGTAAATCATGATAAAATGTGGTTTGACAGAAACTTTTGCATTATTTGACTTTTATTTGAGTTGGTTTTCTCTCTGTGTTTTCAAGTGCTCTTTAAAGTCAACACAACTCCACCTTATATACCTCATCTCCTTGCCCCAAGCATCTGCCCAATGATCATGCCATGTGTATAGAGCAATATAGTATTTTCTTACGAAAATAATTTGGCCAAATAGTATTTTCAAAAATTAGTTTTCCAAAAACCCCTGGATTGAGGTTTGCACTGCAAGTACTTGATTTGGGGTATGAAAAATATTTCAAAAGGTATATTTGAAACCTATTAGATATAGGATACCCAGAAACCACAAAAATATAATTTTAAAAGTTATTTTCCTATTTTATTTAAAAGCTTTTACGAAGGTGAAATGGTCTTTAATAGGGAAAAATTATTTTATTGTTTTAAAAATATTTGACAAAAATCAGGGAAACTCAGTGGGCATATATTTCCCATATATAAGAGTTTCAACACATAGTTATGTTCAAAACATTGGTCAAATCCCTCAAAAGCCCTTTCTGGATATTTCAAGCTTTTGAAATATTTACAAAGGAAATATTCCCCAAAAATTCCAAGAAAATTCTAGCATGTCACATATGACATGATTGATGATCTTGCCAAGTCTCATGTCATGGAGAACAGTATAACCCCATGAAACCCTCTCAAAACCACTTCTGACCTTTTTCAAGTTTGAAAACATTTGCACTGTCAAATATGTCCAAATGCTCTCACACTTGGTGAACATTCTCAAATGGTCTAATAATGCATCTAGACCAAGTGGCACAAGTTGGAGAACAAGTTAACTTGATCAAAGAGCCCCAAAACCCTTCCTGTCCAGAACCAAATTTGAACAACTTTGTACTACCAACTTTCTCTCCTTGACCCCAACTTTGGTGAGCATGTTCACATGACCAAATGAGGCCACCACACCAAGTGGTTCATCAAGGAGAAGTGATTTGCTCAACTAAATCTACACAAGTCCATTTCTGCTAATTTCTAGGGTTTACAAAAGTTGCATTAGCAACTTTGCCCAAATAAGTTCCGACTTGCTGGAAGGCCCTAGTTATATGTGTCATTTCACCCTGTGGAGTCTCATGCCAAATGGAATTCATTTACCTGTCCAAACCATCAACAAACACCTTCTGCCACTTTTCAAAAATCACCATTTTGACCACTAACACTATTCTCCTTGAACTCAACTCTTTACCACAGCTCCTACTAGTCCCCTCCTACCTCCAAAGAACTCCCCGGCCATTGCTCAATGATTAAGGGTGAAACACCCCATTTACCTCCCCCGACAGCAACTTCTCCCTCCTTTCTCACCTCCCTCCTCACTCCAGTGGCCACCCAGGGCATCCAATGCCCCTTCCCCATTCTTTACTCCCCCCTAGAGCTACCAGACACCTTTGGTCGTGCCCACGCTACATAGAAAATGGCCATGCCGGCCATTTGGGCGCTGGGCCTTCTGATCTAAGGCGCCTCCGCACTATAGCCGCCCCCTTCCAACTGCCTCCGGCCACTTCGGGCCTCCCAGCATGCCCGACGATGCGCCTCGGCGTCCGCAGCACGCCAAACCCTGGTCCCCCTCTTCCTTCTCCCTCCTCTTGCCCTAGCTGCTTGCCTTGTCGGCCGCCTGAAGCGCAGTGGCTGCACGCCACACGCGATGCCCCAGCCCTCCTCCTGCTCTCTTCCTTCACCCGCTCCTCTGGACCAACCCCATGAACACCCAGACACACTCAAACAGGCCCCGTGACCCGAGGCGACGCAGAACGAGCTCGCTGACGCGACAGTCCACGGTGGACCATCACTGGCTATATAAGCCCGCCCCGGGCCGCTCCAGTGGCATCCGCCTCCTCCTCACACCCCCAAGAACACGCTCGCACCACCTAAACACCCTCAAGGGGCTTCTGTGCTCGGGATCGACCGGAGCTCTGCCGTCTCTGGTCGCCGTCGATCCAGAGGTACGGTCCCTCTCCGCCGCCACTCTCGCTCGATCTGGAACCGCACGAGCCCACTGACCATTTCCCCTCTGTCTCCCCTCTCCATCGCAGCCGGAATCGACTGGGGCAAGATCCTCCCGAAGCTCTACCGCCGGCTTCCTCGTCGTCGGCGAACCCCTGCATCTCGGTGACCAACTCCACCTCCACCCGAACGGCGACTCCGCCGTGAGCACGCCGGTGCCCTTGGATCGCCTCGCCGTCTACCACAGCGACGCCGGTGAGCTCGCCGCCCTCTCTGACCCGGGGTTGACGACGACGGCCGTGGGGCCCGTCCGTCAGCCTCACGTCCTGACGTGTGGGTCCCACCCGTCAGGTTTAAACACACACGCGCGCGCGTACCGGTTTGCCAGTCGGTTGAAGGTTTCATTTACGCCTTCGACGTGGCAGCCTCGCGTGGGCTGAGTTCCTTCTGGGCCTGCTGCACTGAGGCCTTTCTGGCCCAGTGGCACATTGCCACTTTTCTTTTTCTTTTTCTGTGAAATTTCCAAAATTCCACAGATTTAAATATTTATCCAAATGAAATAATTCCAGTTCCTAAATTCTTCTAAAAATCATACCTATTTAATGGTGTAACTTTCATAAATATCCATCAAACTTTTTCAGACTGTTCAAATTTAAATTCAAATTTGAGCATTTATATTCCCCTCTGAAAATCCATTTCTCCTATTGTACAACTCCAAATCCATAACTAGTAATTTTCCCCTTCTTAGATTTCCCCCTAGAATTTATCAAAAATGAGTTGACATTTTCCTAAGCACTTTGGTTTTTTCTGTTTTACTATTGCCTTATTTTCTCGATATTTTTCTTGTGACGATTAGATCCCGTATTAGACGAAGTTGCTGAAGAAGAAGAAGGAGAAGGATTTGAAGGACTTGAAGACCAAGCGAAACAAGGCAAGCAGCCCTTTGACCATGTCTATGAAACCTTTTTATGCATGCCATATAGCACTTTTATTGCTTGCATCAGAGACATGATATGACCACATGGGGTGGCTTGCCACCGTTACTTCCTCGTTGATACTTGCATTGTGCATGACCCTACCTTCTTATGAGGGTTATGCCGGTGGGAGTAGATAGGATGCTAAAGTAGTGCTACATAAAAGGGACGGGTATATGCATGGTGAAGCACACAAACAATTTTCAAAGGACTTTTCTAAAACCCCGTCGGGTGCCACTTATACCCGAGGGAGATGATGCTCTCCGAAACCACTTGATGACGAACTGGTGTACCGAGGCAAGTGTGTGTGGTTTTCAAACGGATTAGATTTAAGATTTGTCATTGTCCCAACCTTACATGCGCAACCACTCTACCCTTGTATGGGAAAGGGCATTATTGATTACCTAGGCCGATACTAGCTTGGAGCCTGCATTACTAGTGACGGGGGAGAGTTGGTGATGAGGACATCAATACCATTGTTACACCCGCAGCCCCTACTGCTACATATACTGGACCAATTACTAGAGCTCGCGCACGCCAATTAAATTATCAGGTACTTTCGTTTCTTGGTAATGATTCTAATGTTCATGAGAATATGATGCTGCCTAAATTGGATACATTTGTTTTGCTTACAAATGAAGGGCCTAGCTGGGAGAAGGATGGACATTGTAGCAAGAACAAGCATGGAAATGATGCCATGCGCAAGGGGAACAAGAACGGAGTTACAAGTGATGATTTCAGGACTTTGAAGCCACCATAATGGGTGCATGAAGCCTTGGACGAAATATACAAGATGCTACTTCATAAATTTCGTCCCGAGGCTATTCTAGGTGCTTCGTCACCTTATTATTGGGCCAGGCCCTTGTAATTTCGAAATACACAAGTATAGGCTATTTTAGAGTCCGTATGTGTAGGGAAACAAGAGATAGGGTTGATTTCGGACCCTCCACCAAGGGCCACGAAATTCCCCCTCTTCCTCCATATATACAGCCCTTAGGGCACCGTTTAGACTTTGGGTTTTGTTTAGATTAAAAGTTCGCCATAGCTGCAACTTCGCATTTCGCTTTGTGTTCAACGACGGCACAAAGGTGTCACGTAACCCCACCTTGATCAATAAAGCTTTCATCTTATATTCGCAATATCCCGATTGCAATCTCAGTTTCTTGCTTGTTCTTCGTTTGCTCGCAGGAAATGCAGACCCTCGTGGTCGGAGTTGATCGTGCTCGGCGTGGTCAATAACCTCTCGGAGTTGGTTTAGCGATTGCTAAGGCGCGACGTCCTCGCACGTTCGTAGTCGGATCGTCAAAGTCGACTTCCTCCAAAGCGAGAACCAACATCTCATCGAAAGACGGGACACCTTTGCCTCTATCAAGTGGTATCAGATTTCCAGATTTCTCGGTGAGATTTTACAGTTTTCCGTAGTTTAGATCGAGTCTGTTCTTCATACCTATAGTCCACGAAAAAGCCAAAAAAAATTAGGGTTAGTTCATCATATCCGAACCAATCTGAGCCTTTGCATAATCTTTTTAGGGTTTTGCTTTGTTGAATTCTTGGTGCATCGTCGTGTCTAGTTGCTGGTCTTAGCGTCTAGTCTTTTAGAGTTTCGAGTTCTGGTCATAAGTTGTCACGCCGCCACCGCACCATCATCATCACCCCTGCTACCTACCATCACCGCTCCGAATCCGTATCCATGTACCACTACCATATATCCACCACCAATCCGAGTTCCTTGCATATTAGGTTTGTTTTCGAGATCCATCTAGTTTCCGATTCGTGTTTCTTTGCCGGAGTAGGTTTCGGATTTTTTTTTCTGGCTATCCTATTTTTAGGTGTTTCTAAGCGTATTGAGACAGTCGCCGTTATAGAAAGTTTTTTTTGACCCGTTTCCAGTTTTTGGGTCCGGGCAGTCGAACAAAAAAAAATTTGGTCGAAAAAATTCCGTGCCCATCCTGTCAGTTTGACCTGGGAAGAGTTTTGAGACACTCGCCATTATAGTGATTTTTCAAAAAAAAAGAGCATAAAAAAAAGTGCGAAAAAAATCCAGTGTGCTTTTCCATTGTTTCCGCAGCGCGTGATTTTGTTAGTGTTCTAGGCTCGCGTCTCTAGCACGGTCTAGCCTAGGACCAACACAAGACTGCGTCGTTGAGCGTTTATTCAACTTTGCATCTCCGAATTGATCATTCTTGACCCTTTTTGCTACCATATTATAAGCCTTCCCAGCTCCACATACATCTACATCGTGCGTTTGACTCTCCCCGGTAATCGCTCTATCCAAGCTTTGAGAGTTTTGACTACATCGGTTGCCGATCACCTTTCTTCTTTGGTAAGAACTGCTAAGAATTTGAGATTTGCTTGACGGATTTGTGATCGCCCACCACACCACCACCATCACTTCCTAGTAGTCCGTCGAATCATAGTCTTGTGTGTTTCTATTGCTGCTAACCATGGCAGGATCACAAGCCGGCGAGGACTGGGAGAACATGACAAACAAAGCGCTACATGATAAGTTTCAACAAATGATGAGTGGGCAGGTGGAAGATGTGCTAAATAGATTTGAAGAGGCCATGGAGAAGATAGATGGCATTGAGAAGGCGTTGAACAAAGCTCGATAACAAGTTTAATGAATTGCTCGCGTCTACCACCACCACCACCGGCTGCACCTAACGCACCTCTACAACAACAACAACAACAACGACTACCTCCACATCGCTGAAACAGCCCTCCGCCGAAGCTTCCGTGTCCCTCTTCACTGGCCAAGCTGCTGGTGCTGCTTTGTTGATACTTCGTGGCTCTGCTGGCGATGTGGGGGAGGATGATTATGTGGGAGATTACGAGGATGAGGTTGATCAACATCAGAACTACGTGCAACCACCAGCACCACAACCACCGTGTCGTCCACATGCAAATAATGGCAATGTTAGGGCTCCCCTCAGGTACGAGATCATGACCATCTCCCTAAACTGAAGTTGAATATTCCACCATTTGAGGGTAGATATGTTCCTGATATATATCTTACTTGGGAGTTAGAAACTGAACAACGATTTACATGTTTACAATATCCTGAGGAGAGACGTGTTCCGCTTTGTTTGTGCTTTCACTAGCTTTGCATGTGTTTGGTGGTCTGAACATTGTAGATTATCTCCTGTTCCAGCTACTTGGGCTGCTTTGAAAACTGCTATGCGTACTCGTTGGGTTCCACCATATTATCAACGTGAATTACTTCAAAAATTGCAGCGCTTAAGACAAAGGAAAAATTCGGTAGAAGAATATTATCAGGAATTACAAACTGGCTTGATTAGATATGGTATTGTTGAGGAGAATGAAGCTATGCTTGCACGTTTTCTGGGTGGATTAAATAGAGATATTCAGACCATTCTAGACTACAAGGATTATACTAATATCACTCGATTATTCCATCTTGCTTGTAAAGCTGAATGTGAAGTGCAGGATCGACAGGCGTTGGCGCGGACTAACTTTTGTGCAGGTCGACCTTCATCATGGACACCACGTGCATCATCTACTTCCACACGTTCTACTACACCGGCACCTCCGTCGGCTGCCACCTCCAACCGTGATACAAGAAAGCAGGCACAACCACCACTATCTCGCCAAGAGCACACTGGCTTTGGGCCTACAGACCTCTTCTTCTTCCATTGCGTCAACAGGGCACACAAGTGATATTATTTGTCGTCGTTGTAAGGGAAGAGGACATTTCTTGAGAGAATGCCAATCTCAGCGTGTGATGATTGCTACCGAGGATGGTGGGTATGAGTCCGCTTAGTGACTACGATGAAGAGAGTTTGGCTCTTATTACACATGAAGAACACGGTGGAGATGATTACGATCATGAGATGCAATACATGGCTGTCGAAGATGCCGACAGTATGAATGTTTAGTTGCTCAACGTGTTTTGAGTGTGCAGGTTACACAAGCTGAGCAAAATCAGAGGCATAACTTGTTCCATACAAAGGGAGTTGTGAAGGAACGTTCTATTCGCGTCATCATAGATGGAGGGAGCTGCAACAACTTGGCTAGCATGTGTATGGTGGAGAAGCTTTCTCTCACCACAAGGCCACATCCACATCCTTACTACATCCAATGGTTCAACAACAGCGGCAAGGTTAAGGTAACACGTCTTTGTTCGTGTGTATTTTAGTATCTCTACATATGCGATTATGTTGATTGTGATGTGGTACCTATGCAAGCATGTTCCTTATTACTTGGTAGACCATGGCAATTTGATAGAACTTCAGACACCATGGTAGAAACAATCAGTATACTCTTGTTCACAAGGATAAAAATATTACTTTGCTTCCTATGACTCCTGATTCCATTTTGAAAGATGATATTAATAGAGCTAATAAAGCAAAACAGGAGAAAAATAAGAGTGAAAATCAGATTGTGGCAAAAGAATTTGTGCAACAAATGAAGCCTAATAATAGACCATCTAATGTTGCTTATGAAATTAAACTGAAAAGTGCATGTTTACTTGCCACCAAATCTGATATTGATGAGCTAGATTCTAGCAAATCTGTTTGCTATGCTTTCGTGTAAAAAGAGGCATTATTTTCATTCGAGGACGTGCCTTCCTCTTTGCCCCTCTTTGTCACTAACATTTTGCGGGGAGTTCTTTGACGTCTTCCCACAAGGCGTGCCAAGGATTACCACCTATTCGAGGGATTGAGCATCAAATTGACTTAATTCCCGTGCATCGCTACCCAACCGTGCACCATACCGCATACCAATCTAGAGGAGACGAAGGAGATTATGCGTCCAAGTATGTGAGCTGCTCGACAAAGGTTATATCTGTGAATCTGTTAGTCCTTGTGCTGTTCCTATTATACTAGTGCCTAAAAAGGATGGTACGTCGCGTATGTGTGTTGATTGTAGAGGCATTAATAATATTACTATTCGTTATCGTCATCCTATTCCTAGGCTAGATGATATGCTTGATGAATTGAGTGGCTCTACAATATTCCCCAAAGTTGATTTGCGTAGTGGATACCATCAAATTCGTATGAAATTGGGAGATGAATGGAAAACAACATTTAAAACTAAGTTTGGTTTATATGAGTGATTAGTCATGCCTTTTGGGTTAACTAATGCACCTAGTACTTTCATGAGACTAATGAACGAAGTTTTACGTGCTTTCATTGGACGATTTGTGGTAGTCTATTTCGATGATATACTGATTTATAGCAAATCTTTGGAAGAACATTTGGAACATTTACGTGCTGTTTTTAATGCTCTACGTGATTCACGTTTGTTTGGTAACCTTGGGAAGTGCACCTTTTGCACCGACCGAGTGTCTTTTCTTGGCTATGTTGTTACCCCACAGGGAATTGAAGTTGATAAAGCCAAGATTGAAGCTATTGAGAGTTGGCCGCAGCCCAAAACGGCCACACAAGTGAGGAGTTTTCTTGGACTCGCTGGTTTCTATAGGCGTTTTGTGAGAGACTTTAGCACCATTGCTGCACCTCTCAATGAGCTTACAAAGAAGGATGTGCCTTTTGTTTGGGGTACCACACAGGAAGAAGCCTTCACGGTATTGAAAGATAAGTTGACACATGCTCCTTTCCTTTACTCCAACTTCCTGATTTTAATAAGACTTTTGAGCTTGAATGTGATGCTAGTGGAATTGGATTAGGAGGTGTGTTATTACAAGATGGCAAACCTGTTGCATACTTTTCTGAAAAATTGAGTGGGCCTAGTCTGAATTATTCTACTTATGATAAAGAATTATATGCTCTTGTTCGGACTTTAGAAACATGGCAACATTATTTATGGCCCAAAGAATTTCTTATACATTACGATCATTAATCTTTGAAACATATTAAAAGTCAAGCTAAACTGAATCGTAGACATGCTAAATGGGTTGAATTCATTGAGACTTTCCCTTATGTCATTAAACACAAGAAGGGTAAAGAAAATGTTATTGCCGATGCATTGTCTCGTCGCTATACTATGCTTTCACAACTTGACTTCAAAATATTTGGTTTGGAGACCATCAAAGATCAATATGTGCATGATGCTGATTTTAAAGATGTATTGCAGAATTGTAAAGAAGGAAGAACGTGGAACAAGTTAAATGCGTTAATGATGGATTTGTGTTACGTGCTAACAAGCTATGCATTCCGGCTAGCTCCGTTAAGTCTTTTCTTGTTGCAGGAGGCGCATGGAGGAGGACTAATGGGACACTTTGGCGTGAAGAAGACGGAGGATGTACTTGCTACACATTTCTTTTGGCCAAAGATGACACGAGATGTTGAGCATTTTATTGCTCGCTGCACTACATGTCAAAAAGCTAAGTCACGACTCAATCCTCATGGTTTATATATGCCTTTGCCTGTACCTAGTGTTCCTTGGGAGGATATATCTATGGACTTTGTTTTAGGTTTACCTAGAACAAAGAAGGGGAGGGATAGCATATTTTTTGTCGTGGATAGATTCTAAAAAATGGCACACTTTATACCATGTCATAAAAGCGATGATGCTGTTAATGTTGCTGATTTGTTCTTTCGTGAAATTATTCGCTTGCATGGTGTGCCAAATACTATTGTTTCAGATCGTGATACTAAATTTCTTAGCCACTTTTGGAGATGTTTATGGGCTAAGTTGGGGACTAAACTGCTTTTTAGTACTACTTGTCACCCCCAAACTGATGGACAAACTGAAGTAGTCAATAGAACATTGTCTACTATGTTTAGGGCTGTTTTGAAGACTAATAAGAAAATGTGGGAGGAATGCTTGCCTCATACTGAATTTGCTTATAATCGTTCATTGCATTCTACTACTAAGGTGTGCCCTTTTGAAGTTGTGTATGGTTTCCTACCTCGTGCACCTATTGATTTGTTGCCTCTTCCATCTTCGGAGAAGGTTAATTTTGATGCTAAACAACGTGCTGAATTGATTTTAAAAATGCATGAGTTAACTAAGGAAAACATTGAGCGTATGAATGCTAAATATAAACTTCTTTGGAGATAAGGGTAGAAAACATGTTGTGTTTGCTCACGGAGATCTTGTTTGGTTACATTTGCGTAAGGATAGATTTCTGATTTGCGCAAATCAAAGCTAATGCCACGTGCTGATGGTCCCTTTAAGGTGTTGGAGAAAATAAATGATACTGCATATAAACTTGAGCTGCCTGCAGATTTTGGGGTTAGTCCCACTTTTAACATTGCAGATTTGAAGCCTTATTTGGGTGCGGAAGATGAGCTTCCGTCGAGGACGACTTCATTTCAAGAAGGGGAGGATGATGAGGACATCAATACCATTGTTACACCCGCAGCCCCTCTTGCTACATATCTTGGACCAATTACTAGAGCTCAAGACGCCAATTAAATTATCAGGTACTTTCGTTTCTTGGTAATGATTATAATGTTCATGAGAATATGATGCTGCCTAAATTGGATACATTTGTTTTGCTTACAAATGAAGGGCCTAGCTGGGAGAAGGATGGACATTGGAGCAAGAACAAGCATGGAAATGATGCCATGCGCAAGGGGAACAAGAACGGAGTTACAAGTGATGATTTCAGGACTTTGAAGCCACCACAATGGGTGCATGAAGCCTTGGACGAAATATACAAGATGCTACTTCATAAATTTCGTTCCGAGGCTATTCTAGGTGCCGCGTCACCTTATTATTGGGCCAGGCCCTTGTAATTTCGAAATACACAAGTATAGGCTATTTTTAGAGTCCGTATGTGTGGGGAAACAAGAGATAGGGTTGATTTCGGACCCCTCCACCAAGGGACACGAAATTCCCCCCCTCTTCCTCCATATATACAGCCCTTAGGGCACCGTTTAGACTTTGGGTTTTGTTTAGATTAAAAGTTCGCCATAGCTGCTACTTCGCGTGACTTCGCTTTGTGTTCAACGACCGGACAAAGGCGTCCACAGAACCCCACCTTGATCAATAAAGCTTTCATCTTATATGCAATATCCCGATTGCAATCTCGGTTTCTTGCTTGTTCTTCGTTTGCTCGCGAGAAATGCAGACCCTCGTGGTCGAGTTGATCGTGCTCGGCGTGGTCAATAACCTCTCGGAGTTGGTTTAGCGATTGCTAAGGCGCGACGTCCTCGCACATTCGTAGTCGGATCGTCAAAGTCGACTTCCTCCAAAGCGAGAACCAACATCTCATCGAAAGACGGGACACCTTTGCCTCTATCAGTTGGTGCTCTCTCTCGGGACGGGGTCGTGCCAGGTAGGGCGGCCATAACTGTTTTTACAGGGCACCGGATACACCGTTGCGTCCCCTCTCAGATGTTACGATCTCGAGTGAGTCTTGTATGATGTACATCGTGAGGATACGGTACAACGAGTGGACTCCTTGTTAGTGTCGTCTAGGGAAAGGTAGTGATCGGGTGCTTACCCCAGGTACTTGAGGTATCGCGGGTCGTGGATGACACGGAAGCTCCCTGGATCTTGTGGGTAAAGTGTGCAACCTCTGTAGAGTGTAAAACTATTCGAATAGCCGTGTCCACGGTCAAGGACAGTTGGGCGGTGCTGCTTAAACTACGCCCGAGTTTTACAAACCATGTGTGTGTGTGTGTGTGTGTTGATAAAACTACTTGGGTCGGTCAAGGGACTTGACATGATTGAGTTGGGTTGGTGCCCACTCTATTTATGTTGATATCTGTAACCTGTCCTCATGGATACTTGAATTCTCCTGATGCATGTCTTACAAGTTGTTGAGCATGTCATTGCACTCAAAACTAGCTTTCTGCAAAAATGTACCTATATCATGCATTCTTGTATCTCGAACCAAAACATGGGTTGCTTGCGAGTACATTCAAAGTACTCATTGGCTTGCCACTGGTTATTTAATTGGCCAGGCATGGAAGAACCGGAGTTCGAAGAAGAGTTCTTTGGAGACTAACATGTGAACTAGGACGTTTCCCAGTCAGAATGCCTCTAGGGTTCAGGCAGATGGCATGGGTTCTACTTATCGACGAAGATTTCCGCTGCTTGTGTTTCATTTGATGTTCAGCCCTTAAGGCTTTATCAATGTAAGACTTGACCATAATGGTCATAATTTGTGTAAGACGGTATGTATGGATGTAAGACTCTTGTTATTCAGCTTACGTGTGTTCGGTGAGCATTGATCTCCGGGATCACTTTGTACACATGCATTCGGTGATCACGACTTATGAGTCGGGGTCCCCACAGTAGCCGGGTATCGAGCCATCTGTTGTAGGAAGCCTTAGTTAGCATGGACGTTAGTTAGCTTGAGACCATCTAAATTTCTCTTCTTTTCTAAAGCTTAGCCCACCCAAGACATATTTCCCTTATTGACCTCTCCTATTCAACTTTTGTAGATGGCCGTCGCCCCCTTGAGACTCCTTATGACAGGGTTTCCATCCCTCCTAAAAGACCGCCTCCAACAATGTCACTATCCCTTGCTGCCCATATACACCCTGCATGAACTGGAAAATGATGTGCTCGAAAAGGAGTTCTACGCCAAGGTATTTGTGCCTGCCAAGACCTCACCCCAGGGGTGGTTCTTCATTGGACCACCCATGCCAACAAGAGATCTTGCCATTCAGCAAGTGGCATATGAAGCGCTCCTCCGTCTTCGAGACCTCCTTCTAGAAATGAAAGAAGAAAACGCCACCCGCTACCTACCTGGCAAGAGTAGCTTTGGGGCTCCGACACAAGTGAGGATTTCCCCAAAATATGAGGATCCAACCCTCAAGTACCAGATCCGCTTCAGCAACGCAGGAGACTACCTTCTACATCACCTTAACGAAGCATTCCTTAAGGCTCGCCAAGACCTCCCTTCACTTCTGCACCTCCACTACCTCGAGAAGAAGAAGGTGGCCGAGCAAGGACAACAAATCACTGTCTTACAAGCCCACCTTGCCAATCAGGAGCAACAAATCAAGGAACTTCGGAAGACCCGCAACCAAACCCCACGCAGGAGGCATAGGAATGGATTTCCATATCCACCTCATAGAAGATCGACGTCAGGCCAGCGACGACATAACTCAAGACTGGATAGCAACCTTTTTTGCTTCCATCGCTTGTCACGGGTGTGGTGAACTTGGTCACACTAAAAGGATGTGTCCCAACAAGCGACCGATCGTCATACCCTTTGGCACCACAAGGGGAACCTGTAAATCAAGACTGAGCGCCTTTCTCTCCGAGCAAGCACGACTACCGAGTCCGAGGACCCCTAGGGTAGGATGAGTCGTGTACCCCCCATATGCGTAGTCGAGTCCGTGAGATGGTTCGAATAGAACCACGTTTTGTGTTGCTTGTTTTTACTTGTTTGTGTTTTGATATAAGTCGCACATTTGCCCTAGGCAGCTTGTACGCGACTATATCACCTATCGTGTCTTAATGGAATTGTATGTGGCCTTTACGGCACTTGTTTGTTTACACTTACACCATAAAACCCCCTCTTAGGCATCCCCCTCCTCTATGCTACTTTTTCCTCTCATCTCACGAAGACCAAGAAGACAAGATACACCAAGGGATTCTACTTTGGCAACCAAGCGGCACTAAAAGAACCTTTCTACAGCCTCCTCGACCAAGTGAAACCCCGTAGAGTTATGTTTAACCCTCCAGACTAGAAACCCATTCCTAGACCCTTCGAGACTTCATGAGATAACCCATCTCGAATCCCTAACCAAGTGCTTAACCCACAAAACTGCAAGAGAACCAGCTAAGCCTCCGTAACCTTGCACTGGTTCATTATGGAACTAGTGGACATAGTGAACGAGCACATTATCATCCTAAGGTAGTACCAGAACTGACGATGCCATAGGGTAGACCTATTTGAGGATATAGGAATAGAGGACAAATGACTTGATGAGTTTATATCAATGACTTTGAGGAATCATCCGCGACTATTTGGTGGATTATGAGGCTTCCATGTTGGTAAATGAACTTGGTGGGATCATTATTATAGAGTAGCATAGCTTTCGTTACCCCTGAGTAAATTGGATTTAATAGGACAATTATGATCGCAAGCTGAAATTCTTGGAAGTATAAGAATTTGGCTTAGCCAGGGGATATTGATAGGAGATAATTGATAATTACTTGGGGGAAAGTGTGGAAACTCTCGCCGGACATGAGATTTGGATTAAATAGGTTACCCTAGTGGAGTATGGATGCAGAGTAATTTTACATGGTCCGGAGTAAATTGGATTTAGACTGATGATCTTGATCATGATACCATGTTTCTCGGTGGACCATAAACTAGGAGATTGGATTAATTGTCAGAGTTTATTTAGGGATCTATATATGCTTGACCTTGGAGGTTACTTGACTATGATAACGGAAATTGGAGGACTGACTATAGTAAGGTAGCCCTTTCCAGTATTTGAGGATTATAGGATCATGTGGAACACCATAGAGATTGGATTTGAAGAACTACTGGATCATGTAGTGATTGGTGTAGTTAATGGGCTATTGGAGTTGATTCATAGGAAGGAAACGAGATCTTGGAGTGGCTTACGACGTGTTTCCTTAGGATAAGAGGTGCTTTATCTTAGACCTTGGAAGAATAGGCTGAGCACTTGGATTGTCATGTTCAAGCTTAGCAGCTTATATGTTCTACCCATGGATTTTAGGGGTAGACATACATATGGGTTTGGGGATTGTAGACATATATGATTTTTTTAGACCTCCTCTCGAGAGTCATGAGGATATGAATCACATGAGTGATGATTGGAGTTGACCTATACGAGATGATTCTTTTGGTAATATGATGTGAAGACTAGGTAGAACTATTGCATCTCAGAAACTGTGCTTAAGGATAAGATGATAAATGTTCACCCGCACACTAGAATCCCTAAAACTCTTAAGCGCCACCAAACCACAACATGGTCGGGTCATGACCACGGGCTTTGGCTCTAGGACGAGAAGACCTTTGCCAATGCTCAATCTAGACCACCACCAATACCCCAGCCTACTTTGCGTACCCCATAGACTTCATGAAATACTTGGACAAGTTAGTTGTCATCTTTCTTTGATGACATACTTGTCTACCCGAAGACGGAAGAAGAATCGTTGAGCTGGTCAAGGAACATCTGAAGATCTTCATGTCTAGGAGTAAGAACTATACCAACCACCGTCGTCAAGAAGTAAACCTCCGCATTGAATATCAGGTGTATCTGCAAGCCACTCCTCTCTAAGGAACCAAGCATTTCCATGACAAGGAGACCCACACCAAGATTCATCGGCCCCCTTCGAGATCACTCCAAGATTTAACAACCCCCTCTGAGATCACTACAAGATGAAGAGAAGACAGTTACCAGCTGGAGTTGCCACCTGAGTTACCCACTATGCACAACGTTTTCCCACACATCACAACCTCGGGAGTGTTTCCAACTTCCTAACTAGCCCGACCTCTACAAGGACATCGACCACCAAGCCATCGACCCCTAGCCCAAGCTAACCTACCGCGAGCTACCCATTAGCAACCTAGATCAAAAGGAGCGTCATACACGAAGCCACACCATCAAGTACTTCAAGCTCAATGGAGCACTACACGGAAGCAGAAGCAACATGAGGACTTGAAGACTACCCCGAATCCAAGTTTCCATACTCCTTTCCGTGCCTAGTTTGGGAATCTCGTGGACGAGATTCTTGTAAGGGGGGTAGGTCTGTCACACCCTGATTTTCATGGCACAACACTTAAGATGATAAATCATGATAAAATGTGGTTTGACAAAAACTTTTGCATTATTTGACTTTTATTTGAGTTGGTTTTCTCTATGTGTTTGCAAGTGCTCTTTAAAGTCAACACAACTCCACCTTATATACCTCATCTCATTGCCCCAAGCATCTGCCCAATGATCATGCCATGTGTATAGAGCAATATAGTATTTTCTTACAAAAATAATTTGGCCAAATAGTATTTTCAAAAATTAGTTTTCCAAAAACCCTTGGATTGAGGTTTGCACTTCAAGTACTTGATTTGGGGTATGAAAAATATTTCAAAAGGTATATTTGAAACCTATTAGATATAGGATACCCAGAAACCACAAAAATATAATTTTAAAAGTTATTTTCCTATTTTATTTAAAAGCTTTTTCTGAAGGCCAGAAATGGTCTTTAATAGGGAAAAATTATTTTATTGTTTTAAAAATATTTGACAAAAATCAGGGAAACTCAGTGGGCATATATTTCCCATATATAAGAGTTTCAACACATAGTTATGTTCAAAACATTGGTCAAATCCCTCAAATGCCCTTTTTGGATATTTCAAGCTTTTGAAATATTTACAAAGGAAATATTCCCAAAAAATTCCAAGAAAATTCTAGCATGTCACATATGACATGTTTGATGATCTTGCCAAGTCTCATGTCATGGAGAACAGTATAACCCCATGAAACCCTCTCAAAACCACTTCTGACCTTTTTCAAGTTTGAAAACATTTGCCTTTATCAAATATGTCCAAATGCTCTCACACTTGGTGAACATTCTCAAATGGTCTAATAATGCATCTAGACCAAGTGGCACAAGTTGGAGAACAAGTTAACTTGATCAAAGAGCCCCAAAACCCTTCCTGTCCAGAACCAAATTTGAACAACTTTGTACTACCAACTTTCTCTCCTTGACCCCAACTTTGGTGAGCATGTTCACATGACCAAATGAGGCCACCACACCAAGTGGTGCATCAAGGAGAAGTGATTTTCTCAACTAAATCTACACAAGTCCATTTCTGCTAATTTCTAGGGTTTACAAAAGTTGCATTGGCAACTTTGCCCTCGATGGGTGACTGAACTCCTGAGGTTCCCCCACCTCAGGAGGCGCCACAACCTCCAGAAGCCGCAGGCTCCGTCGACGCTCCCGCCCTCGTCGAGCACCCGGTGTACTTCGTCAGCACGGTGTTACGGGACGAAAGGGCATGATATCCCATGCCACAGAAGCTTTTGCTCGCACTCCTAGTGGCCTCGCGCAAGCAGCGTAATTACTTTCAAGGCCACCCAATTAAGGTCGTCTCAGCCTACCCATTGGAGAGGGTGCTCCGGAGCCCCAACGCTGCGGGGAGAGTCGCTGAGTGGAACATCAAGCTACAAGCGTTTCAGCTGGAGTACAGCACAACCAGGGTCATCAAGGGGGCTGCCCTCACCGACTTCGTGGCAAAATGGACCGACGCTCCGGAGCCCGAAGCAGGCAAAAGCTGATCCCTCTCGCCAGGAAGTGAAGCGCCAAATGGCTGGGTAAGGTACTTCGACGGCTCTTTCGCACGCCAAGGTGCGGGGGGCAGCGCCGTGCTCATCTCCCCCACCCAAGACAAGCTATACTATGCCGTGCAGCTCTGCTTCCAGCGGGCGAGAAGGTCTCCAACAACATCACGGAATACGAGGGGTTGATCGCCGGCCTCATGGCTGCAGCGGCCTTGGGGGTCAAGCGTCTCACCATCAAGGGCGACTCACAGCTTCTCGTCAACTTCTCCAACAAGGTGTACGAGCCAAGGGACGAGCACATGGAGGCATACCTCGCAGAGGTGCGCAAAATGGAGGCGCAGTTCTTGGGCCTGGAGCTACAACATGAGCCTTCGCGACACGAACAAGGAAGACGACAACATTGCCAAAAGGGCGTCTAGGCGCCTGCCCCAAGAGCCCGGTGTCTTCGAGGAGCGGCTCTTCAAGCCTTCAGCGGCAACCCCATTTGTGGAGCCGGCATCACCTTAGGAGGAACTCCCCCAGCCACCGGCCTCGAGAGCCCCCGCCTGTGGCCCAACCTCAGGAGCACGCCTGCTCCTAGCGCTCGAGCCTCAGGAGGGGTGCTGGACCGAGGAGTTCAAGGCATACCTGGTGCAAGGAACGCTGCCGGAGAAAGAAGAGGACGTGGAACGCGTGGCCTGGCAGGCTACGACGTATTGCATACAGGACGGTGAGCTGTGCAGAAAACAACCAAATGACATTTCCTTGCGATGCATTTCGAGGAAGCAGGGGTGCGAGCTACTGGCCGACATACACAACGGAGATTGCGGGCATCACTCATCATCGCGCACCCTGGTGGGCAAGGCGTTCCGCAGTGGATTCTACTGGCCCACGGCACTCAACGACGCCACCGAGCTGGTGAGATCCTACAAGGCCTGCCAGTTCCACGCCAAGCAAATCCACCAGCCGGCTCAAGGCTTCCAGACTATCCCACTCTCCTGGCCATTCGCGGTCTGGGGGCTGGATATCCTGGGTCCATTCCCTCGAGCGCCCGGGGGCTACTACCGGATTACGGGTTCCGGCGAACCCTTGAGGTCCGAACACTTGGGTGCGCACGAAGATTTCTCTCTCCCTTGCTCGCTCTCGCAACGATCGAAAGGCCTAGCTCGACGAACCCAAAGAACGAGAGACACAAGAGTTTATACTGGTTCGGGCCACCGATGTGGTGTAATACCCTACTCCAATGTGATGTGGTGGATTGCCTCTTGGGCTCAGGATGAACAGTTACAAAGGAAAGAACAGCCTCCTGAGGAGAGGTGCTCTTGTGCTTGGTGAGCTTGTGTGGTTGAGGGTGATCTCAATCGATCCGTCCCTTGCTATGATGGTGGCTAGCCCTATTTATAGAGGCCCTAGTCCTCTCCCCAAATATTAGGCACGAAGGATGCCACAACGGCCAAATCCGAAGGGGGACAACTAGTACAAGTTATCCTAACTAAAGGTGGTCTTCGCCTGCCAAAGGCTCTGGTGGTGACACCGTCTTGGGCTCCATGGTGACCTCCGTCCTGCCGTCCTGCTGGTCTTGGTCTCGTTGCACCGATATTGTCGTTGTCCTGGGAACGGGGGTCCCCAGACTTGCCTGCCTGCGACACACGGCATGGCTCCACCAGCGGCCCCGTACGACCCATCTTCACCAGCAAACACTCAAGACCCTCGCGAGGGGCCGAGCCTCGCGAGGCGGACGATGCAAGACCTCCTCGGGGGCGGCCTCACCAGGCTGGCTCACGAGGGGCGGAGAGATCAAGGCAAGGGGTACCTCGCGAGGTTCCTGTGACATAAGCCATGACGACTGGGGCCAGGCGGGCGCCAGCATGCATAGTGTCCTCGTTTCCTCTTTGGTGCTCAAGAGGCAAGCGCAGGAGAGGAGTGCCGAGGCATCAGGCAAAGGTTTCCATATCGGTGCAACAAGACCAAGACCAGCAAGATGGCAGGACGAAGGTCACCGTGGAGCCCAAGACGGCATCACCACCAGAGCCTTTGGTAGGCGAAGACCACCTTTAGTCAGGATAACTTGTATTAGTTGTCTCCCTTCAAATTTGGCCGTTGCTGGATCCCTTCCCGCTCAATATTTGGGGAGAGGACCAGGGCCTTTATAAATAGGACTAGCCACCACCATAGAGGGGAGAGATTCAGATCACCCTCAACCACACAAGCTCACAAAGCACAAGAGCACCTCTCCTCAGGAGTCTGTTCTTCCCTTGTAACTGTTCATCCTCAGCCCAAGTGGCAATCCACCACACCACACTGTAGTAGGGTATTTCACTACATCAGTGGCCCGAACCAGTATAAACTCTCGTGTCTCTCGTTCTTTGGGTTCGTCGAGCTAGGCCTTGCGATCATTGTGAGAGCGAGCAAGGGAGAGAGAGATCTTCGTGCGCACCCCAGTGTTCGAACCTCAAGGGTTTGCCGAAACCCGTAATCCAACATTTGGCGCGCCAAGTAGGGGTGCGCCGAAGCCTCTCTTCCATCAGCAGACCTACCAGTACTCAACAGCGCCGATGACCGGCGACCTAAGGGCCAAAGCCGACCACTGGGCGGCCAGCACGGGTGGCGTCGACCACCCAAGAAGACCTCAATCCCGCGCCTCGGGCGGCACGCGCGCCGCCAAATGCTGCGGGGCGCGGGCGGCGCGGCCTGGCGCCATCCACCCTTACCCCGCGGCGTGCGCGGGCCGCCACAAGGGCCACAAGTTATGCCGCGGCGACGGTGCCGCACACCCAGCGGGAACAAGCGAACATGAGGGCCGCACTCACAGTGGCATGGGAGCTGTTGCGGTGCCGACTGATGGAGAACGACCGAGATGCATTGCTGGGCACGTCGCCGAGCTATTAGATGCCGCAGCCAGGGGAACACTGCCTTTTTGCTCCTCGCTCACGCCTCAGGCTTTGGCCGGGTCGCACCGCGGGCCTCGCCGCGCCCGCGTGCCCCCAGGCGCGCCAGGAGGTATCGTCGACATCGGTGCGGCCAGCGGCGTCGGACGCTCAATCGCACCCGTGCCACCTCCGATGGGTGTAGGAACGAGCGTTGCCACCCACGGCTCCGGCAGGATGCCGCCCTACCATCTTCAGGCGGTGCGCTGGGCCGGACGGCGTGGAGCGCGGGGCACTTCGGCGAGGTTTTCGGGGCGATGGCCTCAGCGGCCTACGTGCCCCGCATGATGGACCAGGAGTACATGCTAGAAGATGACCATGGCTATTTCCTCGAGCCAGGCTGGGAAGAGGATGCGCTAGAAGCTGAGGCCTTCCAGGAGCCACCAGGGAGCCTCGTCGACCATGTCGGCGACAACAGCTACAGGGTACCGCTAATCTCTCAGGAGCAGGCTTATGCTAACCATGGGTCGCAAGTGGATCAGGTCACAGCAGTGGACGACGGCCCTAGCACGACAGCCCCCCTTTCACCAAGGGGAGTGCACTGGGGCTGCAAGGAAGGAGCCGGGAGCAAGGCCCCTCCTCGCATCCCGCGGAGCAGGGCGTCGCCCGGAGGTAGGCCCTCTGCCGGGGAAGCACTGGTGAGCCTTCCCCCCGGCAGAGGACCCGTGGTCTCCGAGGGCGCCGCTAGCGTTCCCTTTGCCCCTTGGCATCGTCCTGGTTTTCGGAGGCCCCAACGGTGGTCGAGTGCGGCGCAAGGCGGGGCCCTCGTCTGGCAATATGAAGCAAGGCTCGCGCCTGTGAAGGCCTCCGCTCGTGACACTTTCACGTAATAATGAGTGGGGCTGTACACGCCCCGGAGTCTCCGGAGAGCCGCCCTTGGGCCTCGGGGGCTCCCGCCCAGGCCCTAGTGGAGGCGCCATGCTCCGCGCTGGTGGAAGACCAGAAGACTAGACTAGGCGCCGGACGCGGCCATTTGCTTTTAACGTCTTTTCTGTAGCCCTGTTTTCTGGCTTGGATTTAAGTTTGAAGTTGAATTTTCATTGGTATGTGCTGGGGGTGTCTTTTCTCGTTCGTGCTATTTCTTGCGATCTGGTTCCTTGCCTTGATTCGGAGTTTGCACCTGCTGCCTCCCCCTCGCGAGCCCCTCGCGAGCCCCTCACGAGCGGGGGCTAGGCGCGACGCACGCGTGCTGCACGCACGTCCTGCCATAGCTGGCGCTTGCTTCTCGCGAGGCCCTCTCAGACAGATCGACATGCTCCTCAGAAGCTCACGACCTCACGAGCCGGTTCGGAGCTTGTCCTGACTAAGGTAAATTACAACATCAAGCTCGCGGCGGGACTCGCGGGCTCATGAAAACACATCTCCAGCTTGGCCTAAGGAATAGAAGCAGTAATCTGTTTACATGAGGGGCTCCCCCTCCAAAAATTCTCTTACAACTTCCAGGGCTATGCCCGAGCTTTCGCATGCAGGGTCAACGACAAGGAAGCACGGGCTCAATCGGACATGTTGCCCACTGCGTCCTCCGGGGTCCCTCTCAGACGCGTCGCTGGCATCGCTGTCGCCGTCGCCGGCATCACCGTCACCGTTGCGGGCGCCACCCTCACCATCGTCGACCACGTCACCTTCATCCGCCGCGACCACCACCGCGTCGTCCTCGCAGGTGAAGGCCCTGACTAGAGCATCCACATTGTCTTCCACCCAGCGCGCCAGGTCGCCCCGGATGGCCTCGGGTACAGGGGCAATGGCGGCGTCAAAATCAAAGTCAGGGTAGATGTTCTGGAGGTGGCTGAAGACGCGGGAGAACGCACGCCCGAGCAGGCCATGACTCCTCTCTTCAACAAGCTCGCGAGCCCTCTCGAGTCGGTTCTTCTGGCATGTCACCACATCAGTGAAAAAGCAGAGGTGACTGGCATAATCGGTCGCGTGGGGATGAGGGGCAAGTTCGTCGCAGATGGTGCCCAGCGCCGCGTTGGCTCTGATCCTGAGGCCTTGGAGCATGGGGGAATGCACGCGCTCCACCGTATGCCGCCGAAGCGCTTCCTCCCTGCTTTGCTGCGCGAAGGACTCGGCGCTGGCGACCCGGTGCTAAAGAAAAAGCAGCTCGGCACGGGCGGAGGCTCGCGCTGTTTCGCCTCAGCCAGCCCTGACCTGAGGGCAAGAGTTCTGCCCATAGCTTCGGCTTCCACGAGCGTCAGCTTCAGGTCGTACCTGCCAACAAGATCCGCGCGAGCCTCGGCCACCCGGCGGCCGACCTCCTCCTGGGCCTTGGCCTTGCGCGCACCGATATCATCCTCTGCTTGGGCGACCAGACGCTCCCTCGTCTCCAGCCGCTCGAGCCCGAGGCTGCACTCTGTGGCCTCCAGCAACAATGCTTCCTCGCGCCTCGAGATCTCCTCCTCGTCGGATGGTGCACCCTTCATCGACGCCAAGGCGACTCTGCGCGCCTCCACCTGCTGCTCCAAGGAGGCGTTCAAGGCCTGGATCTCTCGCCTGCGCTCCTTGGCAACCGCGCGGCGACCGTCTGCCTCCCTGGCCTCCTCCAAGGCTAGGGCGCTGGCCTCACGCGAGGTTGCCAGGGATGCCTCGGCCTTCGCATTGGCATCCTCATGCTGAAGGCGCCCAAGGTTAATAGCCACCTTCAGTTGATGCCACTCCTTCACCAGCAGAAGACCCTCGGCTTCAAGGCGCGCGTCTACGTCCACGAGTTCTCCGCCGAGCCGGCTAATCGCGCCCATTGCCTCCTGAAAGAGTTCGTGGCGGACGATGCTTCGCTCGTGCGCAAACTTAAGCGCGCGACCCGGTCCGTCCTCCACAGCGGGGGTTGCCGGCAGGATCCGAAGCGGCTCACCCCTTTTCAGCAGGGGCTGGGGGCTTGCGCCTCCCGGGTCGCCGACCAGGTTTCGGCAGGGGCCCGGATGGGTTGAGGCTCGTTGCTCGAAGAGGAAGCCAGGATCGAAGCCATCCAGCCACCGTCCATAACCAAAGGAGGAGCCCTTGGAATGCTTGCCACACCCCAGGCGAGGCCACGAAGGAGAGACAGCGAAGGCGCGGGCTCGAGGCGCCAGGCTGGCGAGTTTGCCTCTCCGGCCGACCTCACGCCAGGGGCGGCACACTGGCTTTGGGCGCTCAAGGCTAGCGGAGGAGTCGAGGCAGGAGGAGGTTGCTTCTCAGGAGACTTGGCGGCCTTAGCAGGAGGGACCCTGAGGAGCCGCTGTCAGGAGGGGAAGCAACACTCGAGAAATTACAAAGATAATGTAGTTACTCATCTATGGCGATGTACTTCATCTGCTTCAACGGCCGGAAGGCATCACTGCTGCAGCTTGGAGACCCCTTCCTCTTGCGGAGCGCATCATAGTCTAGACGGAGCCGGCCGAAGCGTTGGATGCGGCAATCGATGCAGGGCGCAGCTGGTGAGGCGCCCGAGGAGACGACCTCGGGACTGCTAGGCTGAGGGGAGCCCTCGGGCTCCGCCTCATGATGACCTGCTGAGACCTCGGAGGCTTCAGCTTCAGGAGCAGCGGATTGCGTCGCCCCCTCAGCTGTCACCCTAAGGCAAGAGTCACGGGCTCCTGGGGGTGGCACCTCGGGAGCCTCTAGCAGCGTCGACGCCTCAGCACCCGCGCCTTCGGCCTCCAACGGTGCTTGCCCCCCCCCCCCCGCATCCACTCTTGGGGCAAGTTCGGCGCCGGCGGCAAGGAGGGGGACCACGGAGACGGGGTTCTAGTGAGGCCCTTCAACACCGACGGGACGCAGCCCCCATTCATCGAAGGGGTGTATCTGCCCCGCGAACTCCACCCTGTTTGAGCAGCAGTACAAAAGACAGCCCTCCTGCGGCATATCGGCTAGCGAGGGGTCGCCCGTCAGGACCTCAAGCACTGTTCTTCGTGCCTCGGGCGGAAGCCCTGACTCCTGAAGCCTCATGCGATCCTGGCCGCCGGACAGGGCCCACATCGGTCGGGAGTGGCGCTGGAGTGGGGCAACGCGGCGTCGGAGGAACTCCTTCATCACCCTGGGCGAAATCGCGCCGAGATCCTTCAGCCTCCTCAACGGGAGCCAGATGAAGGCAAGGTGGGGGCCCGCGAGCTTCTCGTGGCCCCAGCCAGAGCTGGGGACGGCGGGCGTCGATGGAGGCAAGAGCAGGGGGCTGAGCACTCCGACATCCACATACACCCACCGTGTCCGAAACCCGCTCGCAAACGGCAGGAGTTCAAAGTCAATCCCCGAGCCGGCCGTCGCCGCCACAGCCTGGAAGCTGAGGCACCCCGAGCACTGCCGGGGGTCGGTCAGGTGCAGCAAGAAGAAATGGCACAGGAGGGCCATGGAGGGGGCAATGCCCACCATGGCCTCGCAGACAAAGGCAAAGGCGGCAAGAAGGGCGATGGATTGGGATCTAGATGCAGCATATGGATCTGGTAATGGGAAAGCACGACATTGAAGAAGGCGGAGGAGGGAGGAACCAGGCCGGTCCACAGGGCGTCAATGAAGAATTGGACCTCGGTGGCTGTCCTATCGATATAAGCTCGGGACGCAGGCCAGGCCACCGTCTCTCCTCATTCGTTGAAGCTGGTGGCAAGCGCCGGGTGGACCTTGTCCACGGCCTCCTGGTTGAGCACCAGCGATCGACCGACGGCGGGCTCAATGGCCGGAGGTGGACTGGCTGAGGAAAGGGGCTTCTTCCCCTTCTCCATTCGGTTCGGCGCCATGGCGATGGAGAGGGATGAGCTCGGGTCGAATTGGGAGAAGAAGCTGAATTTCGAGGAAGCGGAGGAGTTGGGGGAGTGTGTCGCCAGCAATGGGGAAATAACCGTGTAGGACGTCGTGGCCGCCTAGCCAAGAGGATATCAAGGCTGCATGAGGAAGCGGGGCCGCCCACGTCCAATCAATCGCCACGCGTCGACCAAGGCCGCAGGCTGTGGGGCTCGCATCGCTCCGTACTTGCCCTTTGGCTTCGCCCCGAAGCCAAGTCCGAGCGCGGCTTTGGCCCGGGGGCTACTGTCGGCGTCCTGGAAACGGGGGTCCCGAGACTTGCCTGCCTGTGCCCCAAGGCGTGGCTCCACCAGCGGCCCCGTACGACCCATCTTCACCAGCAAACACTCAAGACCCTTGCGAGGGCCGAGCCTCGCGAGGCGGACGACGCAAGACCTCCTCGGGGGCGGCCTCACCAGGCTAGCTCGCGAGGGGTGGAGAGATCAAGGCAAGGGGTACCTCGAGAGGTTCCTGTGACATAAGGCATGACGACCGGGGCCAGGCGGGCGCCAGGTGGGTGCCAGCGCGCACAGTCTCCTTGTTTCCTCTTTGGTGTTAAAGAGGCAAGCGCAGGCGAGGAGTCCCGAGGCATCAGGCAAAGGTTTCCATATCGGTGCAACAAGACCAAGACCACGAGGACGAAGGTCACTATGGAGCCCAAGACGGCGTCACCACCAGAGCCTTTGGCAGGCGAAGACCACCTTTAGTCAGGATAACTTGTACTAGTTGTCAGCGTTCTGGGAACGGGGGTCCCCAGACTTCCCTGCCTGCGGCACACGGCGTGGCTCTGCGAGCGGGCCCGTACGGCCCATCTTCACCAACAAGCACTCAAGACCCTCGCGAGGGGCCAAGCCTCGCGAGGCGGACGGCGCAAGATCCCTTCGGGAGTGGCCTCACCAGGTTGGCTCACGAGGGGTGGAGATATCAAGGCAAGGCAAATCTCGCGAGGTTCTCGTGACGTGAGCCATGAAGACCAAGACCAGGCGGGCGCCAGGCGGTCGCCAGCGTGCACTGTGTCCTTGTTTCCTCTTTGGTGCTAAGGAGGCAAGCGCAGGCGCGGAGTACTGAGGCGTCAAGCAAAGGTTTCCATATCGGTGCAACGAGACCAAGACCACCGGGACAACAAGACGGAGGTCACCATGGAGCCCAAGGCGGCGTTACCACCAGAGCCTTTATGCAGGCGAAGACTGCTTTTGTCAGGATAAGTTGTACTAGTTGTCCCCTTTCAAATTGGTCATTGTGGGCTCCCTTCCCGCTCAATATTTGGGGAGAGGACCAGGGCCTATATAAATAGGACTAGCCACCACTGTAGGAGATAACTCATTCGGAGGCATCTCATCTCATCTTGAGTAATCCTCACCCACACAAGTTCACCAAGCACAAGAACACCTCGCCTCAGGAGGTTGTTCTTCCCCTTGTACTGTTCATCCTCAGCCCAAGAGGCAATCCACCACCACCACACTGGAGTAGGGTATTACACCACAACGGTGGCCCGAACCAGTATAAATCTTGTGTCCCTTGTGTTGCGAGTTCGTCGAGTTAGCCCGCGCACTCCAGTGTTCGAACCTTGAGGGTTTCGCCGGAACGCGCAATCCGACATTTGGGGCGCCAGGTAGGGGTGCGCCGGAGCTCTTCTTCCACCAGCCGACCCGCTCGTTGATCCTTCGGCGCTCCGCGGTTCCGATGTCTAGCGACTCAAGAGCCAATACTGAAAGCTGGGCGGCCTGGCTGGCCCGGGCGGTGTCGTCTGCCCAAGAAGACCTCAACCCCGCGCCTCAGGCGGCACGCGCACCGCCAAACATCATGGGCGCGGCGTGATCACTCACCCTCTGCTCTTACTCCTCGACAAGTGCGAGCGGCCGTGAGGGCCTCAAGCCACGCTATTGCCACAACGCCGCACACCCGGCGGGAGCAGGCGAACATGAGGGCCGCGCTCACAGTGGCTCGAGAGCTGGTGCGATGCTGGTTAATGGAGAGCGGTCGGGATGCTTTGCTAGAGCGCGTCGCCGAGCTCTTGGACGCCAGGGCTTCAGGAGCGCCACCCTTATGTACTCCGCTCACGCCACAAGCTGCGGCCGGGTCGGATGGCGGACCACGCCGCGCCCGCGTGCCCACAGGCGCACCACCAGGTTTCATCGACACCGGCGCAGCCAATGGAGCTGTGCGCCCGCTTGCGCCCGCGCCACCTCCGCTGGGCATGGGCACGAGCGCCGCCACCTATGGTCCGGGCGGGATGCAATCCTTCCATCCTCGAGGTGGCACACTAGGATTGGCGACATGGAGCATGGGGCACTACGGCGAGGTCTTTGAGGCAGCGGCCTCGGAGGCTTACGTGCCCCGCATGGTGGACCAGGAGTACATGCTGGAAGACGACCCTGGCTCGTTCCTCGAGCCGGGCTGGGAGGAGGAGACGCTAGAAGCCGGCACCTTTCAGGAGCCATCTGGAAGCCTCACCAACCGCACCGGCGACAACGACTACAGGGTACCACTAATTCCTTAGGAGCAGGCTTACGCTAACCATGGTGTGCAGGAGGATCAGGTCGCAGCGGTAGATGGTGGTCCCATCTCGTCGGCCTCCCTCCTGCGAGCAGGGCCACGCTGGGGACTGCAGGAAGGAAGCCGGGACGAAGGCCCACCCCAGCGCCGCACGGAGCAAGGCGTCCCCCGGAGGTAGGCCCTCTGCCGGGAGGTGCTCCAGAGCCTGCCCCCGGCAGAGGACCCATGGTCGCCGAGGGTGCCGCTGGCGTCCCCTTTGCCCCTTTGGTGTCGTCCTGGTTTCCGGTCGCCCCCAACGGTGGCCGAGGGAGGCGGAAGGCGGGGCCCTCGTCTAGCGATATGAAGTAAGGCTCACACCTGTGAAGGTCTCCGCCCGTGACACTCTCACGTAATAACGAGTGGGGCTGTACACGCCCCAGAGTCTCATGAGTGCCGCCCTCGGGCCTCAGGGGCTCCCTCCCACGTCCTAGTGGCAGCACTTAGCTCCGCGCTGGTGAGAAGACTCGAAGACAAGAAGACTAGACTAGGTGCCGGACGAGGCCATTTGCTTTGTATCCCTTCTCTGTAGCCTTGCCTTCTGGATTTGGATTTAAGTTGAAGTTGAACTTTCATTGATGCGCGCGGGGGTGCCTTTTCTCGTTCAAGCAATTTCTTGCTATCTGGTTCTTGCCTTATTCCGAAGCTCGCGCTCACTGCCTCCCCCTCGCGGTCCCCTCGTGAGCGGGGCTGGGCGCAGCATACGCACCGCGCGCGTTGATACCACGATCGGCACCTGATTCTCGCGAGGCCCTCTCGGGCGAATCAACAGACCCTTTAGGAGTTCCTCGGGAGCTCACGACCTCACGATCCAGTTCGGGGCTTACCCCCGCTAAGGTAAGCCGCAACAGCAAACTTGCCACCAGACTCATGGATTCACAAAGGCACACACTCAGCTTGACATAAAAGAATAAAGGCAGCGGTTTGTTTACACGAGGGGCCCCCTCTCAAAATTCTCTTACAACCTCTAGGGCCACGCCCAAGCCTCTGCGTGTAGGATAAATAGCTGGGAAGTGCGGGGATCAGTCGAACATGTCGCTCGCCGCATCGCCTTCAGAAGCGCCGCTGGCATCGCTGCCACCGTCGCCAGCATCACCATCGCCTCCTACGGCGCCGTCAACATCATCATCGACCACGTCGCCTTCGTCCGCCGCGACCATCACCGCGTCGTTGTCAGAAGAGAAGGCCCTGACCAGCGGGTCCATGTTATCCTCCACCAATCGTGCCAGGTTGTCGGCGTTCTGGGAACGGGGGTCCCCAGACTTGCCTGCCTGCGGCGCACGGCATGGCCAAGCAGCAGGCCGTACGACCCATCTTCGTCAACAAGGCACCCAAGACCCTCTCGAGGGTCCAAGCCTCGTGAGGCGGACGAGGCAAGACCGCCTATGGAGTGGCCTAGTCAAGCTGGCTCACGAGGAGCAGAGATATCAAGGCGAGGCAAACCTCACGAGGCTATCGTGACGTGAGCCGTGACGAACGGTACCAGGCGGATGCCAGTGCGCGCAACGTCCCTATTTCCTCTTTGGTGCTAAGGAGGCCAGCGCAGGCGAAGAGTACCGAGGCATCAGGCAAGGGTTGCCATATTGGTGCAACGAGACCAAGACCAGGAGGACGGCAAGGCGGAGGTCATCGTGGAGCCCAAGACGGTGTCACCCCGGAGCTTTTCGCAGGCGACGACTGCTTTTGTCAGGATAGCTTGTACTAGATGTCCCACTTCAAATTTGCCTGTCGTTGTTAGCTCCCTTCCCGCTCGATATTTGGGAAGAGGACCAGGGCCTATATAAGTAGAGCTAGCCACCACAGTAGAGCCATCGAATCCTCACGCCACAAGTTCATATGCACAAGAACACCTCAACCTCAGGAGGCTATTCTTCCCTTGTACTGTTCATCATCAGCCCAAGAGGCAATCCACCACCACCACACTGGAGTAGGGTATTACACCAGAATGGTGGCCCGAACCAGTATAAACCTCGTGTCTTTTTATTTTGCGAGTTCGCCGAGTTTGTCCGCAAGATCTTAGCGAGCTAGAGCGTGGATCGGTAGGAGGGAGAGACTTCGGGCGCACCCCAGTGTTCGAACCTTCAGGGTTTGCCGGAGCCCCACATCCGACATTTGGCGCGCCAGGTAGGGGTGCACCGTAGTTTCCCTTCAATCAGTTCTTTGCTCCATCGCTACATCGTCTCCATGGCGGATGCTCGCCGTGCTCGAGCTGAGCGTCGGGCTGCCTCTCCGCCTGCGTCGCTCAGACGGCTCCCGTAGGCGGGCCACCTCGTCGTTCTCCATCTCCCGCCGCGAACGCTGCCACCGGCCCCGCGGGGAACAAGCAGCAGGCATCCTCGCTGCATCCTTCGGTGCGGCAGGACGGCCACACCGCTACTCCATCATTTACCCCTGCCGGTTCTTCGTCTCACGCGCACCGCGCTCCCATGGAGGCACGGGCCGCGCTCATCGCGGCGGACGAGCTCCTGCGTTACTGCCCCGTCGACGACCTCTATGAGGAGTGGCTCGACCGTGTCGTCGAGCTCGTCCGCGCCGCAGGGGGCTCTCCGGCGCCGTCCCACTCTCTGCCTCCCCTCAATTAGCCGCGGGCGACGGGGCTCATGGCGTGCCTCCACCTACTCAACCCAAGATGGTGCCTTGGCACCAAGGCGCGCGCCTCCGCGGCGTGTTCCACCGCGCCCGGCGCCCGCGCGTGAAGAAAGAAGCTGCCAAGAAATCCCACGGCCGCGAGAAGCTGCACCGGCGCTCCCCGCGCCACCTCATCAAGACCGCGCGCCGCCTGCAGCGGCGCAGCGCGGACCTCGCCAAGACCAAGCTCCACCTCAGAAGCGGGCCCCGATGACCACGGCCGGCTGCCGCGCCTTCACCCTCGAACTGCCTAGCGTCACCTGGCCAGGCAAGTTCAAGCTAGATCTGCCTCCTCGCTACGACGGCACCGCTGACCCCGCGGAGTTCCTGCAGCTCTATGAGCTGAGCATCGAAGCGGCCAACGGCGACGAAAAAGTCATGGCGAACTGGTTTCCCATGGCTCTCAAGGATGGGGCCCACTCCTGGCTCCTGAACCTGCAGCACGGCTCGATCTCCTCCTGGGACGAGATGCGCGACCGCTTCGTCGCCAACTTCCAGGGAACTCGCGACCGCCCACCGGCCGCAGGTGATCTACGCCGCGTCAAGCAGCAACCAGGAGAGACCCTCCAGAAGTACATCCAGCGCTTCAACAACACCTGTCTCAAGATCCCCAAGGTCACGGACGAAGCCATCATCTCCGCGTTCTCGGACGGCGTCCGTGACATCAAGATGAAGGAAGAGCTCGCTATCCACGAGGAGCTCTGCACATCTCAGGAGCTGTTCAACCTAGCGACCAAGTGCGCAAGAGCTGAGGAGGGGCGCCTCTCTCTCCTTAAGCTGCTAGCTGCAGGAGCGGAGGAGAAGAAGGCCAAGGCCAAGGACGTGAAGCGCAAAGAGGCAGTGGTTCTCGCAGCGGAGCCCGACACCAAGCGAGGCAGAGATCAGCCCGAGTTATCCAAGAAGGGCCGACCGTTCTGCGCCTTCCACAACCTGAACACCCACAACTCCAGCGAACGCGAAGAGCTCAGAGCCATACGGGAAGGACGCTACGTTTGACGCCCCGAGCGCAACGACCGGGGCTACGGCCACGGGGGAGGACGCGGAGGTGGACGCTAGGACGACCGTGGCCCGCGCCAGGAGTGGCGCGACCGGCCTCGCGAGGACCGCTGGCAGGACCAACCTCGCGAGGGCGCCTGAAGGGACCCGCCTCGTGAGGATCGCCCACAGGGCAACGCCGGTCTTCCTCCGCTGCCGCCACCAAGGAGGAACGACGACCACCACCACGACGAGGGGGCTGGGGGGCTTCCAGGAGCCGCGTGCAATCGCCTGCATCTTAGCCGGTGCCCAGGCCCCAGCCTCTCAGCGCATCTTCAAACAGTTCGCTCACGAGATGAACGCGGTGCTCCCCAAGCTCGAGGCCACGCACCCGCTCAGGTGGTCCCAATGTGCCATCACCTTCAACTCGGTAGATCAGCTCAAGTGCGCAGCCACCGCTGGCGCCCTCCCTATGTTGTGCTCCCCAGTCATCAGCAATGTGCAAGTCACCAAGACTCTCATCGGCGGCGCGGCGCGGGCTCAACGCCCCGTCTGGCCGACACGTTCGACAACCTCCAAGTGCCATATGAGCAGCTCCAGCCAACCAAGCCTTTCTCAGGAGTGACCGACGGTTCCACCACACCAATAGGGCAGGTCCGCTTGCCTGTCACACCGAGCTCATCGACTTCGACGTCACGCACATCCGCTTGACGTACAATGCTATCCTTGGGTATCCAGCCCTGGCCAAGTTCATGACAGTCACTCATCACGGCTACAACGTTCTCAAGATGCCAGGAAGCGGAGGAATCATCACGGTCCCGTGTGAAGAGAGGGATGCGGTGTGCTCCCTTGAGAGCGCCTTTCAAGCCGCAGCAATCGACGACCCCGACAGCAAAAGTGAAGGCCCTCCGGAGGCCATCCCCAAGAAGAAGCAGCCGCGCCGCGCAGGACCTCAGGAGGACGGCGTCGCAGCAGGAGCCTCATCAGGATCAGCGCCCGCTCCAAGGACGCCTCCCTCCATCGCATAGGAAAGCGCGCCCGTCGCCCTCCTCAGGCACGGCTCAGGGGCTATCTTCTGGAGAGCCTCAGACCTTGCCAACCTCACGAGGGAGGCGCTTGAGCACCACTTGGAAGTGTGCCTCACGGCACACCTTCCTCAGGAGAGCACAGGGCAAGGAATGCCCACCATCCAGGAGTTCATCACCAAGACCACCCAGGAACTGCAAGAAGCAAGAGCCATGCGCGGCCACAGCCGCTCACAAGGCGCAGCTCCCAATCCAGGCGAGGATGCCGGGCTGCATGTCTATGTCGACCAACCAGGGCTCAACAGGGCCGCACCTCAGAAGCGCCTCTGGCCATCGCATGTGGGCCGCCACGAGGGCCCACCACACAACTACGTTCGAATGCCCTTCAGCTTGCCGAGCGTGGCGTCGGCCTTTCAGCGCAACGTGCGACAAGTCCTGGCGGCTCAGGAGGCCAGGTTCCACGCCGTCCTGGAGGAGTTGGAGACGGTCTTCAGGGAACCTCCTGAACCCCCAGAGCCTCCCGAGGCTCAGGGTCCCGGTGGCTCATGAGGAGCCATTCCTTCAACGCGCGGCTTCAGCTGCACCAACTCTACTGCCGTCTCTGAACGGTGACATCTTCCAAGCTCGTTTAAGTTGGGAGCGCCCCTCGGGCTGCATTATTCCCAGGCCACATGGGTCCGTCCCTGTGGCATGTACCCCTTTTGCTTATGTCTTTAGCTTACCTTGCTGGGGGCGCCCCTCGGGCTGCATCATCCCCAAGCCGCTCTGATGAGGACATCAATACCATTGTTACACCCATAGCCCCTACTATTACATATAATGGACCAATTGCTAGAGCTCGCGCACGCCAATTAAATTAACAGGTACTCCCGTTTCTTGGTAATGATTCTAATGTTCATGAGAATATGATGCTGCCTAAATTGGATACATTTGTTTTGCTTACAAATGAAGGGCCTAACTTGAAGAAGGATGAACATTGGAGCAAGAACAAGCATGGAGTTGATGGCATGCGCAAGGGGAACAAGAACGGAGTTACAAGTGATGATTTCAGGACTTTGAAGCCACCATAAGGAGTGGATGAAGCCTTGGACGAAATATACAAGATGCCACTTCATAAATTTCATCCAGAGGCTATTCTAGGTGTTGCGTCACCTTATTATTGGGCCAGGCCCATGCAATTTCGAAATACATAAGTATAGGCTGTTTTTAGAGTCCGTATGTGTGGGGAAACAAGAGATAGGGTTGGTTTCGGACCCCTTCCCCAAGGGCCACGAAATCCCCCCCTCTTCCTCCATATATACAGCCCTTAGGGCACCGTTTAGACTTTGGGTTTTGTTTAGATTTAAAGTTCGCCATGCTGCAACTTCGCGTACTTCGTTTGTGTTCAACGACCAGACAAAGGCGTCACAGAACCCCACCTTGATCAATAAAGCTTTCATCTCATATTCGCAATATCCAGATTGCAATCTCAGTTTCTTGCTTGTTCTTCGTTTGCTCGCGAGAAGCAGACCCTCGTGGTCGAGTTGATCGTGCTCTGGCGTGGTCAATAACCTCTCAGAGTTGGTTTAGCGATTGCTAAGGCGCGACGTCCTCGCACGTTCGTAGTCGGATCGTCAAAGTCGATTTCCACCAAAGCGATATCCATCATCTCATCGAAAGACGGGACACCTTTGCCTCTATCAAGTGGTATCAGATTTCCAGGTTGCTCGGTGAGATTTTACAGTTTTTCATAGTTTAGATCGAGTCTGTTCTTCATACCTATAGTCCACGAAAAAGCCAAAAAAATTTATTAGGGTTAGTTCATCCCATCCGAACCTATCTGAGCCTTTGCATAATCTTTTCTGTATTTGCTTTGTTGAATTTGTGGTTGCATCGTCGTGTCAAGTTGCTGGTCTTAGCGTCTAGTCCTTTAGAGTTTCGAGTTCTGTTCACAGGTTGTCACGTCGCCGCTGCCATATATCACCACCGCATCATCATCGTCGCTGCTGCCATATACCACCACCGCGCCAACTTCGTCACCGCTGCCATATACCACCACCACATATTCACCGCCAATCCGAGTCCATATACGCCAACATATACCCACCACCAGTCCGAGTTCCACCAGTTTCATCTCTGCCACCAGTCCTATTCCGAGACCAGTATTTTGTTACTCTATTTTGGTTTTCCAGATCACGCCATACTCCGAGTCGTGACAGAGAAGGACTCCCCAACTTCCGTGCTACCCTTGATGAAAAAATTGTTCCAGTTTCAAAAAAAAACTAAGTCTGGAAAATTCTGGCTAGGCAGTTTTTAGGCCATTTGTAGACTTTTTCGAAAAAAAAAATTGTTGCGGAGCAAAAAAAAAGAGGAAAAAAGTGCAAAAAAAGTGAAAAAAAAGAAAAAAAATCAGAGTGTGCTCCTCCCTTGTTTACGTGCAGCGCCGTGATTTTGTTGGTGTTCTAGGCTCGCATCTCTAGTACGGTCTAGCCTAGGACCAGCACAGTACCGTCGTTGAGTGTTTATTCAACTTTCCATCTCTTAATTGATTATTGCTGACCCTTTTTGCTACCATATTATAAGCCCTCCCAGCTCCACATACATCTACGTCGTGCGTTTGACTCTCCCTGGTAATCACTCTATCCAAGCTTTGAGAGTTTTGACTACAACGGTTGCCGATCACCGCCTGCTACTAAGTAAGAACTGGTAAGAATTTGAGATTTGCTTGACGGTTTTGTGACACCCACCACCACCTCTTGTTAGTAGTCTGTAGGATCATATTCTTGTGTGTTTTTATTGCTGCTAACCATGCCAGGATCACAAGCCATTTAGACCGACCGGGAGAACATGACGAATAAGGAGTTGCATGATAAATTTCAGCAAATGATGAGTGGACAGGTGCAAGATGTACTAAACAGATTTGAAGAGGCCATGGAGAAGATAGATGGCATGGAGAAGACGTTCGAAACAAAGCTCGATAACAAGTTTAATGAATTGCTCGCGCGTCTTCCACCACCACCACCGGCTGCTCCTAACGCACCTCTACAACAACAACTACCTCCACGTCGCGAAACAGCCCTCCGCCGAGCGAGCCGTGTCCCTCTTGTGCTTGGCCAAACTGTTGGTGCTGCTGTTGATACTTCTGTGGCTCCTGCTGCTGATGCGGAGGAGGATGATTATGTGGGAGATTACGAGGATGAAGTTGATCAAAATCAGAACTACGTGCAACCACCAGCACCACAACCACCGTGTCGTCCACATGCAAATAATGGCAATGTTAGGGCTCCCTCAGTGCGTGATCATGACCATCTCCCTAAACTGAAATTGAATATTCCACCATTTGAGGGTAGATATGTTCTGATATATATCTTACTTGGGAGTTAGAAACTGAACAACGATTTACATGTTTACAATATCACGAGGAGAGGCGTGTTCCTGCCGCTTGTTTGTGCTTTCACTAGCTTTACGTGTGTTTGGTGGTGCGAACATTGTAGATTATATCCTGTTCCAGCTACTTGGGCTGCTTTGAAAACTGCTATGCGTACTCGTTGGGTTCCACCATATTATCAACGTGAATTACTTCAAAAATTGCAGCGCTTAAGACAAGGAAAAAATTCGGTAGAAGAATATTATCAGGAATTACAAACTGGCTTGATTAGATGTGGTATTGTTGAGGAGAATGAAGCTATGCTTGCACGTTTTCTGGGTGGATTAAATAGAGAGATTCAGACCATTCTAGACTATAAGGATTATAATACTATCACTCGTTCATTCCATCTTGCTTGTAAAGCTAAACGTGAAGTGCAGGATCGACAGGCATTGGCGCGAACTAACTTTTGTGCAGGTCGACCTTCATCATGGACACCACGTGCATCATCTACTTCCACAGGACCATCACCTCCTTCAGGTGCCACCTCCAACCGTGATACAAGAAAGCAGACACAACCACCACTATCTGCCAAGAGCACACCTGCCGGGCCTGCATAGAGCTCTTCTTCTTCCATGGCGTCAACAGGGCACACAAGTGATATTATTTGTCGTTGTTGTAAGGGAAGAGGACATTTTATGAGAGAATGCAAATCTTAGCGTGTGATGATTGCTCACGAGGATGGTGGGTATGAGTCCACTAGTGACTATGATGAGGAGACTTTGGCTCTTATTACACATGAAGAACACGGTGGAGATGATTCTGATCATGAGACGCAATACATGGCTGTTGAAGATGCTGACAGGTATGAATGTTTAGTTGCTCAACGTGTTTTGAATGTGCATGTTACACAAGCTGAGCAAAATCAGAGGCATAATTTGTTCCATACAAAGGGAGTTGTGAAGGAACATTCTATTCGCGTCATCATAGATGGAGGGAGCTGCAACAACTTGGCTAGCATGAAGATGGTGGAGAAGCTATCTCTCACCACTAGACCACATCCACATCCTTACTACATCCAATGGTTCAACAACAGCGGCGAGGTTAAGGTAACACGTACTATTCGTGTGCACTTTAGTATCTCTACATATGCTGATTATGTTGATTGTGATGTGGTACCTATGCAAGCATGTTCCTTATTACTTGGTAGACCATGGCAATTTGATAAAAATTCTGTACACCATGGTAGAAACAATCAGTATACTCTTGTTCACAAGGATAAAAATATTACTTTGCTTCCTATGACTCCTGATTCCATTTTGAAAGATGATATTAATAGAGCTAATAAAGCAAAACAAGAGAAAATTAAGAGTGAAAATCAGATTGTGGCAAAAGAATTTGAGCAACAAATGAAGCCTAATAATAAGCCATCTACTGTTGCTTCTGAAATTAAATTGAAAAGTGCATGTTTACGTGCCACCAAATCTGATATTGATGAGCTAGATTTTAGCAAATCTGTTTGCTATGCTTTTGTGTGCAAAGAGGCATTATTTTCATTCGAGGACGTGCCTTCCTCTTTGCCCCTGCTGTCACTAACATTTTGCAGGGAGTTCGCCGACGTCTTCCCACAAGGCGTGCCACCGGGATTACCACCTATTCGAGGGATTGAGCATCAAATTGACTTAATTCCGGTGCATCGCTACCCAACCGTGCACCATACCGTACCAATCCAGAGGAGACGAAGGAGATTATGCGTCAAGTACAAGAGCTTCTCGACAAAGGTTATATACGCGAATCCCTTAGTCCTTGTGTTGTTCCTATTATTCAAGTGTCGAAAAAGGATGGTACATCGCGTATGTGTGTTGATTGTAGAGGCATTAATAATATTACTATTCGTTATCGTCATCCTATTCCTAGGCTAGATGACATGCTTGATGAATTGAGTGGCTCTACAATTTTCTCCAAAGTTGATTTGCATAGTGGATACCATCAAATTCGTATGAAATTGGGGGATGAATGGAAAACAGCATTTAAAACTAAGTTTGGATTATATGAGTGGTTAGTCATGCCTTTTGGGTTAACTAATGCACCTAGTACTTTCATGAGATTAATGAGCGAAGTTTTACGTGCTTTCATTGGGCGATTTGTGGTAGTTTACTTTGATGACATATTGATTTATAGCAGATCTTTGGAGGAACATTTGGAACATTTACGTGCTGTTTTTATTGCTCTACGTGATGCACGTTTGTTTGGTAACCTTGGGAAGTGCACCTTTTGCACCGACCGAGTGTCTTTTCTTGGCTATGTTGTTACTCCACATGGAATTGAAGTTGATAAAGCCAAGATTGAAGCTATTGAGAGTTGGCCGCAGCCCAAAGCGGTCACACAAGTGAGGAGTTTTCTTGGCCTTGCTGGATTCTATAGGCGTTTTGTGAGAGATTTCAGCACCATTGCTGCACCTCTCAATGAGCTTACAAAGAAGGATGTGCCTTTTGTTTGGGATACCGCACAGGAAGAAGCCTTCACGGTATTGAAAGATAAGTTGACACATGCTCCTTTACTCCAACTTCCTGATTTTAATAAGACTTTTGAGCTTGAATGTGATGCTAGTGGAATTGGATTAGGAGGTGTGTTATTACAAGATGGCAAACCTGTTGCATACTTTTACGAAAAATTGAGTGGGCCTAGTCTGAATTATTCTACTTATGATAAAGAATTATATGCTCTTGTTTGGACTTTAGAGACATGGCAACATTATTTATGGCCCAAAGAATTTGTTATACATTACGATCATGAATCTTTGAAACATATTAAAAGTCAAGCTAAACTGAATCGTAGACATGCTAAATGGGTTGAATTCATTGAGACTTTCCCTTATGTTATTAAACACAAGAAGGGTAAAGAAAATGTTATTCTTTGATGCATTGTCTAAATAAGCTATACTATGCTTTCACAACTTGACTTGAAATATTTGGTTTGGAGACCATCAAAGATCAATATGTGCATGATGCTGATTTTAGTGGTGTATTGCAGAATTGTAAAGAAGGGAGAACATGGAACAAGTTAAATGCGTTAATGATGGATTTGTGTTTCGTGCTAACAAGCTATGCATTCCAGCTAGCTCTATTCGTCTTTTGTTGTTGCAGGAGGCGCATGGAGGGGGATTAATGGGACACTTTGCCGTGAAGAAGACGGAGGACGTACTTGCTATACATTTCTTTTGGCCAAAGATGAGACGGGATGTTGAGCGTTTTTTTGCTCGCTGGACTACATGTCAAAAAGCTAAGTCACGACTCAATCCTCATGGTTTATATATGCCTTTGCCTGTGCCTAGTGTTCCTTGGGAGGATATATCTATGGACTTTGTTTTAGGTTTACCTCGAACAAAGAAGGGGAGGGATAGCATATTTGTTGTCGTGGATAGGTTCTAAAAAATGGCACACTTTATACCATGTCATAAAAGCGATGATGCCGTTAATGTTGCTGATTTGTTCTTTCATGAAATTATTAGCTTGCATGGTGTGCCCAATACTATTGTTTCAGATCGTGATTCTAAATTTCTTAGCCACTTTTGGAGATGTTTATGGGCTAAGTTGGGGACTAAACTGCTTTTTAGTACTACTTGTCACCCCCAAACTGATGGACAAACTGAAGTAGTCAATAGAACATTGTCTACTATGCTTAGGGCTGTTTTGAAGAATAATAAGAAAATGTGGGAAGAATGCTTGCCTCATATTGAATTTGCTTATAATCGTTCATTGCATTCTACTACTAAGATGTGCCCTTTTGAAATTGTGTATGGTTTCCTCCCTCGTGCACCTATTGATTTGTTGCCTCTTCCATCTTCGGAGAAGGTTAATTTTGATGCTAAAGAACGTGCTGAATTGATTTTAAAAATGCATGAGTTAACTAAGGAAAACATTGGGCATATGAATGCTAAATATAAACTTGCTGGAGATAAGGGTAGAAAACATGTTGTGTTTGCACCTGGAGATCTTGTTTGGTTACATTTGCGTAAGGATAGCTTTCCTAATTTGCGCAAATCAAATCTAATGCCACGTGTCGATGGTCCATTTAAGGTGTTAGAGAAAATAAATGATAATGCATATAAACTTGAGCTGCCTGCAGATTTTGGGGTTAGTCCCACTTTTAACATTGCAGATTTGAAGCCTTATTTGGGTGAGGAAGATGAGCTTCCGTCGAGGACGACTTCATTTCAAGAAGGGGAGGATGATGAGGACATCAATACCATTGTTACACCCATAGCCCCTACTATTACATATAATGGACCAATTACTAGAGCTTGCGCACGCCAATTAAATTACCAGGTACTTTTGTTTCTTGGTAATGATTATAATGTTCATGAGAATATGATGCTGCCTAAATTGGATACATTTGTTTTGCTTACAAATGAAGGGCCTAGCTTGGAGAAGGATGAACATTGGAGCAAAAACAAGCATGGAGTTGATGGCATGTGCAAGGGGAACAAGAACGGAGTTACAAGTGATGATTTCAGGACTTTGAAGCCACCATAAGGAGTGAATGAAGCCTTGGACGAAATATACAAGATGCCACTTCATAAATTTCGTCCAGAGGCTATTCTAGGTGCCGCGTCACCTTATTATTGGGCCAGGCCCATGTAATTTTGAAATACATAAGTATAGGCTGTTTTTAGAGTCCGTATGTGTGGGGAAACAAGAGATAGGGTTGGTTTCGGACCCCTTCCCCAAGGGCCACGAAATTCCCCCACTCTTCCTCCATATATACAGCCGTTAGGGCACTGTTTAGACTTTGGGTTTTTGTTTAGATTTAAAGTTCGCCATGTTGTAACTTCGCGTACTTCGTTTGTGTTCAACGACCAGACAAAGGCGTCACAGAACCCCACCTTGATCAATAAAACTTTCATCTTATATTCGCAATATCCAGATTGCAATCTCAGTTTCTTGCTTGTTCTCGTTTGCTCGCAGGAAATAGACCCTCGTGGTCAGGTTGATCGTGCTCCGGCGTGGTCGATAACCTCTCGGAGTTGGTTTAGCGATTGCTAAGGCGCGACGTCCTTGCACGTTCGTAGTTGGATCGTCAAAGTCGATTTCCACCAGAGCGATATCCATCATCTCATCGAAAGACGGGACACCTTTGCCTCTATCACGCTCGGGCCAGACCCAGTGGCATGTATCTTCCTGCATTTATCCAAGTTGATCTACTCTCCATGCATAACCTGCCAACGGCTATCACCTGCTCGATGATCGCCTCCCCCGGGGCCTTCACACAGGCACGGCGCTGGTGCATGGGTCCGTCCCAGCCACACCGACAAATCTGAGTGGTCGAGCTCTGGCTCGCGGCACACGCCGCGCACGTCACCCGGCCCTCAGTGCCTTCACCTCACCCAGAGCAACCAGCGGCAGGATAACAACTATAACGGTGAACCATGTTTCTTCTTGTGCCTGTTCATAGGGATCCCGAGGGAAGGATAGCTAGCGGCACTGCAAGTCTCTTTTCTCTCGTGCAATTCGCTTGCGCGTTAAAAGGGGGGCTCCTGAGCATTGCAACTCAGGAGCTCTTCGCTCTCGACCCTCACCCCACAGCCTTGACCACGGCATCGCGACCTGGCATACCAGAGGCGGCTGAGCTCGCTCGAGGGCCGGGACCTGAGGACGTAGAGCACTAAGGAGAGCATGAGGGGAGGGGAACTCGTATGGGCCGACCTGGCTATTCCGCGCGAGTTGGCGCGCAGCCCTAGCACAACATCAGGGATCACCGTGAAGTCAGCAAGATAAGTTTCGCCCCAGGGTCGGCTAAATATCTGGGCCTAATGGTCTTTTGCGCTGTGCCGCAGCGCCGTTGTGGCCAAGTCATTTTCCTTTCTTGCCTTACCGTGGCTGCTTGAGCGCTAAGGGGGACCTGCTGAGCATCGCGCCTAAGGGGCTCTTACTGGACCTTGGGCCGCACACCTCCTGGCCTTGACCACGGCACGCGACCTGGAATACCAGCGACGACTGTAGCTTGCGTGGGGATCGGGGCCTGTCAGCGTAGAGCAACAAGCCATCGCAAGGAAAGAAAGGGGGGACCAAGCCTTAACGGGACATGCGCTCACCAAGTTTTCATAACAAGGAAGATAAGCACCAAAGACATTACAGACCCTTACATGCCCCCACAGGGTGATTCATGATTCTTCGCAGGAAACAATAGCTGATACTAAGGGGAATCCTATCTACACCCTTTCGTGGTAGACGCCATCATCAACAGCATGGGGCACAAAGAAATCATGGTAATAGCAACAAGTATCTCCACCAAACATGAAAATACACATAGAAGTAGTATAATGGTGAATCACATGTAAGTGCAAGCAAGGGTCACAAATGCATGGCAAAATCATGTAAAGAGGCATAACATGCAAAGTGAACACGATAGAATGGGCATAAGGTGACAGGTGGTAAATAGCCCATAGCCGTGTGAGAGACAAGTAAAAGAGATGCGCGTAGTCCTTGCGCAAAGGGAACGGTGGTAAGGATAGTCCACGGGATTCCAAATCGTCGTTGCTCTCAAGAGCTCGTTTTGTCAACTCTTGGGATTGAGATGTTGACGAGTATACGTGAGTACCTACACAAAACAAAGGCAAAGGAAAAAATTGTGTGTGCGTGGAAGATGTACACATCATCCATCATGATGCATACGTGCTTGTGTTGGTTAGTACAAAATATCCAATGCTCAAATAAATGAGATGCGTGATATATAAACATGTCATCCGTCATGAGAGGTTTGTTATTAAGTATAGCATAATGGAGACTTAAATTGTGTGATGCATCACTAGTGATATCTAGAGCATTGTTATGAATGGTATGCATATGGTGCAAGCAATTATGAGAATCATGCAAAGTATGGAATGCATCAAAATCTCCTAATATGTATGAGGAAACTATGAGGGTCTCCTCATGAGCATTAGTAGAAACATCACATGGAGAATATTGACAACATCCAAAACAAAGCATATTTGGAACAATGTGATCATGGCATGGCATAGTAGATGAATTGCGCAAATCATGTAAAGGAAGCATAGCAATATCATCGCATGAAAAACATAAGCCAATGACCATCATTTCGTCATCTATGCCATAAGTGCAAATGGGGTTTATCTTAATGGGGCATGCATAGTTACTATGTTGAGATTGAAATGAAGCAATATTGGAGATCTCACTCATAGCATATGACAAGTTCAATGGATTGTCAAACATGAAGTGACCAATAGAATTTTCACAAGATATCCTATGGAGCATAGCATCACAACTAGGCAACTCAACATGCTCATCATCATATTCATCATAAATTGGTAAGTCATGGCATGAAGAAGTCACACTAGCATGAATCATGGGAATAGGTGGATCAACATCATCCAAGCAATCATTGGTGAGATAGTCCACTAGTGGGACAAGAGAAGCATTGTCACCTATGTTACCTTTGGAAGGTCGCTCATGTTTTGTAGGTGAGGTGTCGAAGATCAAGTCGTTATCATCTTCATCTTGATGGAACCATGTGGGGGTGCATCTTCTGCCACCATGGCCATCGGTTTTCCCCTTGGAGGTATGGAATCGTCAAGGATAGGCATGTCGTTATGTAGGAGACCTAGCACCAAAGAAAACACACTCGGAGTAGAGGTTAAGTTGTGAGAAATCATAGTGGCCTCACATGCCGTGTCAACTATCTCACTCACTAAGTGTTGTGGCTCACTCACTCCCTCTTGGATGCTCTCACTCGTATGGTTGGTGGAGTCACTCAAATGGCTCTCAACCTCACATAGGATGTGTGGCATTCTCTCAAGTGTGGGGATAGTGGTGGTCACACTCATCCTCTCATAGGAAATGCACTCAATGTCATATATGGTGGAGTCACTCATATCACTCATGGAGTGGTGGCTCTCCTCACATGGGAATTGGGTTAACTCATGATATGTGGGTGTCGGAGAGATGTTGGTGCAAATGTCTCCATGCTCAACTCCTATCGCCGCCTTGGTTGAAGGGATAGTCCCATGCTTGTCACTGTCTTGTTGTTGGAGGACCATATGATGTGGCACCTCGTAGCTCGTCTCCATGACCGAAAGGAATTTCTCATGCTCGGCCATCTTTCTTGAGGGGCTTCCGAAGATGGAAGTGTCGCCCTCGCTCGTAGGTGGTCGCCTCGTTGTTGAAGATGTCAATGTAGGCGAACTCATGGGAAGTAGGCAAAGATGTCGTACGACCAAAGGCGAAGATGCCTTGAGAACACTTGGCGAAGATGCCGAAGTGGTGGTGGTAGCCGTAGCTTCGGCTTGGTGGTGCTCGTCTCACGGTCTTCTCTTGTGCTCATGAAGCTTGGACTAGACGTGAAGTAGGGCTTGTGCATTTGCGCTTGTGGAGCATCTTCATGATGATGGTGTCGTTGTCGCACTTGAGCTCGTAGTAGATTTCATTCATCGTCGTCGTGCACATGATGCTTGGAGGTGACTTGCCCTTCATGACGATGTTGATCATGAATGTGATGGTGCTCACCATGTATGTGTGGACGTGGACGACTTGCGCTTGCGTCGCGTGGGCGCTCCGAAGATGATCGACTTGCTCACCGGCGCCTTGAGGATGATGAAGGGGAAGAAGACTTGTAGTCGGCCACCATGTCTTGTAGTTGATCCTTTAGCTTGCCCAACTTGGTGTCGATGTAGTCCCTTTTCCTTGCTTCGGAGTGTCGTATGTCGATGGCGAGGTTGTCGAGGCGCTCTCGCAAGGTAGATTGTGCACCTTGCATTTGTCGATGTAGTCCAAAGATGGACACTTTGGTGATGTAGTTGTTCGCGCCGTCGTTGTTGTCGAAGACCGGAGATGAAATGCCTTTCCTATCCATCACAAGACTCAAGCAAATATGAGTGGGAGAAAGAGAAGAACTATACCAAATGTACCATGACCGATGTTGAAGATGGATCAATGATCACTCAATTGTAACAAGGAAATAGCACAATTCGTACCAATTCTTGTCGGTTTCTCACACCTACACAAGTAAGGCTTGTGGTGGAGCTCGGTGAGGATAGTGGCACAAAAAATTTGATGCAAAATGTTAGCAAGAATCAGTAATGTTGAAAGAGATTCACAAATTCGCAAGCGAAACAAGTAGACCAATAGCAATGAATGGCACACGGAAACACACACACGGATAGATAAATGGGGTCGTGCAACCAAGGAATGAGCTCAAAATGTGGAATCCACAGAAAACGCTCGTGTTGCACAACTCAAGAGAGACGCTAGCACGATTGCTCTATAGGCGGATATGACACTTGTGCACAACCTATGATATGCAAAATGTATCAACTTCTATCCCAAGTATGCTATGTATATGTGGTTCCCGGTGTTTCTCTCAAGATGATCCAAGATGATCGGATATGACAATCTTATATGCAATGTGGTATGATGCTATGGCACTTGCTTACAAGCTCTTTATTCTTTCTCTTTTGCTTAAAAGCTTATTGTTTTTTTATGTATGGACACTTTTGCACAATGCACAAACCAAGATAGCAAATGTGTATATGCGGGAACAAACTTGAGGCACACGAGATGATATGATACCAAGATGATATGGTATGTATGCAATGGATGGTATGATCACTAATGTGCACAAGTAACGTTGCTGGCAATACTCAAATGGCTAGTCTCGATAGGCAAGTGACGCAAAATGGGCTAGGGGTTATCAATGCAATTGCAAGGTAATATACAACGGAGGGATACCACGATACCAAGATGATATGGAGGTTACCGTCGAGGGTTTCTCGTTTGTATGCCAAGGACGGATGATGATGAAGTGGTCAATGTCGATGACGACCTCGAGGCGATGATGAGTTGCGGTGATCTTGATGGAGATACCAAGATGATGGAGACTCGTCCCTAAGTAGCCGAAACACCTTAGGAAACAGAAAAACCGCGAACTCAAAATCTCAAATGTCAAATTTCAGATGGTGGTAGCGGGAATGCGGTGGTGGTTTTGCGGAAACTCAAAGGGATTGCGGAAATGCAATGATGGGTTTTGAGACGCAATGCTGAAGTCGAGGGTAAGGTGGATGGACTATACACGGTGTCGGAGTTTGAAGCACGGTCAATAAGTAGCCGAAACACCTTAGGAGACACAACTTACAGCACAAACAAAATTTTGTTAAGTTAGGTTGGCGGAAGTGTATGGTGGGCAAGCCTATGCGGAAGTTATGGTGGTGGTTGATGAAGCAGTAATCGTCCCTAAGTAGCCGAAACACCTTAGGAGACTCGAATCACAACTCAAACAACCACAAATGCTATAAGGAAAAAAAACTGGTTAGGTTGCGGAAGTCAGTGGTGGTTATGCGGATGATATGGTGTAAGCCCTAGGCAAAGATGCCAAAGTGCCAAAAATTTGATGAATTTAAATGGTTATGTAACCTATCTAGATGGATACAGGATGTCAATAGCTACCCAACGAACTAAAGAACGCGAAAATCGGACTCCGGATGTGAAAGTTATGGGCAAAACGGTGAAATGGGTAAGGCTGAAATTCGAGGGGCCGGACATCCGGGGCTCGGGCCGGATTTCCGGGACCTGATGTCCAGAACCGCGCGCGAAATTGCTCTCCAGGAGCCGGATGTCCGTGCCACGGGCCGGATGTCCGGGGGGCCAGATGTCCGGGGCTATGGGCCGGATGTCCGAGCTCCAAATCCGAGGATGAACTCGAGGAACTCGATTTTGGGGCGGAAATTGATGATTTCGGGGGCAAAATTGCGGAGATTTTGTGGATGGAAAGTGGGGAAAATTGGGGGAAAGCTAGATCTACTCAAGACACAACGAATCCACGGATCAAAATCAACAAAACATCATCAAACGAAAAAAATGACAAAAAATTTTGGGGGCTATTTTTTGGTGGGGATTTTTCGAATTTGGGACAAAATCAACAAAACAAGGCTAGAAAACAAGGGGGTAGGGGCTCAAAATTCGTGATCAACCTTGCTCTGATCCAAGATGATGTAGGGTGGAACCCTATACGGCCGATCTTTCATGAAAGGAGCGGATCCCAACTAAGAACACGAAGAACACACGGGGAATCTGATGTAGGGCGGAACCCTACGTGGATGATCTTTCACGTTGGAGCGGATCCTACGGGGAATCACGAAGAACACGCGGAAGAACAAAGGGAAACACGGAGTAAACGAGAGAGAGATCGCTCAACCAACAAGGAATCAATCACACAAGTGCTAGATCACCGAACACAAAGAGGTACATATGATCCACAGTCAACAAAGGTAAGGATACACGAGTAGCCGTTCTTCTCCGCGAGGTGGGCTTGAATCCACAAGGGGATCTTCCCACGAGGGGGTCTTGAATCCGATAGGATCTTCTACGAAGAGGCCGCGGTCTCTCACGAGGAGGAGATCCGATGGATGAGCGAAGCTCTATCTCTAACTTGAGCTAAATCAACGCTAACCCTAAAACATAGGTGGAGGGGGAGTATATATAGTCTAGGGGGCGAAGGGGTACAAGGGACTCGTCCCGGATACACTGCGCGCAGGCAGGGGAGGCCGGATGTCCGGGCGTCGGGCCGGATGTCCGGGCCTTCGCGAGGCGCCGGATGTCCGGGCTATCCGGCCGGATGTCCGGGCTGGTGCGGCCACATCTGCCGATTCGGGTGCGGGGCGCCGGATTTCCGGGCCAGGAGCCGGATATCCGGGCTGGGGGGTGGCGGATGTCCGGGGCATGGAGGCCGGATGTCCGGGGCCTGGGGGTGACCTTGTTCGCTTCCGTGGTCCTCTTCATCCGTGGACTTGGCGGCTCGTCCGTCTTCGCGTGCATCTTCGGAAGGCTCCTCTTGACACCTGATCATGCAAGCATATCGGACTTAGGTAATAGCCATGTCTCACATGCGGAAAGGGAAGACTCGGAAAGGAGCGAGTTCACCTTAGGTCCAATGGCGTAGGCTCGAGTGAACATGGGGATGATCGTCGGATACTCCGCATCAGAATCACAAGGGAAAACACAAGAGGAACTCTCAAACCAACAAGATATAGTCACACAAGAGGAACACATCCACGGTCAACAAGGGACGATACAAAGGGTAACCGGTTCTTCTCCACGAGGAGGTCTTGATGGGGCAACCCAAGAGGGGGTCTTGAATCCAAGGGGATCTTCTCCGTAGAGGGGCCGCGGTCTCTCTCGTGGAGTAGATCCGTAATGGATGAGCAATGCTCTATCTCACATATGAGCTAAACCAATGCTAACCCTAACTAGGAGGAGGTGGGGGTCTATATATAGTGTTAGCCCACGAAGGGGTAAGTGGGAGGTGGGATACATGGGCCCTTGGCCCGTTCTCTGCGCACAGGCAGGTGCTGGATGTCCGGCTGGGGGCCGGATGTCCGGCGTCTCACGAAGAGCCGGATGTTCGGGCCTCTGGCCGGATGTCCGGGCTGACGAGGTTCAGCTTCGGGTGCGTTCTGTGATGGGCGCCGGATTTCCGGGGTCGGACCGGATGTCCGGGCTGGGGCCGGATCTCCGGGGCCTTTAGCAGCTGGCTCTTCTTCCTTCTCCTTCCTTCGGTCCCGCGCATACTTGGCCTTGGTCCTTGGGCTCTCCATGGTCTCCTCGGGTGTACCTGAGTATGCACAAGGTCCGCGCTTGAAGTAGCATCAATGTCTTACATGCGGAAAGGGAAGATTCGAAAAGGAGAGAGTTCACCTTAGGTCCAATGTCATATGCTTGAGGTCTCAACATGAGGGCACTTGGGGCTTGGGGAGAAGTCGTAGTGTACATGGGGATGATCGTAGGACGCTCCGCATAAAAAACACTTGTCCTCTTGGGCCTTCAGATGCCTTGTAATAGGCTAGTTTAAACAATTTTGCTCTGTCACGCCATCGTGCGTGTTTTATTTGCATAACACTGCTGATCTGTCATCTGAAGATCTGCCACTTATACTCACGACATTATCCATTATGCATACCAGACTTGTCATGCTTCCCTGCACATAAACAGATAACAAATGCCCTAGCGGTTTACCCAGGGCGGAACACAGTACCCCATATAAAAACCATTGATGACTAAATAGTCCATAATCAGGGCCGGTTTGTCAAAACGTCATATAATCATAATAAAATAAATATCATACATGTGATATTTGTTCATACTGCCGACTTATCATACGTCGTGTAGTAAGGGTAACAGCCCAAAGATAGAAGCACAACGCCCTGTTCAATTTATTCATTCCTCCAGCTTACAACGCCGCATGCAGCAAGGGCTAGCATCCAAAAACTTAGAGCACATCTCTCTAAGCACATAATCACTATACCCTGGTCACTTAAAGTCAACAACCAGGCCGGGTTAATATAACTCCGGATAAAGTCATATGTGAACCATGAGGCAACATGGCCCTCATCGGTTTTCAACCATGTATTAACATGTCACAAGAGATGAATCGCAGAAAATGTTCAAATAACAAGGCTGTCATAGACTGCCAAGCGTCAAAGTCAAGTCATGTTCAAGGGCCGCACAACCGCTGAGTTAAACCTTCATTCAACCCCTTGTCCAAGCCGGAGTTATAGCAGGCACATTGACTCACCAGCATTTTTGAGTAGTGAACAGCACCGTAACCAGCCTCGTGGGCATGATCCGACGCGCGGTGATGTTGATGCTCAGACCTTGGTGGATCAAGGCAGGGCACGTCGGGAGGCTGAGCTGGCGGCTCAACAACAATCTCCGGTTTGTCCATCAGCTTCGGTGGAGGCATGCGTAACCTCTAGAACCCAAGATTCACTCTACTTACTTCCTGTTGATAGTGTTTGCTAGTTCCTTTAGGATATTGGTAACCTTTGTGATAGTCTTTGAGGTACGTGGTATATCGTTCTTCCAATACCATGAACTGCTTATGGCAGAAGTTCTTCCTTTTGAACCAAAAGATCACAACCAGAGTGCTCTTGATGAGTTCTCCATTCTACATTGTGAATCTGCCAGTCCTCCTCTTCTGCATGGGTTATCCGGAAGAAATGTTGAGCTTTGTTCGACATGCTAATCTATACATCCACAACTCAAAAAAATCATATGTTCCTTTGAGTTGTCCCTCTAAAGTTGTTTTCTGACCTCCGTCTATCAATCGATAGTCAGGAGTAGTTGTGCATTCGTGTTATCGATGCTTATTATTCCGTGATCCGTTAAGCCATTCTATTCCGGAATGACTAGGAGAAACAAACCCCAGCACCTCATCCATTTCTTGGATTGGGTCGAAGTAGTTGTATTCCACAGATCATAATGCCAATCCACCTTTTGTTCTGTTCGACCTTGGAGTATTACCATCTTTATGTCAAGGATATCATGGGGATTGCACAACCTCTTATGAACCCTTGATACAATGATACCTCTCACCATTATCATTTATTCCTCGGTCTCCGTGTTGTTGTAACTGGAATGACGACAAGTGAACCGTGATGTGTGAACTCACTAGTCCTAGCAATCCCTTGCTTATTTGACCACATCATCTTGCCTTGAAGGCAAGATTGTTCTCAAGCTGAATAACATAGTGGTCTGAATATCCTCTCGGAAGTATCACCAGGTTGTTCCCCGACTGTTATGTTGAGCTCGTGATCAAGTTGGTTTCTTGTAAACCATGTCTTCTCCAAGAATCTGTGGTGGATACCCTTGAGCTAGTTGGTTAAGCTAAACAACAACTTGGAGCGTTGGAGGATAGCTTGTCCGATGTAGTTCATCTCTAAGGGATATCTTCTCTATGTGTGTGTTGAAGAAAGATGATATCTTCATCAATTGGTCCTCGTGATCAGTTATTTGATCTATTGTCTTGTCCAAACTTGATTTGAGTGTGGGCTATCCTCAAATCAAATCAGAACCAATGATGTTCGTAATGTTTTCTTACTCGTGGTTGATCCCTCGAGCATACACCATTACATCTTTTGGTTTGACCAATGCTATGACCTTGTTCACTTAATTTTGGAATTCCATCTAGATGGAAGCCTGGATGGATTGTTGTTGAGCCCATTGACAACATTTTCATCTTGTCCATGATTCATCTTGAACATCTAAGTTAGCGTTGGAAACTTTTGAAAGAATTTTCTTCGTGCTAGCTCATAAATTTTATGTTTGATGGAAGAAATGACTTCCTCTAATTCACGCGCATATGATGCAAGTTGCCACCATGAATTTAAGAAAGCTTGTTTTGCTTCCCCTGGAATCATCCGAAGTCAGTCATGCATATGTGCGAAGTATTATGTGGTCTGGAGACTTGCAACCATCATTCTAAATGTATCCCTGGCACACCAAGCCACTAATTTGATTTGTTCAAGGAGAAGAAGCTCCTTCTTAATAGCTAACCCGGGCTTATAAAAGGACTTCAATATCCTCAATGATGGTTCCCTACCAGAACTCGGTAGTGTTTCGTTGTAAGACTACCATGTGGTCATGCTTGTCTACGACAGCGTGTTCACATGGGTGTAGCGGAGCTAGCTCATGTTTTGGAGCTTGCTATCGTAGTTCATCTCCCGAGAATCTCGCAACGTCATCCCGTCGATTTGTGTTGCAACCTTTCTTTTTCAGACATGCTAAGTCTAAAGAATCTTACCACCAACCAGATCTGAATCTTAGGCAGATATGATGTTTGGAATTCTCCCTAGATCTATGATGTAGTTTCCAGTAAAGTGGATGCACCTGGCTGGGAGATCTATTATTGCAGTATCTTGATTGAGCAATTTGACCATCTTCTCCATGATGATTTCGTGCGAGTTATTCTAGAAGTTGTTCCTTACGGGACTCTTGTGCTCCCAGTTTCTTCGGTTATGCTATAACCATTCAAACAGTGGTAGAGCTTTTCCCCAGTCACTAGAATCATTCCCAGTATTTGCATTTTGTTCCCATCTTGCACCGCCTTGTGCCAGTTTACCATGGGCTGCCCCTCTCAGCAATTGCTATTCAGGATCATCTTCAAAAGTGATCCTACCATGGGTCCCATCCATTTCCGACTATAAGCAAAAATCATCCATTGTGTTGTCTTCAACAAGGTAGTCCACATCATCCATCCTATTCCGAGTTTGTCATTCTTTGGAACTCCTTCAAATGATCGATTGTGATTGCCTCAGGCTGGTACAGAGAGTTTCAATGATCTTTATATCAAAAGTAATTCTTTTTGCCACTTCAGGGTATAATTCTACGAGTCACCTTCCCTAAGGTGCCCCGTTATGGAATCATGGCAATTATTTCATCGCTATCTTGAAACCATGCACCATCTTACTTAAGCGTGCAATTGCTGCCTACCAAATTGAACCTTCATCGTCTGTTCCTCTCGACCCCTCACTATGTGTGTTCATGTCTCACTCCATGGGCTAATCTTGAGTTGCTCGATCTTCGAGAAGATTGATTTATGTAGAGTTTCTTTTGGTCGTCATCGTGTTGGATGAAGATCCCGAAAGCAAAGACATCAAGGCCAATATAATGCAATGGATCAACGTTCCTTGAAGTGCAATCTGGATCGTGAATATTGTGTTAGCTTTGTGTCCCCTCTCTCTTCTTACCCTATTTCTTGAATCTCGGGGCGAGATTCTTGTTTAGTGGGGGTGAGTTGTCAGAACCCTAGTTTAGCCTTTGCTTGTCCTTGCTTGATCGTCATGTTGCATCATGTTTAAATTTTATTTAACCTTGAAATGGGGATTTAACAAACCCTAGCACCCCTTTGAATTACTAGGTTCAACCAAAATTGGTTTCAATGAACACAAAATGCCCTTCACAAAATGTTCATCATTTCTGGATTGGGCTAAAACCTCTCACAAAAATGGTGCACACTTTTCTAGGACAATCTGGATTATTGAATTAATCCATAAATATTTGCATTTGGACATTAAAGTACTATAAATATTTTTACATGTCCAAATAATTCTAACAGTATTTGAGGGCTGTTGTAAATAATTTCACAAGCGCCCACAATTATTTTCAGCATTTTATCAAATGGTTTAGTATTTTTAATAAATCAAAACAAAACGGAATAAATAGAAAAACAGAAACAGAAGTTAAAGAGAGAGAGAGAGAGAGAGAGAGAGAGAGAGAGAGAGGAATCTAACCTGGCAGCCCAGGTGACCAGCACTGTAGCTGGCCCACCCCAGCCGCCCACCATCCCCAACCTCCTGCCAGTGGGCATGAGGGCGTGTGCCCACCGCGCGCCGGCCACCTTCTGCTTACCTGCTCGCCGCTGCAGGCACCCGAGGGCGCCACGTACTTCCGCTGACCTCCTCGACAACTCCCCTCTCTCCCTACCTCGCCTCTCTCGCTCTATCTTCCGAAGCAGAGCGCCAACGTCACCGCTGCTCACCGTTGTCGCAGCCACTACCGTTGCCACGCCCCACCAACGTGTCCACGGCCTCCGCCTCATCGCCATCGCCCTCTCCATCGACGCACGCGACACCGAACGCCCCCAAGTGATGACCCCGAGCTCTTCTTCAACCTCCGGCCACTGGAGATCCCCCTCGCCGCCCCGACCGCTCTAGCCCCTCCCCGAGCTCGTCGAGGCTACAATAGCAATCTCCGTGAGCTCCTCTTCCTCCTTCCCCTAATCCCGTTGCTCTGCTCGTCCTCTAGCTAGCGCTGTCGCCATGGCCGAAGCATCCTGCCACCACATTTTTTGCCGTCATTGTTACGGTGGAGCAACGTCACGTCTGAGCACGTGTTCGAGCTCCTGCAGCCCCGTAGCTACCTCATGTGCTCTCCGTTTGCTCGACCGTGAGTTGCAGCCCTGCGCCTGCGCTATCCGGTGCTCCGGCCGTCGCCAAACCTCGATGCCGTTGACTGCTCTGGCCGCCGCCAAACCTCGACGCCGTCGACTGCTCCGGCATCCCCACGGCCAACTAAGACCACCATCCGAAGCGCCACATCGCGCTAGTTCCATAGAGCCCAAGATCGCGAGGTCTCATGGCCGGAATCGCCCGACCGGCAAGCGCCGCCGTGCTGGGCTTAGCGCCGGCATTTAGCCGCCGACGTGGGCATCATTAGTGGCTAATGACCCACTAATTAACCCCTGTAGTGACACCGATAGCTCGGCCCTCTGCCTAATTAACTCCGGGTTTATTTTCTATTTTGATTAGTTTATAACCCAGCGGGACCCACATGTCAGAGTTGACTATGGTCACATGTCCGTTGACCCGAGCCCACCTGTCTGTGACCCTAGGCAGGACTGAGTCACTGAATAGTGGGCCAACTGGTCAGGTTTGACCTGGACCGACTCTGCTGACCAGATGATGTCAACATGATGCAAGGCTGACACAGTAAATGCTTTTCTGTATTTTATAAATAAATCTAAATGATTTAATTATTTCAGAAAAATATCCTAAACTTCTAAAAATCATAGAAAATCAATCGTAATTCCAAATGAAATAATTTATATATGAAAAATTATCAGAAAAATCCAATCCATCCATTGGCACTATTTTCATGCATGTTAAGCCAAGTTAAACCTACTGATCAAGTCAAACCAATTAAGTGGCATTTGAATAATCACATATGTAGTTTGAGTTTGAATCTTTGGTTCAAACCAACTCCATTTAAATTGTTGCTAGTGGCATTAGCTCAAATCACTGCATATTGCCATGTTACATTCATGCATCATATTGTTGCATTGCATTGATCGTGTTCCTTCTCTGTTTGCCTATGTTGTTCCCTCTTAGTGAACGTTGTTCCGACGTTGTGATCGTTGACACTGATGAAGAGCTACACTATCTTCAGAAGTGCGAGACAAGCAAACCCCATTTGAACATTCCAATACAATCCCCCTCTCTCGCTCCTGCTCTATTTTGCTGCATTAGGACAACAATGTTTCAACTATTACATGCTGCGGTAGTTGAACCCCTTTCCTCTGCATGACCTATCATTGCCACAGTAAATAGTTGAAACCCACTAGCATGAGTAGGAGTTGTTTGAGCCATGATGTGCCTACTCATTTATGCTTCCATGTTATGCCTGCTATTGCTTAGAGTTGTGTCAGGTCTGATTCATCGGGGATGAATTGGAATGTGGTCATCTTGTCCTACTGTTGAGAGCTAAGCGTGTGAACATGATTTGGTAAAGGTAGCGATGAGAGGCCATGTAGGAGTACATGGTGGGTTGTCTCATTGAAACCGTCCTCAAGAACCGAGTTCCGTGTTTGTGATCCAAGAACTGTTACTGCCACGTGTTGGGCCCGAAACCAATGGACGCTCTCGGCTTATTAATCGCCTTGTCCTCCATCCAGGAGTTGCAATTACTTTCTGGTGTTTGTAGTATGCTGGAGGCCGTGCGCAACACTGGTACTAGGGGTGGGCTGTGATGCGGTAGGCACATGGCACGGTGTACCGAGACGCCCGTTTGGTGCCTCAGGAACCGTGCACACATCATTCGGGGCCGTAGTGGAAACCTCGGCCAGACTCCCTGCGGATGGAACCTGAATAGGCGATAAACCTGGACTAGAGACTTGTGTGGTTAGTTAGGTCGTGTCCGACACCCTCGCTGGGCTTCCGCTTGAAAGTTCCCGAGTACATGTCGTGTAAACATCGATAACTGGTGAGAGGTTGTGTGAAGAAGTACACCCCTGTAGGGTTAACATGATCTATTCGAATAGCCGTGTCCATGGTAATGCACTACTGGGTTGCTTATGCAATTCATAGACAAGTGATAGTGGATAATAAAATGCATAAGATAAGCGTGAGTGCTATGGATGGCCTTCTCGTAGGGAGACGAGAGCGGATCCATAGTGGTGTATTGATATGGTGAGTATGTGGACTCGTGTGCGCCACTTTAAAGAGTTATCAGCAGTCGTAGCACATCATAGCCACTGAGTCAAAGCTGGCTTGCTGCAGTTAAACTCCACCACCCCTTTGTTGATACTAATGCATATGTAGCTAGTTCTGATTTAACTCTTGCTGGGTACAATTGTACTCACATTTTCTTAATCTATGTTTTTGCAGAGAGACTTCAGTCTCACTAGTAGTCCGCGTGGACTTCGACGTTTAGCTTTTTACCTCAGCTACACTCTTGTACCCTTGGGAGGGTCTTTTAGATAGTCAGGCTTCTCAGCCTTTTTCATTTGTAGTTGTCTGTACCCAGACATGTTTATGCTTCCGTTGCTTGTATGCTCTGTATGTTGGGTCATGTGACCCATGATTGTAATTTTGACTATGTATGTCTCTCCGGAGCCTTCTGAATAAATACTTGGGCCATATAGTTTCGTTGTGATGCCATGTTGTATTTGCACATATCGAGCACATTGTGTGTATGATTTTGAAATGCTTGGTATGTGTGGGATCCGACAATCTGGTTGTTTATTCTTGGTAGCCTCTCTTATGAGGAAATGTCTCCTAGTGCTTCCACTGAGCCATGGTAGCTTGCTACTGCTCCGAAACACATGGGATGATCGCATGTGTCTTTCTTTGCTCCTGTGTCTGTCCCTTCGGGGAAATGTCACGTGTTGTTCCCTTAAGTCCTTGTAATTTTCTATGACTTGGGGTCATACATTGATGACCGACATGTGCATTGCTGGGTCATGTATGCCTGTCCCTGTAAGTTAGTGCCACCTTGGGTTTACGACTAGTCATGTCGGCCCGGGTTCTCTGTCATATGAATGCTAGCGACACTATCATATACGTGAGCCAAAAGGCGCAAACGGTCTCGAGCCAGGTAAGGTGGCACCCCTCGGGGTACCGCGCGTGAGGCCGCAAAGTGATATGATGTGTTAGATGCTAGATCGGTGTGACTTAGGATCATGGTCCTGACACTCGCACCGCTGCCAGAGGGGCCCCGATCAGAGCGGCTTGAGAAGATGCTGGTCGTGGTGCCCTACAAGGTGCCCGCTTAGAAGGGCAAGAAGCAAGAAGCACCGGAGGCCAGGGAAGGCCTTCGCCGCAGGATCCATCCGGGCAACCGGTCCGGAGACGTTGCAGCCTCGTCCGTACAGGATGGGGGCCAGGATGGAGGAGCCAAAGAGCAGAGTGTCTCTTCGCGCTCCAAAAAGAGGCCGGTGTCCGAGGAAGCCGAGGAGGTCCAGCCTTCCCAGGCCCAAAGAAACGACACCGGCCTAAGCTGGTCATACCCGACAGCTCGGACGACGAGAAGTCTGAGGCGTCCGAGGAGCTCCCGAAGAAGGGATCCCGGGTTAAGCCCCCCACCAACAGGTAAGGTGTCTGTATTTTCAGCTATTATGCATTCAGTAACTTGCTTTAGTTGAAGGTTAACCCCTGCGAATTGCAGTCCCCCACATGAGCCACCCACCGAGCATCTCGGAGGGGACGTCTCTGCCCATTGAGTTGGCGGACAGTGGGTCTATGGCGCACGCCGCACCCCCTTTGATCCGGAAAGAGGCTGAGGAGGTGCGGTCCCGAAGAACTCCTCCTTCTCTCAACATGGAGGGGGAGGCACATGTCGTACTAGCCGAGGTCAACACCTCGGTCACCAAAGACCAAGAGGGAACGTCCCTCTTGGCCGGCGAGGGAAAAGAGTCCGGGCCATATGGGCCCCCTTCGACAGCCGCTTTGGAGCCTATAAGGCCCTCGACAGCATATGTTCCTCCCAGCGGGGAGGGAGCCGGGGAGCCAACACCGGCGCCGAACACCTCCGCACGAGCGGCGGTTGGCTAGCTAGATATGCTGGAGGAGTTGGTGAGAAACTTCGTCATCGTTGAAGGGCACCTCACCCTCATGGATGCGGCTATGCAAAGTGTTCGGTCTGTCCAATTCGGATTGAACAACATTGTCCAAGGCCTTCTAACAGGCTTTCAGGCAAGTCAAGTAATGATCTTTCCTCATAATGCGGTTATAGTTGTTAGTTTAGGTAGGCAAATACATAGCAGTCCCCGATACTCTGCTAGGACCTCAAAAAGACCTCTAGGGGATCAAATTCAGTAGGTTGATTAACAATGTCGACGGTTCTGATGCTATCACAGGCATCTTTCGTGGCTGCGGCTACTAATGTCGCGGCGTTGAGGAGATGGATCGGAAGCTCAAGCAGTCTGATCAAGAGCTGGACCTTGTCAACAAACGGCTTGAGGAGGCGCATGGTAAGCTTTGTAAAAAGATGTGTACTTGCCGGATAGTGACAGACCAGACTACTTACTGATCCTTTATCTTGAGGATCTTGCATCTCCTGTCGCTGAGGTCGGGGGCATAAAGGAGGCCCTGAAGAAAGCTGAGGCCGAGCCGGTCGAGAAGAGGACATCCACTGAGAGGGCAAAGTCCGAGCTTGAGTAGGCCAAGCATGCCGCTAAGCAGCATGAGTCTCAGATGACTGAGGTCCAAGGGGAGCTCCATGATGCTGCCGAGAAGCTTGAGGCCCTTGAGAAGGGGCGGGAGGTGCAATCCTCCCGTCTATCCTAGGTGGAGAAGGAGCTTTAGGAGTCCGGGAGGAGCTTCGGTAAGCTGCACAAATTGCCAATGGTAAGAAATATTTAGTGTAGAGTGTGTTCGGAGGCAACAGATTCGCCCTGCTGATGAGGGTCTAGAGCTCAGTGTGTGTCTTCGCCTAACTCCCTACGAATGTGGAGGCCGCGGCAAGGCAATATGCCACCTGTGAGGAGGACTCCATGCATCTGCTCTTTTGGTCGCAGTTTCCGGACTCCGAGCGTCGTCCCCTCCTCAGCGATCAAATGAAGCAGCTGATGGAGATGCATCGGATGTACGAGCTGGCCATGAAGGACCTCTGTGTCAGCCTGTGGCCGGATGAGCCCATCCCAAACACCTACTTCGGCCTTGTGCAGAGGCTGCACGAGGCACCGCTCTGGATTGACGCTGCGAAGCGCTCGGAGTTCCTTGAGGGGGCGAGGCATGCGTTTGCGAAGACCATGGCTCATTGGCCAAGGATTAATCCAATGGAGATGGCCACTGGTCCTTCGCCCCAGGGGAAGGAGGATCGCCGCCCTGAGAAGTACTTCGCACAGGTGATGACCGGAACACAGGCGATAGAGGGCTAGTGTTCGAAAAATGTAATGCTTGAGTAGTTATAGCAAGTTTATACCAAGTTGGATTTTATGCTTTATTATGCGCCCCACGAATTTATTTGATATTGTAGTGATTAAATTTTGACTCTGTGTGGCCGTATGTTTAGTACTGAAAGCTACCAGTCATCGGCTTCAGCCCCCAAGTGAATATCACGAAGGGTGTTTTGTTTCCACACTGTTATACTTAGCCAACGTCTTGGTGCCCGGAGGCGGTAGTGCGGGAACGAAACGAGGCGAGCAGACTATTAAGTTTTACTGCTTTCACTAGGAGCTTGACAGTGGGGACTAGGGACTAGCCCCCGGTGTATTTGTGATGTATTGGGGGTCGAAGCCAGCCCTTTCCAATCACATGGTTTGTGTTAAGACGAACCCTTCGTGTGAGACGACAAAATCACCAATGATTTTTAGAGTCAAACCTCGTCATCGGATCGTGGATCTGTTCGCGCTTACTATGACATTCAGTTTTCGGCTTTCTCTTCCTGAGGTACTTTACCGGGCAAACCAGAAGTACAACCGAAGTGTTTCTCCCTTTGCCCTCTTAGCCGAACGTGTGGAAAATAAGAGGCAGGCATAGGAGATGGGCAACCCAACTATTGACCCAAGACATAGTTCAGAATGGATGCATATAGTGCAATATCCGAGACGCCGGACACCTAGCGAGAAGCGGTGCCGGACTTGAAGATATTGAGCTGATATGTAAATCGAACTCTTGACAGATTAGTACATTTTCATGCCTGGCTGTTCGAAGAGCAGGAGAGACTCGGAAAGGAAGTGAACGAGTCGCAGGATGCGGATATCTGAACACCATAAAGGGCATTTTCATTATTTCTCGTAAGCTCAGCACGCCTGACCGTACAATTCGAACTGTGAAGGCAGTACTTGTAAAAAAGAAAAATGTATAGAGGAAAGGTTGACAGGGCCTTGATGCGTGAGTTGAAGCCTTCACTGTGCCCTGTTCCACGTCTGCGCCTTTGCTTCTGATAGGAGGGGATTGGGACCTTCGATGAGACCTTTGATGGGTGAGGACCGTGTCGATGGAGCTTTAAGCTTTGGGGAGTCCGGAATTGGCCCCCGGGTCGTTCAAAGACGAGGCGATTCTGATGTTCGGTTTGACCGAACATGTACTTAGGATTAATGTATGCCTCACGGCTGCCCATGGTATTTTCAGTGCGAAGTTTTGTTGATGAGGCACGTAGAGCGTGAAGAATGTGGGCGTGTCGTGGGGCGCGTATCCCTATTTGCGGCGAACGCATGCGGGTTCCCATGACGGGGAACGGGTTTGAACCCATATACTATTGTCATCGACCCTTATGGCGGATCAGCATCCAGACCTATACGGGCCGGTGTGGTCTTCGCTCACTAGGGCCGCAGTGTGCTCTTCGGTTCGAAGTTAGCGTTCTGTGTTGCTGTTGATGGTTATGACGCCCGAAGGACTAGGCATCTTCAACTTGAGGTACTTGTAATGCGGAACGATATTGAATTGGGCGAACGATGTTCGGACGAGGAGGGCGTGATAGCCACTGCGTAAAGGTGCGATATCGAAGATCAAGTCCTCGCTTCAGAAATTATACGGAGATCCGAACACTACTTCGAGTGTCATGGTGCCAGTACAGTGGGTCTCCACTCCCGGAATGACCCCTTTGAAGGTGGTGTTACTGGGTTTAATCCTTGATGGATCGATCCCCATTTTCCTCACTGTATCCTCGTATATCATGTTCAGGCTGCTTCCTCTATCCATTAGGACTCTAGTGAGCTGGAATCCATCGATGTTGGGGTCCAACACTAGGGCTGCAAACCCTCCATGGTGTATGCTGGTGGGATGATCCCTGCAATCGAACGTGATCGGGCAGGCTGACCATGGATTATAGTTTGGCGCTACTGCCTCGACGGAGTATACGTCCCGTAGAGCTCGCTTCCTCTCCTTATTCGGTATGTGGGTTGCATAGATCATGTTTACCATCTTTACGTCAGAAGGGAAGAGTTTCTGGCCTCCACTATTTGGCTTGCGGGGCTCGTCATCGTCGTCGCTTCATGGGCTTTTGCCCGAGTCTTCGGCTGTGAGTTTGCCGACCTATTTTATCACCCAACAATTTCGGTTGGAGTGGTTGGCGGGCTTCTCTGATGTGCCGTGGATCTGACAAGGCCTGTCCGAAATTGTGTCCAGTCTGGACGGGCCATCACTATTGCCTTTAGGGGCTTTCTTTTGGGTTCCAGATTTCTGGTTTCGGAATCCGGCATTTACTGCCGCATCCTCACCTCTGCCGTTGTTGTGACGACGTTTGTTCTTGTTGTGTCAGGGCTTTCCATTTTCGTCCCGAACCTCGGAGGTACTTGGCGGGTCTGGGTTGGTGTTCTTGCGAGCAAGCCAACTACCTTCGCCTGCGCAAAAGCGGGTCATGAGGGAAGTAAGGGTTGTCATAATTCTTCATTTTTCCTAGCCGAGCTGCCGTAAGAGCCATTCGTCCTTGACACTATGCTTAAAGGCAGCCAAGGCTTCGGCATCCGGACAGTCAACGATTTGATTTTTCTTAGTCAGGAATCAGTTCCAAAATTGTCGGGCAGATTCTCCGGGTTGTTGCGTGATGCAATTTTGGTCGTCGGCATCCGGAGGCCGGACATAGGTGCCCTGAAAGTTTGCTTGAAATGCGTCCTCAAGCTCTTCCCAGCAACCTATAGAGTCTTCGGGAAGGTTGTTCTGTCACATCCCTAGCTTAGGCCTTGCCCGTCTTGCATAATCTCCATGCATCATGTTTACTTTCCCTCAGAAACTTGAAATGGGGATGACAAACCCTAGCACCAGATCAAGTCAAATAGGTTCAACCTAAAATAATCTTCAATGAATCCAAAATGCCTTTGAAACTGTTCATGATTTTTTGTTAAAGGTGAAAACCTCTGCCAAAAACTTATGCAAATATTTTTAGGCCATTCTGGATATTTGAATTAATTCATAAAGGATTTGAATTGGGGCATTTAATTGCTATAAATATTGTTAAATGCTCCAACAATTCTGGAAATAGCTAAGGGCCTCTCAGAAAATTCAGTTATTGCCCATAATTAATTTCAGGATTTATAGAAATGATTTGGTGTTTTTACTAAATCAAAAACAAGTTGCAAAAGTAGAAAACGGAAACAAATGGAAAGGCAGAAGACTTACTGGCCAACTTACTCGGCGCCCACCGCCCAACATCAGTGCTACCCAGGCGTGACCGCCTTCTTCACCCTTCGCGGAAGGTGAGGCATGCGTGGAAGCGCTGAGCCTGCGCTCCGACTCAGCCGCCTCCTGCTTCCCCCTCGCCTCTGGCGACGCCATGCGACCACCTGGGTCTCTCACACTCGCCCTCGAGCTCTTCGCCCTCCTCTGCTCCCCCTCCCGAGCGCACCCGAGCGCCGCTGTCGCCGCCGCTCGTCGTTGCCGTGTCCACCGCCTCCCCCTCGCGTCCCCGACCAGTCCATGAGCTTCGCCGCGTTGTCCTCGACCTCCTCGCTGAGCTACGCAACGCCGGACGCTCCAAAGCCTCGCCAACGCTGCCGTTTCTGACCTCGGGTGCCGGAGATCCCCTGCCTCGCGAGCAGCACCAGAAGAACCGCGGTGAGCCGCTGAACCGTTTCCCCCATGCTCCATCGCCTAATTCGTCCTCTAGCCGCCTCTTCCATCAAAGCCGTGAGCTCCTCGCTGCCGGCGATGATGCAGACGAGGCCATGGGCACTGCAGCTCGTGTCCGAGCACACCAGCGTGCTGAGCGCGTCTCCGTGAACTAGTAGCTCCCCCTCCGACGCCCTCTAGCACCGAACTCGACTGCTCCCGAAAGACGGCCGCCGCCACAAGTTCGACTCCGGCGAGCTCACTCCACCCCAGCCCCTCCCGTTTGCCCTACCAGATGCGCGCGAGCCCCAGCTATGCCTAGGCCCAAACCACGGTCGATTTGGTCGATCATGGGCAAAACCCGAGCCAACCCAGTGTGCCTCCGCCGCGTTTTGGTCGCCGCTGGCGTAACTCCGGCGATGGTGACATGGGAGATTAGTTTAGGGCTAATGTCGTAGTTAGTTAATACCTAGTGACACTTACAGCGGGGCCCCACTGCCTAATTAAACTTGGTTTAGTTTCTGCTTAGGATTAACTAACCAGAGTGGCCCCACGCGTCAGTTTTGACCGTGCTGACGTGGTCGTTGACTAGGCCCACCTGTCAGCGACACAAATGACACTGTGTCACTGATCAGTGGGACCCACTGTTCAGGTTTGACCTGGACCGCCCCTGTTGACTTGCTGACATCACACCAACATCATGCTGACGCACTTAACCTTTTTCTGGATTTATTCTTATTCAGGAAATTCCAGAAAATGTCCAAAACTTCTAAAATTCATAGAAATTCAACCATAGCTCAGAATGAAATAAGTTATATATGAAAAATGATCAAAAAAATCCAATCTATCCACCTGTACAGGTTTCATGCATGTTTAAGTATAACCTTGCTGTTTAGTTCAAACATGATAGGGCACTATTTAGGTTCATAATTTGAATTTGGGGTTGAACCTTTGGTTCAAAATGACCCAAACCCTTCTGGTTTTAGTTGCATTAGCTCAAAACACAGCATATTGACACGTCATGATCAGGCATCATATTGTGCATTGCATTGATTGTGTTTTCCTTCTCTGTTGCCGGCTTTTGTCCCCTCTCAGTAGACATGGTTTCGACGATGAGTTCGATGACACCGATGACGTTTGCCTAATTTATGTTTTTGTAGAAAGACTTCAGTCTCGCTAGTAGTTCTGCATGGACTTCGACGTTAGCTTGTTACCTCAGCTACGATCTTGTGCCCTCGGCAAGGTCTTGTAGTTAGTCAGGCTTCTCAGCCTTTTTCATTTGTAGATGTCTGTACTCAGACCTGTTAAGCTTCCGCATGTGCTTTGACTTGTATGATCTGAATGTTGGGTCACTGATGCGGAGCATCCTTCGCTCATCCCCATGGACGCACCTACATCTTCCTCAACACCACTTGGACCCATGACTCGAGCTCGAGCTAAGGCTATCGAAGATAAGGTGAACTCGCTCCTATCCGAACTTCCTCTCTCTACTCACGAGACTTGGCTACTACCTCATATGGACACTCTGTGTGTGATCAGGTACTTGGAGGAGAGCCACGGGACAGCTACACCCAATGGCCAAGGTGGCAAGGACGCTAAGTATGGACATCAAGAAGAAGGGCCATTTGTGAAGCTACAGGCACCGGACGACCGGCCGGTCCCGGACGTCCGAGCCCTGGGAGATGCTACAGCGAGGGAAGGAAGACAGGACAGGACTACAGGCCACGGACGACCGGTCCCCCCCGGACGTCCGACGACTCCCAGGTCCCGGACGACCGACGCCCTCCGGACGTTTGGCAACTCGGCACCCGAATGGAAATTCATGGAAGACCGAAGCCTCCGGACGACCGGACGACCCGCACCCGAGCCGAATTTACGGACGTCCTACAGCCCCCGGACGTCCGACACCTGTGTGACCGCGCCCGCGGGCTGGAGCCCTTGTACCCCTTCACTTCGCCCCCATTTGCACTAAGACTATAAATAGACCTCCTCCTCCTCCTAGTTAGGGTTAGCAAAGGATTAGCTCATGTTTGTGTGAGAGCTTTGCTCATCCACTTGGTTACCTTCTCCTCGGAGATCGTGCCTCCTCGGAGAAGATCCTTCCAAGAGGATTCAAGACTCCCTCTAGGGTGGACCCCATCAAGACCTCCTCACGAAGAAGAACAACTACTTGTGTATCTTTCCTTTGTTGATTTTGAATCTTGTGCTACCTTATGTGTTCGGTGATCTAGCCCTTGTGTGATCGATACTTGTCAGTTTAGTGATTCGCTCGTGTGTTTTCCCTTGTGTTCTTCCGCTTGTTCGTCGTGTTTTCCCCGTAGGATCCCCACCAAACGTGAAAGATCTCGGACTAGGGTTCCGCCCTACATCATCTTGGTATCATGAGCCACGTTGATCACGTTTTTGGAGCCCCTACCCCTCTTTTTCTAGCTTGATTTTGTTGTGTTCTTCCCCAAATTCGAAAGTCCCCACCAAAAATAGCCCAAATTTTTTTTGTGATTTGTTGGTGAGTTGAGATTTTGTTGGATTTGGTCCATGGATTTGAGTTGCTACGTGTGGATCTAGCGTTCCCCACCCTCCCAACCCTTTTCCATCCATCAATCCGCTCGATTCCGTCCTCACCATCTTCTTCCTCCCTGCAATCTTGCTGTTCATCCCGTGTTGACCCCGACCACCGGACGTCCGGCCTTTCCCGGACGACCGGAACCCCAGACCCGATTCGAAATTTCGGACGACCGGACCCTGCCGGACGTCCGACGGCCGGACGACCGTGACCACCCGGACATCCGTGTAACTCTGACGAAACTGAATATTTTCAGTTCATCCACCACCACAACCCCACCTCCCACCACATCTTCCAAACCCACATACACCATCATCCTCCCCAATACCTCCTATGGCGATTTTGACACATTTTGGTCCGTGAGATTTTGAGTTGTGGTTCCCGTGTCCTATTGTGTTTCGGCTATCTAGGTACGGTTCGACTTCATCATCACCTCGGATCATCTTCGCAAGGGTCTCATCATCGCCAAGGACGGTAACATCGTCGACATCTTTGTCATACCTGCAATTGCATTGATAACCACATGGCCTTACTTTTGCATAGCTTACCCATCGAGACTAGCCATTGAGTATTGCCAGTAACGTGACTTGTGCACATTAGTGATCATACTCCATAGCATACATACCATACCACCGTGGTGCATATCTTGGGATCCATTTGTGTGTCACAAAGTTGTCATAGCATACACAATTGTTATCTTGGTTCGTGAAGTTTTGCATGAGAAAAGAGCTCAAAAGTGAAAGAGCCACCCAAGCTTTTAAGCAAAGAGGAAAGATAAGCAAAGAGCTTATGAGCAAGAACCTTAGCATCATACTACATTAAGATTGTCATATTGGATCATCTTGGATCATAACGCTGAAATACCATACATATAGCATACGTGGGATAGAGATAGTTGCATTTTTGCCTCGTAGGTTGTGCACAAGTTCCGTATCCGCCTATTGTGCAATCGTGCTAGCGTCTCTCTAGTATTGTGCAACAAGAGCATTTTCGTGGATTCCACATTTTGGCTCACTTTTGGTTTGCACAATTCCACTTATCTATTTCCATGTGTGTTTCCGTGTACCATTATTTGCTTGGTCTACTTGTTGCATTTGCAAATTTGTGAACCTTTTCCAACATTATTGAAGCTCACTTACAATTGCATCAAATTTTGTTCCACCATCCTCACCAAGCTCCACCATAAGCTTTTATTTGTGTAGGTGTGAGAACCGACAAGGATTGGTACCAATAGTGCTATTTCATTGTCCGCATTTGAGTGAACTTGATTCATCATCAACATCGGTCAAAGGTACATTGGAATAAGTTCTTCTCCTTCTACCACTCACATTTTTGCTTGGAATTATGGATAGGCCAAGTACTTCTACCAACCCACTCTTCCTCGAGCAAGACGACGACATGTCATCATACGTCACCAAGAGCCACCTCTTTGGTGCACAACGAGCGTTGCACCAAGAGGAACAAGCAATGAGCGACCGCATCGGCAACCTCGCCACCGACTTGCGACTCTCCGAGCAACGTACAAGAGACTACTTCGATAACAAGTTCGACGCTCACAAGCAAGAGAATGATCCAAGAATGGACGAGATCCGCGCCTTGATGAGGAACCGGCATCATTCCACTTGTTCATCCTCAAGACGGAGCCGCTCGAGTCGACACTCCGACGACACCTTCTACGACTCAAGTACTCCTACTTCGAACACTCTTCGTCGTGCCGCACGTCAAGACCGTCAAGAAACCGCAATCCTCTACACGACACCGACTCTCAAGAGCATCGACATCGTCAAAACCAAGCTACATTTGCGCAAGCACAAGCACGGCAACACCAACGACAACAAGAACAAGAAGAGCGAGCGCGACAACATCAAGATGCACAAGATACCGAGGCGCAACATCGAGAACAACAACTTCGGGAAGCTCAAGCACTTGAGGCGCAACATGCACTTTGCGACTCAAGTCGAGCCGTTGCCGACCGAGGACGCCAAGCTCGTGAATATCAAGAAGCGCTCCGCGAGGAAGTCCAAGAAAGGCTCTATCAAGCACGTGTGCATCGACAAGCCCCACCACAAGTTCGACAAGCACCTCTCCAAGCTCGGTAAGCTCCACCACAAGCTCAGCAAGAACCTCAAGTTTATCAAGAGCATGGAGACAATGGAAATCCACCAAGACAAGAGCAACATGAGATTGTTAATCCACGTCAAGGGCGTCATCATCACCATCACCAACAAGACAATGAAGAGAAATGCTATGGAAAGCTCAATGGAAGCAATGACCCCGAAGAGTACCTCTAATGGGCATTGAAGGTCGACAAAATCTTTTGTTTGCACAACTATGAGGAAGAAAAGAAAATCGCTATGGCATCACTTGAGTTCCAAGACTATGTGCTCATATGGTGGGAACAAATCCTTGAGCTACGACAAGCAAGAGGTGAACCTCCAATCACCACTCGGGCTCAAATGAAAGATGTAATGCGCGCACGTTTTGTACCCACCCACTACAACCGCGACCTCTTCAAGAAACTCCAACTACTCAAGCAGGGAACAAAGAGTGTTGAAGAATACTACAAGGAAATGGAGATAGCCATGATTCGAGCCAATGTGAAGGAAGATGATGAGCAAACAATGGCACGTTTCTTGAATGGACTCAATCATCCCATAAAGAAGATTGCCGACTTCCAACCCTACTCCAACCTCATTGAGCTCGTGCATCAAGCCACAAAGGCAGAACGTCAAGTGCAAGATGACTTCAAGTACGCCAAGTACTCGTCCAAGACCTACGTCTTCTCCAACAACCAACCTTCAACAACCCCTCCAACATCGACATCAACCAAACCTTCTACAAGAAACGACAACAAGTCAAGTTACAAGAAAACTTCGACAAATCCAAGTCGTCCTCCTCCTACTACAAGCAACTTCAAGCCGCGTGCTTTGTCATCTACTCCGACTGATGAGACCGTCAAGACAAGCTCCTTCAAATGTTTCACTTGCGGCGGCCGAGGCCACAAGTCCTACGAATGCACCAACAAGCGCACCATGATCCTCAACGACGCTGACACCAATGACTCAATGAGTGATGAGGAGATGGAAGCTCTTGAGCAAGTGGTCATGCACCGGCGAGTGAACGAGGATGAAGATGATCAAGTCTTTTGTGATGAGGATTCGAGCCCCGCTCTCGTTGTCTCCAAGGTTTTGACTCTTCAACATCAACAAGAAGAGGACCAAAGATGCCACATCTTCCACCAAAGGCCGGCATCAATGGAAGGTCCGTCAAGGTCATCATCGACGGAGGTAGTTGCCACAACTTGGCAAGTGAAGAACTATGCTCCAAGCTTCAATTGGTCAAGAGGAAGCACCCGCACCCCTACAAGGTTCAATGGCTAAGTGACTCCGGCACTATACAAGTTGAGCATACGGTCCAAGTATCCTTCAAAATTGGTGCATATGAGGACACTTTGGAATGTGATGTGGTCCCAATGACCGTTTGCCACCTCCTTCTTGGTCGACCATGGCAATTCGACCGTGGTGTCTTCCACAACGGGCGTACCAATCACTATAGTTTCAAGATGAAAGGGAAGGAGTATGTGCTACGACCTATGTCTCCTAGTCAAGTGATAGCCGACAAGAAAGCCACCTATCATGAACAGAAGAGTGAGAAAGTGATCCACCAAAGAGTGAGTGAGAGACACAAGCCAAATTTGAGCGCCTCTTCGCCTAGAGAGAAAAACCTCATCCTATTTGCCACCAAAAGTGAGATGAGAGAAGTGTGTGAGAACCCATGGAGTGTGATGCACTTTGTCCTTGTGTGCAAGAATGGAGAGCCAACAACTAACACCTCTCATGAGCTACCTTTAGTGTTTCAATCTCTTTTGCAGGAATTCCAAGACGTTTTCCCCGATGAGCTACCTCCGGGTCTACCTCCTCTTCGAGGCATTGAGCATCGAATCGACCTCATCCCCGGAGCGCCTCTCCCAAACAAATCTTCATACCGAGTAAATCCCGAAGAAACCAAGGAGATTCAACGGCAAGTACAACAACTCATCGACAACGGTCATGTACGTGAAAGCCTAAGCCCTTGCGCCGTTCCCGTTATACTTGTGCCTAAGCCCGATGGAAGTTTCCGCTTGTGCTCCGATTGTAGACCTATAAATGCTATTACCGTTCTCTATAGGCATCCCATTCCTTGCTTAGATGATATGCTTGATGAACTTAGTGGAGCCAACTTTTTCTCAAAAATTGATCTTAAAAGTGGCTATTATCAAATCCGCATTCAAGAGGGTGATGAATGGAAAACTGCTTTCAAAACCAAATGTGGCTTATATGAGTGGTTAGTGATGCCTATGGGTCTATCGGAGGCTCCCGGTACTTTCGTGCGCCTTATGCATTATGTGCTTCGCCCTTATATTGGAGTCTTTGTTGTGGTTTACTTTGATGATATCCTTGTGTTTAGCAAAACCATGAAAGAGCATCTTCATCATGTTAGGGCTGTTTTGCAAACCCTTCGCAAGGAACGTCCTTATGCAAACATGAAAAAAATGCACATTTGGTGTTGACAAAGTGGTTTTCTTGGGTTTTGTTGTATCCTCAAAGGGTGTCTGTCGGTGTCAAAACCGGTGGATCTCGGGTAGGGGTCCCGAACTGTGCGTTTAGGCGGATGGTAACATGAGACAAGGGACACGATATTTTTACCCAGGTTCGGGCCCTCTCGATGGAGGTAATACCCTACTCCTGCTTGATTAATATTGATGATATGGGTAGTACAAGAGTAGATCTACCACGAGATCAAGGAGGCTAAACCCTAGAAGCTAGCCTATGGTATGATTGTTGTTCGTCCTCCGGACTAAAACCCTCCGGTTTATATAGACACCGGATAGGTTAGGGTTACACAGAGTCGGTTACAATGGTAGGAGATCTACATATCCGTATCGCCAAGCTTGCCTTCCACACCAAGGAAAGTCCCATCCAGACACGGGACGAAGTCTTCAATCTTGTATCTTCAAAGTCTAGGAGTCCGCCGTGACGATAGTCCGCTATCCGGACACCCCTAGTCCGGGACTCCTCAAGAGCGCCGAACCAGGCTTCAATGACGATGAGTCCGGCGTTGATTGTCTTCGGCATTGCGAGGCGGGTTCTTCTCCAAATTCCATATACTTGTCGAATAGTGTCCGACTTCTGATAAACGCTGCGCTCCTCGGCTTCTGCGCCCAATAATGGCCATCTTCCACATGTTTGAATGAATGCGAAAAGTCAGGGTATTTTTACAATTACCCCCTAGCCACGCAAATGAGCCGCTTATAAAAGGGGCAAGGATCTAGATCTGAGTCACACCATCCCCCCTTTGTGAGCTTTCATCGGAGCGCCTCTGACCAAAGCCCATTCCATCATGGACAATGACGCGGCTCCTCCTCTCGCGCTCCCAGCCCTCACCAGAAATTGGGAGAGATGCTCGCCCAAGATAGCGAGCTAGTTATACTCCAAGCCAAGGGATTTCTTCCCCCGGCCTTCATGGCCCCGGTTCGAGCCGGACTTGCCACCTACAAGGGCGGAAAGCAAGCGGAGAGCGTCCCCGATCCCTCTAAAGGAGAGCTGGTATGCTTCATCTCTTATCTAGTAAGAGGACTCGGATTTCCCATCCATCCGTTTCTCCGAGGGCTCTTGGAGTTCTACGGCCTCCAATTGCACCACCTTACTCCTGCCTCCATCCTGCACACCGCGGGCTTCATGGCCCTTTGCGAACTATTCTTGGGCGTCGAGGCTCATTTCGGGCTGTGGAAGAGAATATTCTGCCTAGTACCCCGTTCTCATGAGGGGTCAATATATCAAGTGGGCGGAGCCGAGCTATGGCGCATCACCGGACCGGATACCTATCCGGAACCCCAAAGAAGGCGTCCGAAGACTGGCCTTGGAATGGTTTTACATGGAGGACGTCCCGCTGCCGGATCCTGTTCGGATCGGCCTTCCGGAGTTCAGCAATGCTCCTCTGAAGAAGCGCCTAAGCTGGCGCCCTCGGAGCCCCCGGAGAGAAGATGACCGGGATGTCCGTTATTTGATGAGCCGAATAAGGTTACTGGATCATGCCGGATTGACCATGACAGGAGTCATGGCAATCTGCATTATGAGGGAAGTGCAGCCGCTCCAATACAGGGGCCACCCCATGTGGGACTTCAACGGGGAGGACGATGCCACCCGCCATGGCCGCAAAGGGCCAGGATCGGTCACCGAACTGGTGAAAATCTTGTCTGCCATGTATAAAGGGGAGGAGGAGGATTTCCTCCGTGTCAATCCACTGAAGGAGTTTTCTTCGAATAATCCTCAAAGCTGGGTAAGCAAACATCTTTGTGACCTGTCCGATCCATGTTTCGATGGTTAAATATCTCATTTCGTGGTTTCTGCGCAGGAACTGCGCCGGACTGTGGAGAAGATACACAGCCCGCCCCCACAACCCGAGGATCCGAACGGTCCTCGATCCGACCTCCGAAGAGGATCCGGATATAAAGGTGGAGTTGATCCACGGGTATTCCACCAACTTAGCATCGATAATGCGTTGGTTGCCATTACGGTGATTACCGGAATACTTCCAGCCTCACGGTAAATGAGACCGAGATCCCAAAACCACGATAACGACCCATCCATGCTTATTTTTATCACAAGATACCAATGGTGCTTCGCAGGGGTACCTTCGAGGCAAGAAGCCGAGCTCGGCGCGGCTGGCCAACAAAGGGCGCGGCGGCCCCAGTTAAAAAAGAAGTGCGGTCCGGATCGAAACTCCGCCGCATAGCGGTATGGCATGTCACCATACTCCCGTGATTGATTCACCGGAAGGCGATTAACGCCGATGCTCTTTTCAGAAAAAGAGCGCTTCGTCGGATCGAGTCCGGAGAGGTTGCCGATCGAACCTTCACCGGACAAGCTTCAAAGCCGGGTCCGGAGGCTGAGGCGAGCACGAGACGTGCGTCGGATGCTCCTCCGACAGAGGATGCCGACAGGTTGTCCGCCACCACCTCCGAGGTGGAGAGCGCCTTGAATCACATGCGCCGCCGGACAGTTCTTCGTGATGCATGTTTCTCCCAAGAGGCCTTGAATGTCTTTGATTCGGGAGATGCGCACCTCCGTGCCGCTCAAGATGGTCTAGCGAGCCACGGAGCGGTATGTGAAGGACATACGGGTAAGGAAATTTGTGATTATATATGCCAAGTAGCCCCGAGACTTAAAATAGTTAGAATAACTGATTTAAGGATCATTTGTTATCTTGAGGATCTTACGTAAAAGAATACCCGACCGTCCCCAGAGCCGGAAGAGTGCAGGCCCAACTTGAGGCCGCACTAGCCGCTATGGGGGAGCCACAGAGACCCTCCGGTAATATACGCTTGAAGATGAATAATTTATGAAGTGCGGCGGTGTGTAACCGACAAAAACATTGCAGATGGCGCCGGACTAGATACGGACAAGCAACAGCTCTTACGCCCGATTAAAGGCCGGCGAGAGCGTGCTTACGAGGGTGCGGCAGAGAAGAATAACCTCCAAGACGCCAACACCAAGCTGGGTGAGGAACTAAAGGACGTTCGTGCTCAGTTATCTCGACCCATAAAGGAGAATCGCGGCTTCGCCGCGACATTTTCAAGAAGTGCTTGAACGAACTTTGAAAAGAGTTCGGCGAGGAAGGCGACTAACAAAAACATGTATGTAGGTTTGCTCACAGGTCGCCCCGAGGAGGAGATGCCCAGTTCTTGGGTGATCTTCTTCCCGAATCTGTACCTGCACGAGCGAGTCCGGCAGGTGATGAAAGGCATCGGCCAGGCCTTGTGGCCATCTATCTCCTGCCGAAGGCATTGGGGAGCCGGGCAGAGCAGCTTCAAGGAGCAATGGCGCTTAGGCTATGGAAGATATCGGCCTGCCGTCAAGGCGCCCGGGAGGCCTGGGCCATGGAAAAGACGCGGTACACGAAGGCTGACCCAAACCACATGGCCGAGGTCGGACCTATGGGGCCGGATGGGATGGAGATCCCTGTAAGCTTAGTGTGCGGCCAAGTAGAATTGGCTGCCAAGTATTCCCAAAGAAGATTGTAAATTAGATAGCCTATTAGATGGCATTGAGGAGGAATACAATGAGTCGAGTTGACTATGTAAAAATATGACATGAAAAATGTCTTCTAGCCGGATTGTAGATCGTTTGTCATAGCGGACCTTTTTCCCGACCTCCGGACCCAATAGTCCGGAGTGTATCCGAATACCTTCGTGGTTATATAAGAACCGTGGTATGCATGGAGACAAGCCGTAGGGGTCATTGTTGCTGTATCAGACAAGTGCCCAACTAGTTATGTTATATTACATGGGTAGTAAGAAACATCTTCCAGGGAGAATAGTTCCGTTAAGGGTTCCTTTCGCTGGGATGCATGCCCTAAAGTGCATGTCAAAGCTGCTAGGAAAGCGAAAAATCATCTGGGGCAGATGGGTAAATAGTTAAAATCATCTTTCAGTTCACGGACCGAATATTCCCTTAAGAACGCTTAGCTTTTGGCTTCACCTACCGAGGTACACATCCGATCGACTGGCGATAATAATCGCAGAGGTGCTCCCTTTACCACCTAGCCGAACAATCGAGAACGTAGGGGTAAGCAGGAGCCAGCAACCCAGCTTGGCCAAAAGTTAAGTCATATCGATGCATATAATGGTGAATAAAAGGTACATGCGGAAGTTTAACGCATGTGTTGGGCATGAAAGCCCGTATAAATAAGCTTCTGTTAAAGAAGCCCCCAGGTATAATGAGCGCGGACAGCGCGTCCAGTGTGTGCGAAAAAAGCGCAAACGAGCCTCTAGATGCTACAAGAAGAAGGAGGAGGAAGGAGAGAAATAAAAGACAGCAAAAAGCAAAAATAAAGAATGCGGACGGAGGAAGGAGACGAACTTGGAGTCCGGCACTTAGGTGTAGAATCTTCGTAGACGGGCTGCATTCCATGGGTTCGGCTCGAGTCGGTTATCCGGCTGCGTTTCAAGACACGGTATGCTCCGCCGGTCGACCTGGTCGATGATGAATGGACCTTCCCATTTGGGCTTGAGTTTGTCCTTTTTCTTGTCCGGCAGCGTAGAACTAGTTCGCCAACGTTATAAGCTTTGGCCCGCATTTCCTCGCTTTGATATCTTCGAGCTGCTTTGTTGATAGAATGCGAACGAGCGAGCTTTTGCCACGCCGCTCCTCCTCCAATGCGTCCAACTGTCATGCCGATCAAGCTCGGCTTCTCTTTCTTCATACATGCGCACGCGAGGTGAGTCATGTATTTTGTCACAGGCAAGATCGCCTCTGCGCAAAGACACCATGAAGAATGGTGTGAATCCAAAGAGTACGATTCGGGCGTGGTCCGCAGCCCCCAGAGTACGGAGTCGAGCTCCTCAACCCGGTGCATGTTAGATTCCTTGAGGGACCGCACTAGTCTGGGTTTAATGCCGCTCATGATTAGACCATTTGCCCGTTCGACTTGGCCGTTGGTTTGAGGGTGATAGACTGAGGCGTAATCGAGCTTGATGCCCATGTTTTGCACCATGATTTGGCCTCATCGGCCGTGAAGTTGGTGCCATTATCAGTGATGATACTGTGGGGGACACCGTAACGGTGCACTACTCCTGATATGAAGTCTATCACTGGTCCGGATTCGCCGCTTTAACGAGCTTGGCCTCTATCCATTTGGTGAATTTATCCACCATGACCAATAGGTATTTTTGCTTGTGGGTTCCTCCCTTGAGGGGTCCAACCATGTCAAGCCCTGCATCATGAACGGCCAGGTGATGGGTATAGTTTTAAGGGCGGTTGGGTGGCATGTGGCTTTGGTTAGCAAAAGATGGCAACCGACGATCGTTGGACTAAGTCCTCGCAGATTCCGCCCGGCCGTCGACCAATAAAATCCTGTATGGAAGGCCTTGCCTACAAGGGCCCGGGCTGCGGCGTGGTGCTCACCCGATCCGCATGAATTTCAGCCAAGAGGTTTCGCCCTTCCTCTTCGGAGATACACCTTTGAAGGACTCCGGTAGTGCTTTTCTTATAAAGCTCTCCCTCATGGACTTTATAGGCTTTAGAGCGCCGCACTATGCAGCGAGCCTCATTTTGGTCTTTGGGGATTTCCTGCCTAGTTAGGTAGGCTAGGAATGGTTCCGTCCACGGGGCGATAACCGCCATTATTTCTTGAGCAGAGGGTGTTATCTCGGGGGCAGAGCCTCCGGTTATGTCAGAGTGTTCGGTGTCAGGCAGTGCGGTTGGGTCCGGATTGATATTGCCGGACTCCCTTCCCATAGTACGGATGGCTTGAACAGCCGTTCCAGAAAGATATTGGGTGGGACGGCATCGCGTTTTGCACCGATGCGTGCCAATATATCCGCCGCCTGGTTGTTATCCCGGGCTATATGATGAAATTTGAGCCCTTCGAACCGTGTTGACATGTTCAGGACCGCATTACAGTATGCTGCCATTTTCGGATCTTTGGAATCGAAGTCCCCATTTATTTGAGAGATTGCGAGGTTCGAATCCACGCGCACCTCTAGGCGTTGAATGCCCATGGAGACTGCCATCCGGAGGCCGTGCAGAAGGGCCTCGTATTCGGCTGCGTTATTGGAGTCCGTATACATTATCTGAAGGACGATTGGACTATGTCCCGGTTGGGGACGTCCAGACGACGCTTGACCCTGTGCCGCCAACATTTTGGAGCCGTCCAAAGTGCATGATCCAATTGGAGTATGCGCCGTACTCTTTAGGGAGTTCGGCTTGATCCATTCGCCACGAAAGTCGGCCAAAACCTGCGATTTGATAGCTCGTCGTGGCTTATAAGTTATATCGAATGGAAGGAGCTCTATGGCCCATTTAGCAATCCGCCCGTCGGCGTCATGTTATTTATAATGTCGTTAAGAGGTACTTCGGAGGCTACCGTTATCGAACACTCTTGAAAGTAGTGTCGCAGCTTCCGGGATGCCATGAACACCGCGTATGCTATCTTTTCATAGTGTGGGTACCAGGACTTGCATGGACTTAGGACAATGGACACATAATAAACCGGGTTTTGAATAGGGAACCGGTGTCCCTCCGTTTCTCGTTCGACAACGAGCACCGCGCTGACCACTTGATGTGTTGCGGCGATATATAATAGCATTGGTTCGCCCATGTTGGGCGCGGCCAGGACCGGATTTGTTGCCAAAATGGCCTTTATTTCTTCGAGTCCGTGGCGGCATCAAATCCACTCGAAGTGTTCGGTGCGGCGGAGGAGGCGGTAAAGGGGTAATGCCTTTTCTCCCAAGCGGGAGATAAAGCGGCTTACAGCCGCTACGAATCCCGTCAATTTTTTTATTTGTTTGAGGTCTTTTGGAATATCCAATTGTGACAGAGCTCGGATCTTGGCTGGGTTTGCTTCGATTCCTCTACCGGACACAATGAAGCCCACGAGCTTTCCGGCTAGAACACCGAAGACGCATTTTTCCGGATTGAGCTTGATGTCATATTTTCAAAGATTGTCGAATGTGAGCCTCAAGTCGTCTACTAGAGTTTCGACGTGCTTGGTTTTGACGACCACGTCATCTACATATGCTTCCACCGTTTTGCCGATCTGGTTTGCGGACATATACGAATCATGCACCGATATGTTGCGCTGGCGTTTTGAGCCCAAAGGGCATTGTGTTAAAGCGAACGGGCCGTATGGAGTGATGAATGCTGTTGCAGCTTGGTGCGGCTCCACCATCTTGATTTGGTGGTAGCCGAGTAATGCTACGAGGAAGCACAATGAGTCGTGTCCTGTCAGAAGGCGTCAATGATTTGATCAATTCGAGGGAGGGGAAGGGATCCTTTGGGCAAGCCTTATTAAGGTCTTTGAAATCAACACATAGGCGCCAGGATTTATCCTTCTTTGGTACCATCACCAGGTTTGCTAGCCAGTCCGGATGTTTTATATCTCCGATGAATCCGGCTTCCAAAAGTTTGGCTAGCTCCTCTCCCATGGCTTGTCTCTTGGGTTCAAAAGCGCCAGAGAGCCTGTTTGACTGGCTTGAATCCTTTTAGGATATTTAGGCTGTGCTCGGCCAGCTGACGTGGGATTCCTGGCATGTCTGAAGGGTGCCAGGCAAAGATGTCCCGGTTTTCTTGTAGAAATTCTCGTAATGCGGTGTCTACATCAGGGTTTAATTGTGCTCCAATGGAGACCGTCTTTGCAGGGTCCGTTGGGTGGACTTGGAATTTGACTATTTTATCCGCTGGTTTAAAAGAGGTGGACTTGGATCTTTTATCAAGTATCACATCGTCCCTGTTCACCGTGGAGCGCATCGCGGTGAGTTCCTCGGCCGCTAGGGCTTCGGATAGTGCCTCGAGGGCTAGTGCGGCTGTCTTGTTTTCGACGCGGAGTGCTATGTTCGGATCACTAGCGAGAGTGATCATTCCGTTAGGACCGGGCATTTTAAGCTTCATGTACCCATAATGGGGTATAGCTTGAAAAATTGTGAATGCCTCTCATCCTAATAAAGCATGATATCCGCTGTTGAACGGGGCCACTTGAAATGTGACCTCCTCGGACCTGTAATTGTCCGTGAGCGAACACTACGCCAGTGATTTTTCCTGTCTGGCAAGATGCTTCCGGTGGGGATTATTCCTCTAAAGGTTGTGCTGCTTCGCTCAATGCGGTTCGATCTATTTCCATTTTGAAGGGTTTCCTCATACATGAGGTTTAGTCATTGCCGCCATCCATGAGTACCTTAGTAAGGCGAAGTCAAACTATCGGTGAGGACCAGTGCGGCTGGTGCCCGAGCAGTTCGGAATTTAGGTTCGTCACTGGCATTAAAGGTGATAGCCGTGTCATTCCATGGATTTATAGTTGCTACTTGGTAGACTTCGGCAAGGTTGCGGAGTGTTCGTTTTTGCATGTTATTTGATGCGAAAGTCTCAAGAATTAACACCGTCTTGGTGTTGCTGGGCTGGGATTCAAGCTAGAAGCTCTTCGCCACTTTTGGCCACCTGCCGTAGTATCCAACATGCTCGAAGGCTATGAGTTGGAGTGGCGCCCTACGTGCTATGAATTTTGCAGGTCCGCTTAGCCAACCCTCCAAAGACGGTTCCGTACCCTTTAAGGGGTTTTGATTTTTTGGTATTCAACCCAGGTGCTTGATAATGATGCACCCTTTTGTTCCGGACTAGGGATGTATTCGGGGCCGGATTATCCCAAAATTTACTTTCGGTTTTCCAGGCGCTCTCCGTTGCACAGTACTTTTGTACTATGGTCACCAAGTCAACAAAGCGTATAATTTCGCGACGACTTATGGCGTTTAGGATTCCCTTGTTTGTGCAATTATTACAGAAAATTGGGATTGCGCCCTCCTCTCGGCAGTCCTTTATCCTGTTCATAACCAGGAGGAATCTTGCCCGGTAATGATGTACTGTTTCAGCGGGCTCTTGCCGAATTCGAGAGAGATCGCTAATGTTTGGGTGGGCGGGTGGCACTAAATCCGGAACCCCGTCCAATTTAGGACTCAAGGGCCGAGAAGTTTCCAAACTCGGAAGTTTGGATTTTTTAGTGCTATCCAATGAGTCCGACTCGCCGCCAGACTTTAAGTTTAGGGCTTGATCGACATCCGTACCTCCGCGGGAATCCGGCATGGAGGGATCGGGAATCCGGACATGGCTAGTCCTTAAGATAGAAGAAGAATCGCCGCATTGCTCCTCTATCACAGCAACATGATGGGTAGCCTGGGGAGAGTTGATCTCTCTCAGATCGGTTTTACGCCCGATCCGGTCATAATCTGTGGCGACCCCCAGGGCGGCGATGCGATCCAAGAGCTCGTTTATGGAGGAGAGCTCGATCGGATCTAACTGTTCGGCAAGTTACGAAATAACATGGAGATTGGTTTTGATGACTCGAGAGGTCATCGTCGGCGCGGCGGCCGAACTAGCGGTCATGAGAAAACCGCCTAGTCGAAGAGTCTGACCAGTGGCCAAGGCTTGTTTGGCGATGGTATCGTCTTTAAAGACGAGATGAGGCATCCTACCTGATGGCTACGGCACAGAGGAACTCTCAATGAAAGCACCAATGTCGGTGTCAAAACCGGCGGATCTCGGGTAGGGGGTCACGAACTGTGCGTCTAGGCGGATGGTAACAGGAGACAAGGGACACGATGTTTTTTACCTGAGTTCGGGCCCTCTCGATGGAGGTAATACCCTACTCCTGCTTGATTAATATTGATGATATGGGTAGTACAAGAGTCGATCTACCACGAGATCAAGGAGGCTAAACCCTAGAAGCTAGCCTATGGTATGATTGTTGTTCGTCCTACGGACTAAAACCCTCCGGTTTATATAGACACCGGATGGTTAGGGTTACACAGAGTCGGTTACAATGGTAGGAGATCTACATATCCGTATCGGGAAGCTTGCCTTCCACGCCAAGGAAAGTCCCATCCGGACATGGGACGAAGTCTTCAATCTTGTATCTTCATAGTCTTGGAGTCCGGCCATGACGATAGTCCGGCTATCCGGACACCCCCTAGTCCGGGACTCCCTCAGTGTCCATGTTGATGATTCTAAGATTGAAGCAATTAAAACTTGGCCCCAACCCCCCAATTTGCAACAAGTGCGTAGCTTTCTTGGTCTTGCGGGTTTTTACCGTCGCTTTGTGAAAGATTTTAGCACCATTGCCGCTCCTTTGTATGCCTTGAGTAAGAAGAATACTCCTTTTGTTTGGGGATCTTTGCAATCCACCGCTTTTGATTAACTCAATTCTTTGCTTACTCATGCTCCGATTCTTGCTTTGCCCAATTTTGACAAAACTTTTGAGGTTCATTGTGATGCAAGCGGTACCGGAATTGGCGGAGTTTTGATGCAAGAAAAACGAGCCATTGCATATTTTAGTGAAAAACTATCCGGTGCTCAATTTAACTATCCCATATATGACAAAGAATTGTATGCTTTAGTATGTGTGCTACATGTTTGGGAACATTATCTTCGACCTCATGAGTTTGTCATACATACGGATCATGAAACACTTAAGTACTTAAAAGGTTAAACTACGTTGAACAAGCGTCATGCCAAATGGAGTGAATTTATTGAATCTTTTCCCTATGTGATCAAGTAAATTAAGGGTAAGGAAAATGTAGTTGTGGATGCACTCTCACGCATATGCACGCTTGTCACTAAACTTGAGTTGAATGTTACTGGTTTTGAGCACATCAAAGACTTGTATGCTAATGATCCATCTTTTGCTATTCCTTATGCTAAGTGTTTGACGCATACTTCTTGGGAACAATATTACATGAAGGATGCTTATCTTATGAAAGCTAACAAAATATGCATTCCCGAGTCTTCTCTTTGTTTTCTACTTTTGCAAGAGGCACATGGAGGCGGACACATGGGAAATTTTGGTCGAGATAAGACATTCGCCACGCTCTCCAAGAACTACTTTTGGCCCAAGATGTTTCGAGACGTCTCACGCTTCACCAACCGATGCTCTACATGTCCCTAAGCTAAGTCTAACGCTCAATCTCATGGTCTTTACATGCCTCTTCCTATTCCTTATCAACCTTGGGAAGACATTAGCATGGATTTTGTACTTGGTTTGCCTAGAACTCAAAATGGAAAGGATTCCATGTTTGTTGTTGTGGATAGATTTTCTAAGATGGCACATTTCATTCCTTGCAACAAAATAGACGATGCTTCACACATTGCAAATCTCTTTAGTAGGGAAATCTTGCGAATCCATGGAGTACCAAAGACAATCGTCTCTTATCGTGACGTCAAGTTCTTAAGTTACTTTTGGAAGACCCTATGCGCCAAGCTCGGAATCAAGCTCTTGTTCTCATCCGCATACCATCCTCAAACTGACGGCCAAACGGAGGTGACGAACCGAACTCTCTCCACTCTACTTCGCGTATCGATCAAGGAGTGGGAGGCATGTCTACCCATCGCCGAGTACGCCTACAATCGTGCAAGACATTCGACTACCGGCAAGTCCCCTTCGAGGTCGTCTACGGCTTCAACCCGTTGTCACCATTGGACATTCTACCTCTTCCTCTACAAGAGCGCACCAACATGGATGCGAGTGCACGGGCAAGCTACATCAAGAAGATGCATGAGAATACAAGGCACACCATCGAGCGCCAAGTACAATGACTAGCGACCAAGCTCAACGTCAACAAGCAACCCATGGTCTTCAACATTGGTGATCTAGTGTGGCTACACCTTCACAAGGACCGCTTCCCCAACGAACGCAATTCCAAACTTCTCCCTCGAGCCGATGGACCTTTCAAGGTGCTAGCACGCTACAACAACAACGCCTACAAGATCGACCTACCACGAGACAAGTACAATGTGAGCGACATCTTCAACGTCAAAGACCTCGCGCCATACCATGGAGATGAAGATTTTGATCCGAGGTTGGATCTCTCCCAAGGGGGGGGGCATGTTGCGGAGCATCCTTCGCTCATCCCCATGGACGCACGTACATCTTCCTCAACACCACTTGGACCCATGACTCGAGCTCGAGCTAAGGCTATCGAAGATAAGGTGATCTTGCTCCTATCCGAGCTTCCTCTCTCTACTCACGAGACTTGGCTACTACCTGATATGGACACTCTGTGTGTGATCAGGTACCTGGAGGAGAGCCACGGGACAGCTAGACCCAATGGCCAAGGTGGCAAGGACGCCAAGCATGGGCATCAAGAAGAAGGGCCATTTGTGAAGCTACAGGCACCGGACGACCGGCCGGTCTCGGACGTCCGAGCCCTGGGAGATGCTACAACGAGGGAAGGAAGATAGGAGAGGACTACAGGCAACGGGCGACCGGTCCCGCCCGGACGTCCGACGACTCCCAGGTCCCGGACGACCGACGCCCTCCGGACGTCCGGAAACTCAGCACCCGAATGGAAATTCACGGAAGACCGAAGCCTCCGGACGACCGGACGACCCGCACTGAAGCCGAATTCTGAGACGTCTGATAGCCCCGGACGTCCGGACCTTCCCGAAGCCCCGGACGTCCGACGCCTTCCGGACGTCCGACACCTGTGTGACCGCTTCGCCCCCATTTGCACTAAGACTATAAATAGACCTCCTCCTCCTCCTAGTTAGGGTTAGCAAAGGATTAGCTCATGTTTGTGTGAGAGCTTTGCTCATCCACTTGGTTACCTTCTCCTCGGAGATCGCGCCTCCTCGGAGAAGATCCTTCCAAGCGGATTCAAGACCCCCTCTAGGGTGGACCCCATCAAGACCTCCTCACGGAGAAGAACGGCTACTTGTGTATCTTTCCTTTGTTGATTTTGAATCTTGTGCTACCTTATGTGTTCGGTGATCTAGCCCTTGTGTGATCGATACTTGTCGGTTTAGTGATTCGCTCGTGTGTTTTCCCTTGTGTTCTTCCGCTCATTCGTCGTGTTTTCCCCGTAGGATCCCCTCCAAACGTGAAAGATCTCCGACTTGGGTTCCGCCCTACATCAGTAATGAGACCCATGTTTGTAATATCTCGCTCCATGGAGCCTATTGAATAAATACTTGAGTCCTAGAGTTTTGTTGTGATGCGATGTTGTATTTACAGATATCGAGCATATTGTGTGTATGATTGAAATGCTTGGCATGTGTGGGCTCCGACAACCTAGTTGTCTATCCTTGGTAGCCTCTTTTATGGGGAAATGTAGTCTAGTGCTTCCACTGAGCCATGGTAGTCTACTACAGCCCGGTTTACGGAGTCCTGTTAGCCCTGTTGTTACTGCTCCGGAACACTTAGACTGGCCGGCATGTGTCCTTCTTCGATCCTGTGTCTGTCCCTTCGGGGAAATGTCACGCGGTGTCTTTCAGCGTCCTGTTAGCCTGCTACAGCCCGGAATCCCGAAGTCCTGCTAGCCCAGTTGCTACAGCCCAAATTCACTCGTTGATGACCGACACGTTCGTTGCTGGGTCATGTATGCATGTCCCTATAAGTTAGTGCCACTTTGGGTTCACTACTAGTCATGTCAGCCCGGGTTCCCTGTCATATGGATGCTAGCGACACTATCTTATACGTGAGCCAAAAGGCGCAAACGGTCCCGGGCCAGGTAAGGTGGCAGCCGTGGGAATACTGTGCGTGAGGCCGCAAAGCGATATGATGTGTTACATGCTAGATCGATGTGGCTTAGGATCGGGGCCCTGACAGCTTTGGTATCAGAGCCTGACTGCATGTAGGATTACCAAGCCAAACTGGTCGAAGTTGAGTATAGAAATTCTTTAGTTATGTAAGGGAATTGATTGTGGAAGGGAACATAAGGCTCTTTTTACTTCTTTACCTTATGCCCTTCTGATCTGAGTCAACCTCTTATTTTCTATGGGGATTAAGAACTACGCCTTCTCATCTATCTATCAGGATGACGTGTTACTAATCCATAGACTTATAGGATTGATGGATTCAAGTCTAAGTTCAGTTTCTACTACTTCCGTGTGTTCATAGCTGGCCTCAGAACCTTGATAGTATGATGTTCTAGTGGTTATTCCACCATTTTGCAGGATGTCTCAAATCATTTTGAGCATTGACAACGGTTATGCTGTCCGAGTCATCCCAGGTTTCTAAATAGTCTGATGCATTCTCAAATCCCTTCTTTCCGTTCCCGATGTCCCTTTGGGCCAGTTCAACCACACTAATCGGTGAGTTGAGGTACTCTATTGCCTTGACATATATGTTGGAGCTATTATTATGACCCTAGGTGTCTTAGGGAGTCACATAGTAATCTAGCAATACTTTGTATTCCCACTGTGATGATTCTGGCCATTATTCTCGAAAGCATCCCGTGATGCCATTTAGTTAGTAGGTGATAGAGGCAAAGGTGTCCCGATGTTTCGATGAGATAGCAATCGTTTTCTGTGGGAGTCGACTTTGACGATCCGACTACGAACGTGCGAAGACGTCGCGCCTTAGCAATCACTAAACTAACTTCCGATGGGTTATTGACCACGCCGGAGCACGATCAACCTGACCACGAGGGTCTATTTCCTGCGAGAAAACGAAGAACAAGCAAGAAACTGAGATTGCAATCTGGATATTGCGAATAAAAGAGGAAAGCTTTATTAATGAAGGTGGGGTTCTGTGACGCCTTTGTCTGGTCGTTGAACACAAACGAAGTACGCGAAGTTGCAGCTATGGTGAACTTTTAATCTAAACAAAACCCAAAGTCTAAACGATGCCCTAGGGGCTGTATATATGGAGGAAGAGGGGGGGGGGAATTTCGTGGCCCTTGGAGGAGGGGTCCGAAACCCACCCTAACTCTTGGTTCCCCACACATACGGACTATAAAAACAGCCTATATTGAAGTATTTCAAAATTACATGGGCCTGGCCCAAAAATAAGGTGACGCAGCACCTAGAATAGCATCTGGACGAAAATTATGAAGTGGCATCTTGTATATTTCGTCCAAGGCTTCATGCACTCATTATGGTGGCTTCAAAGTCCTGAAATCATCACTTGAAACTCTGTTCTTGTCTCCCTTGCGCATGCTATCAACTCCATTCCAATGTTCATCCTTCTCCAAGCTAGGCCCTTCATTTGTAAGCAAAACAAATGTATCCAATTTAGGCAGCATCATATTCTCATGAACATTAGAATCATTACCAAGAAACGAAAGTACCTCGTAATCTAATTGGCGTGCGCGAGCTCTAGTAATCGGTCCAGTATGTATATTAGCAGGGGTTCTGGGTGTAACAATGGTATTGATGTCCTCATCATCCTCCCCTTCTTGAAATGAAGTCGTCCTCGACGGAAGCTCATCTTCCTCACCCAAATAAGGCTTCAAATCTGCAATGTTAAAAGTGGGACTAACCCCAAAACCTGAAGGCAACTCAAGTTTATATGCATTATCATTTATTTTCTCTAACATCTTAAAAGGACCATCAACACGTGGCATTAGCTTTGATTTGCGCAAATTAGGAAACCTATCCTTATGCAAATGTAACCAAACAAGATCTCCAGGTGCAATGGCAACATGTTTTCTACCTTTATCTCCAACAAGTTTATATTTAGCATTCATACGCTCAAGGTTTTCCTTAGTTAACTCATGCATTTTTAAGATCAATTCAGCACGTTGTTTCGCATCAAAATTAGCCTTCTCCGAAGATGGAAGAGGCAACAAATCAATGGGTGCACGACGTAGGAAACCATACACAATTTCAAAAGGGCACATCTTAGTAGTAGAATGCAACGAACGATTATAAGCAAATTCAATATGAGGCAAGCATTCTTCCCACATTTTATTATTATTCTTCAAAACAACCCTAAGCATAGTAGACAATGTTCTATTGACTACTTTAGTTTGACCATCAGTTTGGGGGTGACAAGAAGTACAAAAAAGCAGTTTAGTCCCCAACTTAGCCCATAAACATCTCCAAAATTGGCTAAGAAATTTAGTATCACGATCGGAAACAATAGTATTTGGCACTCCATGCAAGCGAATAATTTCACGAAAGAACAAATCAACAACATTAACAACATCATCGCTTTTATGACATGGTATAAAGTGTGCCAGTTTCAAGAACCTATCCACGACAACAAATATGCTATCCCTCCCCTTCTTTGTTCGAGGTAAACCTAAAACAAAGTCCATAGATATATCCTCCCAAGGAACACTAGGTACAGGCAAAGGCATATATAAACCATGCAGATTGAGTCGTGATTTAGCTTTTTGACATGTAGTGCAGCGAGCAACAAAACGCTCAACATCCCCTCTCATCTTTGGCCAAAAGAAATGTGTAGCAAGTATATCCTCCGTTTTCTTCACGCCAAAGTGTCCCATTAGTCCTCCTCCATGCGCCTCGGGCGACAACAAAAGACGAACGGAGCTAGCTGGAATGCATAGCTTGTTAGCACGAAACACAAATCCATCGTTAACGATGAACTTGTTCCATGTTCTACCTTCTTTACAATTCTGCAATACATCTTTAAATTCAGCATCATGCACATATTGATCATTGATGGTCTCCAAACCAAATATTTTAAAGTCAAGTTGTGAAAGCATAGTATAACGACGAGACAATGCATTAGCAATAACATTTTCTTTACCCTTCTTGTGTTTAATGGCATAAGGGAAAGTCTCAATGAATTCAACCCATTTAGCATGTCTACGGTTCAGTTTAGCTTGACTTTTAATGTGTTTCAAAGATTCATGATCAGAATGTATAACAAATTCTTTGGGCCATAAATAATGTTGCCATGTTTCTAAGGTCCGAACAAGATCATATTATTCTTTATCATAAGTAGAATAGTTCAAACTAGGCCCACTCAATTTTTCAGAAAAGTATGCAACAGGTTTGCCATCTTGTAATAACACACCTCCTAATCCAATTCCACTAGCATCACATTCATGCTCAAAAGTCTTATTAAAATCAGGAAGTTGGAGTAAAGGAGCATGTGTCAACTTATCTTTCAATATCATGAAGGCTTCTTCCTGTCCGGTACCCCAAACAAAAGGCACATCCTTCTTTGTAAGATCATTGAGAGGTGCAGCAATGGTGCTAAAATCTCGCACAAAACGCCTATAGAAACCAGCGAGTCCAAGAAAACTCCTCACTTGTGTGACCGTTTTGGGCTGCGGCCAACTCTCAATAGCTTCAATCTTGGCTTTGTCAACTTCAATTCCCTGTGGAGTAACAACATAGCCAAGAAAAGATACTCGGTCGGTGCAAAAGTTGCACTTCCCAAGGTGATGTAGGGCGGAACCCTACATGGATGATCTTTCACGTTGGAGCGGATCCTACGGTGAATCACGAAGAACACGCGAAAGAACAAGAGGGAAAACACGGGGAAAACGAGAGAGAATTCACTCAACCGACAAGAGATCAATCACACAAGCGCTAGATCGATGAACATAAAGGGAGATACATGATTCAAGGTCAACAAAGGACGATACAAACGGTAGCCGTTCTTCTCCGTGAGGAGGCCTTGATGGGGTCCACCCTAGAAGGGGGTCTTGAATCCGCCTAGGGATCTTCTCCGTAGAGGTCCTGATCTCTAAGGAGAAGTAGCCAAGTGGATGAGCAAAGGCTCTCACACAAAATATGAGCTAATCCAATGCTAACCCTAGAAAGAGGAAGGGATGAAGTATATATAGTCTCGGGGCGAAGGGGTACATGGGACAAGTCCGGATACACCGCGTGACGCAGGGGAGGCCGGACGTCCGAGGCGTCGGGCGGATGTCCGGCCTTCGTGGAGGCGCCGGATGTCCGGGCTACCGGCCGGATGTCCGTGTGGGCATCAAGTTCGCAGAACGGGTGAGAGGTGCCGATTTCCGGGCTTGAGTGCTGGATATCCGGGCTGGGGCGGATGTCCTGCCTCAGAGGCTTGGCCAGCTTAGGCGATGCCGAGGTAGAAGCTCCAGGGCGGATGTCCGGGTCATGGACGGATGTCCGGGGCTGGAAGGTGATTTTGCCTGCTTCGTTGGTTCTCTTCATCCATGGACTTGGCGGCTTGTCCATCTTCACGTGTATCCTCGAGAGGTTCCCCTTGACACCTAATCATGCATAGCATATCGGACTTAGGTAGAAGCCATGTCTCGAGTGGATCATATGTGATATCAATAAGGAAAGAGGTCACCTCGTTCTCGAGAGCTCTAGATCTAGCTCGTGTCATGGGTCCTCTTGGCTCTTGATGAGACGGTTGTAGGTCCATGGGGATGATCGTGGGATGCTCCGCATCATCTCCCCTCCCTTGGGAGAGATCCGACCTCGGATCAAAAGCTTCATCTCCATGGAATGGTGCGAGGTCCTTGACGTTGAAGATGTCGCTCCTGTTGTATTTGTCTCGAGGTAGGTCGATCTTGTAAGCGTTGTCGTTGTAGCGTGCTAGCACCTTGAAAGGTCCATCGGCTCGAGGGAGAAGCTTGGACTTGCGTTCTTTGGGGAAGCGGTCCTTGCGAAGGTGTAGCCACACGAGATCACCAATGTTGAAGACGATGGGTTGCTTGTTGGCGTTGAGCTTGGTTGCTTGACATTGTACTTGTCGCTCAATGGTGTGCCTTGTATCTTCGTGCATCTTCTTGATGTAGCTTGCTCGTGCACTCGCATCCATGTTGGTGCGCTCTTGGAGAGGAAGTGGTAGAATGTCCAATGGGGACAACGCGTTGAAACCGTGAAGCGACCTCGAAGGGGGACTTGCCGGTAGTTGAATGTCTTGCACGATTGTAGGCGTACTCGGCGATGGGTAGACATGCTTCCCACTCCTTGATGTTCTTCTTGATCAAGACATGAAGTAGAGTGGATAGTGTGCGGTTCGTCACCTCCGTTTGGCCGTCGGTTTGAGGATGGTATGCCGAGGAGAACAAGAGCTTGATTCCGAGCTTGGCACATAGGGTCTTCCAAAAGTAACTCAAGAACTTGACGTCACAATCGGAGGCGATTGTCTTTGGTACGCCATGGAGTCGCAAGATTTCCCTACAAAAGAGATTTGCAACATGTGAAGCATCGTCTATCTTGTTGCAAGGTATGAAATGTGCCATCTTAGAAAATCTATCCACAACAACAAACACGAATCCTTGCCATTTTGAGTCCTAGGCAAACCAAGTACAAAATCCATACTAATGTCTTCCCATGGTTGATATGGAATAGGAAGAGGCATGTAAAGACCATGAGATTGAGCTTTAGACTTAGCTTTGCGACATGTATATCATCGGTTGGTGAAGCGTGAGACGTCGCGGAACATCTTGGGCGAAAAGTAGTTGTTGGAGAGCGTGGCGAATGTCTTGTCGCGTCCAAAGTGTCCCATGAGTCCACCTCCATGAGCCTCTTGCAAAAGGAGCAAACGAAGAGAAGACTCGGGAATGCAAAGTTTGTTAGCTCTCATAAGATAACCATCCTTGATGTAATATTGTTCCCAAGACGTGTCGTCAAACACTTAGCATAAGGAGAAGCAAAAGATGGATCATGCTCATACAAGTCTTTTATATGCTCAAAACCAATAACATTCAACTCAAGTTGAGTGACAAGCATGCATATGCATGAAAGCGCGTCGGCAACTACATTTTCTTTACCCTTAATGTACTTGATCACATAAGGAAAAGATTCAATGAATTCACTCCATTTTGCATGACGCTTGTTTAATTTAGTTTGACCTTTGAGGTATTTAAGCGTTTCATGATCGGTATGGATGACAAACTCATGAGGTCTAAGATAATGTTCCCAAACATGTAGCACATGCACTAAAGCATATAATTCTTTGTCATAGATGGGATAATTAAGTTGAGCACCGGATAGTTTTTCACTAAAATAAGCAATGGCTCGTTTTTCTTGCATCAAAACTCCGCCAATTCCGGTACCACTTGCATCACAATGAACCTCAAAAGTTTTGTCAAAATTGGGCAAAGCAAGAATCGGAGCATGAGTAAGCAAAGACTTGAGCTCATCAAAAGCGGTTGATTGCAAAGTTCCCCAAACAAAGGGAATATTCTTCTTACTCAAGGCATGCAAAGGAGCGGCAATTGTGCTAAAATCTTTCACAAAGCGACGATAAAAACCATAAGACCAAGAAAACTTAGCACTTGTTGCAAATTGGTTGGTTGGGGCCAAGTTTTAATTGCTTGAATTTTAGATTCGTCAACATGGACACCCTTTGAGGATACTACAAAACCCAAGAAAACCACTTTGTCAACTCCAAAAGTGCATTTTTCAAGTTTGCATAAAGACTTTCCTTGCGAAGAGTTTGCAACACAGATTTTACATGATTGATGTGCTCTTTCATGGTTTTGCTAAACACAAGAATATCATCAAAGTAAACCACAACAAAGACTCCAATATAAGGACGAAGCACATGATGCATAAGACGCACAAAAGTACCGGGAGCTTCAAAGACCCATAGGCATCACTAACCATTCATATAAACCAAATTTGGTTTTGAAAGTAGTTTTCCATTCATCACCCTCTTGTATGCGGATTTGATAATAGCCACTTTTAAGATCAATTTTTGAGAAAAAGTTGGCTCCACTAATTTCATCAAGCATGTCATCTAAGCGAGGAATGGGATGCCTATATCGAACGGTAATAGCATTGATAGGTCTACAATCGGAACACAAGCGGAAACTTCCATCGGTCTTAGGCACAAGAATAACCGAACGGCACAAGGGCTTAGGCTTTCACGTACATGGCCGTTGTCGATGAGTTGTTGTACTTGCCGTTGAATCTCCTTGGTTTCTTGGGATTGACTCAAGATGGAGCTTTGTTTGGTAGAGGCGCTCGAGGATGAGGTCGATTCGATGCTCAATGCCTCGAAGAGGAGGTAGACCCGGAGGTAGCTCATCGGGAAAACATCTTGAAATTCCTGCAAAAGAGATTGAAACACCAAAGGTAGCTCGTGAATGGTGTTAGTTTTGGTTCTCCATCCTTGCACACCAGGACAAAGTGCATCACACTCGATGGGTTCTCACACACTTCTCTCATCTCACTTTTGGTGGCAAATAGAATGAGGTTTTTTCTCTCTAGGCGAAGAGTCGCTCAAATTTGGCTTGTGGCTCTCACTCACTTTTGGGTGGATCACTTTCTCACTCTTTTCTCTATGATGTGTGGCTTGCTTGTCGGCTATCACTTGAGTAGGAGACATAGGTCGTAGCACATATTCCTTCCCTTTCATCTTGAAGCTATAGTGATTGGTGCGCCCATTGTGGATGACACCACGGTCGAATTGCCATGGTCGACCTGGAAGTAGGTGGCGAACGGTCATTGGGACCACATCACATTCCAACGTGTCTTCATAAGCACCAATTTTGAAGGAGACTTGGACCGTATGCTCGACTCGTATAGTGCCGGAGTCACTTAGCCATTGAACCTTGTAGGGGTGCGGGTGCTTCCTCTTTACCAATTGGAGCTTGGAGCATAGTTCTTCACTTGCCAAGTTGTGGCAACTACCTCCATCGATGATGACCTTGATGGACCGTCCATTGATGCGGCTTTTGTGTGGAAGATGTGGCATCGTTGGTCTTCTTCTTGTTGATGTTGAAGAGTCAAGACCTTGGAGACAACGAGGCGGGGCTCGAATCCTCATCACAAAAGACTTGATCATCTTCATCTTCGTTCACTTTCACGGTGCATGGCCACTTGCTCAAGAGCTTCCATCTCCTCTTCACTCATGGAGTCATATGTGCCATCGTCGTTGAGGATCATGGTGCGCTTGTTGGTGCATTCAGATGACTTGTGGCCTCGGCCGCAAGTGAAACACTTGAAGGAGCTTGTCTTGATGGTCTCATCGGTCGGAGTAGAGGATGAAGCACGCGGCTTGAGGTTGCTTGTAGTAGGAGGAGGACGACTTGAACTTGTCGAAGTCTTCTTGTAACTTGACTTGTCGTCATTTCTTGAAGAAAGTTTGGTTGATGTAGATGTTGGAGGAGTCGTTGAAGCTTGGTTGTTGGAGAAGTCGTAGGTCTTGGATGAGTACTTGGCGTACTTGAAGTCATCTTGCACTTGGCGTTCCGCCTTTGTAGCTTGATGCACGAGCTCAATGAGGGTTGAGTATGGTTGGAAGTCGGCGATCTTCTTGATGGGATGATTGAGTCCATTCAAGAAACGTGCCATAGTTTGCTCATCATCTTCCTTGACATTGGCTTGAATCATGGCTATCTCCATTTCCTTGTAATATTCTTCAACACTCTTTGTTCCTTGCTTGAGTAGTTGGAGTTTCTTGAAGAGGTCGCGGTTGTAGTAGGTTGGCACAAAACGTGCTCGCATGACATCCTTCATTTGAGCCCAAGTGGTGATTGGAGGTTCACCTCTTGCTTGTCGTCGCTCAATGATTTGTTCCCACCATATGAGCACATAGTCTTGGAACTCAAGTGATGCCATAGCGATTTTCTTCGCTTCATCGTTGTTGTGCAACCGGAAGATTTTGTCAACCTTCAATGCCCATGAGAGGTAGTCTTGAGGTCATTGCTTCCATTGAACTTGGGCATGGTGAATTTTAGCTTGCCGTAGCGTTGCTCTTCATTGTGTTTTTGGCGATGTTGATGATGACGTCCTTGGCGTGGATTATGTCGTCTTCATGTTGCTCTTGGCGCGGAGGAAGACCATGACCAACTTGCCCTTGTTGAACTTGAGGTTGGGGTGGAGCTTGGCGAGCTTGTGGAGGGGCTTGAGGAACTTGACGTTGTACATGAGGTTGGTAGTTCCTCTCTTGGATTTCTTCTCGAAGGGCTTCCTCTTGATTGCGCCGTTCGCGATTGCGGTTGGCGAAGGCTCTACTTGATTCTTGAAGGGCACGTTGCGCCTCAAGAGCTTGCGCCTCACGTTGTTGTTGTTGAAGACGTTGAGCCTTGGCGTCTTGTTCGTCTTGGTGAAGACGTGCTCGTTCTTCCTCTTGTTGGTGACGAAGACGTTGTCGTTCTTGAGCTTGAGCAAAAGCCTCTTGGTTTGATTGAGGACGAGAAACTTGATCATCAACTTGCTCTTGTGAATGCTTGTCATGTAGCGGGTTGCGAGATGCGTGACGGTCTTGACGAGCGGCACGACGAAGAGTGTTCGAAGTAGGTGTACTTGAGTCGTAGAAGGTGTCGTCGGAGTGTCGACTCGAGCGGCTCCGTCTTGATGATGAAGAAGTTGAATGATGCGGTTTCTCATCAAAGCGCGGATCTCGTCCATTCTTGCATCGTTCTCTTGCTTGTGAGCGTCGAACTTGTTGTCGAAGTAGTCTCTTGTACATTGCTCGGAGAGTCGCAAGTCGGTGGCGAGGTTGTCGATCTTGATCGCTCATTGCTTGTTGTTCTTGGTGCAACGCTCTTTGTGCACCAAAGAGGTGGCTCTTGGTGACGATATGATGACATGTCGTCGTCTTGCTCAATGAAGAGTGGGTTGGTAGAGGTACTTGGCCTATCCATCATTCCAAGCAAAATGTGAGTGGTAGAACGGAAAAGAACTTATACCAATGTACCTTTGACCGATGTTGAAGATGAATCAAGTTCACTCAAATGCGGACAATGAAATAGCACCCTTGGTACCGATTATTGTCGGTTCTCACACCTACACAAATAAAAGCTTATGGTGGAGCTCGGTTAGGATGGTGGCATAAAATTTGATGCAATTGTAAGTGAGACTCAATAATGTTGGAAATGATTCACAAATTTGCAAATGCAACAAGTAGACCAATAGCAAGATATGGTACACGGAAACACACACGCAAATAGATAATATGGGGTTATGCAACCAAGGATGGGCCAAAATGTGGAATTCACCAAGATGCTCTTGTTGCACAACACTAGAGAGACGCTAGCACGATTGCACAATAGGCAGATACGAACTTGTGCACAACCTACTAAGCAAAAATGCAACGACTTCTATCCCAAGTACGCTATATGTATGGTGTTTCGATGTGTTGATCCAAGATGATCAAGTATGACAATCTTAATGTTTTATGATGCTATGGTTCTTGCTCATAAGCTCTTTGCTTATCTTTCTCTCTATGCTTAAAAGCTTGATTGGCTCTTTCTCTTTTGAGCTCTTTTCTCATGCAAAACTTCACGAACCAAGATAGCAATTGTGTATGCGATGACAACTTTGTGACACACAAGTTGATGCTAAGATATGCACCACTTTGGTATGGTATGTATGCTATGGAGTATGATCACTAATGTGCACAAGTCACGTTGCGGCAATACTCAATGGCTAGTCTCGATGGGTAAGCAACACAAAGATGGGCTATGATGGTTATCAATGCAATTGCAAGTAATGACAAAGATGTCGACGATGTTACCGTCCTTGGCGAAGATGAGCGGTGGTGATGTTGATGTTGAACCGTACCTAGATAGCGAAACACAAAAGGATACGGAAACCCCAACTCAAATTCTCAAAGCAAAATTTGGCAACATTGTCGGAATTGGTAGTGGGAAAGGCTATGGTGGTGTTATGCGGAAGTGGTGGAGGTATATGGAATTGTATGTGGGCACGGGACAAAATTTGGCGAAAGTTAGGCGGTGAACGGGGTGGTGGAAGGGGTTTGATGCTGCCAGGAGCCGGATTTCCGGGCTGGAAGCCGGAAGTCCGGGATGCCGGATGTCCGGGCTGTTCGGGCCGGATGTCCGGGCTCGATGAACACCGCGAGGAGAGGTCAAAACCGGTCAAAATTTGGGTGAATTTGTGGATGGAAATTGTGGAAAAGATGGGGGAATGCTAGATCTACCTGCAACACACGAAATCCGCGGATCAAATCCAACAAAACTTCATCACACCAACAAATCACAAAAAAAAAATTTGGGGGCTATTTATGTGGGGAATTTTCGGAATTAGGACAAAAACAACAAAATCAAGCTAGAACAAGAGGGGTAGGGGCTCCAATAACGTGATCAACGTGGCTCATGATACCATAGATGATGTAGGGCGGAACCCTACGTGGATGATCTTTCACGTTGGAGCGGATCCTACGATGAATCACGAAGAACACACGGAAGAACAAGAGGGAAAACACGGGGAAAACGAGAGAGAATTCACTCAACCGACAAGAGATTAATCACACAAGCGCTAGATCGATGAACACAAAGGGAGATACATGATTCAAGGTCAACAAAGGACGATACAAACGGTAGCCGTTCTTCTCCGTGAGGAGGCCTTGATGGGGTCCACCCTAGAAGGGGGTCTTGAATCCGCCTGAGGATCTTCTCCGTAGAGGTCCTGATCTCCGAGGAGAAGTAGCCAAGTGGATGAGCAAAGGCTCTCACACAAGAATATGAGCTAATCCAATGCTAACCCTAGAAAGAGGAAGGGGATGAAGTATATATAGTCTCGGGGGCAAGGGGTACATGGGACAAGTCCCGGATACACTGCACGCATGCAGGGGAGGCCGGACGTCCGGGCGTCGGGCCGGATGTCCGGGCCTTCGTGAGGCGCCGGATGTCCGGGCTACCCGGCCGGATGTCCTGGTTGTGGCCACTGTTTCTGCAGAACCGGGTGAGAGGTGCCGGATTTCCGGGCTTCAGGCAGGATATCCGGGCTTGGGGCCGGATGTCCGGTCTTGGACGCCGGATGTCCGGGCCCTGTAAACAGCGGCTTGGCGTCTTGAGGTAGAAGCTCCAGGGGCCAGATGTCCAGGGTCATGGCCGGATGTCCGGGGCCTGGAAGGTGATTTTGCCCGTTTCCGTTGGTTGGCTCTTCATCCATGGACTTGGCGGCTTGTCCATCTTCACGTGCATCCTCGGGAGGTTCCCCTTGACACCTAATCATGCATAGAATATCGGACTTAGGTAGAAGCGATGCCTCGAGTGGATCATATGTGATATCAATAAGGAAGGAGGTCACCTCGTTCTCGAGAGCTCTAGCTCTAGCTCGTGTCATGGGTCCTCTTGGCTCTTGATGAGACGGTTGTAGGTCCATGGGGATTATCGTGGGATGCTCCGCATCACAAGGTTACCAAACAAACCTGCATCACGTAGAGCAATAAAAACAGCACGTAAATGTTCCAAATGTTCTTCCAAAGATTTGCTATAAATCAGTAATCACCAAAATAGACTACCACAAATCGTCCAATGAAAGCACGTAAAACTTCTTTCATTAGTCTCATGAAAGTACTAGGTGCATTAGTTAACCCAAAAGGCATGACTAACCACTCATATAAACCAAACTTAGTTTTAAAAGCTGTTTTCCATTCATCTCCCAATTTCATACGAATTTGATGGTATCCACTACGCAAATCAACTTTGGAGAATATTGTAGAGCCACTCAATTCATCAAGCATATCATCTAGCCTAGGAATAGGATGGCGATAACGAATAGTAATATTATTAATGCCTCTACAATCAACACACATACGCGACTTACCATCCTTTTTCGGCACTAGAATAATAGGAACAGCACAAGGACTAAGGGATTCGCGAATATAACCTTTGTCGAGCAGCTCACATGCTTGACGCATAATCTCCTTCGTCTCCTCTGGATTGGTACGGTATGGTGCACGGTTGGGTAGCGATGCACCGGGAATTAAGTCAATTTGTTGCTCAATCCCTCGAATAGGTGGTAATCTCGGTGGCACATCTTGTGGGAAGACGTCAGCGAACTCCTGCTAAATGTTAGTGACTGCAGGGGGCAAAGAGGAAGGCACGTCCTCGAATGAAAATAATGCCTCTTTGCACACAAAAGCATAGCAAACAGGTTTGCTAAAAACTAGCTCATCACTATCAGATTTGGTGGCAAGTAAACATGCACTTTTCAATTTAATTTCAGAAGCAACACTAGATGGTTTATTATTAGGCTTCATTTGTTGCTCAAATTCTTTTGCCACAATCTGATTTTCACTCTTATTTTTCTCCTGTTTTGCTTTATTAGCGCTATGAATATCATCTTTCAAAATGGAATCAGGAGTCATAGGAAGCAAATTAATATTTGTATCCTTATGAACAAGAGTATACTGATTGTTTCTACCATGGTGTACATAATTTTTATCAAATTTCCATGGTCTACCAAGTAATATGCAACATGCTTGCATAGGTACCACATCACAATCAACATAATCAGCATATGTAGAGATACTAAAATGCACCCGAACAGTACGTGTTACCTTAACCTTGCCGTTGTTGTTGAACCATTGGATGTAGTAAGGATGTGGATGTGGTCTTGTGGTGAGAGATAGCTTCTCCACCATCTCCATGCTAGCTAAGTTGTTGCAGCTCCCTCCATCTGTGATGGCCTTGAATAGAACGTTCCTTCACAACTCCCTTTGTATGGAACAAATTATGCCTCTGATTTTGCTAGGCTTGTGTAACCTGCACACTCAAAACACGTTGAGCAACTAAACATTCATACACATCGGCACCTTGACTGACCATGTATTGCGTCTCATGATCAGAATCATCTCCACCGTGTTCTACATGTGTAATAAGAGCCAAAGTCTCCTCATCATAGTCGATGGCGGACTCATACCCACCATCCTCGGTGAGGAATCATCACACGCTGAGATTTGCATTCTCTCAAAATGTCCTCTTCCCTTACAACAACGACAAATAATATCACTTGTGTGCCTGTTGACGCCGTGGAAGAAGAAGAGCTACTGTGCATGCCCGGCGGTGTGCTCTTGGCGAGATAGTGGTGGTTGTGCACCTTTCTTGTATCATGGTTGGAGGTGGCACTGAAGGAGGTGATGGTGCGGTGGAAGTAGATGATGCACGTGGTGTCCATCATGAAGGTCGACTTCTTGAAAAAGTTAGTTCGCGCCAATGCCTGTCGATCTTGCACTTCATGATCAGCTTTACAAGCAAGATGGAATAAATGAGTGATATTATTATTATCCTTATACTCTAGAATGGTCTGAATCTCTCTATTTAATCCACCCATAAAACATGCAAGCATAGCTTCATTCTCCTCAACAATACCACATCTAATCAAGCCAGTTTTTAATTCCTGATAATATTCTTCTACATAATTTTTTCCTTGTCTTAAGCGCTGCAATTTTTGAAGTAATTCACGTAGATAATATGGTGGAACCCAACGAGTACGCATAGCAGTTTTCAGTTCAGGGAGATGGTCATGATCTCGTACCTGAGGGGGGGGGGGGCCTAACATTGCCATTATTTGCATGTGGACGACCTGGTGGTTGTGGTGCTGGTGGTTGCAAGTAGTTCTGATTTTGATCAACCTCATCCTCGTAATCTCCCGCATAATCATCCTCCTCCACATCGCCAGCAGGAGCGGAGAAGTATCAACAACGACACCAGCCGGTTTGGCGGTGAAGAAGAGGTACACGGCTCGCTTGGCGGAGGGTTGTTTCCCGATGTGGAGGTAGTCGTTTTTCTTGTTGTCGTTGTCGTTGTTGTTGTTGTTGTTGTCGTTGTCGTTGTCGTTGTCTATGTTGTTGTTGTTGTTGTTGTTGTTGTTGTTGTTGTTGTTGTTGTTGTTGTTGTTGTTGTTGTTGTTGTTGTTGTTGTTGTTGTTGTTGTTGTTGTTGTTGTTGTTGTCGTTGTTGTCGTTGTTGTTGTTGTTGTTGTTGTTGTTGTTGTTGTTGTTGTTGTTGTTGTTGTTGTTGTTGTTGTTGTTGTTGTTGTTGTTGTTGTTGTTGTTGTTGTTGTTGTTGTTGTTGTTGTTGTTGTTGTTGTTGTTGTTGTTGTTGTTGTTGTTGTTGTTGTTGTTGTTGTTGTTGTTGTTGTTGTTGTTGTTGTTGTTGTTGTTGTTGTTGTTGTTGTTGTTGTTGTTGTTGTTGTTGTTGTTGTTGTTGTTGTTGTTGTTGTTGTCGGTAAATGCGTCGTCGTTGTAAATGCGTCGTTGTTGTCGTCGTCGTTGTCGTTGTTGTCGTTGTCGTTGTTGTCGTTGTCGTTGTGGTTGTTGTGGTTGTTGTTGTTGTTGTGGTTGTTGTTGTTGTTGTTGTTGTTGTTGTTGTTGTTGTTGTTGTTGTTGTTGTTGTTGTTGTTGTTGTTGTTGTTGTTGTTGTTGTTGTTGTTGTTGTTGTTGTTGTTGTTGTTGTTGTTGTTGTTGTTGTTGTTGTTGTTGTTGTTGTTGTTGTTGTTGTTGTTGTTGTTGTTGTTGTTGTTGTTGTTCTTTGTTGTTGTTGTTGTTCTTTGTTGTTGTTGTTGTTCTTTGTTGTTGTTGTTGTTCTTTGTTGTTGTTGTTGTTGTTGTTCTGTTGTTCTTTATTCTTGTTGTTGTTGTTGTTGTTGTTGTTGTTGTTGTTGTTGTTGTTGTTGTTGTTGTTGTTGTTGTTGTTGTTGTTGTTGTTGTTGTTGTTGTAGAGGTCTGGCAGGTGCAGCCGGTGGTGGAAGACGCCAAGCAGTTCATTAAATCTGTTATCGAGCTTTGTTTGAACGTCTTCTCAAGGCGATGATCTTCTCCATGGCCTCTTCAAAATTGTTCAGCACATCTTGCACTGTTCGGTCATCACTTGCTGAAACTTATCATGAAGCTCCTTGTTCGTTAAGTTCTCCCGATCAATCTAAATCGACATGATCTGGCATGGTTAGCAGCAATAGAAACACACAAAAATATGATCCTATAGACTTCTAACAAGTGGTGGTGGTGATGGTGGGTGTCACAAATCTGTCAAGCAAATCTCAAATTCTTACCAGTTCTTACCCAGCAGCAGGCGGTGATCGGCAACTGATGTAGTCAAAACTCTCAAAGCTTGGATAGAGCGATTACCAGGGAGAGTCAAACGCACGATGTACATGTATGTGGAGCTGGGAAGGCTTTTAATATGGTAGCAAAAAGGGTCACCAATAATCAATTCAGAGATGCAAAGTTGAATAAACGCTCAACGACCAGTCATCTTCTGGTCCTAGGCTAGACCGTGCTAGAGACGCGAGCCTAGAACACTAAGAAAATCACGGCACTGCACGTAAACAAGGGAGGAGCACACTCTGAATTTTCCAGACTTAGTATTTTTTTAAACTGGAACTATTTTTCTACTGCGGGTAACACGGAAGTTTGGGAGTCCTTCTCTGTCACGACTCGGAGTATGGCGTGATCTGGAAATCCCAAAACAGAGTAACGAAATACTAGACTCGGAATAGGACTGGTGGCGGAGATGAATCTGGTGGAACTCGGACTAGTGGCGGAGATGAATCTGGTGGAACTCGGACTAGCGTGATGGCAGCGGATATGTGGTGTCGTATATGGACTTGGATTGGCGGTGAAGATGTGGCGGTGGTATATGGCAGCGGTAATGAAGTTGGTGCGATGGTGGTATATGGCAGCAGCGATGATGATGATGCGGTGGTGATATATGGCAGCGGCAAGGTGACAACCTGTGAACAAAACTCGAAACTCTAAAGGACTAGACGCTAAGACCAGCAACTTGACACGACGATGCAACCGCAAATTCAACAAAGCAAATACAGAGAAGATTATGCAAAGGCTCAGATTGGTTCGGATAGGATGAACTAACCCTAATTTTTTTGGCTTTTTCGTTGACTATAGGTATGAAGAACAGACTCGATCTAAACTACGAAAAACTGTAAAATCTCACCGAGCAACCTGGAAATCTGATACCACTTGATAGAGGCAAAGGTGTCCTGATGTTTCGATGAAAGAGCAGTAGTTTTCTGCGGGAGTCGACTTTGATGATCCGACTACGAACGTGCTAAACCAACTTCCGAGGGGTTATTGACCACGCCGGAGCAAGATAAACCTGACCACGAGGGTCTATTTCCTGCGAGCAAACGAAGAACAAGCAAGAAACTGAGATTGCAATCTGGATATTGCAAATAAAAGAGGAAAGCTTTATTAATGAAGGTGGGGTTCTGGGACGCCTTTGTCTGGTCGTTGAACACAAACGAAGTACGCGAAGTTGCAGCTATGGCGAACTTTTAATCTAAACAAAACCCAAAGTCGAAACGATGCCCTAGGGGTTGTATATATGGAGGAAGAGGGGGGGAATTTCGTGGCCCTTGGAGGAGGGGTCCGAAACCCACCCTAACTCTTGTTTCCCACACATACGGACTCTAAAAACAGCCTATATTGAAGTATTTCGAAATTACATGGGCCTGGCCCAAAAATAAGGTGAAGCGGCACCTAGAATAGCCTCTGGAGGAAAGTTATGAAGTGGCATCTTGTATATTTCGTCCAAGGCTTCATGCACTCATTATGGTGGCTTCAAAGTCCTGAAATCATCACTTGAAACTCTGTTCTTGTCTCCCTTGCGCATGCCATGAACTCTATGCTTGTTCTTGCTCCAATGTTCATCCTTCTCCAAGCTAGGCCCTTCATTTGTAAGCAAAACAAATGTATCCAATTTAGGCAGCATCATATTCTCATGAACATTAGAACCATTACGAGGAAACGAAAGTACCTGGTAATTTAATTGGCGTGCACAAGCTCTGGTAATCGGTCCAGTATGTATAGTAGCAAGGGTTGTGGGTGTAACAATGGTATTGATGTCCTCATTAGTAGGCATTCTATTTCTGGGTTCTTGAACCAACGATTCACTCTACTTAATTCGTGTAGATAGTGTTGCTCGTTCCTTTAGGATATTAGTAACCTTCCGACAGTCCTCGAGGTCCGTATTATTTCCTTCTTCCAAATACCATGAACCATTAAGGCAGAAGTTCTTTGAACCAAAAGCTCACAATCAGAGTACTCTTGAGGAGTTCTCCATTCATAATTGTGGTTCTGCCAGTTCTACCTTTCTGCATGGGTTATCTAGAAGAAACCTATTGAACTTGGTTCAACATATTAATCTATGCATCCACAACTCAGAAAGATATATGTTCCCTTGAGTTGTCCCTCTTCATTTGTATTCCGACCATCGTCTATCAATTGATAGTCAGGAGTAATTGTGCATCCGTGTTATCGATGCTTATTATTCTTGTGGTCCGTCAAGCCATTCTACTTCAGAATGACTAGGAGAAACAAACTCCAGTACCTCATCCATATCCAGGGTTGGGTCAAAATAGTTGTGTATTGCAATCAAAATGCCAATCCATCTTTTGATTCTGTTCTACCCTGAAGTATTACCGTCTTATGTCAATAACATCATGGGAATTGCACACCATCTTATGAATTCTTGATACAGTGATACCTCTCGCCATCGTTGTTCATTCCTCGGTTCCCGTGTTGTTGCAACCGGAATACCGACAAGTGAATCTTGATGTGTGAAATCAATACTCCTAGCAACTGCGTTGCTTGGTAGTTAAAGGATAATATTCTCATCGTTAGCGTGTTGGTTATTGAATCACCATCCTAGGACTAATCTGCTACCTAGTCCATTTTTGTTGGTGCACTCTTCGATCGATGAGTTTTGTCAAACCTTTGCTCTTTCGATCATATCGTCTTGCCCGGAAAAGAAAGATTGTTCTCGAGCTCAGTAACATATCAGTGGTTCATGATTTGCCGAATATCTGGTCGGAAGTATTACCAGATTGTCACCTGACCGCTATGTTGAGTTCGTGATCAAGTTGGTTTTTCCATAAACCACCCTTTCTCCAAGGATCTGTGTGGGTTACCCCTGAACTAGTTGGATAAGCTAAACAATAACTTGGGGAGTTGGAAGATAAAAGCTTTATCCGACTTAGTTCATTTTAGGGATATATTGTATGTGTGTTGAAGAAAGATGCTATTTTCATTGATTGACCCTCGTGATCAGTTAATGGACCTATCATCTTATCCAATCTTTGGTTCGAGTATGGGCTATCCTCAAATCAGATCAGAACCAACGATATTCGTAATGTTTTCTTACTCGTGGTTGTTTCCTCGAGCATACACCATTATATCTTTGGGGTCTGACCAATGCTATCACCTTGTTCACATAGTTGTGGAATTCCATCTCCATTGGAATTTTGATAAATAGTTGTTGAGCCCATCAGCAACATTCTTATCTTCTCCATGACTCGTGTTGAACATTAAAGCTAGCATTGGAAACTTTGTAAGCATTGCCTTCATGTTCCGCTCATGAGGTATACGTTTGTATGAAAGGAGTGACTTCCTCTAATTCACGTGCATTTGATGTAAGTTGCCGCCGTGAATTCGAGAAAGCTTGTTTTTGCTTCCTCTGGAATCATCCCAAGTTAGTCACGCATATGTGCGAAGTACTCTATGGTTTGACAGGTTGGCCGCCTCCATTCTATATGTGTTTCCTAGCACACCAAGCCACTGATTGATTTGTTCAAGGAGAAGAAGTTCCTTCTTAGTATCCGGACTTATGCAAGGGCTTCGATATCCTCAATGATGGTTACCAACCAGAACTCGGTAGTGTTTTGTTGTAAGACTACTATGTGGTCATGCTTGTCTGGAATAGCGTGTTCACATGTATGTAGCAGAACCAGCTCATGTTTTGGAGCTTGCTATTGTAGTTCATTTCCCGAGAATCTCGCAACGTCATCTCATTGGTTTGTGTTAAAAACTTTCTTTTCAGACATGCCGAGTCAGAAGTATCCTGTTACCAACCAGATCTGAATCTCAGGCAGATATGATGGTTGGAAAACCCCCAACATTTGCATTTTGTTCCCAGCTTGCACCGCCATTGTGCCAATTTCCCATGGGCTGCCACTCTCAGTAATTGATGTCTAGGATCATCTTCAAAAGTGGACTTAACATGGGTCCCATCCATTTCCGATGATAAGCAAAATCATTCCTTGCGTTGTCTTCAACAAGGTAGACCACGTCATCCATTCTAGTCCGGTTATGCCATCCTTTCGTACCCCGCCAAACGATTGTTGGTGAATTGCCTCAGGTTGGTACAGAGAATTTCAATGTTCTCTAAATCAAAAGTAATTCTTTTTGCCACTTAAGGGATGACTCTACGGGTCACCCTCCTCCAAGATGTCTCGTTTTGGTGTCATGGCAACTCAACTCCTCACTACGTTGGCAACCGTTCACCACCCTCTTAGGTGTGGAAATATTGTCTACCTAGTGAAACTTCATCATCTGTTACACTCCATCCCTCTGGATGTTTGTTTCGTGTCTCAGCTCGAGAGATGTTTCAATGTCTCACTCCATGAGTTGATCCTGAGTTGTTCGATCTTCGAGAAGATCCATCCTCCTAGAGTTTTTCTTTTCCTCTCGTTTTCATGTTGGCTGGAGTTCTCAGAGCAAGATGACGAGACAAAGATGGTGATTTAATCAACGCCTTTATGAAGTGCAACCTGGATCGTGAAGATTATGTTAGTTTGTGTCCCCCCTTCATCTTACCCTACGCTTGAATCTCGGGACGAGATTCTTGTTTAGTGGGGGTGAGTTGTCACATCCCTAGCTTAGGCCTCGCCCGTCTTGTATAATCTCCATGCATCATGTTTACTTTCCCTCAGAAACTTGAAATGGGGATGACAAACCCTAGCACCAGATCAAGTCAAATAGGTTCAACCTAAAATAATATTCAATGAATCCAAAATGCCTTTGAAAATGTTCAAGATTATTGTTAAAGGTGAAAACCTCTGCCAAAAATTCATGCAAATATTTTTAGGCCATTCGGGATATTTGAATTAATTCATAAAGTATTTGAATTGGGGCATTTAATTGCTATAAATATTGTTAAATACTCCAACAATTCTGGAAATAGCTAAGGGCCTCTGAGAAAATTCAGTTATTGCCCATAATTAATTTCAGGATTTATAGAAATGATTTGGTGTTTTTACTAAATCAAAAACAAGTTGCAAAAGTAGAAAACAGAAACAAATGGAAAGGCAGAAGACTTACCTGGGCCAACTTACCTGGCGCCCAGCCGGCCCAACACTGTGCAGCCCAGCCAGCGTAGTGCCTTCTTCAACCTTCTGCCAGAAGGCGAGGCAGCTGAGAGGTCCTAACCGGCGCTCTCAGCGCCGGTTCCGCTTACAGGCGCCCGTAGCCAATGGTACTGGACCGGCCCAGCAAATTTCAATAGATCGCAGGCATCCTCGTGGGCATCGCGAAAAAATTGGCAAAAAAGGTCTCCTCGTGGATCGAACATGCGCCCTCACAAACACGTTTACGAAAGGCTAACCACCTGACCTAGATACGTGCTAGCGACCAAGTACAGGGTCAATTGTTGAAGGACATTAATAGACACGCAATTTATTAGTACACATGTACCATTCACTGTAGCGTTTGATTTTTCAACTATTTGAAAACATTTCGAAAGAAAGTTCATGAATTACAAAAAAATCATTGATTTTGAAAAAAAGTTCATCAACTTTGAAAAAAAGTTCACGGTTTTGAGAAAAAGTTCATAGGATTTGAAAAAAGTTCATCAATTTTCAGAAATAGTTCACAAAAAATGAGAAAAAAATTCATCAATTTTCAGAAATAGTTCAGAAAAATTGAGAAAACAGTTCACGGATTTAAAAAAAGTTCATAAAATTTTAAAAAGGTTCATCAATTTTGAAAAAAGTTCACCGATTTTGAAAAAGGTTCATCGCCTTTGAAAAAAGGCAACGCTTTTTGAAAAACAGTTCATCGAATTAGGAAAAAAGTTCGTTAAATTCGAAAAAAGTTCATTGATATTGAGAAAAGTTCATCCAATTTGAAAACGTTCATTTATTTTGAAAAAAAAAGGTCTGTACAGTTGAAAAAACTTCATCAATTTTGAACAATTTCATCGATGAAAAAAGTTAATGAATTTTGAAAACTTGACAGACAAAGAAAAGGAAAAAAGACAGAAGAACGTAAAGGAAGGCAATTAGCACAAAGGGGAATCATGGTCAGTTGGTTACTACGCTGGTTCGATCTCAAAGAAGAAACAGGTGCCGAGTTCGACCCCCGACCACCTCGCTGTGTTTTTGGGAGTTTTTACAGAAAAGGAAACGTAACATGGGCCAGCCCAGTGCAGAACTTTAGTGTGCGCCCGTTTGCTGGAATCGAATAAACGGGCACTGAAGGTGCCGTTTAGGAAATGCCGAGGCAGGTGCGTGGAGAGCGCACAGCCGAGCTGCGCCAGCTCCTGCTTGCTGCCTCCTGCTTCCCCCTCGCCTCTGGCGACACCACGCGACCCCCTGGGTCTCTCACACTCCCCCTCGAGCTCTTCCCCCTCCTCTGCTCCCCCTCCCGAGCACACCCGAGCGCCGCTGTCGCCGCTGCTCGTTGTTGCCGGGTCCACCGCCTCCCCCTCGCGTCCCCGACCAGTCCATGAGCTCCTCCGCGCCGTCCTCGACCTCCTCGCTGAGCTACGCAATGCCGGACGCTCCGAAGCCTCGCCAACGCCGCCGTTTCCGACCTCGGGTGTCGGAGATCCCCGCCGTCGTTTCGCCGGACCCCATGTCTCCCCTGCGTCGCCAGCAGCACCAGAAGAACCGCGGTGAGCCGCTGAACCGTTTCCCCTATGCTCCATCGCCCAATTCGTCCTCCAGCCACCTCTTCCATCGAAGTCATGAGCTCCTCGCCGCCGGTGATGATGCAGACGAGGCCATGGGCACTGCAGCCCGTGTCCGAGCACACCAGCGTGCTCAGCGCGTTTCCGTGAACTAGTAGCCAGTAGTAGCTCCCCCTCCGACGCCGTCTAGCACCGAACTCGACTGCTCCCAAAAGCCGGCCGCCGCCACGAGCTCGCTCCACCCCAGCCCCTCCCGTTATCCCTACCAGATGCGTGCGAGCCCCAGCTACGCATAGGCCCAAACCACGGTCGATTTGGTCGACCGTGGGCAAAACCCGAGCCAACCCAGTGTGCCTCCGCCGTGTTTTTGTCACCGCCGGCGTAACTCCGGCGATGGTGACGTGGCAGATTAGTTTAGGGCTAATGACGCAGTTAGTTAACACCTAGTGACACTGACAGCAGGGCCCCACTGCTTAATTAAACTTGGTTTAGTTTCTGCTTAGGATTAACTAACCAGAGTGGCCCCACGCTTTAGTTTTGACCGTGCTGACGTGGCCGTTGACTGGGCCCACCTGTCAGCGACACAAATGACACTGTGTCACTGACCAGTGGGCCCCACTAGTCAGGTTTGACCTGGACCACCCCTGTTGACTTTCTGACGTCACACCGACGTCATGCTGACGCAGTTAACCTTTTTCTGGATTTATTCTTATTCAGGAAATTCTAGAAAATGTCCAAAACTTCTAAAATTCATAGAAATTCAACCATAGCTCAGAATGAAATAAGTTATATATGAAAAATGATCAGAAAAATCCAATCTATACATCTGTGCTGGTATCATGCATGTTTAAATAACTTAACCTTGCTGTTTAGTTCAAACATGATAAGGCACTATTTAAGTTCATAATTTGAATTTGGGGTTGAACCTTTGGTTCAAAATGACCCAAATCCTTCTGGTTTTAGTTGCATTAGCTCAAAACACAGCATATTGACATGTCATGATCATGCATCGTATTGTGCATTTTATTAATTGTGTTTTCCTTCTCTGTTGACGGTATTTGTCCCCTCTCAGTAGACGTGGTTCCGACGATGAGTTCGATGACACCGATGAAGAGATATACTATCTTCAGAAGTGCCAGGCAAGCAAAACCCCCTTGTTCATTCCGATACAATCCCACTCTCTCGCTCCTACTCTCTTTTACTGCATTAGGACAACAATGATTCAACTGTTATATGTTGCGGTAGTTGAACCCCTTTCCTCTGCATGACCTGTCATTGCCAAAGTAAATAGATGAAACCCACTAGCATGAGTAGGAGTTGTTTGAGCCCTGATGTACCTACTCATTCATGCTTGTTGTCATGCCTGCTACTGCTTAGAGTTGAGTCAGGTCTAATTCATCAGGGATGAATTGGAGGTGTGTGAACATGTCCTACTGTTGAGAGCTAAGTGTGTGAACACGATATGGTAAAGGTATCGATGAGAGGCCTTGTAGGACTACATGGTCGGTTGTTCCATTGAAGCCGTCCTTAGGAACTGAGTTCTTTGTTTGTGATCCATGAACAGCTACTATCACGCATTGGGCCGAAAACCAATGGACCCTCTCGACTTATTAACTGCCCTTGCCCTCTGTCCAGGAGTTGCAACTAGTTTCTAGTGTTTGTAGGATATGTGTTGGAGGACGTGCGTAGCGCTGACCCTAGGGGTGGGCTATGATGCGGTAGATACACCGTGGCCGGGTATGCCGGGCGCCCGTTTGGTGTCGCGGAACCCTGTACACATCGTTTGGGGCTGTGAGCGAAACCCCGGCCGGATATCCTCGCGGATGGAACCCGAATAGGCAATAAACCTGGACTAGAGACTTATGTGGTTAGTCAGGTCGTGGCCGACTCCCTCGCCACGCTTCTGCTTGAAGGTTGTCGAGATACAAGACGTGTACATTGTGGTAAGTGGCGAGAGCGTGTGTGAAGAAGTACACCCCTGCAGGGTTATAAATGATCTATTCGAATAGCCGTGTTCGCGGTAAAGGACTTCGGGTTGCTGTGCGGTTCATAGACAAGTGAAAGTGGATACTCTAAAATGCGCAAGATAAGCGTGAGTGCTATGGATGGCGTTCTCGTAGGGAGACTGGAGCGGATCCATAGTGGTGTATTGATATGGTGAATATCTGGACTCGTGTGCGCCACCTCAAAGAGTTACTTGCAGTCGTAGTATAGGATAGCCACTGAGTCCAAGCTGGCTTGCTGCAGTTAAACTCCACCTCCCCCTTTGTTGATACTGAGGCATATGTAGATAGTTCTGATGTAAGTCTTGTTGGGTACATTCGTACTCACGTTTGCCTAATTTATGTTTTTGCAGAGAGACTTCAGTCTCGCTAGTAGTTCCGCATGGACTTCGACGTTAGCTTGTTACCTCAGCTACGATCTTGTGCCCTCGGCAGGGTCTTGTAGTTAGTTAGGCTTCTCAGCCTTTTTCATTTGTAGATGTCTGTACACAGACATGTTAAGCTTCCGCATGTGCTTTGACTTGTATGCTTTGAATGTCGGGTCATGAGACCCATGTTTGTAATATCTCGCTCCTCGGAGCCTATTGAATAAATACTTGAGTCGTAGAGTTTTGTTGTGATGCCATGTTGTATTTACACATATCGAGCATATTGTGTGTATGATTGAAATGCTTGGCATGTGTGGGATCCGACAACCTAGTTGTCTATCCTTGGTAGCCTCTCTTATGGGGAAATGTAGTCTAGTGCTTCCACTGAGCCATGGTAGTATGCTACAGCCCGGTTTACCGGAGTCCTGTTAGCCCAGTTTCTACTGCTCCGGAACACTTAGACTGGCCGGCATGTGTCCTTCTTCGATCCTATGTCTGTCCCTTCGGGGAAATTTCATGCGGTGTCTTTCGGAGTCCTGTTAGCCTGCTACAGCTTGGAATCCCAGAGTCCTGCTAGCCCAGTTGCTACAGCCCGAATTCATTCGCTGATGACCGACACGTTCGTTGCTAGGTCATGTATGCCTGTCCCTATAAGTTAGTGCCACTTTGGGTTCACGACTAGTCATGTCGGCCCGGGTTCTCTGTCATATAGATGCTAGCGACACTATCATATACGTGAGCCAAAAGGCGCAAACGGTCCCGGGCCAGGTAAGGTGGCACCCGCGGGAATACCGTGCGTGAGGCCGCATTGCGATATGATGTGTTACATGCTAGATCGATGTGGCTTAGGATCGGGGTCCTGATATGTTCAGCCAGTGTCAAGCCAGACCATTAAGCTTGAGCGGTAAATATTTAGTGGCGCGGAGGTCGTTTACTCACGCCATGTGGATGTGGAGGAGGAAATCCTCTATCCATATGGCTGGATCTGTGGTTCCGTCATATGATTTGATGTTCACAGAATTGAAGGCTGCTGGGAATTGATGTTGCATTACCCTTTCTGTGAAGCACAGGGGGTGTGTGGCGCACCGAACTCAACCTACGTCGCATCGGACGTCTTCAACCCTCCTATTGTGCTGCTGCTCCCGGACTCTATCGTTTCATTTTAACCAATCGTAGTATCCTTCCCGGTATGCAGGCAGGTCCTCTTGGATAGTCATTTCCTGAATTCGGTCTAGCGCCTCATTCAACATATCGAGGGTTGCCGGACTTGACGGATCTAGGCTAGATTTTGTGCTGATGGAGCGGAGGTCGGTCCGTGACTCAACCGATCCTTGGTCCCGGACGGACCTATCTTCATGATTCGGGACCGAAACCTCGAGGGGCACCGGATTGTCCTCGAAAACTGAGGGTGTGCTTTAACCCTCCCATGCACCTTCCACGCCAATGTTTGAGTTGTTTCAGGCCGGGGGTGACCCCTGGCCACTATTCGGCTAAAAGGGTGTGGGCCCGAGGCCAGCAGGGGGTTGTGGGATAGGAGCTTGGTCGAGATCGAATCTTGGCCTCTGAGCTCTGGTTCTGCCTCAAGGGCCGGCGATAAATTCTCCGCCGATGTGAGTTCAGTTGATGGTGGGGTGAGGTCACCTCTCTCAGCGAGTTCTTCCTGGCTCGAAGCCGATTGGTGGGCTGAGGCTGACTCACAGATCGGATAGGAGGTGTACGTCGGGGTAGGCACGGCAAGGCCTACAGGGGTGGTGAATCCGGTGAAAACCAAATCCCCCGCGCATCAGTGGTGTACTCCACATTGCCGAATCGAATCCGGTGTTCGGGAGCAAAGTTGTCAACCTGGTCAAGACGGTCGGTCGAATCAGCATGCATCACGATGCTACAAAAAGCGAAGAGTTGTCCTGGGACAAAGGGATCCATGGAATTGATGTCCTCTTCAAGGACTAAGCGGGCCATAGATCCTTCTGTTGATCCAACAGCGGAACTCTCAATGAAAGCACCAATGTCGGTGTGAAAACCGGCAGACCTCTGGGTAGGTGGTCACAAGCTGTGGATCTAGGATCGACGGGTAACAAGGGATGACGAACACAGTGTTTACCCAGGTTTGGGCCCTCTCCAAGAGGTAAAACCTTACGCCATGCTTTATTGTATTGATTATATAACGTGGTTTACAGAGTAGATCTACCTCGAAATCAGTACGACCTAAACCCTAGGATACGGGGGATGAAGATAGCTCTGCCCTTAATGACTACAACCCTCGGTTTATGTAGACACCGATAGGGTTAGGGTTACCGAAGATAGATTACAATAAGGAATAAAAGAGATCTTTTGCCTTCTTGACTTGGAGGGCACATCACAACTTCATAGATCTCCTGCCATAGTATGGCTCCACCATTCCGGCCCGTGTATAATGGGCCGTCGCCCCGATGACCCCTTAGTCCATGACTCCCTCAGTAGACAAAGTAAATTCATGCATGAATAAACCCCATCTTTTTATCCTTAATGGCAACGATACAAATACGTGTCATGTCCCTTTCTGTCACTGGGATTAAGCACCACAAGATCGAACCCATTACAAATCACCTCTCCACTGCAAGAAAAACCAATCTAGTTGGCAAAACCAAATCAATATATCGGAGAGAAATATGAAGCTATAAAAATTATGCATAAAAGAGATCAGAGAGTACTCAAATAATATTCATGGATAATCTGATCATTTACTCATAATTCATAAGATCCCAACAAACACACAGCAAAATTGATTACATTGAATAGTACTCCAAGAACATCGAGGAGAACCTTGTATTGAAGATCAAAGAGAGAGAGAGACATCTAGCTACTAACTATGGACCTGTAGGTCAGTGGTAAACTACTCACACATCAATGGAAGGGCAACACGGTTGATTTAGAGCCCCGCCCTGATCGAACCCCCCTCCGGCAGAATGCCGGAAAATGCCTCCAAATGGGATCTCGTGGTTTTGGAACTTGCGGTGGCGGAAAAAATATTTGGCTGGCTCCCTCTCGGTTTCCCAATTTTAGAGAATTTATAGAGGCAGAGTTAGGTCAAACGGAGTCATGTGGGGCCCACCACCACTGGGGCGCTTCTACCCCCTAGGTGCGCCTTGGTGCCTCATGGACCCATGTTTTTTCTTCTGGTCTTCTCCCGAAGCTTCTAGTGTCTTTTTTTGTCCAAAAAAATCTCCAAAACGTTTCGTGGCATTTGGACTTCGTTTGGTACTGATATTCTGAAAAACAAAATACAGACAAAAAACAGCAACTGGCACTGGGCACTAAGTTAATAAGTTAGTCCCAAAAAAATGATATATAGTTGCTTGTAAATGCATATAAGACATCCAAGATTGATACTGTAATAGCATGGAACAATAAAAAATTATAGATACATTAGAGACGTATCAGGTACTCTACCGGAGGGGCAATCGATCATAGAGGGCTTCAACATCATCCTTGCCGCCTTCCAATGATGTGCGAGTAGTTTACCACAGACCTACTGCTTCATAGCTCGTAGCTAGATGGCTTCTTCTCTCTCTTTGATCTTCAATACCATGTTCTCCTCGATCTATTTGGAGTTCTATCTGATGTAATCTTGTTTTGCGGTGTGTTTGTTGGGATCCGATGAATTGTGGGTTTATGATTAGATTATTCATTGAAAGTAATTGTGTCATTTCTGAACTTTATTACGCATGACTGTTATAGCTTTGTATTTCACTCCGATCAATTCTTTTGGTTCGGCCAACTATATTAATTTATCTTCAGTGGGAGAGGTGCTTCATGATGGGTTCAATCTTGCGGTGCTCTATATCCCAGTGGTGGAAGGGGACAAGACACGTATTTATATTGTGCCATTAAGGGTAAAACGACGGGGTTTATTCATATTGATTGGGTTTAGTTTGTGTATAGCATGTCATCTTGCTTAAGGTGTTACTCCGTTTTTCATGAACTTAATATCATAAATGCATGTTGGATAGCGGTCGATTGGTGAAGTAATAGTAGTAGATGCAGGTAGGTGTTGGCCTACTTGTCTCAGACGTGATGCCTATATACATGATCATTGCCATGAATAACATCATAACTATGCGCTTTTCTATCAGTTGCCCAATAGTAATTTGTTCACCCACCGTATGCCATGTGTTCGAGAGAGAAGCCTCTAGTGAAAACTATGCCCCCGTGTCTACCATTATCATTTATAAAAACAAAATTCCTTTGTTGCAATTTATTTAACTTTGCAATTTATCCATCTACCTATACATGATTTGATCCTTGCAATTAACTAGTTCAAGGGGATTGACAACCCTCTTGCCCGCGTTGGGGTGCAAGTATTTGCTTTTGTGTGTGTGTGCAGGTGCTATTCACGAGGCTTTGCGTGATTATATTTTTGGTTCAATAAACCTTGGTTCTCATTGTGAAAAATACTTATGTTTACTGTACTTCACCTCCCCTCCTCTTCGGGGAATATCCCAATGAAGTTCACAAGGAGCAGAAAGAATTTCCGGCGCCGTTGCCGGGGAGATATCATCAAAACCTATCTAGCACCTATGCACAAACTATCATCTACTTGCTCTACTTTTTATTTTCCTTTGCCTCTCGTTTTTTACTCCCCCACTTCTCAAAAGTCAAAAATACAAAAATATTTGGTTTTTTGTTAGTTTGCTTTACTCGTTTGCTTGCTTGCTTCGTCACCATGTCTAGTGTTACCATCCCTCCTTTATCTCCGGATTTTGAAGTTATTTACTTCGACCAAAAAAGGAGAAATCTCAAAGATGCTTGGTATAGAATAATGGAATCTTATTGTATATGTACCATAAAAGGCGACAATAAGATCTTGCTTCGATAGTTTTATGTGGGGCTTACTATGCCTAATAGACAACTTGATTTTCCTACAAAAGGTAACTTCATTGAAAGTGAGGCTAATGTTGCCAATGAAATAGTAGAGGGGATTGTAGGAACTCCAAATCCACAAAAATGATTTAATTATACTCAGGAAGGAATCCTAATCTTAGAAAAACTAGGGAACTTACAAAAGACTAATGAACCACTTAAAGCCCTTAGTTCAAATGTTAATTACGTGAATTCTCTTCTTAGTGTTTGCAACAAGAGACTTAATACCCTAGATAATAAAATTGCTTCATTCTTTGAAATTAATGGGAAGCATAAAGAATGTCCAAGCTTTGAGAAAAGCCCATCTAGGGTATGAAAACTAAAGATGACAACACTTGAAACAATGCCTTATGCTTGTTGGGAGGCAACCCAATAGTTATCTTAAATTTTTGCTTTTTCTTTATGTTTTTCAGTGTTCACACAATTATTTCTACTATTATGATTGTGTTTTTGTGTTTTAATTATTGTTTGTGTCAAGTAAAGCCTTTGGGATAATTGACTTGATTTTGTGAAAAAACAACAACTTTTGCTCCGAGTAATGGAATTATTATAATTCACTAGACATGATAAAATTTTGAATCTTTTACACATGATTCATACACAAATTGATGCGGAGCATCCTATGGACATCACCATGTCAAGAGTCTGTTCGGCGAGTGGCACATGCGACATCTACTTCACATACACAAAGGTGAATCATCTCCTTTACACGTGCTCACTTGACACCTTCGAGGATGGTATACTACTTGACACTTCTCCCGTGTGCATGCATAGGTATTGTCGGAGCTTCACGAATGTTGAGGAGGAGTACAAGCACCAAGGAACAACTACACCATCCGCGAGGGAAGCCTGGAAGCGACGACGGAAGAAGAAGACAAAGACATCTCTCAGGACCCGGACATCCGGCCCTGGCCTGGACATCCGGCCCCTGGAGATGACCATGACAGCAGAGCCCAGCAGCCAAAGTGCTATAGGTCCCGGACATCCGCCGCCAGCCCCGGACATCCGGCGTGATAGAGGGAAATGTGTCCCGATGTTTCGATGAGATAGCAATCTTTTTCTGTGGGAGTCGACTTTGACGATCCGACTATGAACGTGCGAAGACGTCGCGCCTTAGCAATCGCTAAACCAACTTCCGAGGGGTTATTGACCACGCCGGAGCACGATCAACCTGACCACGAGGGTCTATTTCCTGCGAGCAAACGAAGAACAAGCAAGAAACTGAGATTGCAATCTGGATATTGCGAATAAAAGAGGAAAGCTTTATTAATGAAGGTGGGGTTCTGTGAGGCCTTTGTCTGGTCGTTGAACACAAACGAAGTACGGAAGTTGTAGCTATGGCGAACTTTTAATCTAAACAAAACCCAAAGTCTAAACGATGCCCTAGGGGCTGTATATATGGAGGAAGAGGGGGCAACTTCGTGGCCCTTGGAGGAGGGGTCCGAAACCTACCTTAACTCTTGTTTCCCCACACATACAGACTCTAAAAACAGCCTATAATGAAGTATTTCGAAATTACATGGGCCTGGCCCAAAAATAAGGTGACGCAGCACCTAGAATAGCCTCTGGACGAAAATTATGAAGCTGCATCTTGTATATTTCGTCCAAGGCTTCATGCACTCATTATGGTGGCTTCAAAGTGTTGAAATCATCACTTGAAACTCTGTTCTTGTCTCCCTTGCGCATGCCATCGACTCCATGCTTGTTCTTGCTCCAATGTTCATCCTTCTTGAAGCTAGGCCCTTCATTTGTAAGCAAAACAAATGTATCCAATTTAGGCAGCATCATATTCTCATGAACATTAGAATCATTACCAAGAAACGAAAGTACCTGGTAATTTAATTGGCGTGCGCGAGCTCTAGTAATCGGTCCAGTATGTATAGTAACAGGGGTTGTGGGTGTAATAATGGTATTGATGTCCTCATTAACGGATCATTGAGATCATCCTCACACCCACCAGCTCAACGAGCACAAGAACACCCCAGAGTTTGAACCTATCAAGGGTTTGCCAAACCCGAAATCCAACACGAGGGGTCAAGGATTGAGGTGTCGAGGGGTCGAGGGGAAAAGGGGTCGATGTTCTAGGGGTCGAGGATCGAGGGTCGCCGAGGGGTTGAGGATTTTCCATCCCGACCACGACACCCTGACCTCGGCACCCCGACCCCGACACGACACCCCAACACCCCGACCCCGACACGACACCCCGACCCGACACAAGACTCGACCCGACACGGCACCGGACTCGACACGACACCGACCCCGACACGACACCCCCGACACCCCGACCCCCGAGACCTCCCGAAAAGGTGCTCTTCGGGCTTCGAGAGGCCAACGAGGTCATATATTTGTGTATTATGAGTTAGGTCATATATTTTTCAATTTTGTTATGAAAAACATCATATTTGTGTTGATCATGTGGTTTTAAATGTGCAATTATGTCGTTGCTGTGAGGGTCTGGTGTTCAACGAGCTCCCCGTGCGTCCGACGAGCTTCGCCTTCGTGTTCATGGGTGAGCACAAAGGACATCTCCTCCTCCGCCCTTCATTTGCTCTGTTCTGGTCTTCGTGCTGGTGAAACTTGCTAGCTATAGGTGTCTTCAATCATCAGTATGCATGACCACTATGCGTCTCCGGTTCGAAAGGGTTACATCTATAAATATGCATGCATTTGCATATTTATTACCATGATTCTTTCGAATTGTCCAACGTTATCCATGGATAGCCCGAGTATGTGTAGATTGGGTCCGTTTTCCCATATGCGTTGCACCGGATCCGATGCAGAATATCGTCAGTGCCTCCCTATTGTTCTCCGGGTAGATTGGGTCCGTTGATTGGGTCCGTTGCAGATATACACTGAAATGGTCCGCCATTCTTCGACATCCAACGTTAAGTACTTAGAAGGACCGGCTGGTGTGAGATTCCCTTTGAATAGGCAGAGGTTGGATCCACCCTTTCTAGGGTCGGCAGCATTGTACCGAGGCTTTGGATTATGCAAATGACGATTTTTGGCTTCGTAGTGTGCTATCACGAAGTTTGCCGCCTCCTCAGTAATGAATGCCACGGCCATTGATGCTTCAATTCTACGTTTATTTTACATTTTGCTCGAAGCGTCTTCTACATCCTCTCAGTTGCGTAGCACCAACGATTTTACACGCCCCCCCCCCCCCCAATCATGCCCCGGTCGGGAGATGCAAAATAGTGCTGAATTGGATTAAAGAACCCCGACACAAAGATCTTCTCTAACTTGCAGATCAACTCCGGCGCCAACTCTTCCATTTCTTCTAGCAGGCAAGGCGATAGTTCTTTCGCATAAAGAACATGGAAGAAATTGCTCAGCTCTGGCAGTACTATCCATTCATCCTGAGTGATGAAGCCACACAACATCACTGGCATTACCCGCTCAATCCATATGTGCCAATCATGACTCTTGAGACCAAATATTTTCAATTTTTCAAGACTCGCTCCCCTCTTTAGATTCGCTGCGTTCCCATCGGGGAACATCAACTGCATTTCCACCCACAAGATAATTTCCCTCGTAGCTGGCCTTCCAAGATAGAACCATGCCTTTGGCTTTGTCCAGTTCTGCTTTCCTTTTGGTGGTTGCATGTTTTGTAACGGTCTATCACATAGCGCCTCCAGATCGAGTCTAGCCTTAGTATTATCCTTTGACTTCCCCTCTAGGCCGAACAATGCACCAAAAAGTGCCTCGGCGATGTTCTTTTCAGTGTGCGTCACGTCAATTTTTTGTGGGCAAAGAAGTTCTTTAAAGTAAGGAAGATCCCAGCATGTCTTGTGAGTCCAGGCATGTTTCGAATTATACCCCTTGAAATACCCTGGTCGCTCTAGATCTAGCACGAGAGCGATTAACTGATCCAGGGTCTCTGGGCCTGTCAATGCAGGTGGTGCAGAGTTTTTGATAACTCTACCTTTGATGAAGTTCTTCTTGTCTTTCCTGAACTTATGGCGAGGATCCAGGAACTCTCTATGCAAGTCGAAGATAGAAAACTTGCGACCGGCCTCAAGCCAACTAAACTCAAGAGTCCCTTGCATGTGGGGCACGGGAACCTTCCATGCACAGACCAGCCAATGAATAGCGGATACGCCGGCAAGTCATGCATCGAGTACATGTATCAAAAACGCTTTATGAGGTTCTATTTGCTAAAGGCGTCGTATGTCTTGAACCCATTATCCCAGGTTCCTTGCAATTCGTCCTTCAGTGGCTGCATGTACACATTCATATTCTTCCCCGGATAGTTGGGCTCTGGAATTATCAACGTCAATAAAATGTTCTTTCTTTGCATAATCTGTCCGGGGGGGGGGGGGGGGGGGGATTTTGTGGAATGAAAAAAACGGGCCAACAACTGTATTGGGAATTTGAGGAGTGGATTTCGCGATTGGGCTCCTGTATGAAAGTCAGTACCATCCTGTTAAGGACATGTTTTGTTGTTCATATGTCAAGGGCTTGTAAGGTTTTGCGCGTTGTATCGAATTAAACCTGCCGTCAGACCAAACACACTGAATCCATCCGTGCCATGGCGACTCGAGGATGCCTTGGATCTGCTACTTTTTCCTCATGTAATGCATCGAAGCGCTTCCACGCTTCACCGTCCAATGTGTGCACCATCATCAGCTTCCCATCTGCATCTAGTTGGGTACTTTTGCCCCTTTTGTACCATGTCATCTGCCTGGCCGTCTCTTCGACCATGAAAATATGTTGAAGTCTTGGTACGATTGGCATATGCCAAAGAACATTAACAGGGATTTTGGTCTGCGTCTTCTCACTCATACCGTCATCTACCAGAACATACCTGGATGACTTGCGAATGGGACAATAGTTAAAGTCCGCATTCTGAAGCCTACATAAGGCACATCCTTTCTCAAAGGCGTGTATCTTCTCATAGGGCATCTTAAGAGCACGGAGGATTTTGTCTGACTGGTACAGGTTTGTAGGTAGTACATGGCCTTTGGGTATAAAATGCCCAAATACTGTCATCATCGAGTTGTAGCATTCTCTGCCCAAGTTGAATTGAGCCTTCGGAGCCATTATTTGTGAGATGGCATCTAGCTGACAAAGCTAAGTGTGCTCGTGGAGAGGACGTTTTGAAGACTCCAACATTTCATTGAAGGCCTCTCCGGATTCCTCCATCCCATCGTCCGAGTCCCGAGCATCATCAAAGTTTTGCACCATGTCTTCCATCCCGGTACCATGCTCGCCGGTGGGATGACGAACCACCTCGGCTCTAGGACGTTGGGCTGACTCACCATGAAAATTCCAGACCGTATAACGAGGCGTAAAACCAAACTTCTACAGGTGTTTACTCATTTCAAGCTCGTCCCTCCTTTTATAGGTGTCGCACCGGGCATAGGGGAACCAGCTTATTCTCTGGCCATTTGCAAATGCGGCTCTCACAAACCCCCTGGTTTCTGTTAACCATTCATCAGTCATGTCTTCCTGACCAGTGTGATCGGTGTACATCCACGCATGGTCACTCATATTGCGTAGCTACTGGACACACAAGAAATATATACATAATTCTGCAAACCATATCCATCAGCTAATGGAGTTTGTCACTTTTATTACGTCCATGCAACCTAGACGCTAATAGGTAAAGATAGGTCCTAATCCCACCCGAGTATGTGTAGATTGGTTTGTTTTCCCATGCTCTGCTCCGTATGCAACACAAAATTTCGGCAGCACCTCCCCGCTGTTCTCCTGACACACGTCTCGGCAATAAGCAAAGAATATGTGTGCCCGGAGAACAATAGGGAGGCACTGACGAAATTCTGCATCGGATCCGGTGCAAAGCATATGGGAAAACGGACCCAATCTACACATACTCGGGCTGTCCATGGATAACGTTGGACAATTTGAAAGAATCATGGTAATAAATATGCAAATGCATGCATATTTATTGATGTAACCCTTTCGAACCGGAGACGCATAGTGGTCACGCATACTGATGATTGAAGACACCTATAGCTAGCAAGTTTCATCGGCACGAAGACCAGAACAGAGCAAATGAAGGGCGGAGGAGGAGATGTCCTTTGTGCTCACCCATGAACACAAAGGTGAAGCTCGTCGGACGCACGGGGAGGTCGTCGAACACCAGACCCTCACAGCAACGACACAATTGCACATTTAAAACCACATGATCAACACAAATATGATGTTTTTCAGAACAAAATCGAAACATATGTGACCTAACTCATAATACACAAATATATGACCTCATTGTTCTCTGGAAGACCGAAGAGCACCTTTTCGGGAGGTGTCGGGGGTGTCGTGTCGGGGTCAGGGTGCTGTGTCAGGGTCCGGGGTGCCCTGTCGGGGTCGGGGTGCTATGTCGGGGTCGGGGTGTCGTGTCGGGGTCGGGGTGTTGGGGTGTCGTGACGGGGTCAGGGTGTCGGGGTCGGGATGGCGAATCCTCAACACCTCGGCGACCCTCGATCCTTGAACCCTAGACCATCGACCCCTTTTCCCCTTGACCCCTCAACACCTTGATCCTTGACCCCTCACTACTAGCTCTTTGCCACAGGATCTTTGCCATCAGCCAGCAGATGGCAAAGAAGCCTTTACCGGCAGGGTTTCGACATTTAATTGCTTGTTATCTGCTGGCTGATGGCAAAGCCTTTGCCATCCGCCGAACATGCCTTTGCCATCTGCCATGGCAGATGGCAAAGTGCCAGATTCCAGTAGTGCCTCGTGTTGGATTTTGTGTTCGGCAAACCCTTGACAGGTTCAAACTCTGAGGTGCGTGTGAAAAACTCGTCCTCCCAAGTCTGCCTGCTCGCTAATGCCACGGCCTAGCTCGATGAACCGAATGGAAGAGAGACACAACAGTTTACCCAGGTTCGGGCCACGTTGTGGTGTAAAACCCTACTCTTCCTTTGCCATGGATTTGCCTCGAGGGGCTGAGGATGAACTAGTACAGTGGGGGAACAACCTCAGCAGGAGGAGTGTTCTTGTGCTCGGTGAGCTGGTGGTTGTGAGGATGATCTCAATGATCCGTTGATGAGGACATCAATACCATTGTTACACCCACAACCCCTGCTACTATACATACTGGACCGATTACTAGAGCTCGCGCACGCCAATTAAATTACCAGGTACCTTCGTTTCTTGGTAATGATTCTAATGTTCATGTGAATATGATGCTGCCTAAATTGGATACATTTGTTTTGTTACAAATGAAGGGCCTAGCTTGGAGAAGGATGAACATTGGAGCAGGAACAAGCATGGAGTTGATGGCATGCGCAAGGGAGACAAGAAAAAAGTTTCAAGTGATGATTTCAGGACTTTGAAGCCACCATAATGAGTGCATGAAGCCTTGGACGAAATATACAAGATGCCACTTCATAATTTTCGTCCAGAGGCTATTCTATGTGTTGCGTCACCTTATTTTTGGGCCAGGCCCATGTAATTTCAAAATACTTCAATATAGGCTTTTTTCGAGTCCGTATGTGTGGGGAAACAAGAGTTAGGGTGGGTTTCGGATCCCTCCTCCAAGGGCCACGAAATTCACCCCCCCTCTTCCTCCATATATACAGCCCCTAGGGCATCGTTTAGACTTTGGATTTGTTTAGATTAAAAGTTCGCCATAGCTGCAACTTTGCGTACTTCGTTTGTGTTCAACGACCAGACAAAGGCGTCACAGAACCCCACCATCATTAATAAAGCTTTCCTATTTTATTTGCAATATACAGATTGCAATCTCAGTTTCATGCTTGTTCTTTGTTTTCTCGCAGGAAATAGACCCTCGTGGTCAGGTTGATCGTGCTCCGGCGTGGTCAATAACCCCTCGGAAGTTGGTTTAGCGATCGCTAAGGTGCGACGTCTTCGCACGTTCGTAGACGGATCGTCAAAGTTGACTCCCATAGAAAACGATTGCTATCTCATCGAAACATCGGGACACCTTTGCCTCTATCAAGTGGTATCAGATTTCCAGGTTGCTCGGTGATATTTTACAGTTTTTCATAGTTTAGATCGAGTCTGTTCTTCATACCTATAGTCAACGAAAAAGCCAAAAAAATAGGGTTAGTTCATCCTATCCGAACCAATCAGAGCCTTTGCATAATCTTTTCTGTATTTGCTTTGTTGAATTTGCGGTTGCATCATCGTGTCAAGTTGCTGGTCTTAGCGTCTAGTCTTTTAGAGTTTCGAGTTCTGTTCACAGGTTGTCATGTTACCGCTGCCATATATCACCACTGCATCATCATCATCATCGCTGCTGCCATATACCACCACCGCACCAACTTCATTACCGCTGCCATATACCACCGCCACATCTTCACCGCCAATCCGAGTCCATATACGCCACCACATATCCGCCGCCATCACGCCAGTCCGAGTTCCATCAGATTCATCTCAGCCACCAGTACGAGTTCCACCAGACTCATCTCCGCCACTAGTCCGAGTTCCACCAGATTCATCTCCGCCACCAGTCCTATTCCGAGTCTATTATTTTGTTACTCTGTTGTGGATTTCCAAATCACGCCATACTCCGAGTCGTGACAGAGAAGGACTCCCAAACTTTCGTGTTACCCGCAGTAGAAAAATAGTTCCAGTTTAAAAAAAAACTAAGTCTGGAAATTTCTTGCTAGGCAGTTTTTAGGCCATTTGTAGACTTTTTCGAAAAAAATTTGTTGAGGAGCAAAAAAAAGAGGAAAAAAGTGCGAAAAAAAGGGAAAAAAGAGAAAAAAAATTCAGAATGTGCTTCTCCCATGTTTACGTGCAGCGCCGTGTTTTTGTTAGTGTTCTAGGCTCGCATCTCTAGCACGGTCTAGCCTAGGATGATAGAGGCGAGGGTGTCCCGATCTTTCGATGAGATGATAACTATTGATTTGGTGGAGACGACTCTGACGATCCGACTACAAACGTGCACGACGTTGCGCCTTAGCAATCGCTAAACCAACTCCGAGAGGTTATTGACCACGCCGGAGCATGATCAACCTGACCACGAAGGTCTATTCCTGCAAGCAATCGAAGAACAAGCAAGAATATGATAAAGCAATCTGAATATTGCGAATATATATAAAGTGTTGATAAAAGTGGGGTTCCAAAAGCGGTCTTGGTTTGCTTGTTGGACACAAACGAAGTACACGAAGTTGTAACAGTGGCTAACTTTTAACTAATTAAAACCCAAGTCTAAACGATGCCTTAAGGGCTATATTTATAGGGAAAAGAGAGGGGATTTTTGTCCACCCTTGGCAAGGTGGGACTAAAACACCTCCTAAGTCGTTTCCCCTACAATATGGACTCTAAAATATATTACATGGGCCTGGCCCAAAATAAGGTGCCGCAACACCAATAATAAGCTATGGATGAAATTTATGAAAGGCCATATTGTATATTTCGTCCATCTTCTTGTATGTCATCATGGTGGCTTCAAAGTCCGGAAATCTCCACTTCAACCTCTGTTCTTGTTCTCTTCGCACGCACCTTCATCTCTGTGCTTGACTATGCTCCAATGTTCAACCTTCTTGTCCTTGCTAGGCCCTTCAATTGCAAGCAACACAAATGTTTCTAAGTTAGGCAGCATCATATTCTCATGAACACTAGAAACATTACCAAGAAACGAAAGTACCTGATAATTTAATTGGCATATCCGAGCTCTAGCAACTGTTCCAAGAGGTAAAACAATAGGGGATATGGGTGTAACTGTGGTAGCCATGTCATCATCATCCTCCCCTTCTTGTAAACAAAGCCGTCCTCGGCGTTGCTTAATCTGAAATCTGGCTAACAAACGAGACAAGGTGTACACGTTGTATATGTATATGTCATCCATTTTTACTGATCTCAGTTGGGGCACATATGACACGGTTATACAAGAGCACCCTTCAAAAGTCGTGAAATATAAAGCTAATATATTATCACAAGAAGTCAAAGGCATGAAAATATTGCAACTCAGTTTGCACATATAAGTGAAGCTCTTATTCATATCAAAAGATTGACAATGTTTATCATTAAACCATCCCAACATTGATGAACCATCACCAAGATTAGAGGTCATATCAAAATGATTAAACATTGGCACAATTGTTTTCAAACGTATTTGATCCCAATTTGAATTATTCCCTGATTCACATGGTTCTTTCGCATCAATAGTTAATTCAATGGGTTCACTCAAAATTGTTTGAGCACATGGCAAAGTCAAATCATCAATAGAGTACACTAAAATAGCTGGTGTGATCAAAGTAGTAGGTACCTCATCGCATGGTGCATTTAAATTAACAAGGCATTCATCATACTCATGTGGAGGTGGAAGATTAATACCTTTGTCATTACCTATTATGGTTAACTCAGATGATGTAGGCACTCTAGGTGGCGACAGGTCACGTGGTGGAGGTGATAACTATCGATTTGGTGGAGACGACTTTGACGATCCGACTACAAACGTGCATGACGTTGCGCCTTAGAAATCGCTAAACCAACTCCGAGAGGTTATTGACCACGCCGGAGCACGATCAACCTGACCACGAAGGTCTATTCCTGCAAGCAATCGAAGAACAAGCAAGAATATGATAAAGCAATCTGAATATTGCGAATATATATACAGTGTTGATAAAAGTGGGGTTCCAAAAGCGGTCTTGGTCTGGTCGTTGGACACAAACGAAGTACACGAAGTTGCAACACTGGCTAACTTTTAACTCATTAAAACCTAAGTCTAAACGATGCCTTAAGGGTTATATTTATAGGGAAAAGAGAGGGGATTTTTGTCCACCCTTGGCAAGGTGGGACTAAAACACCTCCTAAGTCATTTCCTCTACAATATGGACTCTAAAATAGATTACATGGGCCTGGCCCAAAATAAGGTGGCGCAACACCAATAATAAGCTATGGATGAAATTTATGAAAGGCCATACTGTATATTTCGTCCATCTTCTTGTATGTCACCATGGTGGCTTCAAAGTCCGGAAATCTCCACTTGAACCTCTGTTCTTGTTCTCTTCGCACGCACCTTTATCTCTGTGCTTGACTATGCTCCAATGTTCAACCTTCTTGTCCTTGCTAGGCCCTTCAATTGCAAGCAACACAAATGTATCTAAGTTAGGCAGCATCATATTCTCATGAACAGTAGAAACATTACCAAGAAATGAAAGTACCTGATAATTTAATTGGCATATCTGAGCTCTACCAACTGTTCCAAGAGGTAAAACAACAGGGGATATGGGTGTAACTGTGGTAGCCATGTCCTCTTCATAGGACCAACACAATACCGTCGTTGACCGTTTATTCAACTTTGCATCTCTGAATAGATTATTGCTGACCCTTTTTGCTACCATATTATAAGCCCTCCCAGCTCCACATACATCTACATCGTGCGTTTGACTCTCCCTGGTAATAGCTCTATCCAAGCTTTGACAGTTTTGACTACATCGGTTGCCGATCACCGTCTGCTGCTGGGTAAGAACTGGTAAGAATTTGAGATTTGCTTGACGGATTTGTGACACCCACCACCACCACCACTTGTTAGTAGTCTATAGGATCATATTTTTGTATGTTTCTATTGCTGCTAACCATGCCAGGATCACAAGCCGACGAGATTGACTGGGAGAACTTAACGAACAAGGAGCTTCATGATAAGTTTCAGCAAATGATGACTGAACAGGTGCAAGATGTGCTGAACAATTTTGAAGAGGCCATGGAGAAGATCACTGGCCTTGAGAAGACGTTCAAAACAAAGCTCGATAACAGATTTAATGAACTGCTTGCACGTCTTCCACCACCGGCTGCACCTGCCGCACCTCTGCAACAACAACAACAACAACAACAACAACAACAACAACAACAACAACAACAACGACTACCTCCACATCGGGAAACAGCCCTCCGCCGAGCGAGCCGTGTCCCTCTTCAGCCTGGCCAAACTGCTAGTGCTGCTGTTGATACTTCTGTGGCTCCTGCTGCTGATGTAGAGGAGGATGATTATGCGGGACATTACGAGGATGAGGTTGATCAAAATAAGAACTACGTGCAACCACCAGCACCACAACCACCAGGTCGTCCACATGCAAATAATGGCAATCTTAGGGCTCCCCCTCAGGTACGAGATCATGACCATCTCCCTAAACTGAAATTGAATATTCCACCATTTGAGGGTAGATATGTTCCTGATATATATATATATATATATATATATATATATATATATATATATATATATATATATATATATATATTACTTGGGAGTTAGAAACTGAACAACGATTTACATGTTTACAATATCCCGAGGAGAGACATGTTCCTCGTCATTGCTTTGTGCTTTCACTAGCTTTGCATGTGTTTGGTGGTCTGAACATTGTAGATTATATCCTATTCCAGCTACTTGGGCTGCTTTGGAAACTGCTATGCATACTCGTTGGGTTCCACCATATTATCAATGTGAATTACTTCAAAAATTGCAGCGCTTAAGACAAGGGAAAAATTCTCTAGAAGAATATTATCAGGAATTACAAACTGGCTTGATTAGATGCGGTATTGTTGAGGAGAATGAAGCTATGCTTGCATGTTTTATGGGTGGATTAAATAGAGAGATTCAGACCATTCTAGAGTATAAGGATTATAATAATATCACTCGTTTATTCCATCTTGCTAGTAAAGCTGAACGTGAAGTGCAGGATCGACAGGCATTGGCGCGAACTAACTTTTTTGCAGGTCGACCTTCATCATGGACACCACGTGCATCATCTACTTCCACTTCACCATCACCTCCTTCAGGTGCCACCTCAAACCGTGATACAAGAAAGCAGGCACAACAACCACTATCTGCCAAGAGCACACCTGCCGGGCCTGCACAGAGCTCTTCTTCTTCCATGGCGTCAACAGGGCACACAAGTGATATTATTTGTCGTCGTTGTAAGGGAAGAGGACATTTTGCGAGAGAATGCAAATCTTAGCGTGTGATGATTGCTGCTGAGGATGGTGGGTATGAGTCCGCTAGTGACTACGATGAGGAGACTTTGGCTCTTACTACACATGAAGAACACGGTGGAGATGATTCTGATCATGAGACGCAATACATGGCTGTCAAGATGTCGACAGGTATGAATGTTTAGTTGCTCAACGTGTTTTGAGTGTGCAGGTTACACAATCTGAGCAAAATCAGAGGCATAATTTGTTCCATACAAAGGGAGTTGTGAAGGAACGTTCTATTCTCGTCATCATAGATGGAGGGAGCTGCAACAACTTGGCTAGCATGGAGATGGTGGAGAAACTATCTCTCACCACAAGACCACATCCACATCCTTACTACATCCAATGGTTCAACAACAGCGTCAAGGTTAAGGTAACACGTACCGTTCATGTGCATTTTAGTATCTCTACATATGATGATTATGTTGATTGTGATGTGGTACCAATGCAAGCATGTTCCTTATTACTTGGTAGACCATGGCAATTTGATAAAAATTTTGTACACCATGGTAGAAACAATCAGTATACTCTTGTTCATAAGGATAAAAATATTACTTTGCTTCCTATGACTCCTGATTCCATTTTGAAAGATGATATTAATATAGCTAATAAAGCAAAACAGGAGAAAAATAAGTGTGAAAATCAGATTGTGGTAAAAGAATTTGAGCAACAAATGAAGCCTAATAATAAACCATCTAGTGTTGCATCAGAAATTAAATTGAAAAGTGCATGTTTACTTGCCACCAAATCTGATATTGATGAGCTAGATTCTAGCAAATCTATTTGCAATGCTTTTGTGTGCAAAGAGGCATTATTTTCATTCGAGGACGTGCCTTCCTCTTTGCCCCCTACTGTCACTAACATTTTGCAGGAGTTCACGACGCCTTCCGACAAGACGCAAGCACCGGGATTACCACCTATTCTAGGGATTGAGCACCAAATTGACTTAATTCCTCGCATCGCTACCCAACTGTGGACCATACCGCATCAATCCAGAGGAGGAGACGAAGGAGATTATCGTCAAGTACAGGAGCTGCTCGACAAAGGTTATATTCGCGAATCCCTTAGTCCTTGTGCTGTTCCTATTATTCTAGTGCCGAAAAAGGATGGTACGTCGCGTATGTGTGTTGATTGTAGAGGCATTAATAAGATTACTATTCATTATCGTCATCCTATTCCTAGTCTAGATGATATGCTTGATGAATTGAGTGGCTCTAGAATATTCTCCAAAGTTGTTTTGCGTAGTGGATACCATCAAATTCGTATGAAATTAGGAGATGAATGGAAAACAACATTTAAAACTAAGTTTGGTTTATATGAGTGGTTAGTCATGCCTTTTGGGTTAACTAATGCACCTAGTACTTTCATGAGACTAATGAACGGAGTTTTACGTGCTTTGATTGGACGATTTGTGGTAGTCTATTTTGATGATATACTGATTTATAGCAAATCTTTGGAAGAACATTTGGAACATTTACGTGCTGTTTTTATTGCTCTACGTGATGCATGTTTGTTTGGTAACCTTGGAAAGTGCACCTTTTGCACCGACCGAGTATCTTTTCTTGGCTATGTTGTTAGGCCACAGGGAATTGAAGTTGATAAAGCCAAGATTGAAGCTATTGAGAGTTGGCCGCAGCCCAAACCGGTCACACAAGTGAGGAGTTTTCCTGGACTCGCTGGTTTCTATAGGTGTTTTGTGCGAGATTTTAGCACCGTTACTGCACCTCTCAATGAGCTTACAAAGAAGGATGTGCCTTTTATTTGGGGTACCGCACAGGAAGAAGCCTTCACGATATTGAAAGATAAGTTGACACATCCTCCTTTACTCCAACTTCCTGATTTTAATAAGACTTTTGAGCTTGAATGTGATGCTAGTGGAATTGGATTATGAGGTGTGTTATTACAGGATGGCAAACCTGTTGCATACTTTTCCGAAAAATTAAGTGGGCCTAGTCTGAACTATTCTACTTTTGATAAAGAATTATATGCTCTTGTTCAGACCTTAGAAACATGGCAACATTATTTATGGCCCAAAGGATTTGTTATACATTCTGATCATGAATCTTTGAAACACATTAAAAGTCAAGCTAAACTGAACCGTAGACATGCTAAATGGGTTGAATTCATTGAGACTTTCCCTTATGTCATTGAACACAAGAAGGGTAAAGGAAATGTTATTGCTGATGCATTGTCTCGTCGTTATACTATGCTTTCACAACTTGACTTTAAAATATTTGGTTTGGAGACCATCAAAGATCAATATGTGCATGATGCTAAATTTAAAGATGTATTGCATAGTTGTAAAGAAGGTAGAACATGGAACAAGTTTGTCGTTAACGATGGATTTGTGTTTTGTGCTAACAAGCTATGCATTCCAGCTAGCTCCGTTCGTCTTTTGTTGTTGCAAGAGGCGCATGGAGGAGGACTAATGGGACACTTTGGCGTGAAGAAGACGGAGGATATACTTGCTACACATTTCTTTTGGCCAAAGATGAGACGGATGTTGAGCGCTTTTGTTGCTCGCTGCACTACATGTCAAAAAGCTAAGTCACGACTCAATCCTCATGGTTTATATATGCCTTTGCCTCGTACCTAGTGTTCCTTGGGAGGATATATCTATGGACTTTGTTTTAGGTTTACCTCGAACAAAGAAGAGGAGGGATAGCATATTTGTTGTCGTGGATAGGTTCTCGAAGATGGCACACTTTATACCATGTCATAAAAGCGATGATGCTGTTAATGTTGCTGATTTGTTCTTTCATGAAATTATTCGCTTGTATGGTGTGCCAAATACTATTGTTTCAGATCATGATACTAAATTTCTTAGCCACTTTTGGAGATGTTTATGGGCTAAGTTGGGGACTAAACTGCTTTTTAGTACTACTTGTCACCCCCAAACTGATGGTCAAACTAAAGTAGTCAATAGAACATTGTCTACTATGCTTAGGGCTGTTTTGAAGAATAATAAGAAAATGTGGGAAGAATGCTTGCCTCATATTGAATTTGCTTATAATCGTTCGTTGCATTCTACTACTAAGATGTGCCCTTTTGAAATTCTGTATGGTTTCCTACCTCGTGCACCCATTTATTTGTCGCCTCTTCCATCTTCGGAGAAGGTTAATTTTGATGCTAAACAACGTGATGAATTGATCTTAAAAATTCATGAGTTAACTAAGGAAAACGTTGAGCGTATGAATGCTAAAAATAAACTTGCTGGAGATAAGGGTAGAAAACATGTTGTCTTTGCACCTGGAGATCTTGTTTGGTTACATTTGTGTAAGGATAGGTTTCCTAATTTGTGCAAATCAAAGCTAATGCCACGGCCGATGGTCCTTTTAAGGTGTTAGAGAAAATAAATGATAATGCATATAAACTTGAGCTGCCTGCAGATTTTGGGGTTAGTCCCACTTTTAGCATTGCAGATTTGAAGCCTTATTTGGGTGAGGAAGATGAGCTTCCGTCGAGGACGACTTCATTTCAAGAAGGGGAGGATGATGAGGACATCAATACATTGTTACACGCACAACCCCTGCAACTATACATACTAGACCGATTACTAGAGCTCGCGCATGCCAATTAAATTACCAGGTACTTTCGTTTCTTGGTAATGATTCTAATGTTCATGAGAATATGATGCTGCCTAAATTGGATACATTTGTTTTGCTTACAAATGAAGGGCGTAGCTTGGAGAAGGATGAACATTGGAGCAAGAACAAGCATGGAGTTGATGGCATGCGCAAGGGAGACAAGAACAGAGTTTCAAGTGACGATTTCAGGACTTTGAAGGCACCATAATGAGTGTATGAAGCCTTGGACGAAATATACAAGATGCCACTTCATAAATTTCCTCTAGAGGCTATTCTAGGTGCTGCGTCACCTTATTTTTGGGCCAGGCCCATGTAATTTCGAAATACTTCAATATAGGCTGTTTTTAGAGTCCGTATGTGTGGGGAAACAAGAGTTAGGGTGGTTTTCGGACCCCTCCTCCAAGGGCCACGAAATTCCCCCCCTATTCCTCTATATACATAGTCCCTAGGGCAACGTTTAGACTTTGGGTTTTGTTTAGATTAAAAGTTCGCCATAGCTGCAACTTCGCGTACTTTCTTTGTGTTCAACGACCAGACAAAGGCATCACAGAACCCCACCTTCATTAATAAAGCTTTCCTCTTTTATTCGCAATATCCAGATTGCAATCTCAGTTTCTTGCTTGTTCGTCGTTTGCTCGCAGGAAATAGATCCTCGTGGTCAGGTTGATCATGCTCCGGCGTGGTCAATAACCCGTCGGAAGTTGGTTTAGCGATTGCTAAGGCGCGACGTCTTCGCACGTTCGTAGTCGGATCGTCAAAGTCGACTCCCACAGAAAACGATTGCTATCTCATCGAAGCATCGGGACACCTTTGCCTCTATCATCCGTCCCTTACTACGGTGGTGGTGCTGCCCTATTTATAGGGGCCTTGGTCCACTTTCCAAATGTAGGCGGGAAGGGATCCCACAACGGCCAAATTTGAAGGGAGACAACTAGTACATGCTATCCTGACAAAAGTGGTCTTCACCTGCAAGACCCTCTGGTGGTGACACCGTGGTGGGCTCGGCGATGACCTCTGTCCTGCCATCCTGGCGGTCTTGGTCTGGTTGCACCGGAATGGAAACCATTGGATGATTCCTCGGGACTCCGCGCCTGCGCTTGCCTCCTATGCACCAAAGATGAAACAGGTACACTGTGCCCGCTGGCGCCCGCTTGGCCCTGGTCGTCATGGCTCATGTCACCTTAACATCGCGAGGTGAGCCTTGCATAGAAATCTCCGTTCCTCGGTAGCTAGCCTGGGGAGGCCGCCCCCCGTGGAGGCCTTGGTGTCATCTGCCTCGCGAGGCTTGGCTCCTCGCGAGGGTCTTGAGTTGTTGATGATGAAGTTGGGCCGTACCAGGACGTCGATTGAGCCACGCCGTGGGCCATATGTAGGCAAGTCTGGGGACCCTCGTTCCCAGGACGCCGACAGTAGCCCCCGAGCCCAAGGCACGCTCGAACTTGGCTTCTAGGCGAAGCCAAAGGGCAAGTGCGGACCATCGCGGGCCCTAACCTCCTGCGGCCTTGGTTGACGCATGGCGATTGATGGGACGTGGGCATCTCCACTTCCCCACACTGCCTCGGCAACCGTTTGACTTGACAAGACACTGCTGCATGCAAAGAAAATCATCATTGCATGCGATCATGGAGGCCGGTGGTTGGCCTCCCTCTGGCTATAAATGAGGGGAGGGGCAGAGCCCCCTTTGCCCATCTCCATCTTCTCGCCCTTGCTCCATCCTCTTCTTCCTTGCCTCGCCGCCTTGCTGTAATTCTCATGGCGTCGACGGGGAATTTCTCTGCCGCCGAGAAGGAGAATGCCCCCAAGGAGGGATCCGGCTCGCCGCCGCCCAAGAGAGGGTGAGGCCGCCCCCGCAAGCATGCCGCGATTCCTGCGGTGGCTCCTCAGGGGCGCGGGCGCACCTTTGGCGGCGGCGGCGGTGCTTCTTCACGAGGCGGGAGCCGTCGCCTAGGGCGAGGCAGCCCCTGCGACGAGGGAAGGCGTCACTACAAAAAAATACACTTCTGTGATGATACGTGTTTGTCGCAGTAGGTCACGTTTTCTGTCATGCATGTACATCCATGACAATTTTATGACAGAATCAAGATAGTCATACCTGTGCTGTCGTAGGAGTGTTCCATGACATTACCAAAAATATCATCACGGAAGTGTCCACTTCCATGACAATAAATCCCGCATCATAAAAGTGCTTTCGTCAAGGGTGACCGACACGTGGCATCCACCGTAACGGCTCGCCGTTACGCTATCGGGCCCGGTTTTGGATCCGATAACGCGTTAACAGCCCCGACCAATGGGGATTTTCCACGTGTAGAATCATCATTGGCTGGAGGAAACATGTGTCGGCTCACCGTTGGGACAGATGTCATCCACTCATTGGACCGAAGGCGCCTATGATACATAGACACGTGGCAGGGCCCAATAGAGGCCCATTCCTGTGAAAAGTCCGGCCCATTTGACTTGGTCAAAAGGTGGCGGGCCGGCCCACGGAAAGCCTGTTAATGGCCTGTTCGCATATAGCCCATTTACAGCCCGCTAACCCAGGGCCCAGTACCGTCATCTGGGTCGTCCAATATGATTCTAGACCGTTTTAGCTTTCGGCCCATATATAGCCCATGAAGTCATTCGGCCCATATGAGAGGCCCTTTGTAACTCTTGGCCCATTAACGGCCCGAGGTGAAACTGGCCCGTAATGAACAGTGTATCACTTTATACCCATTAACAGCCCATTATACCGTTGGGCTATTTCTAGCCAATGTTATCTTTCGGCCTTCTCAGGGCCCATTTATTCTTGGGCTCATTTCCAGCATTCGGTTACTTATGGCCCGTTACTGTCATTTTCTACTTGTGGGCCAAATTCAGCTAGTGCTTATAGTCGGCCCGTTTGTGGCCCATTAATACGTTGAGCCGTTTTCATAGCGTCATCAAATACGGTCGATTAACGACGGCCCATTATGGTCGGCCCATGAACGGACGATTCCAACTCTAGCTCGTTTACGACCATAAAGCGGTATGTTATTAGCCCATGTTTGGGCAATCGATCATACGGCCCGTAGAAGGCCCATTGATGATACGGCCCGTAGAAGCCCATTGATGATACGGCCCATAGAAGGCCCATTGTTTCTACGCTCCATAGAAGGCCCATTGTTTCTACGGCCCGTAGAAGACCCAGTGTCACTACAGTAAATATGTAGCCCATGGTTATTGTGGCCTAGTTTTAAAAAATAGCTTATTGCGGCCACTAGCAAATCATGGAAAAGAACAAAGACCGACTACAAGCAAACAAATAAACAAGACACCAAGGAAATAAATAAGCAAGCAACTTACGCTAGGCTATCACGACTATTACACATATTGCATCCACTAGGCATCAAAGTTCGCCACCAGTGCAAATATAGGGAACAAAGCAGCATATCATATACACTGGTTGTCAAAGTTGGCGACCGGTGCAAATAAACGCCGCAGCAAAACAAGTCCAGAACTAAAACCACTTTAGAAGATATCAAAGAACAATATCTTGGGTACCCATAATGCTGGTAAGATGCTTAGCAAGCTTATTAACTTTCTCTTGTTTGGCGCTTAAATCCTCCAAATAGCTGTTTGCACCGTAGCACGATCTGAATTCTGCATGGACTTCCTCGGTCCTTGACTTCTGTCACAACACATCTCGATCGATGTCTTTCAACTTGAAGCTGAGACTCAAGAAGATGAACTAATTCAGGCAATGAAGTTCAAGAGCTTGTGCCCGGCAGTAGTGGCCAAGAATCCTCGAACACTACATCAAGACAGGACTTCTGGGTTCTCTCACTATCGTCAAGGTAGTTTTTATTAGCTTTCTTGGAGACCAACAGGGATGTGTCACTATCTTGAACCTTATCTGCATTACTTCCTTCGCCATTGCATAACGGGGTACTGTTCTCCTATATTTTGTCCGCATTCTAAAAGAGAAACAAGCAGACACATCACAGGTTTACCATGTTGTATATGAAACTCATTTTGGTAAATCAATTCAGTAGTAAACTGCACAGGATAACAGCCTGAAACAAACATATATCTATGTGCCATGGTCACTTTATGGTCTATATCATTCTAGTTTTTGTTGCCACATCAAGATAGAGACACAGTTCAAATAATATTTGTTCAAGACAAAGCACAATAGACAGAATATAAGTGTGGGAAAGTATAGAGACTCTTGTAATGTGCATGACATGAGAACATAAATATTTATTCAATTGAAACTGAAATCAACATAGAGCAAGTTACAACAGCAAACCAGTTGATAGAGGCGGGGTGTCCCGATCTTTCGATGAGAAGATAACTATCGATTTGGTGGAGATGACTTTGACGATCCGACTACAAACGTGCACGACGTTGCGCCTTAGCAATCGCTAAACCAACTCCGAGAGGTTATTGACCACGCCAGAGCACGATCAACCTGACCACGAAGGTCTATTCCTACAAGCAATCGAAGAACAAGCAAGAATATGATAAAGCAATCTTAATATTGCAAATTTATATGAAGTATTGATAAAGGTGGAGATCCGGAAGTGGTCTTGGTCTGGTCGTTGGACACAAACGAAGTACACGAAGTTGCAATGGCTAACTTTTAACTAAACAAATCCCAAGGAAAAAGCTACTAGATGGATCTACTTATATAGGAGCAAGGGGTGGCGGCCAAGGAGGTGGGTGGACGTCCCAAGGCAGCCTAAAACCAACCCTAGGTCGCATAAGGCTCATGGGCCCAAGTGGAGGTGATGCAACACCTTTGGACTTGTTGTTTGACTCGGATTCTGCTGCAGCGTCAGATTGTTTCGTCCATATCTCAATGCTCCGGACGAATTAAAGGTGAATCCAATTGGGTTGGAAAGATGACGAAATCTACTTTCCAACAAAAAAGAATCACCCAATTCGGAGTCCGTATGAAAAAGTTGTTGGCGTTTTGAGTCAGGTATATCTGTGCAGTCCGAATCTGAATTCAGAACATGAGAAACTTGGACTCTATCTTCTCTTGGACCAAAAGTGAAGTGAGAGGACTTTTTGAACAGAACCTAAACTTCTCCTTTTCCCCTATCTTTGTATGTGGATTGTACAAATGTCCCATACACCTGCAATGAGACAAATCACAAAAGTGTGTGAAGTATTTTTGTTCTGGATAACATAAATAGATTATTGAATAGTTTGCACTAGAAATCACCAAACAAATATGCATGTATACAATATTTTTGGTTGTATCCAAGGTAGTCATGTCCTCATCATCCTCCCCTTCTTGAAAATAAAGCCATCCTCGGCGTTGCTTAATCTGAAATGTGGCTAACAAAAGAGACAAGGTGCACATGATAGAGGCAAAGGTGTCCCGATGTTTCGATGAGATGGTGGCTATCGTTTCTGTGGGAGTCGACCTTGACGATCCGACTACGTACGTGCGAGACGTCGCGCCTTAGCAATCGCTAAACCAACTTCCGAGGGTTATTGACCACGCCGAGCACGATCAACGACCACGAGGGCCTCGCTTCTCGCGAGCAAACGAAGAACAAGCAAGAAACTAAGATTGCAATCTGGATATTGCGAATATAAGAGGAAAACTTTATTAATGAAGGTGGGGTTACGAGACGCCTTTGGTCCGGTCGATTGAACACAAGCGAAATCTGTGAAGTTGCAGCTATGGCGAACTTTTGATCTAAACAAAACCCAAAGTCTAAACGACGCCCTAAGGGCTGTATATATGGAGGAAGAGGAGGAATTTCGTGGCCCTTGAGGGAGGGGTCCAAACCAACCCTAACTCTTGTTTCCCCACACATACGGACTCTAAAACAGCCTACACTTAAGTATTTCGAAATTACATGGGCCTGGCCCAATAATAAGGTGACGCAGCACCTAGAATAGCCTATGGACGAATATTATGAAGTGGCATCTTGTATATTTCGTCCAAGGCCTCATGCTCTCATTAGGGTGGCTTCAAAGTCCTGGAATCATCACTTGTAACTCCGTTCTTGTTTCCCTTGCGCATGCCAACATCTCCATGCTTGAACTTGCTCCAAGGTTCATCTTTCTTGTCCATGGTAGGCCCTTCATTTGTAAGCAAAACAAATGTATCCAATTTAGGCAGCGTCATATTCTCATGAACATTGGAATTGTTACCAAGAAACGAAAGTACCTGATAATTCAATTGGCGTGCGCGAGCTCTAGTAATTGGTCCAATATGTATAGCAGCAGGGCTGTGGGTATAACAATGGTATTGATGTCCTCATCATCCTCCCCTTCTTGAAATGAAGTCGTCCTCGACGGAAACTCATCTTCCTCACCCAAATAAGGCTTCAAATCTGCAATGTTAAAAGTGGGACTAACCCCAAAATCTGCAGGCAGCTCAAGTTTATATGCATTATCATTTATTTTCTCTAACACCTTAAATGGACCATCAAGACGTGGCATTAGCTTTGATTTGCAAATTAGGAAACCTATCCTTACGCAAATGTAACCAAACAAGATCTCCGGGTGCAAACACAACATGTTTTCTACCCTTATCTCCAGCAAGTTTATATTTAGCATTCATACGCTCAATGTTTTCCTTAGTTAACTCATGCATTTTTAAAATCAATTCAGCACGTTCTTTAGCATCAAAATTAAACTTCTCCGAAGATGGAAGAGGCAACAAATCAATAGGTGCACGAGGTAGGAAGCCATACACAATTTCAAAAGGGCACATCTTAGTAGTAGAATGCAATGAACGATTATAAGCAAATTCAATATGAGGCAAGCATTCTTCCCACATTTTCTTATTATTCTTCAAAACAGCCCTAAGCATAGTAGACAATGTTCTATTGACTACTTCAGTTTGTCCATCGGTTTGGGGTGACAAGTAGTACTAAAAAGCAGTTTAATCCCCAACTTAGCCCATAAACATCTCCAAAAGTGGCTAAGAAATTTAGTATCACGATCTGAAACAATAGTATTTGGCACACCATGCAAGCGAATAATTTCACGAAAGAACAAATCAGCAACATTAACAAAGATCATCGCTTTTATGACATGGTATAAAGTGTGCCATTTTCGAGAATCTATCCACGACAACAAATATGCTATCCCTCCCTTCTTTGTTCGAGGTAAACCTAAAACAAAGTCCATAGATATATCCTCCCAAGGAACACTAGGTACAGGCAAAGGCATATATAAACCATGAGGATTGAGTCGTGACTTAGCTTTTTGACATGTAGTGCAAATGAGCAACAAAACGCTCAACATCCGTCTCATCTTTGGCCAAAAGAAATGTGTAGCAAGTATATCCTCCGTCTTCTTCACGCCAAAGTGTCCCATTAATCCTCCTCCATGCGCCTCCTGCAACAACAAAAGACGAACAGAGCTAGCAGGAATGCATAGCTTGTTAGCACGGAACACAAAACCATCCTTAATAACGAACTTGTTCCATGTTCTTCCTTCTTTACAATTCTGCATTACATCTTTAAAATCAGCATCATGCACATATTGATCTTTGATGGTCTCCAAACCAAATATTTTGAAGTCAAGTTGTGAAAGCATAGTATAGCGACGAGACAAAGCATCGCAATAACATTTTCTTTACCCTTCTTGTGTTTAATGACATAAGGGAAAGTCTCAATGAATTCAACCCATTTAGCATGTCTACGATTCAGTTTAGCTTGACTTTTAATATGTTTCAAAGATTCATGATCAGAATGTATAACAAATTCTTTGGGCCATAAATAATGTTGCCATGTCTCTAAAGTCCTAACAAGAGCATATAATTCTTTGTCATAAGTAGAATAGTTCAGACTAGGCCCACTCAATTTTTCAGAAAAGTATGCAACAGGTTTGCCATCTTGTAATAACACACCTCCTAATCCAATTCCACTAGCATCACATTCAAGCTCAAAAGTCTTATTAAAGTCGGGAAGTTGGAGTAAAGGAGCATGTGTCAACTTATCTTTCAATACCGTGAAGGCTTCTTCACATGCGGTACCCCAAACAAAAGGCACATCCTTCTTTGTAAGTTCATTGAGAGGTGCAGCAATGGTGCTAAAGTCTCTCACAAAGCGCCTATAGAAACCAGCGAGTCCAAGAAAACTCCTCACTTGTGTGACCGCTTTTGGGCTGCGGCCAACTCTCTATAGCTTCAATCTTGGCTTTATCAACTTCAATTCACTGTGGTGTAACAACATAGCCAAGAAAAGATACTCGGTCGGTGCAAAAGGTGCACTTCCCAAGGTTACCAAACAAACGTGCATCACGTAGAGCATTAAAAACAGCACGTAAATGTTCCAAATGTTCTTCCAAAGATTTGCTATAAATCAGTATATCATCAAAATAGACTACCACAAATCGTCCAATGAAAGCACGTAAAACTTCGTTCATTAGTCTCATGAAAGTACTAGGTGCATTAGTTAACCCAAAAGGCATGACTAACCACTCATATAAACCAAACTTAGTTTTAAATGCTGTTTTCCATTCATCTCCCAATTTCATACGAATTTGATGGTATCCACTACGCAAATCAACTTTGGAGAATATTGTAGAGCCACTCAATTCATCAAGCATATCATCTAGCCTAGGAATAGGATGACGATAACGAATAGTAATATTATTAATGCCTCTACAATCAACACACCAAACCGACGTACCATCCTTTTTAGGCACTAGTATAATAGGAACAGCACAAGGACTAAGAGATTCACAGATATAACCTTTGTCGAGCAGCTCACATGCTTGACGCATAATCTCCTTCGTCTCCTCTGGATTGGTACGGTATGGTGCACGGTTGGGTAGCGATGCACCGGGAATTAAGTCAATTTGATGCTCAATCCCTCGAATAGGTGGTAATCCGAGTGGCACGTCCCGTGGGAAGACGTCCGAACTCACTGCAAAATGTTAGTGACAAAGGGGGCAAAGAGGAAGGCACGCCCTCGAATGAAAATAATGCCTCTTTGCACACAAAAGCATAGCAAACAGATTTGCTAGAATCTAGCTCCTAAATATCAGATTTGGTGGCAAGTAAACATGCACTTTTCGGTTTAATTTCAGAAGCAACATTAGATGGTTTATTATTAGGCTTCATTTGTTGCTCAAATTCTTTTGCCACAATCTGATTTTCACTCTTATTTTTCTCCTGTTTTGCTTTATTAGCTCTATTGATATCATCTTTCAAAATTGAATCAGGAGTCATAGGAAGCAAAGTAATATTTTTATCCTTGTGAACAAGAGTATACTGATTGTTTCTACCATGGTGTACAAAATTTTTATCAAATTGCCATGGTCTACCAAGTAATAAGGAACATGCTTGCATAGGTACCACATCACAATCAACATAATCAGCATATGTAGAGATACTAAAATAGACACGAACAGACGTGTTACCTTAACCTTGCCGCTGTTGTTGAACCATTGGATGTAGTAAGGATGTGGATGTGGTCTTGTGGTGAGAGAAAGCTTCTCCACCATATCCATGCTAGCCAAGTTGTTGCAGCTCCCTCCATCTATGATGACGCGAATAGAACGTTCCTTCACAACTCCCTTTGTATGGAACAAGTTATGCCTCTGATTTTGGTCAGCTTGTGTAACCTGCACACTCAAAAGACGTTGAGCAACTAAACATTCATACCTGTCAGCATCTTCAGCAGCCATGTATTGCGTCTCATGATCAGTAATCCTCTCCACCGTGTTCTTGTATGCGTAATAAGAGCCAAAGTCTCTTCATCATAGTCACTAGCGGACTCATACCCACCATCCTCAGTAGCAATCATCACACGCTGAGATTGGCATTCTCTCGCAAAGTGTCCTCTTCCCTTACAACGACGACAAATAATATCACTTGTGTGTCCTGTTGACGCCATGGAAGAAGAAGAGCTACTGTAGGCCCAACAGGTGTGCTCTTGGCAGATAGTGGTGGTTGTGCCTGCTTTCTTGTATCACGGTTGGAGGTGGCAGCCGATGGAGGTGCCGGTGTAGTAGAACGTGTGGAAGTAGATGATGCACGTGGTGTCCATGATGAAGGTCGACTGCAGAAAAGTTAGTCCGCCGCCAACGCCTCGTCGATCCTGCACTTCACGCTCAGCTTTACAAGCAAGATGGAATAATCGAGTGATATTAGTATAATCCTTGTAGTCTAGAATGGTCTGAATATCTCTATTTAATCCACCCGTAAAACGCGATGCAAGCATAGCTTCATTCTCCTCAACAATACCACATCTAATCAAGCCAGGTTTGTAATTCCCGATAATATTCTTCTACCGAATTTTCCCCTTGTCTTAAGCGCTGCAATTTTGAAGTAATTCACGTTGATAATATGGTGGAACCCAACGAGTACGCATAGCAGTTTTCAAAGCAGTCCAAGTAGCCGAACAGGATATAATCGACAATGTTCAGACCACCAAACACATGCAAAGCTAGTGAAAGCACAAACAGCAGCGGGAACACGTCTCTCCTCAGGATATTGTAAACATGTAAATCGTTGTTCAGTTTCTAACTCCCGAGTAAGATATAGATCAGGAACATATCTACCCTCAAATGGTGGAATATTCAACTTCGGTTTAGGGAGATGGTCATGATCTCGTACCTGAGGGGGAGCCCTAACATTGCCATTATTTGCATGTGGACTAATCGGGTGGTTGTGGTCTTTGGTGGTTGCACTTGCACGTAGTTCTGAAGTTGTTCAACCTCATCCTCGTACTCTCTCACATAATCATCCTCCCCACATCGCCAGCAGGGAGCCACGTAAGTATCAACAAAGAAGACCAAAGGCTTGGCTGAAGAGGGACACGGCTCGCTTCGGCGGAGGGTTGCTTCGCGATGTGGAGGTAGTCGTTGTTGTTGTTGTAGAGGTGCATTAGGTGCAGCCGGTGGTGGTGGTGGTAGACGCGAGCAATTCATTAAACTTGTTATCGAGCTTTGTTTCAACGCCTTCTCAATGCCATCTATCTTCTCCATGGCCTCTTCAAATCTATTTAGAACATCTTCCACCTGCCCACTCATCATTTGTTGAAACTTATCATGTAGCGCTTTGTTTGTCATGTTCTCCCGGTCGGTCTAAATCGACTTGTGATCCTGCCATGGTTAGCGACAATAGAAACACACAAGAATATGATTGACAGACTACTAGGAAGTGGTGGTGGTGGTGTGGTGGACAGTCACAAATCCGTCAAGCAAATCTCAAATTCTTACCAGTTCTTACCCAAGAAGAAAGCGGTGATCGGCAACCGATGTAGTCAAAACTCTCAAAGCTTGGATAGAGCGATTACGGGGAGAGTCAAGCATACGATGTAGATGTATGTGGAGCTGGGAAGGCTTATAATATGGTGGCAAAAGGGTCAGCAATAATCAAATCAGAGATGCAAAGTTGAATAAGCGCTCAACGACAGTGATCTTGTCTGGTCCTAGGCTAGACCGTGCTAGAGACGCGAGCCTAGAACACTAACAAAATCACGGCGCTGCACGGAAACAACGGAAAAGCACACTCTGGAATTTTTTTTTCGCTCTTTTTTTGCGCTGCTTTTTTTTTGCGCTGCTCTTTTTTTTTTTGCGAAAAATCACTATAATGGCGAGTGTCTCAAAACTCTTCCCAGGTCAAACTGACAGGATGGGCACGAAATTTTTTCGACTGCCCGGACCCAAAAACTGGAAACGGGTCAAAAAAAACTTTCTATAATGGCGACTGTCTCAATACGCTTAGAAACACCTAAAAATAGGATAGCCAGAAAATTTTTCGACAAGTGCGTTTTCGGAAAATTTTGGGCCTAAACGGAGGGTGGTTTCCGGACTCTTTTTTTTTTCGAAACCTACTCCGGCTAGGAAACACGAAACGGAAACTAGATGGATCTCGAAAACAAACCTAATATGAGAAGAACTCGGATTGGTAGTGGATATATGGTTGTGGTATATGGCAGCGGTGGTGGTATATGGCTACGGATTGGTGGTGGATAAGAAGGGTGGTAGATGGCAAGGCGATAATGATGGTGCGGCGGCGGCGTGACAACTTATGACCAGAACTCGAAACTCTAAAAGACTAGACTCTAAGACCAGCAACTTGACACGACGATGCAACCGGAAATTCAACAAAGCAAAAACCCCAAAAAGATTATGTGAAGGCTCAGATTGGTTCGGATATGATGAACTAACCCTAATTTTTTTGTGGCTTTTTCGTGGACTTTAGGTATGAAGAACAGACTCGATCTAATCTACTAAAAACTGTAAAATCTCACCGAGCAACCTGAAAATCTGATACCACTTGATAGAGGCAAAGGTGTCCCGATGTTTCGATGAGATGGTGGCTATCGTTTCTATGGGAGTCGACCTTGACGATCCGACTACGTGCGTGTGAGACGTCGCGCCTTAGCAATCGCTAAACCAACTTCCGAGGGTTATTGACCACGCGAGCACGATCAACCTGACCACGAGGGCCTGTTTCCTGCGAGCAAGCGAAGAACAAGCAAGAAACTAAGATTGCAATCTGGATATTGCTAATATATGAGTAAAACTTTATTAATGAAGGTGGGGTTCTGAGACGCCTTGGTCTGGTCGTTGAACACAAACAAAGTACGCGAAGTTGCAGCTATGGCGAACTTTTGATCTAAACAAAACCCAAAGTCTAAACGACGCCCTAAGGGCTGTATATATGGAGGAAGAGGAGGGAATTTCGTGGCCCTTGAGGGAGGGGTCCGAAACCAACCCTAACTCTTGTTTCCCCACACATGGACTCTAAAACAGCCTACACTTAAGTATTTCGAAATTACATGGGCCTGGCCCAATAATAAGGTGACGCAGCACCTAGAATAGCCTATGGACGAATATTATGAAGTGGCATCTTGTATATTTCGTCCAAGGCCTCATGCTCTCATTAGGGTGGCTTCAAAGTCCTGGAATCATCACTTGTAACTCCGTTCTTGTTTCCCTTATGCATGCCAACATCTCCATGCTTGAACTTGCTCCAAGGTTCATCTTTCTTGTCCATGGTAGGCCCTTCATTTGTAAGCAAAACAAATGTATCCAATTTAGGCAGCGTCATATTCTCATGAACATTGGAATCGTTACCAAGAAACGAAAGTACCTGATAATTCAATTGGCGTGCGCGAGCTCTAGTAATTGGTCCAGTATGTATAGCAGCAGGGGCTGTGGGTGTAACAATGGTATTGATGTCCTCATCAGCACATGTTGGATATGTATATATCATCCATTTTTACTTCCCGTGGATTTTGCACATATGACACATGTATACATGAGTAACTTTCATAGTTAAAAAAATATAAAGCCAAAATATTATCGCAAGAAGTAGAAGGCATGAAAGTATTGCAACTCAGTTTGCACATATAAGTGAAACTCTTATTCATATGAAAAGATTGACAATATTCATCATTAAACCATCCCAACATTAGTGAATAAACCTTACTTGCATCAAATTTACATGCTACAACATGCTTAAATAAGCAAACATGCAATAAGTCATTTGACACAGAATCATCACCAAGATTAGAGGTCATATCAAAATGATTAAACATTGGTTCTTTTGCATCAATAATTAATTCATTGGGTGCACTCAAAATTGTTGGTATTTCAGTTGTTTGATCACATGACGCATTCATGACAGTAACATGATTCTCTAAAATAGGTGATGCGCTCAAATCAACAGGTAACACAACACATGATGTATTCAAGATAACTAGGCATGCATCATTCTCATGTGAAGTTATATCATCAATACCTTCTGATTACCTTGTCGCAAAGATGTAGCTGATGTAGGTACGGATGATGGCAATGTACCATACTCTTGAGATGATGTCGCGCTCACAATCTGAGGTGTGGCTGCTCTAGTAGGTGCAACGGTGGAGGAATCAAGCGGTGGTGGTGAGCATGAACTAGAATAGTAGTTGTTGTAGTCACCCAATGCATCCTCCACAGAATCTGTCTACGAAAGGTACAAGCACCAACATACATACCAGTAATGCAACGAGGAATATACTGAAATCGTGCCTGAATATCATGGTTCAAACTACCAAAAAATCTATTCATTGTATCATCCTCAGATTCTTCTATGTCACTATGATGCATATAAGATTTGAACTCTTGATAGTAAGCATAAACAGTGTTGTTGCCTTGTTTAAATTGTTCAAATTTGCGAAGCAATTCACGACGATAGTAAGGAGGGAAAAATTGTTGTCTCGTTACATCTTTCAAATCTTTCAAAGTTGTGGGTTGGTTATCAATGTTTTTCTTAGAGTGCACACTCCACCAAACAGAAGCAAAACCAGTAAATGCTCTAGTGGCAGCTCGTACTCGCTCAAGTTCAGAAAAGTCATGGTGACTAAAAACTTGTTCTACTTCAAGCTCCCAAGCTAGATAAATAGCAGGATTAAATCTATCCTCAAATGACGGTAAAGAGATAACCTGACCATGTGCTTGTGTGTGTTGTCCCAACTCTTGTGATGGTGATGATGTGTCCGTCACCCAAGAACTTCTATCTCCGGAACCTGTCATGATTAGTAGAAACAAGAAACAAAATTCGAGAATAATGTTTCGATGAACTACTAGGATGTGGTTGTAAAGTGCTCACAAGAAGCAAATATCAACATCTTACAAGTTCTTACCATGCACGGCGGTGGTGACGGGCAACCAGCGGTGTCAAATAACTCAAGATTGTGTAAAGCAATTGCCAGGGGAACGTACGTATACACGGTGTAGAAATATGTGGAGCTGGGTTGGCTATATATGGTAGCAAAAGATTAGCAATAATCAATTCACAGATGCAATGTTGAATAAACGCTTAACAACGGTATTGTGCTGGTCCTAGGCTAGACCGGATTAGAGACGCGAGCCTAGAACACTAATGAGGTCACGGCGTAGCACAACAAGCATCAATGAAGTATACTAAGTAGCTCTGGACAGCAAGATATAAGTGAAGATCACAACGGCATTAAAGATAATGATGAAAAACAACTGCCAAGCAGGATATACAACAACTCTCTCTCCAACTTTCCTCTTGAAAAGTTTGAGCCAATTTTCTGATAATTTTTTTCAAAGAATGCTACTAACTCAGGCTTTCCAATGCAAAAAGAATCACTCAATTCCGAGTTGATATGAGGAGTCAAAGAATTCTGAAACTGGCTTCAAAAACTGGAATAAGCTGTGTATGCGAACTTCGGAGGGCAAAAAGACCTATTTAGAAAACGATTTTGAGGTGTCAAATATTGAACTAGCCTCTACAACTATTTAGATGCGGCCCGTCGCTAGCTTTCATTTGAGTACTCATGGAGCCAAAACGGATTTCGTATGAGGAAGTTATGCTTGTTTTACTGAACAGTGCACAAAACAGATTCCAATCCGAATTCAACTACGAGATTGAGTCTAGATAGATCCGAGTTTTTTTTTCTTCTTTCTTTTTTTCCTCACACTTTTTTTCTTTTTCGTTCTCTTTTTTTTCTCTGACTTCTTTTTCTTTTTTTCTCTCTTTTTTTCCCTGTCTTTTTTTCTCTCCCTCTTTCCAAGACAAACTAGATAAGATGCAGATTGGATCAAGCGAAGATGTGAACGACCTCAACTATGATTGTGACAACGAACTATGGATAGCACATGGTGGAAATTGATGGATGGTGTGGTGGACAGCGAAAGGGATAACGATGCAGCGGCGACGTGACTAATGTGAACAGAACTCGAAACTCTAGACGAACTAGACCCTAAGACCAGCAACTCGACACGACGATGCAACCGATAATTCAATAATGCAAACAATGAGAAGAAAATTGCAAAGGCTCAGACTGGCTTGGACAAAAGGATGAAAAGATCTAACTTTTTTGTGGCTTTTTCTTGTACAATAGGTAAGAAAATAAATCTAATCTAGGGATAACTGGAAATTCTCACCGAGCAACCTGAAAACTGATACCACTTGATAGAGGCGGGGTGTCCCGATCTTTCATGAGATGATAACTATCGATTTGGTGGAGATGATTTTGACGATCCGACTACAAACGTGCACGACGTTGCGCCTTAGCAATCGTTAAACCAACTCCGAGAGGTTATTGACCACGCCGGAGCACGATCAACCTGACCACGAAGGTCTATTCCTACAAGCAATCAAAGAACATGCAAGAATATGATAAAGCAATCTGAATATTGCGAATATATATGAAGTATTGATAAAGGTGAGGATCCGGAAGTGGTCTTTGTCTGGTCGTTGGACACAAATGAAGTACACGAAGTTGCAATGGCTAACTTTTAACTAAACAAATCCCAAGGAAAAAGCTACTAGATGGATCTACTTATATAGGAGCAAGGGGTGGCGGCCAAGGAGGTGGGAGGACGTCCCAAGGCAGCCTAAAACCAACCCTAGGTCGTACAAGGCTCATGGGCCCAAGTGGAGGTGATGCAACACCTTTGGACTTGTTGTTTGACTCGGATTCTGCTGCAGCGTCAGATTGTTTCGTTCATATCTCAACGCTCCGGACGAATTTAAAGGTGAATCTAACTTGGTTGGAAAGAGGACGAAATCTACTTTCCAACAAAAAAAGATTCACCCAATTCGGAGTCCGTATGAAAAAGTTGTTGACGTTTTGAGTCAGGTATGTCTGTGCAGTCCGAATCTGAATCCAGAACGTGAGAAACTTGGACTCTATCTTCTCTTGGCCCAAAAGTGACGTGAGAGGACTTTTTAAACAGAACCTAAACTTCTCCTTTTCCCCTATCTTCGTATGTGGATTGTACAAATGTCCCATACACCTGCAATGAGACAAAACACAAAAGTGTGTGAAGTATTTTTGTTCTGGATAACATAAATAGATTATTGAATAGTTTGCACTAGAAATCACCTAACAAATATGCATGTATGCAATATTTTTGGTTGTATCCAAGGTAGTCATGTCCTCATCACCAGTTAAAGAAACAAGTTTAAAACATACCTCTTGCGCCATTGGAGTTTCAATTCCATCCTTGAAATTTGGAAATAGTTGGTCTGAGTAAATACAGTGATGCAAGAGCAAAGGAGTATGAACCATAGCTACAGAACCTGATCTGACAACAATTCTTCTTCTCCTTTAAGCGTTGAGTTGGGATTCGGAGTGGTGGTCCTCGTGCTTTGGGCACTGCAGTTCCCTTACTAACTGCTCGTGTTTGGGTGCTCTGTGGTGAAGACGGTGCTGTGTCAACTGGAACTGGGTTACTATCTGCCGGGGTTGGGGTTAGAAGGGGTGTAGTTGGTTCTCTGTCCAACTGGGTAGGGGTACAATCTGCGAAAGTCTGGGTTATATGTGGTGGGGCTGGTTCTTGGGCAAGTACAACCGTGGTTCTATCTGCATCAACTGGTATCACTATCTTTTCGGAAGACCGTGTTGTTACTCCCTTAGATACTTCCATCACCCTTTCCAATTCAAATGGCTGATAAACAAGAAAAGTAATTGAATGTACAGACATTGTATGATAGACAGGTGCAATGGATAGTGGGGAATAAAAGATGGCATGAAATAATTCACATTTATGTTGTCTAACCAAACATGATAGCATGACACAATTTCACATATATGATGGCTAACTAAACAAGATAGCATGATACAATTTCACATTATGATGGCTAACTAAAAAAGATGGAAAGTCATAGTGCAAAATATGATGACTATGTAAACAGGATGACATGATATAACTATATATAATGTGTTTATTAAATAGGTTGGCATGCCATAATTCACATACATGCCGCCTATGGAAACATGATAGCATGATATAATTTCCGGATAGAATGACATAATTCAAAATATGATGACTGTAAACACTAAACAGGATGAGATGATATAACTATATGATGTCTTTATTAAATGGGTTGCCATGCCATAATTCAGATAGATGTTGTGTATGTAAACATGATGGCATGTTATAATTCAAATATATGATTTATATAGTAAGCAAGTAAGCAGATGTTAATCCATATATTATGTGAAAACTAAGCAATGCAACACAACATGCATGACATGGGTAATATAACCCTGCCAAGTTTGAGCATAGACCTCAGGGGGGGAAATAGGACTGGTCATCAGTCTCTGAATCCTCCTCCTAGGAGCTCTCTGTATACAGCAAGATTTCTGCTTCAGCAGGTAGCATTGTCTGCTCTGAATACCTTGTTTTCACTCCAGATACTTCCATCACCGCTTCAAATGGCTGATGCACAGGAAGAGTAGTTGAATATACAAACGTTGTCGGCAAATGGAACACGTAATACAAAAAAATGATAGCATGATATAATTCACATACATGATGATTGGCTCAACAGCATGTCATTGCATAACTCACATATATAATGCCTTTGCAACAAGATAGCATTGCATAATTCACATATATAATGTCTTGCAACAAGATGACAATGCATAATTCACATATATGGTAATTAGACACTAAACAGGTGGCACTCACACAAAGCATGTCTAAACTAATCAAATGACATTGCAATGCAAGACACCATACGCACGATATGAGCAACATAACCCTGCCAAGTTAACTAGATCATACACCTCGGGGGGGGGGCGCATAGGACTGGTCATCTGTCTCTGAGTCCTCCTCTGAGGAGCTATCCGTAACCAGCGAGATATGCGCTTCGTCAGATAGCATAGTCTGCTCTAAAGGCCTTGTTTTCACTCCAGAATTTTCATCACCGTGTCAAATGGCTGATGCACATGAAGAGTAGTTGAATGTACTAACATTGTTGACAAATGTAATACGTAACAAAAAAGAGGATGGCCTGATATAATTCACATATAAGATGACTGGCTAAGTAGGATGGCATTGCAAAAATCACATATATGATGCCTGGCAAAACAAGATGGCATTGCATAATTCACATAAAGGATGAATAAACTAAATAGATGGCATTCACACAAAGCATGTCTAAACTAAGTAGTTGACATATTTGATGTATAAAGTAAGCAATGCATGATATAACCAACATCAGCATGCCAAGTTAGAGCGAAGACCTCATGGGGTAAATAGGAGTGGTCTTCTGCTTCTGAATCCCCCTCAGAACAGTTATCTTCCTCTTGATTACGATCCGAAATGGGTGGAGGGGGGCTGCCTTTGCACCCACCATGGAGCAACGTCTGCATGAAATTTTATTGCCATGCAAGGCTCGTCTCTTTTGCTCTACATGTCCAGTTCCATTGTGTACAATAACTGACATGCATAGGAATAAAACATAGTCAGATTATTGAAGGAGTGCATGCACAAATCCAGAGTGATGGTAGCAAACTGTGGATAGACCCAAAACCAATGATATCAGGCAGATAATAGCTTTAGTTAAAAAATACAGATAATGGCTCCTTTAATGTTTGTTTGCACCCAACATGAAACTTATAGTAGATACCCGAGATTAACCAGATAGTAGATAGATAGTACTCATTGCTGCCCCAATATGTACTCCACAACCATTTAAAAACTCAAGTTACAGCATAAGTTTGGACCTGACTCGGAGTCTAATAGGTGAACACGATGATAAAGTAGCATGTCATCATATTAAGCGATGCATAACGTAAGAAGACACGGAAGAGTGCGACCTCTCTTGCGGACCCGTGTAGTCCTCAAGGTCATCTGCTCAGTTGATGATGGTAATGCAGTTGTCGTGGCTACCGGCGGGGGGGGGGGAAGAAGATCTGAGGCGGCGAAAGGCGATCTGGAGAGCGGATCCCTCATTGTGGTGAACCCTTACGTCGTTGGAGCAGATGACTGGGTGGAACACAGATCACAGGAGCAGGAAAACCACACAAGGTTTTCTTTGACACATATCTGTAACATAAGTAATTGTGTAAGGGCTTGTTTGAATTTGAGGATTCTAACAATGCAGGGATAGGAAATAGACAGGAATAGGATAGGAATGCACGTGCTAAACAGAGAATTTATACATAGGATTTCTGCCAATCTGGGTGTTTGGTTCACAAGAATTGGAAGATCACAGGATGCAAGGAAGCATGGTGAGATTAAGTCAAACCACAAGAAAATGTACCGTTATAATGCTATTATGCTACTATCTCTTAGTCTTGTGCTTCATGAATAGGAATTTGAAAAGGAGGACAAGTGGAAATTAAAATTCCTATGGTTTTTCTTTCAAGGAGACACTAAAGGAACAAATCCTACAGTTTTCTTTTGCTCCATTCCTTTGCACCAAATTCATGAAAAGTAGTACCATACGAAACTTTCAAAATCCTATGTTTTTCATTCACTTTTCCTTTCAAACACTGGCGATTCTAGTAGGCAGGATTGAGCAAGGAAAAGCCTACACTAAAAAAATGTTTTTGTGCTACTTCTATTACTTTGGACCCAGGCCACTGCCCTACTAGCTCAACTCCCAGGGCCATCGACAAATGCAAGCTCAAACATGCAGAGATAAATAATGATGGCATTCAAGAGAGTCCATCACGGATAGCTAAGTTGCCTGGTACCTCACTGCTTTTCATATAGTAGGATAAAATAATCGTATTTCCCGTTACTCCATGTGCTCAGTGGACAATATATATAACATGTAGAGTAAAAAAGATATGCAACAAGTGTACAACCTCTTTGGCGAAGACATGTCGATCTAAGCATGATTGGGTTGGCCGGTGAGGATGCTCTGGCGAACTTCGCTGTCGGGGGAGGCGAAGATCTTAGGCGTCTGGAGATGGAGCCCGGGGTACTACTCCACTGTGATGGAGGGTTTCGTCCTTGGAGCAGCTCCGGTGAGTTGTACGACGCCGAGGCTGAAGCAGGACAAGGGAGACACCGTTAACCTGAGTGGAATTCTAATAGCATCTCCAATAGATGACGTAAAATACATAACCACCAAGTGCTAGATGTATACGTCAGCCGCTCATCTCTGAACTTAACTGTTGAAACTAAATTTAACCGTCGAACTGAACTTAACTATCGAAACTGAATTTTGCTGTCGAAACTGAATTTTACTGTCGAAACTGAACGCACAAGATGTGAGGCTACACGTCAGTCGACTGACTTTTTCATCTCTGGTCAGTCGATTTTGCAGCCGTTGGATACGAAATCATGGGCCTGCAGTTCATCTTCAACCTCCACCCCCCCTGAGCCGCCAGCCACCACCGGTTAAACAGCTGGCCCCACCGCTCGCGGCCAGTGGTGCGCCGCCCCGCCTGCCCCGAAAACACTCCCCACCGCCGGTCAGTCGCCGCCCGGCCATCCCTCTAGGCCCCCGTGCCGAGCTTTTTCTCCGGCGATCCCCACGCCACCGCCCCACCACCACTTGCGACCATCGTCCCCACCCTGAACCCTATGATAGATAGTGGGGTACCTCTCCGGCGAGCCCCCCTCCCCGCTGCGGCTGGTTCTTCCTTAACTCCAGCCAGCCCCCACCCCCTAAAAATCGACTGACCCAAATGTCGATTCAGTCGACTGAAGTGTAACTAAATCGGAGCAGCATCGCAAGCAAGAGCAAGAGCGAGAGCTGCAGCGCGAGCAAGAGCAAGACTAAGAGCAGACCAGGCAGGGGACCGAGAGCAAGAGGAGAGCAGCAAATGAAGCGAGAGCTAAAGCAGCAGCAGCTCCTATCGATGTGGACGCCGCCACGAGGGAGCGATGCCGTGGAGGAAGTGGCCGGCGACGCCACCGTGGATGGAGCCGCGCCGTGTCGGCTCGGGACTGAGCGTCGGCAGCACCGTGAGATCGAATTAAGAAGAAAATGCGGCGGTTAGTGTACAACCTCTTTGGTGGCGCCGATTAAGCCACAGCTTCATCCGAGGAAACGGTGATGATGATGCTCTTACGATGGTGCAGGTGAAGACGGCGGTGTGGGAATGGAGGTGGCGCGAAAGACGAGGGGAACGTCGGGGCAGCTCCTTGGAGGTGGAGGACGGGGTGGCTGAACTGGCGGGGATGACCAGATCGACGACGGATCGTCATCCGGTACGGTCGATGAGGGACGTCGAGGTGTTGCTGTGGACGACGTCGTCGGGGAAGAGGCTCCGGCTGGGTGGCGGACGGAGGAGGGTGGGGTCATGGGTTTTCTCGGCCTCGGTGTACGAATGGGTGGGCGGATGGGATGGGATTGAGGAACCATGGCTTAGGGACGCGCTTGTCCGAAATGTGGGGTAAGTTACGAAAGTACCCCCACCGATTTGAGGCGGTTCTTTCGGTTCAGGGGTATGACGGGCATTTCGTGTTTCGGGGTTTCACAGGAGGTGGGAGTTTTCGCGCGCGTTGTAATTTTGGAATAGCAACGCACGGTTTGAGATGGAGGGTGTTGTTGGAGCACAACGAGACAAAGATATATCTTAAATATTTCGGGCTAATAAGGCACGGGTTGAAATTTCCAGACAAGCCTAACGTGTACTGTACCAAATCAATTCGCACTACAAATGTCATTCAAAACTTTGAATTCATGTTATGTTCAATTAAAATATTTCGCTACCTATATAATGCATGCAACCTACTACTCAAATGAACGTTCTGCATTCCAAACGTATATACTACCGCTTCAATATGAACTAAATTTGAATTCGTTTCTCTATTTGAATAAGATCTACAATAATGATTGTTCTGAAGTCAAAGCATTTGAATTCGTTTCTCTGTTTTAATAAGATCTACAATCATCATTAATGTCAAGTTAAACCATTGTTTGTGTATTTTCTTCACAGCACACCACATGATTAGTCTCGAGTTACATATGAACTATGTGTACTATATAAACTCGAACTCGATTTTTTGAATCCACTTTATGTTGATTTCAAATCACAGTACATTTCAAGCTCTAGCTAGATCTTCATAATCTAAACCATGTCTCATATGTATAATGTGTTTATCACATTATGTATGGTGCCCCGCCCCCTACGCCTACAAGTATTTAGATGTGAGTTGCAAACACCACACATTACGACAAATTCAAATAAAATGTGAGAATGTTTTATATATAGTATTGTTTAGATTGTTCGATATTTAGTTGTAAGCTACAAACGCCACACATTATCACAAATTCAAATAAAATTTTGAGATTGTTCGATGTATAGTATGGTTTAGATTGTTCGACATTTAGCTGTGAGTTGCAAACGCCATGCATTATCACATTATGGTATAATATGTGCAAAACCACAACACTCGTATCACCGCTATATTCATGCATGCATATGTTTAAAACACTATGATCTCCTATTCAAATAAATGAATCCACTTTCATGTCAATTTATGATCTTTGTTAGTCTCTTACACCCACACAATCCTCTAATGTTGGTAGCTACCACTAACTTTCTCTCGTGCATGCACACGCCCTCCTCGCCCTCCCCCTCCCTCAGCATTCTATCCAACGCGAACATTCATATTTTTCCTTAGGTCGTTCTCTCACAGTCTACACAACTTTTTCCGACACACACTGATCGATAAACCTCTCCAGCGATGTCTGCCTACAACATACACACGCACCTTCAATATCCTCCTTTATGTGTCCTTGCCTCGTGTCTCTCATACGGTCCCACACACGTGTAAACTCTCGCCCCCTGTTTTCATCGATCTCACAACCGCACACTCCCCCCCCCCCTATCTAGCTAGTAGCTAGGCCTCTCGCATCACCTCCTAGCTCCATTCTCTCTGTCGACAGATCTCCCTTAAGACATAGCTGGGTCTCTCCTTCTCAACACATATACGAGTCGTTCTACCTATATAGTTAGGCCTCTACCTACCCCTCCCCCACCCCCTCCCACACACACACACACCGATACATCGAGCGCTCTAGTCATGTCTCCCTGCCACACACAAACTTGACCTGTGCCCTCTGACGTTCCGGTAGGTCAGTCGCCTATATCTTTGCCTTGCACACACACACAATTTCGATGGCTCTGTTCATCGATCTCGCACCCACCCACTTGATCCTCTCTTCGACTCTATCGATATCTATGACCCCTCCCTCTCTTCTCGTGGATCGCCCGGCCCTCTATATGCGATATGGATAGGCCTCCATTTCACAGACGACATTGCATGTAAAATTTTGTTTGAGATGTCATCGACACATATTCCCACAAATACATTCACGAAATAACCCCCCCCCCCAAACAAAACACTCACGAATGCACAAGCCATTTGTCTATGTTTGTATCTCTCACACACACCCACGTAGGTGGGGGACATGCACGAAGAGAAGAGGTGCACGCACGACGCACGTACTCCCGTATCTTTCCCAACCACACCCGCGCGTGTACACGGTGGAGCTCATTTCTGTATGAAAAGGCAGCCCACGTGGTAATTTGACACGTGTACTGGTTGTCCACTTGATGGAGGGAGGATCATCTACCACGGGTGAACAAACAAATTGCGACTTTGACGCGTTATGTTAAAAAAGAAGCAAACCATGTGGGGCCTACCTTAGAGGCAAGGCTCTATACACTGGAGAACTTTTGATGTGTCCCGTCAACTCGCAGAACGAGGAGAAGCTTTCTTAGTACGCCGTTTCCCCCGCCCACGGGTGCGGTGGCTTGCAGGATGAGGTGAAGCTTGCTTACTAGTAGTAGTATTGTACGCCTTACGCCTGCTCCCTCACCCACGCGTGTGGTGGCTCGCAGGAGGAGGAGAAAATTTTACTAGTCCCTCCGCTTACTCCTCGTCCCTACTACCTTGGTTAGAGAGATTATCATATTGTTTGGAATATATATGTCCTTTAATAGATTTCAATATGAACTACTAGTACATACTCCAAACAATGATGTATATAGACGTATTTTAGAGTGTAGATTCACTCATTTTGCTCCGTATGTAGTCCATATTGAGCATAAAGTTGAGACACTTATTTTGGAAAGGAGGGAGTACATATTTGCTATGATCTTTTTGAGGAACCGATATTTGCTATGATGTGACAATCATTGAGATGCAATAGCATGCATGTTAGTCTCCTTTGTATTTGATGAAATGTTGCAATGGGCAACCTTGGACGCAAGATACATGTAACACAAGCTGGAATCTTCATAGCATTGTACTATCTCGCTGATAAATTACAGTACGTACTATACAAGTACTTCCTCCGTTCCTAAATATAAGTCTTTGTAGAGATTTCACCATGAACCACATACGGATGTATATAGATGCATTTTAAGTGTAGATTCATTCATTTTGTTCCGTATGTAGTCCACCTAGTGCAATCTCTACAAAGACTTATATTTAGGAACGGAGGGAATACTATGTAAAGAGTTAGGTGTCGCACGGTGTCCAAAAAATATGGTGATAGTGTGAGGTGGGCCATGCAATCACTGAGCCTGCGTATTTTCACTGCTCTTGCTCTCCTCCGCCGTAAGAATGGAGAAAATTGTAGTACCTCCTTCCGTCGAAAGCGTGGGACATCCAGCAGTCCTACGACCTCAGTAATAATGACCAATGAGTCATCAAATCACATAGACCCAGTAGTAAGTTGGACGGATGAAGAAACCATCACTCTTGAATCCCCTTCTCCCTTCAACGCAGGCGCCAGTGAGAGGTCGCGTTCGCTCTGCCCGGGCATGAATGCGGCACCGATTCTTTGGAGCGGCGCTGACCGTTTCGAGCGGGAAGCGCGCACGGGCGATGGAGGGGCTTTGGGTGGGCTAGGCTGGTCAGGAGCGGGCGTGGCAACTGTCCGCCTGTCCCTACCGGACGCCCGGAAATGAGAGGACGCACCAACTCTCATGGCTAAAATCGTACACTACACACCATCTCTCTGTAGGAGTAGGTCGATCTGTCACTCTCTCTAACACACACATGCTGTTAAACACACACACGCACACGCACACACAGGTTCAAAGAATAGGAAAATCGTGAAAAGGGCGAAGCCACGAAGTGAGATACAAATTTAGTACGTACAAGAAGAGAAGAGGTGACGAATATTCCATCAAACATGGACTGAGGAGTAGTACTCCCTCCCTCTAGGTGTTAAGTCATCCTACGGATATCAGATATTCCCAAAATGTTTAGACGTCGTCCATTAACTTCACATCTCAATCCCCTCCTGGCCTCGTTGCTAGCGAGCGTTGTTACTTAGGGAGCGTTTGGATCCTTAGCTAGAACAGCTTATAGCATAGCCGGGCATGGTTAGGTGTTTGGAACTGTTAAAATATGTTAGCTTTTGTGGGCCATCTAGCTTGGGTGGGCTAGAAAAACCTTGCTAGCTCAGGAGAGCCAGATCGGCTCGCTTCCGACGGCAAACTCACAGAAGTCAGAACATAGACTAGTAACATTTGCATGTTACTAGTCCAAGTTACTCACCACTATGACCAGCCTAAGCAATGTAACCAAACGCTCCTTACTCTGCTTTGTTATCTCCCACGTAAACCCAATGCATGGAGCACAACTATGCGTTGATCAGTCAAGAAATCAAAGTCGGCTTGCATGTGAGTTAATACGTGGCCCTGCATGGTAGCTAAAATGGCATCTCTTAGTTGTTTGGATTAATTGTTGCGTTTAGAGACAGAAGTCGGGGCTTTGATTGGAGGAATGACCGGTCAAGTTTCTCCTCCTCCAATCTGCTTGCACCTTGGTCCCGCCGCACCTTCTAACGTGACTTATTACACCTAGACGGAGGGAGTCGTATGAGATAGGTGGCACACTGACTTAGGTCGAATACAAGTGCCCAAAATTGTGTGCATGTTATAATAAGGATTCACTTAAAATAGTACGTGAGTGAACAGAAGGATCAATTGGACAGTGTTCCCGAGCAGTAGCGAGATGTGTGAGGTAAGATACATGGCTGGCGCTTTTAATTTTTCTTATTAATTTGTTTGTTTCACCCTCTGACTGGTGGGACCCAATGTACTACGTGGAGAGAGGTAAGGTGACTAAGGCTGCATTATTTCTACACCACTGTGGATAGTCTTACCACCAGAGCCACGTGACACGATTATGATTCAAATCCCAATGACTCCCACACACAAAAAAACACGACATGCTTGTCACACGAATGCAGGAATGTATAGAAGGTTATTTTCCTCTCATTGGACATAACGGGAGGGTTGTGTAGCTGGTTAGCCTGTTCTCTCATCAAACTTGAGGTCTCGGGTTCGATAACAACACTTGAGCATAATTCGTGCCAGGAGGATTCTTTGACTGGTCAAAATGGATGGATACGGAGCTATACGATCTCGTAGTGACCGTATAATCACCTCATCACGTATAAGCTGCAGCCCCGACGCTTGTTTTCTAGGGTTTGCACTCTTCACACACACTCCCAAATATATATACACGCTGGAGCCTCAGCGCTTGTAGTTGCTCTCTTCACACTCTCACCCTCTCCAGATCTGAACAAGACTTCATTGGCCTCTCTCTCTCTCTCCCCTCACTGCTGGTCTGCTTGTAGTTGCTCTCTTCATAATCTCTCACCCTCTCCAGATCTAAACAAGACTTCATTGGCCTATCTCTCTCCCCTCACTGCTGGTCAAAGAGCCGACAGGATCCGTCCGCCGGGAAGGGAAGGAGGCTTAGTGTTGTCGCCGTCGGCGAGGGAGGGAATCCACTACCGGCGCAGCTGTTCACTTTCACCCAGCAGCGGCGCTGGAGGGCCTCCGACCCCTTCTTATTCGCCGCCGTACATAGTGTGGGTCAAACGGCCTCCGGACGCCCACCGAACCACACCCCAAGAACCTTAAGGTATAATTTACTTATTCCACATGCATTGCTCTAGCTGCATGTGGGCTTTTTCCGCTTCTGCACTCGAATCTAGGTGTTGGATCAAACAGGAAAGTAGTGGGGAAAGTTGTATACGATGAATCTAGGACGTGGTTCAAAGAGGAAAGGAATGGGGGAAAGTAGTGGGAAAAGTTGAATAGCATGAATCTAGGACGTGGTTCAAAAAGGAAAGGAAGGGGGAAAGTAGTGGGGAAAGTTGTATCGCATGAATCTAAGACGTGGTTCAAAGAGAACAGGAATGGGGGAAATTAGTGGGGAAAGTTGTATAGCATAAATCTAGGACGTGGTTCAAAGAGGAAAGGAAGTGGGGAAAGTACTAGTCTGCATCGGCTATCCAAAGCACCTACGTTGGTCGAAAAGGAAAACAATGACAAACGCTTGACGCACATCTGTAATGAACTGATCTTTTGTTTTGGGGGACAAGGCTGTAGAGTTTGAGTAGGACTAGATTTCTTGCGCTCACATAGGGAAAGGTGTCTAAAGATAACAAAACTGGGACCAACACAAATATGCTCCTTGGTTGTTTGTTCTTTGTGGCAACAGACTGTGCATCACCCCAGTACATCGTTAGATGCATATGGTGTCAAAAGGCCCACTGTCCCGTGCAACTCTTTAGCTGTTGTTAATCTAAGGCCCTGTTTGGTTAAAAACTCCCTAGTCCCTACCTGCTCGGTTCCAGGGACTAAACATGGACCAGAGGTTATTAAATGACATGCTAAAAGACCATGTTACCCCTAGTAATGAACTAATAGAGACAAGGTGCGATGCGTGGCGGTGGGTAATCGTTGGAAAAAGTCCCAAAAAGACTCTCCCTCGGGGTCTTCTTTCTTTAGTCCCAAATGCCCACTTTTAGTCCCTAAAAGTCCCTCCTGTTTGGTTTAGATGGGACTGACACACAGTTTTTTTAGTCCCTCCACCAAAATGTCCCTGTAAACAAACACCCTCTAATATTGCCGCTGGAAAATTGATGCAATGCCACAGTTAAAATCAAATTACATCTTTAGCGAATTTTATTGTTAATATAATCTCTCTGTTAATATAAATCAATGCCACTGTTTGAGAAATGCTATTGTCTTGCTTTCTTTCCATTTAGATAAGGTAGATGCTTCTTTTTGTTGGCTTTTGTGTCATCCACCGTTATTGACCACTAGTTGCTTCCTTTGTACCTCTGTGTAAACAGTGTTATCTACTTCACCTCGTTGCCATTGTGACCTTTTGTTGCACTACACAAAACACTTTTGTTTTAAGAGTGTTTTGTGCAGTTCAACCAAAATGTCACACCGACAATGTTGATTGATTGCTTGATCTTAGTGGAACTGCATAAGAGGAGATCTTACTTCCTATCTGTGTTGGCAAATTTGGTTCAGATCTTCTTCTTGTGAGTTGTTTGAATTCCGCGTCATGAGAGGTCAGTACTAGCCTTCTTTCACATGATTCTACAGTATGCTTTCATATGTTGTGCTACTTGTACGATAATGTTGCTAGATTTTAGTGAACTGCACAAATGGAGACAAGACTTCCAATCTGTATGTGCACCGTAATATCCCATTGAGGTAAGATAAGGATATTTCACAACTGTTGGCCTGTATTTTGCCACTTTCATCAGAAATTAATGTCATTGTATAGAGCTATACTTGTGCAACCTAATTAACATGCCAAATCTTACGTTGAAGGCGAAGCTTGTCTGTTATTGAACCAAGTGAAGGAAAAAACAAGCAGAAGAAGAACAAAAATCAACTCCGGTCTTTGTAATGAAACCTTTGGAATTGTGATGACACAAGTAATGATATAGTTTCGCATCTTAATTTATTGCTATGGCTGGAACAAGCAATTATTTTGCCATTGATTTGATGCCACTCTTAATGTAATACGTAATTATCTCTACTTGTGCAAACAGGGATCTTCTTTGAAGATACCATATATTTTAGTGGAACTGCACAAGAAGATGTTGGAAACGTTAAACTAATCAAGGAGTATATAGTAAGCATGGCCATCACAGTAGATAGCAACAGATGGTTCCGGCTAAGTGCTTCATCTGTATGCTCTACACAATAAGCCTCTGACAAAGGTTGGTACTGCCAATCGATTTCATCCATATGATTGATCTTTGTCATCTCTATTGGTGTTGTGCTACCGCTTTGTTTGAATCGTCATCAAAAAGTGGTATTGTCCTTGAAGTGCTTCATCTGCTGTTTTAAATATTTCCTTTCCTTTTTTCGAGCAAACAGGATGCTAGCATTTAGTTGTCCTCTTGTCTTTGCACAACAGGATCATCCTCCTCTCAAGAAGAATATGGAGTACGTGAAGTGACTAGTTCCGATTACGCCAGGGATGAAGAAGCCTGTCTATCTTCTCATCGAAGGAGCAGTTGAAGGATGGTTACATTACTCCCCACAAGACCAAACTAACTTCAGCTCAGAAGGACTGACAAATCTCCATTTTCTTGCTGTGATGCATGAGTACAATGTTGTTCTAGGATTCTTTCCGGTGAGTTCCATTTTTCTAAAAGTGTGCTCTACATGGACCATGTAGGTGCCTGTTTAAACTGTCAATTCATAGTACAGTTTGCTTTATACTAATCACTTTTTTTGTATTTGCGCAAACAGGGGTGCTCAGCTTGATTTCAATGGGAACTGCACAAAATGTTCATGAATACATCGAATCATTCATTTCCACCACAAGAAAGGAGGTGCCGATAAGTTCAAGGCGTTGCAACATATAAGTTAGAAATCATACAAGCTACGCGCGAATTTGGTTGATTTTGGTGGAACTGCACAAAAAGAATAGCTGGTTTATTTAGCACGAGGTGCCATGTCAATGTCAGAACTGATGGCAAACCCTGCCCATTCCACAATCGTAGGCATTCGATATTTTGGAATGGGAAAACCGTGTCAAATTTTGCTCATTGATTTTAGCAAGAAGACATGCGTTTGATATTTTCGAATGGGACGCCCTTCTTTGTCGTGACGTTGATCCATTTTTTCTTTATTCTTTAGTTGTGAAGTAAATATTGGCTCTGACATGTGAATTGCTTAGATGCATAATCATCGATTGTTTTGAATGTTCTCTATGAATTGCCAGGCCTTTGTGTTTTATTGCAATGTACAGGAATGCCAAAAAGCTGCTCAAACTCTTTGTACTCCTTCTGTTCCTTTTTACTTCGCACATGTGAAAGTGCATACTTTTTTCTATAAGATTGGTCAAAGTAGAGGTACTTTGACTGCAGACAAAACTTGTATGTAGACTAGAAAGGACCGGAGGGAGTACATGTGAAACTGCTGCAAACGAGGTGATCACCCTGGGAATAATGCTAGTACATATTGTTTTGCATGTTCATCCAATGCCAGTGATACAAGAATTCAAACTGATCGAAATAAATTCATTCATACACGGTCGGATTTCATATAAACATGCCGGATTTCATTACATTTCATACATTCTTCAACTAAAAAGGGGTGCGCTGGAGGTATAATTAATTAACCGGTTACCTAATTCGTGTCCTGAGCCGAGCAAGCTTCAGTGACTTAACTGCAGGTGCAGTTGGATAATCGACATGTGGTCCAGATGCTCGTTGGTCCCACGTGTCACCAGCCAATCGCACTAAAGAGTTAAGTAGAAGCAAAGATCCTTCTCCAACATAGCTCTCCGACTCTATGTCGCCGCCAAGAAGCTAATCGCCGTCGCTGGTCAACCCGCCTAGCTTGGCTTCAACCGGAGGGTAGCAGCGGTGGCCTTACTTGGACCCGAGCGGCGGCGACCTACCATGTTCCTCTTCCTCGTTTTATGTGTGGCGCGGCCTCGCTGGCAGCGGGGCGGGGCCTTGGCGGAGCCGGCGATGTCCTCTGTCTCGTTGCCGGCAGGCGGCACATCGGCGGAGCGGGGGAAATACTCCCCCTCTTTGCCGGCAGGGTGGGGCCTCGGCGGATCAGGCGGTGTCCTCTTCCTCGTTGTTGGCACCGTGGGGCCTCAGCGGAGTAGGGCCTCGTCGACACCAGTGGAGCGGGGACTCGTCGGAGCCGACATTGTCCTGTGCCTCGTCCTCGATCTCGCCAAACAGCGCGTCGCCCGCTTCATCGCCCTCTTTGGAGGTGGCTGCAGCCTCTGCCACCCGCTTGCGGTACCGCCAGCGCTCGAGGCGGCCCTCGCGGGCGGAGCGGTACGAGTCGAGCACCGCGTCCTGCTCCGCCCGCTCCGTGGCGATCTGCTCCTCTGCCTGCAGGCACTCCTGGAGGAGATGGTGGTTGTAGGCGGCGTCGGCCTGCGCCTCCCGGTACTGCTCCTCACGCTTCTGCCTCACCGTGTCCATATATTGGGCACGGGCCTCGCCGATGGTCAAGGTGCAATGCATTGGTGAGGATGGCACGGAGGAGGGGGTTGGCGCCGGATCATCGACTACCATATTCTCCATTGGGACGTCGTCGTCCTCCGGCTGCCTGCCGGCCAGCCAGTCGGCATCAATGGCTGCCATCTCCTTGTGGTCCGTCGTCCGCCCGTCCCAAAGAGCGCTGGAGCGCGAAGAAGCCATGGTGGCCAGTAGTGGTGTGGACAGGAGAAAGGGAACGTATGCGGATGACTGCGGCTATGGCCGATGCAGCAGTTTATATAGCAATGGTGGGCGACGGAGGGACGGACGTGTGGCGCCGGAGTAGCCGCCTCGGCAGCCGCATATCATTAATGTGGGCGACAGAAGGACGGACGAACGACACTTGTGTCGTTTGAAGGTGGAGCAATCGCCTGTACCAGGAAGCGGGGCGGGCGTCGCTGACTGTTTCGGGCGGAAAGTGCGCGCGGGCGAGGGAGGCGGTCTGGGTGGGCCAGGGCAGTCAGACTCGTGCTTGGCAGCGGGTCGGTCCAGCAGCCGGACATCTTGGCTTCGCCACTAGCTCGCCGATGAGCGACGACAATCAGACGATGGACGTAGCTTCCGACCAGGAGCCGGCGCCACTGTCCAAGCCGGTTCATGCCGTGTTCACCATAGAGCAGGTGCGGCCGCACTTCGACGCCCTAATGGCAGAAGAGCTACGAGCGCAGGAGGACCTGCGCTGCAACCTCCATCTCCTCAACGAGCACCGGTGAACAAGCGAACGACAATGCCGTCGCGGACATGTCGCCCTATGATCCTGGCTTCCCGAATGAGCAGCGGGCGCTATATCAGACCATCCGTAGGGCGCGCGAGGCCCTCTCCGTCGTCCTTCGAGTTGTTGCGCTCGCCATGGCACCGCCGTCTCGCGTTGTCAACATGGTCAATGGACATGAGAATGAGGAGATGACTTTACTTGGAGAGGATGATGTTGGGGCCCACCAGTAATAGCCGCACGTACGCAAGTGCCTCCTTATTAGTATATAAAACTATAATTTTTTTTGCTTCCTCCTGGTTTCCTGACATCACGGTCCCACACCATTGTCAACCTATGTAGTCAATAAACAAGAGAATTGCATAAGAAGCGGCCGACGGCTGGGACCAAGTAGCTCGAGCAGTATTTGTGTTTTTGAGGTGTGAGCACTGCAGAGTTTTTCTTGAGCGATGTTTAGCCCAGATATTAATTTTTCTCCTCTGAACAACAACGAAAACATCGCTGCAGCTATTAACTGGATGGCTGTGGTCTGCCTAGCCTGTGCAGATATCGAGCCCAGATATTAATTTTTCAAGGTGAAAATGGCTAGCCCGGCTATACTTTTTTTAAGAATACCTGTGCAAGGTCAAGTTGTTATTCTCCGCTCACTGGCTGCAAATCTTTCCTAGGAGGGATGCATTAGGCTTAATAAGAAAATGGGCTTTAAGAAATAATAAATGGGATGTAATTATAAAATCAAGCAAAGAACTATAAAAAATGCACCAAACACGTAATTACTTTATAAAATATTATTTTTGGATATTGAAAATTTTAATTTCATTAATTGTTGCGAGCGCAATGTTTCTTTGGATTTTTACGTAATATAAATTTATATTGAAATTGTATTTAATCTGACTAGAAATTTCGGGATAAAAATATTTTGGATCCCATCGAAATGTGTGAAATTTTATTGAATTCTGTTTTGAACGATTGGTTGAAATGGGTTGTACTTTTAACAAACTGTAAATGGGTTGTAGTAAATTCCATTAGAATTCAAAATTTGGCTGCACATTCTTACAAATCTCAAATGGGCTATAAGTTCTCTGCCACACACTTGTGGCCTTACTAAGCTGACGCGTCCCCTAAAAAAAGAGAGTTGACGCGTATGCAAGGCTTTGTCAACTTATAGTCAACACACGGTTCTAGCAGCAGTTGGCGTTGGATGTCCATCCAACGGATGCCGTGCTTGTTCCTCAATATCGGATATTCTAGCTTCACCCGCCCAAAAAATGATTCCCCCCTGACATCTGGGCGCACCGTTTCGGAAGCTGACCTGTGGGCCTACTAAGTTGACGCATACCAAGGGCGTTGTCAACTTAGTCAATATAAACGATTCTAGCTGCAGTCACCGTACAATGTCCATCCAATGGCCGTCGTCCTTCTTCAACCTCTGGTCTTCTTGCTCCCGCCGCCCAAAGCAGCGCCGGTCAGGCCGCTCCTCGCCTCCCGTGGCGGGTCAGGTTGCCGCCACAGCCTCACCGCCCCTACTACTCCCACGGTGGCTGTGGCATCCTCTACTCACCCACACCCCCTGTTATTCGGGGGCGATGGCAGCCTCACACCGCAGCCGAACCAATGAACCCTCGTACTCCTCTCCGCATGGGCATCCACTGCCACGTCTTCCCCGGCTCCGCATCGTCCCCTTCCTAGGCCTCGCCGTCGTCCACCGCCTTGGTGCTCTCGGCGGGGCGTGGTCAACGTGGTCAAGCAACGACTTCCATCAAAAGAGTACTGTACGTGGAGAGGCTGACAGCTGGGTCCACGGCAACCGCAAGGAAGTGCCTCCTTATTACGCAGAAAATAATTATTCCACCACCTGACAGCAGGGACCCACCGGACGGGCCACCGTATTTGGCGAAAAAAATGTTTCCCCCCTGACTGCTGGAACCCACCGGACGGGATACCGTATTTCGCAAAAAGAACGTTCCCCCCGTTGTTAGCTCGGACCCACCGGAAGTGCCTCCTTATTACGCACAAAAAAATGAATACTCCCCCTGCTAGTTGGGACCCACCTTGGTGGGAGGCTGACTTGTGGGCCTACTAAGTTGACGGGGACGGAGTGCTTTGTCAACTTAGTCAGTAAGAACGATTCTAGCTCCAATGACCGTACGATGTCCATCCAACGGCCATAATGCTTCTTCAACCTCTGGTCTTCTTGCTCCAGCCACCCAAAGCAGCGCCGGTCGTGCCGCATGCTCCTGCCTCCCGTGGCCGGCTGTGCTGCCGCGGAGGCCTCACCGCACCCTACTATTCCCACAACTGGCCAGGCCTTGCGGCGACGATAGCCTCACACCGCAGCCGAACCAGTGAACCCTCGTACTCCTCTTCACGCGGGCTTCCACTGCCGCGTCTTCCCCGGTTCCGCATCGTCCCCTTCCTAGGCCTCGTCGTCGTCCACCGCTCAGGTGCTCTCGGCATGGCGTGGTGAACATGGTCAAGGAACGACTTCCATCGGAAGAGTACTGTACGTGGAGAGGCTGACCGTTGGGTCCACGACGGCCGCAAGGAAGTGCCTCCTTATTACGCGCAAAATAATTATTCATCCACCTGACAGTAGGGACCCACCGGACGAGCAACTGTATTTCGTGAAAAAAACGTTTCCCCTGACTACTGGGACCTACCAGCTACATCTTCGCACGCAAGGAAGTTCGTCCGGGCAAAAACAAAAACGATTCGCTTCGACCGCTGGGACCCACCAGCTACATCTTCGCAGCAAGGAAGTGCTCGATACCGGGACCCACCTGGTCGAAGCGTAGGTAGCATTGCCATTCTGGTCGCGAACGTGTACGTACATACTGGTCGATGTAGAGGCGCGCACATAGCATGCACACGTACGTACAGCGGCAGGGTGCAAGAAAGAAAATATGGCCACGTACGTACATAATGGCTGGGTCTCGAACGCCTACTCACGCATAAGTATGACCATGGCTCGTGTACATAGCTGGGTCAGAACGGAGAAACTGCGCCGTCGTCGTGTTCATGGGGAGGCAACGGAATGCGTCGTGTTCATCGGGAGGCAACAGAATGCGTGGGAGCCAACCGGCTTGGACGGAACAACCAATGGAAACGAAGCCTGGCTTACCGCAGAACGGAGGAAACGGCCTTGTGTTTGACCGGCCACGTTCAAAATGGGATCCTGTTCATCGGGAGGGGTATGGCGTACCGCAAAACGGAGGAAACGGACCTCCTATGGTCGAAACGGGGGTCCTGTTGATCGGGAGGGTGTGGCGCATCGCAAAAGCAGGAGAAGCGGACTTGTCCGGAGCACTACGGTCGGAATGGGGGTCCTGTTCATCGAGAGGGGTGTGGCGTACCGCGAAACGGAGGAAACGGACTTGTGCTGGAGCGCTACGGTCGGAATGGGGGTCCTGTTCATCGAGAGGGGTGTGGCGTACCGCAAAATGGGACTCCACAAGATACTGTTCATCTCCACCGTCGACCCCCTCCAGCCTCCACGGGCTACTATTCATCCACCGTCGACCTCCTCCGGACTCCACCTGCGACTATTCATCCACGGGCTCCTGTTCATCCAGCCTTCACCGCTTACTCCACCGGCCATCGCTCAACCAGTCCCTTCCACGGGCTCTGTTCAACCACCCCTCCACGGGCTACCGCTCATCCCGCCTCGACCGCTCATCGCTCATCCAGCCCTCCACGGGGTGATCCTGTTCATCCAGCCCTCCACGGGGTCCTGTTCATCCAGCCCCAACCGGCTCGATCGATCGGGGTCCTGTTCATCTAGAGGCAACACCACGGGGTCCTGTTCATCCACCCCCACCGGGAACTGTTCATCCAAACCCCCCAGCAATGCTAACTGTTCATCCAAAGGCAGCATCGATCGGCCTCAGTTAGCAGCAGTAGCGATAGAATCGCTCGATCGGTTCAGTTAACAACCATCGATCGATCGCTCGGGTTCAGTAACGCGTAGCCTGCAGTGCAATCGCTCGGATTCAGTTGGAGCCCAACGCCTTGCTCGGGTTCAGTTAGAGCCCAACGCCTAGCACACACGCGCGTACGTGTACGAGAGAAACGCGCATCGATCGGCCACGGACCACCCACCGTAACCGGGAACTCCCCGAAATTTTCCTCGCCCTCGCTTCTACCATGGTTTTTTCCGTCATGGATGGCCCAAAGAATGTCATGCAGCTGTGTCTCCAGCCCGCCCAGGATGAAAAGCCCATTTCCTGTCATGATTTTTTGTCAAAGAAGTAGGAGCCCACCACATCTATGATGATACCGGGTTTTGTCACAATTATCGTCATAGAAGTGTCATAAGTATGACATAATTTTTTTTCGTTCGGCCCAAAATGTCACGGGTGTGTCTTTTTTTTGTAGTGCGTGCCAAGGTTACCCGGTCTCCTCGGTCGCGCTTCCACTCAACGGAGGTGCTCCCGGAGTTCGTCGTGTGGTCGGAGAGGCCGACCGGCACCTGGCTCCCACTCCCCCGCTTCTTCGTGGGTGAGCTGCCGGCCGCAGGGCTTGACGGCCTCTGGCTGCAGGCTAATGGCTGCTGCAGCAAGGCTTCATGGGTTGGGGTCGAAGTTACCGCCGCCGGTAACGTGTTTCTGGCCCACGGCTGGCAGGCGTTCGCCCATGCGCGCAGCCTGAGCAGGAGGTGCACCCTCCACTTCAAGTACGATGGCCTCACGACCCTCTACGTGAGGGTGTTTGGGGAAGATGGCCGTCATGCAGGGTGTTGCCCCGCAGACGGCAGTGGCGACGATGAGCTTGGCCTTGACAACAGCCGCAACAATGCCGAGGGTGAGCTTTCCCTTGGCGACAGCCATACTTCCTTCAGCAGCGGCGGCTCCTTCTCCGACGAGAGCACGAGCAGTGGTGGCTACAAGCAGCTGCCACATCACCGGGCTCGCTTCGAGGAAGGTGGCGGGTCGTCTCGTCGCCGCGTTCCATTGAAGCAAGAGGAAGGATCGGGCTGAGTCCAGGGGCCACCGGCGCCAGGCCTCGAGAGCTGCCGCGGTCGTGCGAACGCTTTTGTTTAACCTTTCCTTTCTCCTGCATTTTGAAAAAAGTAGAGGGCCCTGCTGGGGTGTGTAATGAACCGTGGCACTTATGCCACTATGCTATGCTCATTGTTCGTATGTTATGCCGCGATATCCATGTTCCGAGTAAATGAAGTAGGATAACTTAGCTTGATGCGCTCGTAGTAGTAGTTTTCTATCTCGCGAGAGCGTGTCCCTCAGCATTTGGTGAAGCCCCCTTGTTGCCGAATTAGGAGACATCGTAAAGCTGTAGAGTTGTTAGAAAGTTTGACGAGGTGCCTTGCTCTTCCTTGCGTGAGCCCGGGCATGAGTTAGCTGTGGCTTGGTGCATCGCTTCGCGCTGCCCGAGGAGGACGAACTTAAGAGGGTGCGCACGTCCACGAGCTCACTCAAGAACGTCTCACAGGGATCAAAGACGCCGAAGCCCTGGCGCAACAGGGCTTTGGCGAAGCGTGTTCGCGGCGCGGGCGAACCAAACGCACGCACACACCTGCCCAGCCCCCATGCGCGAGACACACGAGGAGCAGCGACGCTTAAATGCCGCTCTCCCTGGGACGAGATCGAAAGGCAAGAGAAGTAAAAGAGGGTGAATCCAACTTGGCAATCGAAAAACATGAGAACTCCGAATTCCATTAAAAAGTTTGCAAACCGACTACAGAAAACAAGCAAAAGAACAGCCGCCTCCGGCACCTAGACTAGTCTTCTCAACAGTGCAGAGCTAAGTGCTGCCACTAGGACATGGGAGGGAGCCACCGAGGCCCGAGGGCGGCACTCCGAAGACTCCGGGGCATGTACAGCCCCACTCATTATTACGTGAGAGTGTCGCGAGCGGAGACTTTCACAGGCCCTGGGCCTTGGTTCATGGGTAGAACTTTCGGAGGTGCTTGATGTTCCAGGCGTTCTGGATGAGGATCCCGTCATGCGTCTCCAGGTGCGCGGCGCCGGGCCTGGAGACGCGGGTGACCCTAAATGGGTGAGAGCTTATGCAGCCCTTCCTTGGCGAGCACCCGCGTAGGATCGCAAGTATGTCTAGAGGGGGGTGATTAGACTACTTGACCAAATAAAAATCTAGCCTTTTCCCAATTAGAAGTCTTGGCAGATTTGAGCAACTTAGCACAAGTCAAGCAATCAACCTACACATGCAAGTCTAAGAGTATAGCAGTGGAATGGAAAAACATTGCACATGAAGGTAAAGGGAGGAGTTTGGAGGGAGCAAACGCAATGAAGAGACGGAGATTTTTGGCGTGGTTCCGATAGGTGGTGCTATCGTAAATCCACGTTGATGGAGACTTCAACCCACGGAGGGTAACGGCTGTGCGAGTCCACGGAGGGCTCCACCCACGAAGGGTCCACGAAGAAGCAACCTTGTCTATCCCATCATGGCCATCGCCCACGAAGGACTTGCCTCACTAGGGTAGATCTTCACGAAGTAGGCGATCTCCTTGCCTGCATAAACTCCTTGGTTCAACTCCACAATCTTGACGGAGGCTCCCAAGTGACACCTAACCAATCTAGGAGACACCTCTGTCCAAAAGGTAATAGATGGTGTGTTGATGATGAACTCCTTGCTCTTGGGCTTCAAATGATAGTCTCCCCAACACTCAACTCTCTCTCTCTCATGGATTTGGATTTTGTGGAAAGATGATTTGAGTGGAAAGCAACTTTGCGAAGGCTAGAGATCAAGATTCTTGTGGTTGGAATGGAATATCTTGGTCTCAACACATGATTAGGTGGTTCTCTCTTAGAAAATGTATGTTGGAAGTGTAGGCACGTTCTGATGGCTCTGTCCACGAAAGAAGAGTGGGTGGAGGGGAATTTATAGCATCCACAAAAAATCTAACCGTTACACACAATTCACCAAACTCGATGGGACTGAATCATGAAACTCGGTCAGACCAATTTAGTTCAAAATGTGAACGTTAGGCTTTTCGGTGGGACCGACATGTCAACTCGGTGAGACCGATTACATTAGGGTTAGGGCATAACGTAATCTCGGTGAGACCGATCACATAAATTCGGTTGGACCGATTTCTGTAATAGGCAAAAAGAAAGTTGGTCAGGAAAACTCGGTGGGACCAAATCGCTCATTTTGGTGAGATCGAAACATTACGAAAGGGAAACAGAGAGTTTGCATTGTGAACTCGGTGGGACCGATCACTCATCTCGGTTGGACCGAAACGTTACGAAGGGAAACAGAGAGTTTGCTATCCCATCTCAGTGAGACCGAGATCCCTATCGGTGAGACCGAAATGACTAGGGTTTCTGGCAGTGGCTATGTCAAATGAACTCAGTGGCGCAAGATAGATCAAATCGGTAGGGCCGAGTTTGACTTTTGGTTTGGGACATATGTCGATATGAGAAAGTGTTTGAGGGCTTTTGGAGCATATCACTAATTAAGCATTTTGAGCAAGCAAGCCATTAAGCAACACCTCATCCCCTTTAATAGTATTGGCCTTTCCTATGGACTCAATGTGATCTTGGATCACTAAAATGAAAATGTAGAGTCTTGAGCTTTAGCCAATATGTGTCCTTCGCATTTTGAGGGGTCCATATTCCTAATCCATGCCATGCCAAACATTGAACTTTCTGAAATGGTCATCTTGAAATAGTATTAGTTCAATGAGCTATATGTTGTTAGTAATTACCAAAACCAACTAGGGATAGTTGCACTTTCAATCTCCCTATTTTTGGTAATTGATGACAACATATAGATCAAAGCTTCGACAAATGATTATAAGATTGAAATACATCGTCGCTATGAGAAGTATGTGATAAGTAAGAGCTCCCCCTAATTTGTGCATTATCTCAAATTTGCTTTTGAATGCAAATGCACAATCGATTAGGATCATGGGTTACTCTTCCATGTCACATACATCTTGGTGGAGCGCTCAAAATGATAGAAATTAAATACATGCACTCATCACTAAGCAAAGTGAAACATCATACAAGTATCTCACACATAGACATAAAGAGTATTAAACGAGCACACACAAAAGTATCAACCAAATAGCAAGAGAGACAAAGAAGCAAAACACACTCTCTCAAAGCCTATGATCTATACATTTCTCCCCCTTTGGCAACAAGTTACCAAAAAGTTTCAAAATGCATAGTGCTATGCGTCTCTCTAGGCTTGGTCTTCGGGAGGTGGTGTTGAGAGGACTCCAAGGACGAAAGCATCTGTAAACTTTGTTGGAGCTGGTGGACTGGCAACTGGAGGTGGCACCGAAGCTGTAGCTGCTGGTGCTGAAGCGGTAGCTCTAGTGTCAACCATGGGCACTGCAGCTCATCTCTGACCTCTAGGCACTCTCGGAAAGGCATGTGTGGTAGCCTGCCCTTTCTTCTCCTCTACTTCCTCCTGGAGCTGCTCAACAGCTGTATGCATCTCTGTCACTTTAAGATCAAGGTCACAATGATCCTTTCCAAGCTCTCTTGATTTTGAGTTAGGGTGGCCAAGCCCTTCTCAATCCTCAAAGTTGCTTGAATCAAATATGCAAGATGATCTTGTTTTGACTTTAGAAACACTTGAGATGCCTCCTCAACACTTGGCATCTATGTAGCCTTCTCAGCCATTGCCTTCTCTCTCTTTTCTTATGCTTGCACAGATGTGGGACCATCCTCATTCATCACAACAGTGTTCTCCTCAAATTGTGGTCTCAAAGGTAAATGCTCCTTGTCCAACAAATAAGTGCATGTGCCCATCTTGGAGTTGATGAGCACCTAAATACATGGAGCATACCCACAAGATCTCTTCTGATCTGCAGTTGTCCTCTTGATTGTTTCCACAATCAGGATCATAACCTTGAATTTATGAGGCACATCAAATATCTGCAGCAAGTTGATTGAATGGCCTCTGATCATCTTGTGATCTCCAGATTTGGGCAACAATGTATGCCTCAAAATAGTGTTGATTGTAGCTAGACCTGACAACAAGTAATGTACAGATCCAAACATATGAGTGTCCAATGCTTTGTCTGGGATCTCTTTGTACATATTTGCCATAGAGTTGTGGTCTTTCTTCTTCTTGGCATAGACATCCAAGTCATCTTCATGTTCTGTAGGGGCATTTATCAGCTTTGCCCACTCATCAACAGTTGATAGGTACCTTGTAACCTCAGACATCCATACAATTCTACCATCTGGATAAAAATGAGCAGTGGAGTAGAATTGCATGATGAGTTCATCATTCCATTTTGTCAGCTTCTGTCCCACAAACTTGTCAACACCACATGCTCTGAAGCTCTCATGCACACCTGGAAAATGATCTTCATTCTCATCAATGTAATCCCAGTCAGCCCACTTTATATCACAAATTATAGGCTTCTTGTCAAGCAGAATGGTTTCGTAGAAATCTTGTTTGTTCTTTGGTGTGGAACGAGTAGTCCACTACAGTCTTCCACCTCACAGCATAAGGATCACTTTATCTCCAATGTCTCAGACCTGCATCCTTCCTGATGCACATATCCTCTGCCACTGGATGGCTGTCATCATGATCTGGAACCTTTGGTTTAAGTTTTGTTAGCAATTGGGCTTCAGCATCTTCTTCTTCCATCTCAGGCACTGGGGCCTTGTTCTTCTCTGCAGCTGGAATGTTCCTAGTGCTCCTCTTGGGCTTTGAAGTTTTCTGAGTTTGAGCAGCAGCTTTGGGGGCAGTATTGGGCTTTGCAGGAGCATCCCCAGACTTAATTGCATCCCCCATCAGCTTTTGTGACTTGGGTGCTGGTGCAACATCCTCTTCCTCTTCTTCTTCTTCATCTAATGAGTGCCTTTCAAATTCTGCCATAGGGTCCACCTTCTTGAACCATCTTCCTCTCTTTATTTCCTTCTTCTTCTTACCCTCACTAGCAGCCTCTCCTCTAGTTGATTTGGAAGGTTCCTGAGTGGAGGCCCTGGCGTTTGACATAGGAATCCTTTTGGCAGGTGCCTTCTTGTGCAATCCAGGCTTTGTTGCAGCAGCAGTACCATATTCTTTCTTTGGGACTTTCTTCTTGGAGCTCACTACCTCCTCAGTAGCCACATAGTCATCATTCTCAGAGTCTGAGGTTCTCTTCTTCCTTGATCTAGTGGCTTCCTTGGGAAAATTGGTTGGAGTGTTCCTGGTGCCCTCATCATAGCTGCTAGAGGGACTAGTGCCCTCACTCATGTGCACTTGCTCTTCTGATTTGTTCTGGCTATCACTTTGGTCAGACATACTGGCAAGGCAAACTGACAGCAGACCCTATGAATAGATATAGATGAGGTAGAGTGGATGAGCATCACAAAGTGTAGAGTTTTTGCAAAACAAATGAGTCAAAAACTTAGTTTTAGTTTTCCATAGAAAGCATTTTGGAGCTACCAATTTGTTAAACTCGGTGGCACCGAAGAAATTTTTGGAGTCTAAACTAGTGAACTCTGTCAGACCGAGACACAGTTTAGTGGCTCCGAGATTGCTAGGGTTTCATAGAGAGTTGAACTCGGTCGCACCGATTTGCAATTTTCGATCAGATCAAAAAGTGCAAGTGCAATGGCCTAAGACAAATCGGTGAGACTGATTTCCACAACTCGGTCGGTCCGAGATGAGTTCGGCGGAAACCTAACCCTAAATTTTCAAATCAAACCTAACCTAAAGGATGTTTTCTCTGGATAGATTGATTTCATACGTGGTAAAGAAGAGGGCATTGCATTGTGCTAAGAACCGGAGTAAGGAATTAGCACAAAAGATCGAACTCATACCCTAGTTCGGCGGTGAGTTTGCTATGGCAGCAACAGCGGAGAGGAAATCCGTTGACGGCGACGGAGACCAGCGGCGGGAGGTCGCTGGCGATGAGAAGACAATCCGGAGACCCGAGGTGGCAGAGCAGGACACGCGCGGGATGAAGGGTTTTCAAGAAATTTCCAAAATCTCACCCATCGGTATATATATCCTGACCCTGTCGGTGTGACCGAGTGGAACAACTCGGTGGCACCGAGATGCAGAATCGCAAGCAGTTACTGCAACTTGGTGTGACCGAAAAGTTCAAATCAGTTGCACCGAGATTGAAAACCTAGATCAACTCAGTGAAGTCGGTGTGACCTGAGTGGATGACTCGGTCATACCGAAATGCACAGAGAGGTTTTGGAAGTTTAAGTCTATGACGAATCGGGGACTCTGAGTGCTCCTCACATAGAGTGGTTCGAACCTGACTTGATCAAACTTTGTGATGTAGCGTGAATAGAGTTTGAGATGAGAAAAGCATAGATAGCTAGAGGAGGTTCTTAGGCATTCTTGTCCATCAACTTGGCAAAAGAGAAAAAGACAAACAATCAAAGCAAGATGTCCTCGAATGAGTAAAATATGCAATCAACATGCTCACACAATAAAATGGCAAATGAAATATGTGGCAATGCATGCACAAACACTCTAACATCTATCAAGCAATTGGCGATGACTTGGTCATCTATATATAAGTATATTGACTTAGGAGTCAAATTAGAACATTTGATCATAGGTCATACTCATCGTTTGAGCACAAGTGGGGTTACCACTTTTACATAAAGCATTGTTGTGTTCACACCATTAGAGTTGCTTTAGCTCAATTGATTAGAGTAAAGCTCCCCCTATGATGCGGAGCATCCCATGTTCATCCCCATGTACACTCCAACTACTCTCCAAACCCCAAGAGGACATATGACGAGACCTCAAACAGACGCCAATGGACACAAGGTGAACTCGCTCCTCTCCGAATCGTCACTTTCCATATGTGAGACATGGCTACTACCTCAAACATGTGTGCTATGCATGTCCAGGAACCAAGAGGAAGGCCATGGAACAGCTACGAGCATTGGACAAGACGGCGAGGACACCAAGTACAAGGACCAAGAGAAGAAGCTGCCTGAAGATACAGCGGCCGGACGTCCGACCAGGACCGGACGTCCGACGAACTCCAGGCCCCGGACGACCGGCCCCCTCCGGACGTCCGACCGAAGCGCACCCGAGCCGAATCTACGGAAGTCCGAAGAGCACCGGACGTCCGGACCTTCCCGAGCCTCCGGAAGACCGGCCCCCTCCGGACGTCCGACCGAAGCGCACCTGAGCCGAATCTACGGAAGTCCGAAGAGCACCGGACGTCCAGACCTTCCCGAGCCTCCGGACGACCGGAACCCTCCGGACATCCGACGCCTGTCACAAGACGGTGTATTGGACCGAGTCCATGTATCCCCCACTTACCCCTTCGTGGCCCAAGACTATATATACTCCTCCACCTCCTCCTAGTTAGGGTTAGCGTTGATTTAGCTCATTGTTAGATAGAGCTTCGCTCATCCATATCGGATCTAATCCACGAAAGAGACCGCGGCCCCTCTTCGGAGAAGATCCACCTTGGATTCAAGACCTCCTTTGTGGAGAAGACCATCATCAAGACCTCCTCACGGAGAAGAACGGCTACCATTTGTATCGTCCTTTGTTGACTTTGGATCATGTATCTCCCTTTGTGTTCATCGATCTAGCACATGTGTGATTGATCTTGTTGGTTTGAGTGATTCTCTTGTGTTTTCCCCGTGATTTTCCTCGTGTTCTTCCGCTCGTTCTTCGTGTTCCTCGTAGGGATCCTCTCCAAACGTGAAAGATCGTCCACCTAGGGTTCTGCCCTACATCATCTTGGATCAGAGCCAGCTTGTCTCATGATAACATCTTGGTAGCATGAGCCATGTTGATCATGTTTTTGGAGTCCCTACCCCGTGTTTTCTAGATTGATTTTGTTGTGTTCTTCCCCAAATTCGAAAGTCCCCACCAAAAAATAGCCCCAATTTTTTTTGTGATTTGTTGGTTTTGATGATGTTTTGTTGGTTTTGATCCATGGATTTGCTTGGTTTCGAGTGGATCTAGCATTTCCCCACGTTTCCCCATCTTTCATCCACGAAATCTCCTCAATTTTGACCCCAAAATCCCAAATTTCCGCCCAAAATCGCGTCCCGAAACTCGCATCTCGCGTTGACCCCGACCCACCGGACGACCGACGTTTTACGGACGTCCGGAGCCCCAGGAACGACCGGACGTCTGACCTTTCCGGACGACCGGAACCCCTAACCCAAAGCGAATTTACGGATTTCCGACTTTCCCGGACGTCCGACGCCTTGGACATCCGACCTTTACGGACGTCCGTAACCTATAGTTTCAGATTTCGGCTGATTTTTGTTTTGTCCATAACTAATTCATCCGGACTCCGATTTTCGTGTTCTTTAGCTCGTTTTAAAGCTATTGACATCCCCCTTACCACAAAAATACCACCAACACAATTTGACTCCATCAAATTTTCGAAAATTTGGCAAGTTTGCCTAGGCCCTCCACCATATCATCCGCTACACCACCACCGACTTTCGCAACCTAACCCATTTTGTTCCACATAGCATTAGTGGTTGCTTGAGTAGTGATTCGAGTCTCCTAAGGTGTTTCAGCTAGTTAGGGACGGTTGCTTCTTTATCAACCACCACCGCCACTTCCGCATAGGCTTACCCGACATACACTTCCACCAACCCAACTTAACCCAAATTTGTTTGTGTTGTGAGTATACTTAGGGACCGTGCTTCCAACTCCGACACCGTGTATAGTTCACCACCTTACCCTCCACTTCCGCATCGCGTACGGCAAAACCTCCATTGCATTTCCGCAATCTCATTGAGCTTCCGCAACCACCACCGCATTCCCGCTACCACCATTTGACTTTTGTCCTTGAGATTTTGAGTTGTAGTTTTTCCGTTTCCTAAGGTGTTTCGGCTACTTAGGGACGAGTCTCCATCATCTTGGTATCTACATCAAGAACACCGCTACGCATCATCGCAAAGGACGGTAACCTCGACGACACCATTGTACGTTCCCCTTGCAATTGCATTGATAACCTCTAGCCCATTTTGCTTTACTTGCCTATCGAGACTAGCCATTTGAGTATTGCCGGCAATGTTACTTGTGCACATTAGTGATCTACACCATCCATTGCATACATACCATATCATAGTGGTATCATATCATCCATTGTGTCACAATATCGTTCCCGCATATACACAATTGCTATCTTGGTTTGAGCATTGTGCAAAAGTGGCCATACACATACAAAAAAAAGAATAAGCTTTTAAGCAAAAGAAAGAGAGCAAAGAAGCTTGTAAGCAATAGCCATAGCATCATACCACATTGCATATAAGATTGTCATATTTGATCATCTTGGATCATCTTGAGAGACACACCGGGAACCATACATACATAGCATACTTGGGATACAAAGTTTATCCATTTTGCATCTTATAGGTTGTGCACAAGTGCCGTATCCGCCTATTGAGAAATCGTGCTAGCGTCTCTCTTGAGTTGTGCAACACGAGCGTTTTGGTGGATTCCACATTTTGAGCTCATTCCTTGGTTGCACGACCCCATTTATCTATCCGTGTGTGTTTCCGCAGCCATTCATTGCTATTGGTCTACTTGTTTCTCTTGCGAATTTGTGAATCTCTTTCAACATTATTGACTCTTGCTAACATTTTTGCATCAAAATTTTGTGCCACTATCCTCACCAAGCTCCACCATAGGCCTTATTTGTGTAGGTGTGAGAAACCGACAAGAATTGGTACCAATTGTGCTATTTCCTGGTTACATGATTGAGTGATCATTGATCCATTTTCAACATCGGTCAAGGTACATTTGGTATAAGTTCTTCTCTTTCTCCCACTCATATTTGCTCGAGTTTTGTGATGGATAGGCAAGGCATTTCATCTCCGGTCTTCGACAACAAGGACGACGTGAATAACTACATCACCAAAGTGTCAATCTTTGATCTAAAATGACAAATGCAAGGCGCACAATCTACCTTGCAAGAGCGCATCGAGAACCTCTCCATCGACATTCATCACTCCGAAGCAAGGAGAAGGGACTACATCGACAAGAAGCTTTCCGCACATAAGGAGGAGCAAGATGCAAGGATGGAGGAGATTCGGGCCTGGATCAAATCTTCTTCCCCTTCGTCATCTTCAAGGCGGCGATGTTCAAGCCACAAGTCTTCAGAGCACCCAAGCGATGCAAGCGCAAGTCGTCCACGTCCACATCTCCATGGCGACCACCATCACGTCCGTGATCCACATCATCATGAAGGGCAAGTCACTTCCAAGCAACATGTGCACGACGAGGACGAACGACATCTACTACGAGCTCAAGTGCGACATCGACACTATCAACATGAAGATGCGCAACAAGCGCAAATGCACAAGTCCCAACAAGCCCTACCTCACGCCAAGTCGAAGCTCCATGAGCACAAAAGAAGACCGCGAGACGACCACCACCAAGACGGCGCTACGGCTACATCAACCACTTCGGCATCTTCGCCAAGTGTTCTCAAGGCATCTTCGCCTTTGGACGTACGGCATCTTCGCCTACTTCCCACGAGTACACCTACAATGACTTCGTAAAGTCCAAGGCGACTACCTATGAGCGAGGGCGACACTTCCATCTTCGGAAGCCCCCCAAGGAAGATGGCCGAGCATGGGAGATTCCCTTCGGTCATGGAGACGAGCTACGAGGTGCCACATCATATGGACCTCCCACACCAATACGGTGACAAGAAGGTCGAGCAAGGGCCATCCCCTTCGACCACGGCGATAGGAGTTGAGCATGGAGACGTTCGCACCAACATCTATCCAACACCCACATATAAAGAGATGACCCAATTCCCATGTGAGGAGAGCCACCCCACCATGAGTGATATGAGTGACTCCACCATATGTGACATTGAGTGCATTTCCTATGAGAGGATGAGTGTGACCACCACTAGCCCCACACTTGAGAGCATGCCACACGTACTATGTGAGGTTGAGCGCCATTTGAGTGACTCCACCAACCATATGAGTGAGAGCATCCAAGAGGGAGTGAGTGAGCCACGACACTTAGTGAGTGAGGTAGTTGACACGGAATGTGAGGCCACCATGATTTCTAACGACTTAACCTCTACTCCTAGTGTGTTTTCTTCTTTGGTGCTAGGTCTCCTACATGACGCTATGCCAATCCTCGAGGAGTCCATCCCTCCAAAGGGAAAACCGATGGCCATGATGGACGATGATGCACCCCCCACATGGTTCCATCAAGATGAAGATGACAACGAGACGATCTTCAACACCTCACCTACAACACATGAGCGACGCTCCAATGGTAACATAGGCGATGGTACTTCTCTTGTCCCACTAGTGGACTCTCTTGACAATGATTGCTTGCATGATGTTGATCCTCCTATTCCCATGCTTCATGCTAGTGCGACTCCTTCATGTCTTGACTTACCTATTTATGATGAATATGATGATGAGCATGTTGAGTTGCCTAGTTGTGATGCTATGCTCCATAGGATATCATCTGAAAATTCTTTTGGTCACATCATTTTTGACAATCCTTTGAACTTGTCATATGCTAGGAGTGAGATCTCCCATATTGCATCATTTCAATCTCAACATAGTAACTATGCATGCCCCATTAAAATAAATCCCATTTGCACTTATGGCATAGATGACGAGATGATGGTCATTGGCTTTTGTTTTTCATGTGATGATATTGCCATGCTTCCTTTACATGATTTTTGCAATTCATCTACTATGCCATGCCATGATCACATTGTTCCAAATATGCATTGTTTTGGATGTTGTCAATATTCTCCACGTGATGTTTCCACTCTTGCTCATGAGGAGACCCCCATAGTTTCCTCATACATGTTTGGAGATTTTGATTCATCCCATCCTTTGCATGATTTCCATGATTGCTTGCACCATATGCATTCCATGAATACTAATGCTCTAGATATTTCCCATGGTCCATTACACAATTTGAGTCTCCATTATGCTATACATAACAACAAACCTATCATGATGGATGACATGTTTCTATATCACACATCTCATTTATTTGAGCATTGGCTATTTTGTGCTAACCGACACATGCATGTGCGCATCATGATGGATGATGTGTACATCTACCACGCACACAAAATTTTCCCTTTATCTTTGTTTTGTGTAGGTACTCATGTATACTCGTCAACTTCTCAATCCCATGAGTTGACCAAAAGATCTCTTGAGAGCAACGATGATTTGGGACCCCGTGGACTTTCATTCCCACCATTCCTTTTGCGCAAGGACTACGCGCATCTCTTTTACTTGTCTCTCACACGGCTATGGGCTATTTACCACTTGTCACATTATGCCCATTCTATCGTGTTCACTTTGCATGTTATACTTGCTTCTATGCCTTTGCCATGCAATTGTGACCCTTGCTTGCATCTACCCATGATTGACCCTATGTGTATTTGCATGCATGGTGGAGATCCTTGTTGCTATTGCCATGTTTATCATGTGCCCCATGCTATCGATGCTTGTTGTGTTGGGAGAGTCATGATGTCCCATTGCTATTCACATATTGTCTCCCGCCAATACATTGATGCTATTTGCCTCACATTTTGCTTTCATGTTTGTGTTATGTCATGTGATTTACTCATGCCCACTATTTGCACACATGACATGATTGCCATGATTCCCTCTAGTATGTTGCATCTTCGCACTACTAGCTTGCCTGACTTGATCGCTATGATTGCTTGCTATGTTGCATCACCCATGTTCCACTATCACTTGCTTTCTTGGGTTGATGACATATATGTTCATTCCTCCCACATGATATATCTTGTTTATTGTCGCTTTCCTCCAATAGTTGCCTCTATGCTTCATGATCTTGGAGACTTGGACACTTCACTTGTGATGCATGCTTGTTCACTTGAGCCTATTGTATTTGGTTGTTCTCGCATCATATGCCTCCATACTATGAAATGCTCCCTTGTACTTTCTTATGATGAGCATGATGCATACACTTGTTGGGTATCTTACCACACGAATGATAGGTTTTGCCTTTCCGCTAACCTCATTTGTTTTTCCGAGTGTTTGCCATGTTATTTCATTTTGAAGGTTTCACAAGGCATTACCGTCATGAGACATATTGGTTATGTGAAGGCATACACGATGTGCGACACCAACATTTTCGACATTCTTATAAAGGTGAACTCCTTCTCTTTGAGCCATCCTCAAATACGCATATTGGATGGGTCACTCTTTCATTGTTGTTTCCTTCTTGTTGTGTACAGGTTACATCTATTGGATGGAGGAGCGACATTGGAGATTGGCTCTATGGACCTTCACATTGAGTAGCGCTCACTTCTTGGATGCACCTTCGGAACTCCACTCATGCCTCGATATCGAGCTTTGGTACACCAACACCTCCATATTTGTTGATTGTGCTCATACATTTCATGCTCGATGGACATATCATACTCACCACAAGTTTGCACCCCATGCATGGATTGACTCACATTATGTTTGTCTTGTTGCATCTATTTCCATGTCATCCATGATATATGAACTTGTGCATTTTCTTAGCAAATTTGTTGTGATCTTTCTAGATGGCATCTTCATACATAATGATCACATTGCCTATCATCAATTGCATGATAACATAATCATGTTGAGCATCCATTGCCATATTCATGCTATTGATAAACCGTCTCACTATGACATCATTTTGCACCGTGGTTGCATTGATCATATTTACAACACATTTGTGTGCACAATGATTGCATTTCCTCCCATGAATGCTTTGCATCTCATTCTAGATCATCTTCATAAGCTTCATGCGTTTTGCCGCACGGACTCATTCTTACATGATGGACACATTGTGTGCGCTAACCATTGTATTTCCGAGTGTTGCTTGTGTTTGCTCTTTTTGCATGTCTATCACTCTGGCGACACCTTGGACTACTCGGATTGCGCCATGTCTTCAACTTCGTCCAACTACAAGTCCGTCTACGACAACCGTTTCCATGGTGATGAGGATCACGATCCGAGGTCGGATCTTTCCCAAGGGGGGGAGATGATGCGGAGCATCCCAAGTTCATCCCCATGTACACTCCGACTACTCTCCAAACCCCAAGAGGACATATGACGAGACCTCGAACAGACGCCAATGGACACAAGGTGAACTCGCTCCTCTCGGAATCGTCACTTTCCATATGTGAGACATGGCTACTACCTCAAACATGTGTGCTATGCATGTCCAGGAACCAAGAGGAAGGCCATGGAACAACTACGAGCATTGGGCAAGACGGCGAGGACACCAAGTACAAGGACCAAGAGAAGAAGCTGCGTGAAGCTACAGCGGCCGGATGTCCGACCAGGACCGGACGCCCGACGAACTCCAGGCCCCGGACGACCGGCCCCCTCCGGACGTCCGACCGAAGCGCACCCGAGCCAAATCTACGGAAGTCCGAAGAGCACCGGACGTCCGGACCTTCCCGAGCCTCCGGACGACCGGCCCCCTCCGGACGTCCGACCGAAGCGCACCCGAGTCGAATCAACGGAAGTCCGAAGAGCACCGGACGTCCGGACCTTCCCGAGCCTCCGGACGACCGGAACCCTCCGGACGTCCGACGCCTGTCTACGCACAGTGTATTGGACCGAGTCCCTGTATCCCCCACTTACCCCTTTGTGGCCCAAGACTATATATACTCCTCCACCTCCTCCTAGTTGGGGTTAGCGTTGATTTAGCTCATTGTTAGATAGAGCTTCGCTCATCCATATCGGATCTACTCCACGAGAGAGACCGCGGCTCCTCTTCGGAGAAGATCCACCTTGGATTCAAGACCTCCTTTGCGGAGAAGACCATCATCAAGACCTCCTCACGGAGAAGAACGGCTACCGTTTGTATTGTCCTTTGTTGACTTTGGATCATGTATCTCCCTTTGTGTTCATCGATCTAGCACATGTGTGATTGATCTTGTTCGTTTGAGTGATTCTCTTGTGTTTTCCCCGTGATTTTCCTCGTGTTCTTCCGCTCGTTCTTCGTGTTCCTCGTAGGGATCCTCTCCAAACGTGAAAGATCGTCCACCTAGGGTTCTGCCCTACATCACCCTAGATGTGATATCCCCCTAAGAGGGATGAACTAACCTTGGGTTTTTTCAATGACGACTTCATGTAGATTTTGAAGATGTGGATGCTCAATGTTGATGTAGATCATTTGGAGCAATCCATTGAAGTGGGTTGCACTTTCAAATACTACACGGATTAGTCCCACAAGGAACAAACAAGGATATCCATAGACATAGAGTGATGTTCACACGATGATGTCCATGAAAGCATTAGGTTACCTTGTCCCTTGTCTTACCAACAAGAGGGTTTGTGACTCCTTGAACTAGTGCAAGATGTAGAAGTTTTTTGCACTTGTCCTTGCCAAAATTATATGAGTGAAGTATGTTGGCAGAGTCACCCTCAAGAACTCTGTAGTTCTTCTTCTTCGGGATCCACATCATCTAGCGCTACAAAAATAAAGACACATCCGTGACATTTTGGGACCAGCGAATTTTTTTTCTGTCATACTTATGACACTTCTATGAAGATAAATGTGACAAAACCAGGTATCATCATAGATGTGGTGGGCTCCTACTTCTGTTACAAAAAATCATGATAGAAAATGGGTTTTTCATCCTGGGCGGGCCGGAGACGGAGTTGCATGACATTCTATCGGCCGTCCATGACGGAGAAAACCATGGTAGAAGCGAGCGCGAGGAAAATATCGGGGGAGTTCCCGGTTACGGTGGGTGGTCGGGGGTCGAGCGATACGCGTTTCTCTCGTACGTACGCGCGTGTGTGCGAGGTGTTGCGCTCTAACTGAACCCAAGTGAGGCGTTGGGCTCTAACTGAACCCGAGCGATTGCACTACAGGCTACGCGTTATTGAACCCGAGCGATCAATCGGTCCCTTGCTGTTAACTGAACCTGAGTGATTTCCTCGCTACTGCTGCTAACTGAAGCTGATCGAACACTGATGCCTCCTTCCCTGGATAAACAGTGAACATTGTTGAGGGGGTTTGGATGAACAGTTCCCGGTGGGGGGTTGGATGAATAGGACCCAGTGGTAGTAGAGGCCGTTGCCGCTGGATGAACAGTACCCCGATCGATTGAGCCGGTGGATGAATAGGACCCCGTGGGAGGGCTGGATGAACTGTAGCCGGTGGAGAGCTGGTTGAACAGTAGCCCGTTGAGGGGTGGTTGAATAGGACCCCGTGGAGAGGGTTGGCTGAACAGTAGCCGGTGGCGGAGCGGTGGAGGCTGGATGAATAGGAGCCCGTGGATGAACAGTCGCAGGTGGAGGCTGGAGGATGTCGACGGTGGATGAACAGGAGCCTGCGGAGGCAGTCGACGGTGGATGAACAGTGCCCGTGGAGGCAGTCGACGGTAGAGATAAATAGTATCCCATGGAGTCCCGTTTTGCGGTACGCCACACCCCTCCCGATGAACAGGACCCCTGTTTCGACGGTAGCGCTCCAACACAAGTCCGTTTACTCCGTTTTACGGTACGCCACATCCCTCCCGATCAACAGGACCCTGTTTCGACCGTAGGAGGTTCGTTTCCTCCGTTTTGCGGTACGCCAGACCCCTCCCGATGAACAGGATCCCGTTTCCACCATGGCCGGTCGAACACAAGGATGTTTCCTCCGTTCTGCGGTATGCCAGGCCTCGTTTCCATCGGCTGTTCCGTCCAAGCCGCTTGGCTCCCGATGAACACGACGACGCATGCCGTTCCGATCCAGCCAGTTGCCTCCCCTTGAACACGACGACGACGCAGCTTCTCCGTTCCGACCCAGCCATGTACATGAGCCCTGGCCGTACGTATGCGCGAGTAGGCGTTCGAAACCCCGCGTGTATATACGTACATGGCCGTATTTTCTTTCTTGCACCCTGGCCGCTGTACGTACGTGTAGATGCTACGTGCGCGCCTCTACTACGTCACGTGCGTGCCTCTACTACGACACGTGCCCTTCCTTACACGACCATGGCTCATCGCTGCAGCCTGCAGACAGACCAATCGTATGTACGTACACGTTCGCGACCAGAATGACAACGCTACATACGCTTCAACAAGGTGGGTCCCGACTGTCAGGCACTTCCTTCCGTGCGAAGATGTAGCTCGTGGGTCCCAGCAGTCAGAGGGCGAATTTTTTTTTGCCCGTAATATGGACGCACATCCTTGCGTGCAAAGATACAGCTGGTGGGTCCCAGCAGTCAGGGGGGAAACATTTTTTTTGTGAAATACGGTGGCCCGTCCGGTGGGTCCCTGCTGTCAGGTGAAGGAATAATTATTTTGCGTGTAATAAGGAGATACTTCCTTGCTTCGGCCGTGGACCCAGCTGTCAGCCTCTCAACGTACAGTACTCTTTCGACGGAAGTCGTTCGTTGACCACATTGACCATGCCGCGCCGAGAGCACCAAGGCGCCTAGGAAGGTAACGATGCGGAGCCGGCTGGGGAAGACGTGACAGTGGATGCCCACGTGGAGAGGAGTACGAGGGTTCACTGGTTCGGCTGCGGTGTGAGGCTGTCGTCGCCGCAGGGCCTGGCCAGTGGTGGAAGTAGTAGGGGCGGTGAGGCCTTCGCGGCAGCATAGCCAGCCACGGAAGGCAAGAGCACGCGGTTGTTTGGATGGCTGGAGCAAGAAAATGAGATGTTGAAGAAGTAGGACAACCGTTGGATGTTAACAATCCAACAGTCACTGGTGATAGAATCGTTTGTTGACTAAGTTGACAAAGCCCTCCGTCCGCGTAATAAGGAGGCACTTCCTTGTGTGCGAAAATATAGCTGGTGGGTCCGAGCTGTCAGCGGGAGTATTCATTCTTTTTGGCGTAATAAGGAGGTACTGGCTTGCGTGTGGCCATGGACCATGTGGGTCCCAACTGTCAGCCTCTCCATGTACGTCCCTCTTCCGATGTTGTCATTTGTTGACATCGTTGACCAAGCCGTGCCAAGAACACCAGCGCGATGGACGATGGCGACACCCAATGGAATGGCCCGGAGGCGGAGAAGCCACAACAGTGGAGTGATGTGGGTGAGTAGAGGGATGGCCTGGCCAGTGGTGGGAGTAGTAGGGGACGGTGAGGCTGCTGTGGCGGCTGACCGCCACAGGGAGGCGGGGAAGCAGGCGGTCCCGCCGGTGCTGGATTTGGCGGCTGGAGCAAGAAGATCAGAGATTGAAGAAACACGATGGCCGTTGGATTGACATCCAACGGTTACGTCTGCTAGAATCGTTTGTTGCCATATATAATAAGTAAAAAAATCTTACATACGCGTCATCTTAATAGGCCCACAAGTCAGACCATTCCCTATTTTTTTTAATAATTTATATATAGCTCATTGCAACTTCTTATGCAATTTAATGCAGCCTGTTTTTTGTTGGCCAGGGCCAGGGTTAAAAATTTAAACGAAATTTCGCATATTTCTGTGGGTTCCAAACTATTTTTAATACCGAAATGTCGAGCCAGATTTAAAGTACTTTGAATATATATTTGAATTAGGTTAAAGCCAAGTGAAATTGGAATCTGAAAATGTGAAAAATTTCAGAAATTAGAAAGTAATTGCCAATTTGTCATCAGTTTTTTATATTTACAGCCCAGTTCATATTACTTTCAAGATTTGCAGGCGTCTTGAAAGAGTTGCAGCCCATCATGGCGTAGAAAAATAAGTAGGCGGATTGGGTATTCTTCAGAAAAAATAAACTGGGCTCATTTTCACAAACAAAAAATAGTTGGGCTGGTCATGTGGTGAACATACAATATAAGCCTGGGCTAGACGGGCCACAGCCCAGTTGAAACCCTGCTCCGTCTCAACAATAACAAAAAAAATACTGCTCGAGTAGCTACGTCTCAGGTGTCAGCTGATCTTGTGTTGTTCTCTCGTCTATTGACTATATACGCCGACCTTGTCGTGGGACCCAGATGTCAGGACACCACTAGCAGGAAGCATTTTCTTTTTCCATACGCTGACAATGGAGTATATATATATATATATAACAAAAAATGAGGAACATCCTTGCGTCCGGTGATGGACATGGTGGGCCCCTACTGTCATCCTCTCCATGTACAGTCCTCTGTCGATTCCTCTTGTTTCTTGACCATGTTGACAACACAAGAGGGCAGCCGCGGCGAGCGCAGCAAAGCGCGCGGAGGATGACGGCGAGGCCTCAGAGGTCGGCATTAATGATTTAGGAGACGGTAGGGCGGCGATGCGTGCGCTGAGGTGCGGCAAACCGTGGGAGGCGGAAGCACGCGGCCCCGCCGGTGCTGGTTTGGTTTTGGCGGCTGGAGGAAGACAGGACTGAATAAACACGATAGACTGTAAAAGCAGCAGGAGTACTTAACAACCTTAACTGAAACTAGCATGGGCACTTAACAACCATAGCTCAAAGTAGTATGAGTACTTAGGGTGAGGCCGCCAAGCCCCAGGACAAGGCCCAAGCGCCACCCGCGCATCCACAACCTTTTGACAGCGGCTTCATCTCGCAATGTGGTCAATAAACAGGATATTCGCTTTAGAGCCATGGAAAAGCAGGAACATAATCTTCTGCCCTATTCTCGAAGAAGGACGGTCCTTCATTATTTGAGACCACCCATGAATAAGTATCTTTTCACCTCGAAGGGGAATGGAGTAGGTCGACATAAATGTCATGTTGTGACCAAGGGCAAGTCTGACCCGACCATGGTCGGGCATCTGTATAGGAACAATAGACCTGGGCCGTTCCTGTTTCAAGAAGATCACAGTTGTAAAACTGTGCATAAGCAAGAGTTTATGAACAACATATAAAACAGAAAACAACTCGTACCATAAGTTTCTCAACACAGTTGGACCTGTTCAACGAGTGCAGCAGTGGCACACATATCCCACGTGACCTTCCACCATTGAAACGCACCACAAGGACCTCAAGACGATCAATAAAGTGTAGGAACTTGTGGATGTCGTCCAAGTAAACTTCAGTGCCATGAGTAACAGCCGAGTTCTTATACAATAACAAACGAGTAGCCTGCTTAACTCGGAAAAAACCTACACGTGCCACCAATTATAAGAAAATATTAGTTAGAAGTAGCACCTTCGTGCTAGATTCGTTGCTACCTCTAAAGTTAAATTATAATTAGTTAGACAGAATAGGTGGATTAAGAAGTAATCGAGGCAAGAAGCAAGAACAAGATACAAAACTAACATGGATGAACAATTGGAACGACGTCGGGGTGGAAGATCGCAGTGAAGATGAGACCTGGTTCTGCTATTCCCATCAACATTCGTGCACCAACTTTCAGTCCGTAACACTTGAGAAAGTTTATCCAAGTTCGGCCATAAAAAAAGCAGCGATCTTCTTGGTTCATGAACCCAACTCGAAATTTATATGCATGGCTTGTCTTCACTGTGACCATTAAACTGGTGTATTCAGTTATGGCAAGGCCGAGCATCTTGAGTACATGTGTTCTGGGAGAGCAAGGAATGCACTACATGAAAAATAATATGAGAACACAATGTATTCCCTATATCCAAATCTAGAAATAATTTCCTCCTTCATGTCAGTGTTGACCATGGTACTAGTACCTTTTATCCAAATATAGTAATCCAAATTTCCAAATTAATCGACAGCATGTTCAAAATACCCCACCCTCTCGGATAGAAAAGAGGATTCTAGGAACATACTGTACCCGTTTTTAAATCTTGTGTTAGGATGAGAAGGAACAAGTGTGGCGTCTCGCCGAGGGCGTAGAAACCTGTAGGGTCCTCGCACTTTGGGCACTGCAAATGTAACAAACTAGATTCAGTAGGAAGAAAAATGCATCAACGGTGGCGGCTGCCATCGGGAATGTATGAAGAATTCATATCAGGTTCTCCATGAGAAAACCCTATGCAATCGCCGAGCGGGGGTTTTCTCTGAACAAGCAGACGAGGGAGAAGGGGATTCAGGCCCAGTGAAATATTGCCACTTCGTCCGTCCAGCTTACTGCTAAAATTTGGAAAGGTGGGGGTTTTGTGATTTGATGACTCATTGGGCATTATCACAAGGCGCGACCGGGGTGTGTCTACTGTGTAGTTGTGCACTCTAATTTGGTGCATATGGCACGTGCACCCCGTTGTCGGATGCCCCACATATCAGCGAAAGGAAGTAGAAAGACAAGAGTAACTAGTTACACATCAATATATTTTATACAGAGAGATACTCCCTTTGTAAAGAAATATAAATATACTTTATATCACAACTTTATACATAAGAAAAATCAAGGGGAATATATATAACATATATAATTATAAAAAATAGAGTTGTTTTTAACACAGTATAGACGAGTGGGTGATGATGGTGTGCCTGCCATCCTGCAATCTAGGCCGTCCGATTTATATCTGACGGATAGGAAGGAAACTATGGCAATTTTGCAAAAAGGTACCCACACACCTCTCCACATTTGCAAATAAGGCCTTCCCTCGTTCATCCTTTTATCTCATAAGATAAAATACTCATGCAAATGCATCTTGATGTTACGTGCAACGCATGGGCATTATGGGGTTCGGTGAGAAATACTCGCATTGTGCTCACGGTTATGGACTTGAACATGGGGTGGGCCTGCATGTTTGGGGGCCCATGTGTTCTACCTCAGCGCTTTTCATATTGCAAGCGGTCGGTACGGCGCTGGTTTTAGATGCTGTCGCAAGGCGAATACACAAAATTGAATAAAGCACGACAGCTGTTGGAATGAAATCAAACGACAGTTCCTAACAAGCAATCAGAGTTGCAATTCTATCAACGATACTGTCGTACTACTTATACACACAGGACACTTGTTTCAACATGCCACATTATTACATTGAAATCTCTCGGAGGATAGATCAGTTCGGCAATTGCGTGCTGCTACTAAAGAATTTCAAAGTTGATTTGGACCAGCTCTCCTCACCAAGAAAGTTCGATTTTGACGTCATCCCCTACCGCAAGATATGATTTAGATTTGTACCTTGACCATCCATTAGCATCAATCATCATGCGACCATCCTTTGCACTTACGGTATATTGAGCAGGTTCATTCACACCAAGCCTGCGCATGGTAAGAAAAACTTGGCCACGGTCGCCCGGTGATGCGGCGCATCCCTCGCTCATCCCCATGGACGTGCCTACATCTCCCTCAATGCCACTAGGACCCATGACAAGAGCCCGAGCTAAGGCTATCGAAGATAAGGTGAATTCGCTCCTCTTCGAACTCCCTCTTCCTACTCACGAGACATGGCTACTACCTCATTCGGAGACTCTATGTGTAATCAGGTACATGGAGGTGAGCCAAGGATCAACTACTTGCGAGAGCCAAGACGGGGAGGACTCCAAGCATATTGAAGAAGAAGAAGAGATGTTCATTGAAGGCACGATCACGGACGTCCGACGCCTTCCGGACGTCCGACGAGTCCCAGATCGGACGACCGGACTCTCCGGACGTCCGGCACTTTGCCACCCAAACCAAAACTACAGACGACCGAAGCCTCCGGACGTCCGACCGACGCACGCCCGAACCGAATCTACGGACGACCGATGAGTTCCGGACGTCTGGACCGTCACGAAGCTCCGGACGGCCGACCCTCTCCGGACGTCCGACGCGCCCACGACAGAGCTGATTCTACGGACGCCCGAGCCCGTCCGGACGTCCGGACCGTCCCGAGCCTCCGAACGTCCGACGCCTGTGTGTTAACTTCGTTTGGGCCGCAGCCCTTGTACCCCTTCGCCCCCTAGACTATATATACTCATTCTTCCCCAACTTTCTAGGGTTAGCTTTGGTTTAGCTCATGTTTGTGTGAGAGCATTGCTCATCCACTTTGTTACTTCTCTTCGGACCTTTGTTGATTGTGGATCATATGTATCTCTTTGTGTTCGGTGATCTAGCACTTGTGTGATTGATTCCTTGTTGGTTGAGTGATCTCTCTCTCGTTTCCTCCGTGTTTCCCTTTGTTCTTCCGCGTGTTCTTCGTGATTCCCCGTAGGATCCACTCCAAACGTGAAAGATCGTCCACATAGGGTTCTGCCCTACATCATCTTGGTATCAGAGCCACGTTGATCATGTTTTTGGAGCCCCTACCCCTCTTTTTCTAGCTTGATTTTGTTGTTTTTGTCCTAATTCCGAAAATTCCCCACCAAAAATAGCCCCAATTTTTTTTTGTGATTTGTTTGTGAGTTGAGATTTTGTTGGATTTGGTCCATGGATTTCAGTTGCTATGTGTGGATCTAGCTTTTCCCTCCTTCTCCACCCTTTTCCATCCACCAAATCACTCGATTTCGACCTCACAATTTCCTTCTTCCCCGAAATCTCGCAGTTCTTCCCGAGCCCGAATTTTGCCCAGTCTCCGGACGACCGAAAACGGTCGGACATCCGACGAGGTCCGGACGACCGTAAATGCCCAAGGCGTCAGAAACCTCGATTTAACCTGAACTTTGTCAGTTCGCCACCACCTCAGCCCCACCTTCCACCACATCTTCCAAAACCACATACACCACCACCCTCCCCAATACATCCTATAACGATTTTACCACATTTTGGTCCTTGAGATTTTGAGTTGTGGCTTCCGTATCCTCTTGTTTTTCGGCTATCTAGGTGCGGTTCGATTTCATTATCACCACGGCTCAACTTCGCAAGGGTCTCATCATCGCCAAGGACGGTAACTTCGATTTACATCTTTGTCAAGCATTGCATTTGCATTGATACCCACATTGTCCCTACTTTTATGTAGCTTACCCATCGAGACTAGCCGCTGAGTATTGCAGTGCAACGTGACTTGTGCACATTAGTGATCATACTCCATAGCATACATACCATACCACCGTGGTGCATATTTTGGGATCCATTTGTGTGTCACAAAGTTGTCATAGCATACACAATTGCTATCTTGGTTCGTGAAGTTTTGCATGAGAAAAGAGCTCAAAAGTGAAAGAGCCACCCAAGCTTTTAAGCAAAGAGGAAAGATAAGCAAAGAGCTTATGAGCAAGAACCATAGCATCATACTACATTAAGATCGTCATATTGGATCATCTTGGATCATAGCACCGAAATACCATACATATAGCATACGTGGAATAGAGATAGTTGCATTTTTGCATAGTAGGTTGTGTAAAAGTTCCGTATCCGCCTATTGTGCAATCGTGCTAGCGTCTCTCTAGTATTGTGCGACAAGAGCATTTTCGTGGATTCCACATTTTGGCTCACTTTTGGTTTGCACAATCCCACTTATCTTTTTGCGTGTGTGTTTCCGTGTACCACTAGTTGCTTGGTCTACTTGTTGCATTTGCAAATTTGTGTACCTTTTCCAACATTATTGACGCCACTTACAATTGCATCAAATTTTGTGCCACCATCCTCACCAAGCTCCACCATAAGCTTTTATTTGTGTAGGTGTGAGAACCGACAAGGATTGGTACCAATAGTGCTATTTCATTGTCCGCATTTGAGTGAACTTGAATTGTCATCAACATCGGTCAAAGGTACATTGGTATAAGTTCTTCTCCTTCTACCACTCACATTTTTGCTTGGAATGATGGATAGGCCAAGTACTTCTACCAACCCACTCTTCATCGAACAAGATGACGACATGTTATCATACGTCACCAAGAACCACCTCTTTGGTGCACAACGAGCGTTGCACCAAGAACAACAAGCAATGAGAGACCGCATCGACAACCTCGCCACCGACTTGCGACTCTCCGAGCAACGTACAAGAGACTACTTCGACAACAAATTCTACGCTCACAAGCAAGAGAATGATGCAAGAATGGACGAGATCCGCGCCTTGATGAGAAACCGGCACCATTCCACATCTTCATCCTCAAAACGGAGCCGCTCGAGCCGACACTCCGACGACACCTTCTACGACTCAAGTACACCTACTTCGAACACTCTTCGTCGTACCACACGTCAAGACCGTCATGCATCTCGCAACCCGCTAAATGACAAGCATTCACAAGAGCAAGTCCCTCGTCCTCAATCAAACCAAGACGCTTTTGCTCAAGCTCAAGAACGACAACGACTACGGCGCCAAGAGGAAGAACGAGCGCGTCTACACCAAGACGAACAAGACGCCAAGGCTCAACGTCTTCAACAACAACAACGTGAAGCGCAAGCTCTCGAGGCGCAACGTGCCCTTCAAGAATCAAGTCGAGCCTTCGGCAACCGCAATCGCGAAAGGCAGAACCAAGAGGAAGCCCTTCGAGAAGAAATCCAAGAGAGGAACTACCAACCTCATGGACAACGTCAAGTTCCTCAAGCTCCTCCACAAGCTCGTCAAGCTCCACTTCAACCTCAAGTTCAACAAGAGCAGGTTGATCATGGTCTTCCTCCACACCAAGAGCAACATGAAGACGATTGCAATCCACGTCAAGGGCGTCATCATCAACATCGCCAACAACACAATGAAGAGCAACGCTCCGGAAAGCTAAAATTCACCATGCCCAAGTTCAATGGAAGCAATGACCCCGAAGACTACCTCTCATGGGCATTGAAGGTTGACAAAATCTTCCAGTTGCACTACTACGATGAAGCGAAGAAAATCGCTATGGCATCACTTGAGTTCCAAGACTATGTGCTCATATGGTGGGAACAAATCATTGAGCGACGACAAGCAAGAGGTGAACCTCCAATCACCACTTGGGATCAAATAAGGATGTCATGCGAGCACGTTTTGTGCCAACCTACTACAACCGCGACCTCTTCAAGAAACTCCAACTTCTCAAGCAAGGAACAAAGAGTGTTGAAGAATACTACAAGGAAATGGCGATAGCCATGATTCGAGCCAATGTCAAGGAAGATGATGAGCAAACTATGGCACGTTTCTTGAATGGACTCAATCATCCCATCAAGAAGATCGCCGACTTCCAACCATACTCCACCCTCATTGAGCTCGTACATCAAGCTACAAAGGCGGAACGTCAAGTGCAAGATGACTTCAAGCACGCCAAGTACTCATCCAAGACCTACGGCTTCTCCAACAACCAAGCTTCAACACCTCCTCCAACATCTACATCAACCAAACCTTCTACAAACAACGACGACAAGTCGAGTTACAAGAGAAATTCGACAAGTTCAAGTCATCCTCCTCCTACTACAAGCAACCTCAAGCAGTGCTTCATCATCTACTCCGACCGATGAGACCATCAAAACAAGATCCTTCAAGTGTTTCACTTGCGGCGGCCGAGGACACAAGTCCTACGAATGCACCAACAAGCGAACCATTATCCTCAACAACGACGACACATAAACTCAATGAGTGATGAGGAGATGGAAGCCCTTGAGCAAGTGGCCATGCACCGGCGAATGAACGAAGATGAAGATGATCAAGTCTTTTGCGATGAGGATTCGAGCCCCGCTCTCGTTGTCTCCAAGGTCTTGACTCTTCAACATCAACAAGAAGATGACCAAAGATGCCACATCTTCCACACAAAATCAACGGAAGGTCCGTCAAGGTCATCATTGATGGAGGAAGTTGCCACAACTTGGCAAGTGAAGAACTATGTTCCAAACTTCATTTGGTCAAGAGGAAGCACCCGCACCCCTACAAGGTTCAATGGCTAAGTGACTCCAGCACTATACGAGTCGAGCATACGGTCCAAGTCTCCTTCAAAATTGGTGCTTATGAAGACACTTTGGAATGTGATGTGGTCCCAATGACGGTTTGCCACCTCCTTCTTGGTCGACCATGGCAATTCGACCGTGGTGTCATCCACAATGGGCGCACCAATCACTATAGCTTCAACATGAAAGGGAAGGAATATGTGCTACGACCTATGTCTCCTAGTCAAGTGATAGCCAACAAGCAAGCCACCCATCATAGAGACAGAAGTGAGAAAGTGATCCACCAAAAAGTAAGTGAGAGCCACAAGCCAAACTTGAGCGCCTCTTCGCCTAGAGAGAAAAACCTCATCCTATTTGCCACCAAAAGTGAGATGAGAGAAGTATGTGAGAACCCATCTAGTGTGATGCACTTTGTCCTTGTGTGCAAGGATGGAGACCCAACAACTAACACCTCTCATGAGCTACCTTTAGTGTTTAAATCTCTTTTGTAGGAATTCCAAGATATTTTCCCCGATGAGCTACCTCCGGGTCTACCTCCTCTTCGAGGCATTGAGCATCGAATCGACCTCATCCCCGGAGCGCCTCTACGAAACAAAGCTCCATACCGAGTCTATCCCGAAGAAACCAAGGAGATTCAACGGCAAGTACAACAACTCATCGACAATGGTCATGTACGTGAAAGCCTAAGCCCTTGTGCCGCTCCCGTTATACTTGTGCCTAAGCCCGATGGAAGTTTTCGCGTGGGTTCTGATTGTAGACCTATAAATGCTATTACCGTTCGCTATAGGCATCCCATTCCTCGCTTAGATGATATGCTTGATGAACTTAGTGGAGCCAACTTTTTCTCAAAAATTGACCTTAAAAGTGGCTATTATCAAATCCACATACAAGAGGGTGATGAATGGAAAACTGCTTTCAAACCCAAATTTGGTTTATATGAGTGGTTAGTGATGTCTATGGGTCTATCGGAGGCTCCCTGCATTTCTTTCGCAGACGCCTTATGCATCATGTGCTTCGTCCTTACATTGGAGTCTTTGTTGTGGTTTACTTCGACGATATTCTTGTGTTTAGCAAAACCATGAAAGAACATCTTAATCATGTTAGGGCTGTTTTGCAAACCCTTCGCAAGGAAAGTCTTTCTGCAAACATGAAAAATTGCACATTTGGTGTTGACAAAGTGGTTTTCTTGGGTTTTGTAGTATCCTCAAAGGGTGTCCATGTTGATGAATCTAAAATTGAAGCAATCAAAACTTGGCCCCAACCCACCAATTTGCAACAAGTGCGCAGCTTTCTTGGTCTTATGGGTTTTTATCGTCGCTTTGTGAAAGATTTTAGCACAATTGCCGCTCCTTTGCATGCCTTGAGTAAGAAGAATACTCCCTTTGTTTGGGGAACTTTGCAATCAACCGCTTTTGATGAGCTCAAGTCTTTGCTTACTCATGCTCCGATTCTTGCTTTGCCCAATTTTGACGAAACTTTTGAGGTTCATTGTGATCCAAGTAGTACCTCAAAGGTCAAACTAAGTTGAACAAGCGTCATGCAAAATGGAGTGAATTTATTGAATCTTTTCCTTATGTGATCAAGTACATTAAGGGTAAAGACTTGTGCATGCTTGTCACTCTCCTTATGTAGTTGCCGACGCGCTTTCACGCATATGCATGCTTGTCACTCAACTTGAGTTGAATGTTATTGGTTTTGAGCATATAAAAGACTTGTATGAGCATGATCCATCTTTTGCTATTCCTTATGCTAAGTGTTTGACGCATACTTCTTGGGAACAATATTACATCAAGGATGCTTATCTTATGAGAGCTAACAAACTATGCATTCCCGAGTCTTCTCTTCGTTCGCTCCTTTTGCGAGACGCTCATGGAGGCGGACTCATGGGACACTTTGGACGCGACAAGACATTCTCCACGCTCTCCAACAACTACTTTTGGCCCAAGATGTTCCGCGACGTCTCACGCTTCACCAACCGTTGCTCTACATGCCGCAAAGCTAAGTCTAAAGCTAAAGCCCATGGTCTTTACATGCCCCTTCCTATTCCTTATCAACCTTGGGAAGACATTAGCATGGACTTTGTACTTGGTTTGCCTAGAACTCAAAATGGAAAGGATTCCGTGTTTGTTGTTGTGGATAGATTTTCTAAGATGGCACATTTCATTCCTTGCAACAAGATAGACGATGCTTCACATATTGCAAATCTCTTTTGTAGGGAAATCTTGCGACTCCATGGAGTACCAAAGACAATCATCTCCGATTGTGACGTCAAGTTCTTGAGTTAGTTTTGGAAGACCCTATGCGCCAAGCTCGGAATCAAGCTCTTGTTCTCATCCGCATACCATCCTCAAACCGACGGCCAAACGGAGGTGACGAACCGCACACTATCCACTCTACTTCGTGTCTTGATCAAGAAGAACATCAAGGAGTGGGAAGCATGTCTACCCATCGCCGAAGCACGCCTACAACCGCAAGACATTCGACATCGGCAAGTCCCCTTTCGAGGTCGCTCACGGCTTCAACCCGTTGTCCCCATTGGACATTCTACCTCTTCCTCTACAAGAGCGCACCAACATAGATGCGAGTGCACGGGCAAGCTACATCAAGAAGATGCATGAGGATACAAGACAAACAATCGAGCGCCAAGTACAACGACTAGCGACCAAGCTCAACGTCAACAAGCAACCCATGGTCTTCAACATTGGTGATCTAGTGTGGCTACACCTTCGCAAGGACCGCTTCCCCAAAGAACGCAAGTCCAAGCTTCTTCCTAGAGCCGATCGACCTTACAAGGTGCTAGAACGCTATAACAACAACGTCTACAAGATCGGCCTACCTCGAGACAAGTACAATGTGAGCGACATCTTCAACGTCAAGGACCTCGCACCTTACCATGGAGATGAAGCTTTTGATCCGAGGTCGGATCTCTCCCAAGGGGGGGAGATGATGCGGAGCATCCCTCGCTCATCCCCATGGACGTGCCTACATCTCCCTCAACGCCACTAGGACCCATGACAAGAGCCCGAGCTAAGGCTATCGAAGATAAGGTGAATTCGCTCCTCTCCGAACTCCCTCTTCCTACTCACGAGACATGGCTACTACCTCATTCGGAGACTCTATGTGTAATCAGGTACATGGAGGTGAGCCAAGGATCAACTACTTGCAAGAGCCAAGACGGCGAGGACTCCAAGCATATTGAAGAAGAAGAAGAGATGCTGCTGAAGGCACAGTCACCGGACGTCCGACGCCTTCCGGACTCTCCGGACGTCCGGCACTTTGCCACCCGAACCAAAACTACGGGCGACCGAAGCCTCCGGACGTCCGACCGTCGCACGCCCGAACCGAATCTACGGACGACCGACGACTTCCGGACGTCCAGACCGTCACGAAGCTCCGGACGGCCGACCCTCTCCGGACGTCCGCGCGCCCATGACAGAGCTGATTCTACGGACGCCCGAGCCCGTCCGGACGTCCGGACCATCCCGAGCCTCCGGACGTCCGACGCCTTCCGGACGTCCGACGCCTGTGTGTTAACTTCGTTTGGGCCGCAGCCCTTGTACCCCTTCGCCCCCTAGACTATATATACTCATTCTTCCCCAACTTTCTAGGGTTAGCTTTGGTTTAGCTCATGTTTGTGTGAGAGCCTTGCTCATCCACTTGGTTACTTCTCCTCAGAGCTCAGGACCTCTACGGAGAAGATCCCCCAAGCGGATTCAAGACCCCCTTCTAGGGTGGACCCCATCAAGACCTCCTCACGGAGAAGAACGGCTACTCGTGTATCCTTACCTTTTTTGATTGTGGATCATATGTATCTCTTTGTGTTCGGTGATCTAGCACTTGTGTGATTGATTCCTTGTTGGTTGAGTGATCTCTCTCTCGTTTCCTCCGTGTTTCCCTTTGTTCTTCCGCGTGTTCTTCGTGATTCCCCGTAGGATCCACTCCAAATGTGAAAGATCGTCCACATAGGGTTCCGCCCTACATCACCCGGATTGTTGAACGACTCGCTCGTTGCTCTAGGAATTCTCTGTTCGCAAACAAGAAGACATACACAAACACTTAGATCAACACAGTGAATCATGTGAAACAACATGGAAAGAAAAAAGAACGAAGAACTTGGACGGACAATGCTTACCAAGAAGGTGGACATGTCGGTTTTTGTAAGGACTTTGGTATATGAAGTGCGAACTGCAGCCCGGTCTCATTGCCGGTGCTGCTGGTTATTCATTGCCGCATACGGGCTGGAAGCGAGATGCAAGTGCAAGTGTTGGTGCAGGTGCCGAAGCCATTGCTGGTGCTCCTTGTAGAGTTGGTGCCGGTGTCGATGCCCGATCCTCCGGTAGATCAGCCTGATCCGCTGACGCGGTCGGTGCCCAATCCTTGGCTGGATCAGACTGAGTTGCTTCCGATGTCAGTGCAACAGCAACTGCCGGTGCTCGATCTGTTGCTGAAGGTGGTACCGATGTGTGAGACAGCGGCGATCGTGTCTGATCTTCTATGATCAGCTTTCTAACTCCACTAGGCTCCGTGACGGTGATGCAGTCTTTTTCTTCATTTCTTTTAAACACGAGAAGGACTAATTATGGCGTGTCTGTTAACCCAAACTACAGTTCATCATAGGGATTCAACTTGTACTCAGACAACAGACTGATCCAATTTTTTCCAGTAATATAAGTGATGGACAGTGCCTTCAAGCATCGACACGACATAATAAGTGAAACCTACAAAAATATCAATCGTAGAGCAAACCAAACGGTTTATTCTATGATGAATGTCACATGGCAAAACCTACATCGTAAAATTGCAGCAAAAGAAAGAAAAAATGACATTAAATCAATAAGATTTACTTGATGTGACACGAGTGAATCCTTACCAGGAAATCACTATGTTGAAGTACTAAACAGAAGATTTGTCGTCCAACTACGCGTGGCATGCAGGCCCCCTGCCTACTCCCATAAGTAGGACCGTCCAAAGGTCGGGACAAATCGTATGGATCGAACATCCATGGGACTACAATCCTGGTGGGTGCGATAAACCCTGCAATGCATATAGATATTGGAGTGTAACCATAATTGATAAACCGTCCTCATAGAAAAGATGATCTGGATACTTCAAAATATACAGACTAAATTGAGTGGACAGACATTAGCATAGGGTGTTCTCAGGACTCACCACACACCAAAAGCGGCAATACTAAACAATACAGGGTTCACAAACACAAATCAAGTGCTAAACAATAGTACTTACTACAGACAAGCAAAGTTGCACTAATTAAAGTCTGCACACTATTTCTTGCCACCGACCTACGGGATGAACCCCGCATAACTGACTAGGCCATGGACTTCGTGAGAGATGTCTACCGGCACCATCACCATCTCCTCAACCTTGGGGAACCTAACAGAGTGGTCTTTCCACTCATAAACATGACGTTGAAGACATGCCGCATCAGATTTGTCAGGAAGCTTTACAAGAACCACACCCTTCGTAATCGAAGGCACAACCAGGAAATTGTTGTGGTCATGTACAACCTCGAGAACACGCCTGACAACAATGCTAGAGGAAAACACTAGTTCAGGACACGTGGCAACAAGGACACGGCTGCTAGACAGTTTAGCAGTAGAACTCATCCTCAGGTCTTCCAGTTCACACGGCATGACTTTGAGAACTTCATCTCCACCGCAGACCTGGTTCTAATTCAAATAGAAACAAAATATTTTATTACTACCTCCGTTCAGAAATATTAGATGATTTTCGATATTTTACTCCATATATGACTACATATACGCACATAAATGAGTGAACAAAGACACTAGAACATGTCTTCAAAGGCATGAGAGCAGAGGGATTACTTGCAATATCCATAACACAAGTTACTGATGCAAATATACCCTCTACAAAGATAGCATTGATGTTCATAAAGTAGTTGAAAGTAATCTATAAGAAATCAGTGTCAACCTCTCGCATGTTTTGGTCAAAATAGGAATTTAGAACCGCCATTTGGCACACAAAAATCACATGCAAGATCAACGTCGGTGTCAAAACCAGCGGATCTCGGGTAGGGGGTCCCGAACTGTGCGTCTAGGCGGATGGTAACAGGAGACAAGGGACACGATGTTTTTACCCAGGTTCGGGCCCTCTCGATGGAGGTAAAACCCTACTCCCGCTTGATTAATATTGATGATATGGGTAGTACAAGAGTAGATCTACCACGAGATCGAGAGGCTAAACCCTAAAAAGCTAGCCTATGGTATGATTGTTGTTCGTCCTATGGACTAAAACCCTCCGGTTTATATAGACACCGGAGAGGGCTAGGGTTACACAGAGTCGGTTACAATGGGAGGAGATCTACATATCCATATCGCCAAGCTTGACTTCCACGCCAAGGAAAGTCCCATCCGGACACGGGACGAAGTCTTCAATCTTGTATCTTCATAGTCCAGGAGTCCGGCCAAAGGCTATAGTCTGGCCATCCGGACACCCCCTAATCCAGGACTCCCTCAATCACCCAGAAAGTTGTACTACTAGTACTGCGTTTAGATGAAAAAACACGATCAAGGACGTGCCCTTGTTGCAAGCGTCATGTGTCAATAAAGGGTTTAACTGGGGGCTGTCCAAGGACGTGCCCTTGTTGTAGGGCCGCATTCGAGATCTCGTAGAGAGAGACATCAATCTGGTCGCGGTGATGCAGGTCATGTTGATTCACCGCACCTTGCCCTGCAAACGTCGCCCCCTCCGCCTGTGGGAGTTTAATCCGGAGGGACCACGAGCTCTCCAACATTTTACGGGCGCGACGCCCATGGAGATGTACAAATTGTTTTTCGGATCACAAGCAATGTGCCCGGACTCAACCGAGGACGCAGGTCTGAGTTGCAATCGCCCGGATACTCAAGTAAGTAGTCCTGTACTCGGACACGCCATCCGTATATTTATCATAAAACTGCCCTTAAAAGAGATGTCCCTTAAACATGAGTTTATAGCGAAAGCAAAGCTAATCAGGTGTCCGGCCCCCCTCCCTGAGACCACGCCGGATCCCGTGTTAACCAGGATGCTGGAGGTTGCGCCTTTGGAAGAAGGCGAAGGGGGAACAAGGAAGCTACCGCCTCCCCGAGGGAGGCTGTCAGGAAAGGAGGAATCGAGAATCCCTCCATCCAGGGGAAGAAGAGGACCGCCTCTGAAGACCCGGAGACCATGGTCTCAAAGCAGGGGAAGAAATCTTCGTTAGAGGGTCCTGCGCCGGGAGATGCCTCGGCCAAGACTGTGCCCCTAAGGGGATCAGCCTCCAATGAGCCGTAAGTAGAGAGGGGAGTTTTAAAATAAGAGACGTCCCTGTTCTATTTCTGAGGAAGATAACCAAATTTTTACCTTGTAGTTCGGATCTCAGCCCTTCTCAGCAGAGCTCATCTTCAGGGGATCTTCGTCCGGAGATTATAGAGAGCGGAACGCCCCCCCCCCCCTGCCATACCGCCTTGCGAGGCGGGCGACCCTGAGGTATCGTCACGTAGGGTTTCTCCGAATCTGGCAGGGCCGGAAAGCAGCCGTATGGCTCCCCAAAGCCCTCCGTGTCCGGCCTTCGAAAAAGGCCATCGGACGAGTCCGGCACCGTCCGGTGCACGGTCGGAGGAGCTGAAGGATCTTCTCGGGCGAGATTCTATCTCAGAAGAACACCGTGCAATTATGGGCTCGGTGATTGAAAGGATTTCATCCGCGGAGAGCGGGTTGCACGAGGTCATCAGGAGTTTACTGACAGGTTTTGAGGTACGCGAGATGATGTACCTTTTGACGGTTCTGCATATATAAGATGCGCCCTGTGTAGATAGTAGCCCCTGAGACTCGGTGCGTTGTCAAAAATGACGGCGCGCCGAGGATCATAATCCCAAGTATAATATGTCGCCTTCCCGTAGGTGGCGGCGTCTGGTGCCTAGCCGGACTGATGAATTTGCCGAGCTAAAGCGGCAACTTGACGTGGCAGATGCCGACATCGCGCTTGTCAACAAGCGGCTTGACGAGTCCCAAGGTATGCAATTTCTCCGCGGACACCTGGTAAGGGGGCTTGATGCCCATGCCTTACAACATGTATGCTTGATGCAGATGGTGCTGCTGCCATGGAGAACCTTCGGGCGGAACTCGCCCGAGCCAAGGAGCAGGCCAGGAAAAGTGATGGGGCTACCTTAAAGGCGGCCGAAGAGCTAAAAGCCGAACAGGCTGCTCACTGCCGAAGCAAGAATGAAATGGTCGAGATGGCTGTGAAGTTGAAGAATGCTGCCGACCGCTGCAAGCTTCTTGAAAAAGAAGATCGGGCGGAACATAAGGACCTGGAGAAGGCCACTACCGAGGCCAAGGATGCTCGCTCTACAATGAGAGATATGAAGGAGGAGCTACGTCAGGCCGGAGATATCGCGGCTGGAAAGCCCTTTATGTCATGGATGAAGTTCGGGGATCCTAAATATGCTCAATTGGACCGGCTGTGGAGTGCGGCGGATACTTATCTGGACTTGGCGGCAAGTGCCGCGGACGCGGCCGAACACTTCCGAGATCAAAAGGATCACGAAGTGGAAAAGCTTTTTTGGCCGCAGTTCCACAATCTAGAGCGCCCACTTCCATTAACCGATCATTTGGCCGCGTGGGCGGAGCTGAATAGGTTATCCGGACTAGCCATGAAGTATGTCGTGAGTCATCTGTGGCCGGAAAGGCCCGAGCCGAAGAGTTATTTTAGCTTGGTGCAGCAGTTCCTTGGTGCGTGCATAGAGGGTGCACGGATGGCTCTTGGCCGTGTCAAGACATACTGGGCGGAGATGAAGGCCACCGATGTTGCATCCCAAGATTCGGACGGGAGCCGAGTACCTGTCGAGCACTATTTTCAGGAAGTTCTGCAGGGCGCTCGTTTAATAGAAACGCAGTGCTCGAAGGATATTATGTTCGAATAACATGTATTATTGTAAAACAATGTTTCGAGGGAATATAAAAGCTCTTTATACTTGTGCCTTCAAGAATTAAAATACCTCTTGTGCGGCTGTTAATGTATATGTATATATAACCTGAAAGATGGCAGTCATCGGCTTCAGCCCCCACGCATATAATGCGGGGGTGTTCGCAGAAGGCGCATTTTCACACTTGATCCAACGTCTTGGTCCTATAAAGGAGGTGATAGCGCAGCGAACTAGGCAACCGGACTATAATGCTTTATCAGTTTCACTTAGCCATAGGAGTTTGACAGTGGGGCTACTATATAGCCTCTGGGGGCACCGCGCTCACCCGAATTCGGGGCGCGTGTGTGCCTGGCCAGGAAACGGCCCTTCGTTAATGCGGAGGAATCCTAAAGATTCCGGAGGGTCATCGAGTGGTTGACCAGTCTCACACTATATCATGACGATCGTTTTCAGCTTTCTCTCGAGGTGCTCGCCGTCAACCGGGCACACCGCAGAGTTCTCCTGGTGCCGCCTTAGCCGATAGAGCGGAACGTAAGGCAGCAAAACACAGGAGCCGGGCAAACCCAACATTTGACCAAAGACATGATTCGGAGCTGATGCATATAAGGCCAAACTCGCGACGCTGAACACTCCCTAAGGTATTCGGTCTTTATGAAAACGGGCTGAAGAACGCCCTTAGTAATAAGCCCCTGGTGTCCAGGTACGCGCAAAATTCTGACGTGGCCACATGCCAAGACGCCAGCCTCCACCTCGGTTATAGCAAGAAACCGGGGGATGTGTATCAACAAGAGACAGTAAAAAAGGTTTACGCAGGGTCTTAATCTGAAAAGAATCCTTGGAACGGTTCCCTACTGCACGCCTGCGCCTGTGTCTCCGTTGTGTCGTATCCTGGACTGGTGTAGCACGGTGTTCATCTATAAAAGAGAGGAACTTAGTTGAAAAAGATCGTCCAAAAATGTACGTTAGATTAAATAAACAAAGTACAATTCAAAAATGAATAAAATTGAGCTTTATTGTCTCTTGTTGTACATGCGCGGAGCCCCTTGTACGGGGGTATGCGGCTAGTAAGCCCTTGTATGTTTACGCCGGACTCGTCTAGCCATGTCCGGGGTCTGAACGACCTGTTTAGGTGCTTTGATTAGTGAATCCGGTTTAGTGTTTGGCTGTCAAGGCAGTCGCACAATCTTCCGCGCTCGAGGAACACTCGATATTTCCCTTTAATGAGATGATGCCACGCGGACCGGGCATTTTAAGTATAAGAGATGCATAATGCGGTATTGCGTTAAAGCGGGCGGAAGCTTCGTGTCCCAGTAGCCTTGATAGCTACTTGTAAATGGGGCGATGTGGAAGGTTAGCTTTTCGCGACGAAAGTTGTCGGGTGAGCCGAACATAACTTCTAGCAGGAGAGAGCCCGTACAATGGGCATCTGGGCCTGGCGTTACCCCTTGAAAGGAAGTGTTGCTATGGCAAATTGTTGTTGGGTCTATCTCATTTTATGGATCGTGTCCTGATATAGCAGGTTTAGATCACTGCCGCCGTCCATTAGGACTTGTGTAAAGTGGAGTCCGTCAATTATTGGATCTAATACCAAGGCAGTCCAGCCTGCGTTCCGGATACTTCTAGAGTAATCCTGTTGGTCGACGGTGATTTGTTTTAACAACCAGTGGCGGGACTCCTCTGGGATAGGCCGTATGGCGCCAGATCTCTATAGGCGCCACTATGTTTTTACCTTTTGTCACGTGAAGTGAGTTTACTGTTTTGACTTCTTGTGGGAAATTCTTTTGTTTTCGGTGCTCTGCTTGTGAGGTTCGGCCATCGTCATCGCTGGTGTGTCGAGCCCTTGTGATCGGCGTTGAGTTTGCCGGATTGCTCAAGACCCAACAATCTACGTGGGTATGGTTTGCGTGCTTCCCGGAGTCTTGTGGATTTGGCATATCTTGTCCAAGATTTTGTTTAGGTTAGATAGCTCGTCCTCGTTATCCTTGAGGGGCAGCTTTTTCCGATTCTCGCCGAGAGCTTTTGAATCCGGCGTTATTTGCCGTGCTCTTCGGGCTGTTTCCCTTGGTCCGGCGCTTGTCCTTGCTGCATCGCGGTTTCCCGTTTCTATCCCTAATTTCGGATGTACTTGGGTCGCTGGTATTGCATCTTGCTAACCAGCTATCCTCTCCTGCGCAAAAGCGGGTCATGAGGCTTGTTAGTGCAGCCATTGTTCTTGGCTTTTCTTGGCCGAGGTGTCTGGGAGCCATTCGTCTCGAACGCTGTGTTTGAAAGCTGCTAAGGCTTCGGTGTCCGGACAGTCGACTATCTGGTTCTTTTTAGTAAGAAATCTGTTCCGAGTTTCGGGCTGACTCTCCGGTTGTTGAGTTATATGACTTAAATCGTCTCAGATCCGGAGGTCGGACATAGGTCCCTTGAAAGTTTGCCCGAAAAGCATCCTCGAGCTCTTCCCAACTTCCAATGGTGTTTTTGGGAAGGCTTTAAGCCAATGCCGGGCTGGCCCTTTGAGCTTGAGGGTAAGTATTTTATGGCGTGGAGATCATCTCCTCTAGCCATGTGTATGTGGAGGATGTAATCCTCAATCCAGACTCTGTGGTCTGTTGTTCCGTCAGATGCCTCTATGTTTACGGGCTTGAATCCTTTGAAATTCATGATCCAGCACCTCATCGGTGAAACATAGGGGGTGTGCGGCACCCCTATATTTGGGTGTACTGTGATGTTCGGATACTTGATGCGTTGCATTGCTTACTAGAGCTTGCTTTCTTGGCCCGTAGATAGATCTAGCTGGGCCATCTTTTGATGCGAATCCTTATGCGGATCGCGTGCGGCTTGTGTGCGGCGCCTTTGCCGCTCTATGTTGGCCATGGGGTTGTTCACCCGACCGGTGGCTTCCTTTATTTTTGATTGATGGGTTTTAAGGCCTCCTCATCAAATTCGCAGTAATTTTCGCCGGATAGCTCTTTGTGCGCGATCGTCGCCAGATTTGTCTCATGTGTTGAGTACTTTGCTCCCTCTAGTTCTGAGTGCATCTTCCGCTGTTTTGAGCTTCCGCTTCTGCTTTTTCAGGCTACGCGCAGTGGCGACGAGCCTTTTGTGGAGGTTCTTCTGCTTCGGTAGCTTGTCCGGCGTGAGGTCGTCCGGAGTGTTATCTTCGCCGGGGACGGGTTGCTTATCCAAGTTGCCCTATTCGGACGGTTGCTCGATGGCATGTTCGTCGTCCGCCGGTTCGCCCTGCTCTATGGCTGGGTCTGTATGACTGCTGTCTTTGTCGAGGTGGGGTTTGGAGCGGCGCTTACGCCGCCGCTTTGACTGCTTTTCGAGGGAACGATCCCTCATTGCGTCCCTTTGTTCCTCGTCGTCGTTTCTTTTATGTGTGTCCACCATGTATACATCGTGAGATGGGGTGGTTGTCCAGTGCCCTATAGGCGCTGGTTCCTGTTCATATCCTACATAGTCGTCCATACCGGCCGATGTCTTGGAGTCAAGTCGAGCATGTCGGTTAAATCATCGGCGGTGGCTATGAAGTGGGTGGTGGGTGGGCTTTGAATTTCTTCATCGTCCGCATCCCAACCTTGCCGACCATAGTCCGCCAGGGCTCTCCGATAAAGAGAGAGACTTTAGTGAATTCAGGATGTTGCTTTGAAGGGCGAGTCTTGAAGATGTCCGCGGCGGCGAACTACATGACCGGCGCCCAATCGGATTCGATTGGCAGGGGCGCGGAAGGTTCGGAGTCCGGCACCTTGGAGTCATGAGCTTCGCAAAGGACAAGGCTGGTGTTCGGCTCGATCGCCGTAGAGATTGCAGCCCCCGAGGCGGTGTCCAGCCACCCGTCCTCGGTTGGCGCAGTCGGCTCCGAGCTAAGGGTCGGAGCGGACACTGGTGCGGCCTGCAGGGCACTGTTCGGCGGCAGAGCTAGATCATGCCCATCGTGACGGTGCAGCGCGCTTGGCTGTGGCTCAAACCCGTCGAAGATCAAGTCTCCGCGAACGTCAGCCGTGTAGTTCAAACTTGCAAATCTGACCTGATGGCCAGGGGCGTAGCTTTCGATCTACTCCAGGATGGCTGCTTAATTGGCCCGCAGTGCAAAGCCGCCGAATACAAAGATCTGTCCGGGGAGAAAAGCCTCACCCTTGACTGCGTCGTTGTTGATGATCGGAGGAGCCATCAGGCCTAAAGATGACGACACAGAGGAACTCTCAATGAAAGCACCAATGTCGGTGTCAAAACCGGCGGATCTCGGGTAGGGGGTCCCGAATCGTATGCGTCTTGGCGGATGGTAACAGGAGACAAGGGACACGATGTTTTTACCCAGGTTTGGGCCCTCTCGATGGAGGTAAAACCCTACTCCTGCTTGATAAATATTGATGATATGGGTAGTACAAGAGTAGATCTACCACGAGATCAGAGAGGCTAAACTCTAAAAGCTAGCCTATGGTATGATTGTTGTTCGTCCTACGGACTAAAACCCTCCGGTTTATATAGACACCGAGAGGGCTAGGGTTACACAGAGTCGGTTACAATGAGAGGAGATCTACATATCCATATCGCCAAGCTTACCTTCCACGCCAAGGAAAGTCCCATCCGGACATGGGACGAAGTCTTCAATCTTGTATCTTCATAGTCCAGGAGTCCGGCCAAAGGCTATAGTCTGGCCATCCGGACACCCCCTAATCCAGGACTCCCTCAATGACCCAGAAAGTTGTACTACTAGTACTGCGTTTAGATGAAAAAACACGATCAAGATCGAGAAAAAGATCATTAAGAAGAGATATTACCTGGACTTGCTTAATGAGGGATCCCGGAGAGGGGGGCTTGGACAGGGCGATGGCTTTGAGCTTGTCTGCGGTAGTCTCAGCGGGGTGCTTGCGCTTCTTCGTACCATGAGCCTCGACGGTTTTTGCCAGAGCCATAGACATCACTTCGGCCGGTGCTCCAGCGTCCATCAAGAAATTGTCAAATAGAAATAAAAGAAAATAAACCATAATCACAAACCCAAAATAAGAACAGAGAGGGAGTTGGATCAGTCTCGGGGTTGCAAGACCGGGCCTTGGCCAGAATCAACACCATTGATGCGCTCACCTTTCCTTCTTTGGGAGAGAAGAACAATGGCAGAAGCAGGTCGGGATTTTCTTGAAGAAATGAGGAACAAGATGAGGGAGTAGCGAGGGTGGGGTACAGAGGAAGCTGAGAGAGAAGAGTGAAATGACGGTTTCTTCATCCGTCCAACTTACTGCTGGAAAGGAGGGGGTTTTGTGATTTGTCGGGTCATTGGGCATTACTGTGACGCTTTGATCGGGGTAGTCTATCGTGCAATTGGGTACTCTACTACGAAGTAATTTAGTGCATGGCTGGTGGACCCTGATGATGGCTGTCCCACACGTCGGCAAAAGTGAGTAGCAAAGTTCCCCGACGACCGTTGAGCAGACTCCGCACGGTAGAGCGAGTCCACTGTTTTTTTTTGAAGAACAAAAATGATTACAGCAAGCGTTTCCACTCTTACGATGGAGGAGTGCGAAACACGGTAGCCACTTGAACATACACAGTGCTCCTACTACTAGGCATGTGAAGTGGTTCATACATCAGTACTACATAATCTTGTTGCTAGTGCAGTAAGATATGACGATAACAAATGATGTTGTGTGCATGTCAACTATATGAACAGTAATGTAACATAGTACCACTTTTTTGACTGTCCCGTCGAGAATGAACGGTGAGATCAATGTTAATAGAACTAGGTCTATAGCGCATGGAGAGTACGATGCTACAGTACTCCACGAAACATGAACCATATGAAGCACGACGACTCAGTGTTAGGCAGGGTGTATAAAGGGTGCACGGGATGGGAGCAAAAGTTCCCTTCTCGGCCCACTTTCGGGTGTTTGGCAGAGTGCATGAAGGGTGCATGAGTCCACACTAGTAGGTTAACGCAAATACCCGAAGAGGGAACAACTATATTGAGATGCGAATGCAACCAAACACACCCACACGATTTGTGCTACAGTGACTGATCTACACCATCTGAGTTTGATTCAACGGTCATGTTGCGCCGAGACATGGACATGCCCATGCAGAGGACGCCTAAACACCACCGAAGTCCCTCTGCTTCTCGAGGCGCACAACGTTGGTGATTCAGGGTGCAACGACCCGCAGAGCCCGCTCCCGGTCGACGGGAGCCCACTCGTCAAACATGGCGTCCAATGCATGAATGGATTCCGGTAACGGAGCCCTGAGACGATTCACCCGGCAACGGCGACGGCAGCCTGCAACCCCTCCTTGTCTAGCTCCGCCCCCAGGATCGCGCAGAGACGGCTCAGCTCCTCGGAGATATAGGTGAAGAAGGAAACCAAGTCAGGAAGCCGCAACTCGTTGAAGTCGACGTGATGGTCGAATGGGTTTAACCCGACGGCCGGCATGGTCGCGCTGGCACGATGGTAGGCATTGCGCAGCCGCAACACGTGTGTGGCAACTTGGTCCACCAAGTGGCTGACGCGATCCTAGACCTCCTCACGATCGGCCCGCTCGCGCTCCAGCCGCCTCCCCTGACGGCCGATCGAATCTCCCACTTTCTGTAGCAACACCATCGACGCCTCGAGCATCTTTGTGGTGAACGCCTGCCGCTTTTAAAGCTCTGTAAACTCCCGCACATAACGGAGGAGCATGGCACTCCTTTCCTCCTTGAGCTCACGGAGCTCCACGTCCTTGGCCCTGAGCTCCGCATCCTTGGCCTCGAGCTCCTGTGTCAGGCGCCTCACCTCAGACTCCGTGCTCTGCTGCGCCGCCATGGCACCAAGTAGAAGCAATGGGGAGAGGAAGCAAAGGGGGAGAAACGGTTGAAAGGCAATGCAATCTACGGGAAGCCGGAGGGAGCCAGCAGAGGAGCGGGGAATCTTTAGATTTTCACCATGGGAAAACACATGTCGACGACTTCTCACATCAGGGAGCAGTGGGTTTTACAGGAGGAGTCATCGTGACGCTGCCGCACCTGATCCCGTCAATCAAAAAATTAAAAATCCTGCCGCGCCAGCTCCCGTCAATCAAAAAATTAAAAATCCTGCCGCGCCTGCCGCACCCAAATACTAGGGCAACGCCGCGGTGGATATTTAAATTTACCTGCCGGCAAGGAGATAAAAAAAGGGTGAACTAGCTAATCGGTCGCACTAGCCCAACTAGCTAGCCATCGTGCTTCACTGATCCACTCAGCGGGAAAGGTGGTCTTTCATGATTTGATGACTCATTTACTTGCTTCGGCGCTACGACCGAGGAGGACCCAGAAAACGCGCGGTAGGGCATCCCACATCTCGGCAAGGAAGAATATATGCGTCACCATCCGGGAGGACCCCGAAACCGCGTGGTAGGGTGTGCCACGTCTCGGCACAGAGGAAAAATGTGCGTGTAAAAATATACTGTATCAGACGTAGTAGTACCTATGGTTCGACCTCGGGACCCAGCCAGTTTGATACGGGGCTAACCCGGTGTAGGCCGATCTTTCACGTTTGGAGTGGGATCCCTCGAAGAACACGATGAACACGGGGAAGAACGGAGAGAAATCAAAAGGGGAAACACTCAAGAACAAGTCCAATCACACATCCACTAGACAATCAAACACACAAGATCACAAGGTACATGAACAACAAAGGGAAAGATACAAGGTAAGGTTCATCTCCAAGAGGAGATCTTGATGATATCCTAGATGGATCTTCCCACGAGGGGGTCTTGATGATATCCCGCAGGATATTCTCACATGGAGGTCTTGAACTCCATGGGAGTGGTAGTCTCTCTCTCAAGAGTAGAGGTAGGAGCAAAGCTCACCTAAGAATGAGCTATCATATTTGCTAACCCTAGAAAGGAGGTGGAGGTGGTCTATTTATAGTCTAAGCCACGAAGGGGTAAGTGGGAGAGGGATACAAGCCAAAGGCCAGCTGCTGCAAGACAAAGTGGCGGTAGTAGTACCGGACACAGGAGCGGTAGTACCGCTGGGAGCTTATGCGGGGCGGTAGTACCGGTCAAGTGGGGGCGGTAGTACCGCTGGGAGTCCAGACTCCGGTTCTGGAGGTGTACGCCGAAGGGGGAGCGGTTGTTCCGGTCGTCGGGGCGGTTGTGCCGGTCTAATGACAGAAACTGGTACATCCGGTGCAGTACCGGCCTTGCACCGTCGAATACGTAAGCTCGGCCGGTAGTTGGGCGGTAGTCGAGCGGTTGTACCGCCCGTGTGCCTTCAGCGGTAGTACCGCCTGGTGTGGGCGGTAGTACCGCTCGTCCCAGGCAGGGCGGCTCCTCTTCTTCCTTCTCTTCCATGCCTCACTCGCGGATGGTATAGTTGTACACTTGTACTCGCACTCCTCTTCTTCCATGATGTTCCAACAATACCTATGTATGCACACGAGTGGAGTGTCAAGTTGTATACCATCCTCGAAGGGGTCAAATGAACACGTGTAAAGGAGAAGATTCACCTTTATGTATGAGAAGTAGAGGTCGCACGTGTCACTTGCCAAACGAACTCTTGACATGGTGATGACCGTAGGATGCTCCGCATCATCCCCTCCCCCTTGGAAAAGATCCGACCTCGGATTGAAAACCAAATCACCATGGGAAAGAGATGGTGTCGCCGTGTAGGATTGGTCAATCACCAAGTCCTCGTCATCTTCAAGCTCGCAATGGGCACTCTCCAATGTCGCACCGTCTTGGGATTCCTTCAAAATGAGCAAGGACAACAAACACTTGGAAAAAAATGTGGTTAGCATTAGTGCAAAACCAAGCATTCAAGAGGCGATTCACCAAACAAGTGTTGTCATCAAGCATAGCCTATGGTTTGACAAAGGATTGTGACATGGCATGTAAGCACATAAATTGAGCACAAGCAAAGATATCATGGTGACAAGCATGTAAATGTGAGGTAGAGATGCAAATATGTGTTACAAGAGCATAAGCATCCACCTCAAGGTTATAGCAAGCATGCATAAAGCGCCGACAAATGGTCGATGGTAGGCATAGGAATCATTCACAACACCAAATAATATGAGATGTCTAAACACATGGGTCAAGTGCAAGACAATCCAAGCATAATGTGCATAGGGTGTAGTGAATATAGTGTGGCACTCAACACAATATAAAGAGTAATTGTTCATCATGTGTGAGGCAAAGTCAAACATGAGACAAGTAATGGAACATGGCGTATGTGAAGAAGTGACATTGTTGCAACCAAACATATGGTAGGAGAAAGTAATCCAAGAATTGGATGCAACACACAAGGTATATATGTCATGAAGCATGGAAATGTGGCAATCATGGGTGAAAGCAATATCTCGCACATGCGTGCAAATGGTGCAAGCAACACATGAAGTATGATACACAATATCCAAGCTCAAGAAGGATGTCACCTTGAAGGCGTGTCCTTGTGCATTCTTCACAATGTCAAGTGGAAGCAAATACGGTGTAGAAGCGAGTCGTGGTAGAATGTATGAGGCTCGCTCTCAAGAGCTCGAATGGTCAACTCACGTGAAGTGGAAGTCGACACAAAGTCCAAGTATCCTACACATGCACAAAACAAAACACGTAAAGTATGCGCATGGTAGACAAACACATCATCCATCATGATGGTTCTCATCTTTTGCACAAAACCATTAGAAGCACAAGTGCATGAATAATATGATGCAACAATGGCAATATTCATGGCACAAGGTATACGGTGCAAAGAGGTAAGACAATGCTTCACATGTAATATGTCAAAATCTCCAAACATATGTGAGAATGCTATGGGGGCAAACTCATGAGCAAGACGAATAGCATGGTTGCACTCAATACATGGCATATCTAGCATGAGAGAGGCAACATATGAAGATATGTGACAAGAAGCAATAACAATGATGTGCAAAGCATGTAGATGGTTGTCATCAACCGCATGAAATGAGTAAGTATGAATCATAGGTGATGCAACAAGACAAGCAAACATAGTAATCAAGTCGTGCAAACTAGTGGAGCGAAGATGCAACACACTAGAGTAAATCATGGCAATCATGTCATGTGAGCAAATAATAGGCAAAGAAAATGCACATGACATATCGCAAGCACGAGCACAAAGCAAGATGAAAGTATCATCATAGGAATGGTGCACAAAAGAAACATGGCAATAACAAGAAATATCTCCACCAAGCTTGCAAATACACATACAAGTACTAGAATCAATCATCATGTGTAATGCAAAGCATGGGTCACAAATGCATGGCAAAGGCATAGGAATGGGCATATCATGCAAAGTGAACATGGCAAGATGGGCAAAGGATATATAATGGAGAACAACCCATAGCCAAGTGAGGGCCATGTAGAAGAAATGCGCGAAGACTTCGCGTGAAGAGAGCGGTGGGAAAGTCAATCCATGGGATCCCAAATCATCGTTGCTCTCTAGAGCTCGTTTTGTCAACTTGTGGGATTACGAGTTTGACAAGTATTCATGGGTACCTACACAAAAGAGACACAAACCAAAGAAATTGTGCGCGTGGTAAATGTACACATCATCCATCATGATGTGTATGTGCACGTGTGAGTTAGCACAAGATAAGCATCGTTCAAACAAATTTGATGCATGGTATAAGAACATGTCATCCATCATGAAAGAATAGTTATTATGTATGACACGATGGGGACACAAATTGACAATGCAAGTGTATGGCACATCAATAGCATGTTTGTTCATGGGGAACATATGGGGCACACAAGTATTGGGATCATGCAATGAATGGGATGAATCAACCTAAAATGTATGAGGAAACTATGGGGGTCTCCTCATGAACAACATTGGAAACATCACATGGAGAAAATGGACAACATCCAAAACAATGCATATCCGAAGCTAGGTGGGCATGGCATGGCATATGAGATAAATGATGCAAAGGGAGCATATCAATATCATGACAAGAAAAACAAATGCCAATAACCATGGGCTTGTCATGTATGCCATATGTGCAAATTGGGTTTATTTTAATGGCATATGCATAGTCACTATGAAGAGATTGCAAATAAGACATATGGTTGATCTCATGCATAGCATATGACAAGTCAAGCGGATTAGCAAATATGATGTGACCTAAAAAATGTCACAAGAAATCCTATGTAACATGGAATCACAACTAATAAACTCCACATGAGAATCATCGTACTCATCATAAATGGGCAAATCATCACATGGGGAAATCATACTAGAATGAAGCATGTCAATAGGGTGATCAACATCATGCAAGCAATCAATGTCAAAATAGTCCACTAGTGGGACGAGAGCATCACCGTCACCTTTGTTACCTTTGTCATTCCACTCAAGTGGTGTAGGTGAGGTGGGAAAGACCAAATGGTGGTCATCTTCATCTTGATGGAACCATGTGGGGGTGCATCATAGTCCACCATGGCCATCGTCTTGTCCAAAGGGAGGACGAAGTCGTCGAGGATCGGCGCGTCATCATAAATGGGACCTAGCACCAAATGAGAAGACACAATAGAGGTAGAGGTCAAGTTGTTAGAAATGGAAATGGCCTCACGATACCTATCAACTATCTCACTCTCTCCATGTGGTGGTTCACTCACTCCCTCAAAGTAGGTGCACTCAATGTCACATATGGTGGAGTCACTCATCTCACTCAAGTGGTGGTTGTGGCTCTCCTCACATGGGATTTGTGGCAACACATCATATATAGGGCTAGTGGTGACGGCACTCTCACTCTCAATATGGTGGCACAAGTCACTCAAGTCATCATACGTCGCCGTGGTCGAGGTGAAATACTCAACCATCTCATCGCTGCCGCCATGGATGAAGGTCAAGATGGCACATCATCACTCTCGCCCATGACCGAAGGGAAAATCCCATGCTCGATCATCTCGTCGCCGTCGCCATGGATGAAGGCCAAGATGGCACATCATCACTCTCGCCTCCTAAGATGGAAGCATCATCGCCGCCGCCACCTTGTTGCTCGCCTCCAAAGCTTGGTCCTTGAGGGTCTCCGTAGTCGCACTGCCGCCGCACCATCTTGAAAAAGAGTCAAGGTAGACTCGGCATCATCAATGCCACAATGAGGGATGGCGGTGAAGTCGCACTTGGGAGCATCGTCTTGGAGCTTGTCGGGCTTGCACATCGTGGTGGTACTAGCCTCATGCTTGTCGTAGAGCTTGGTCGCCGTGAAGTTTGCTTGGGGTGGAGAAGCCTTGGCCTTCATGAGTTCTTGTTCCGCCTTGAGAGCACCAATGTAGTAGTCGTTGATGGACTTGTAGTTCTCGAGGAAGATAGTATTGGAGATGTCGTTGTTCAATCCCATCATGAAGTGGAACTTCATCGAAATGGGGTCGTCCACGCTGGCTCGTCGCAAGGCAATCTTCATCTCCTTGAAGTACGCGTTGATGGACTTGGATCCTTGGGTGGTGTTCTCCAATTGGCGTCGAAGTTGTTCCGTGTAGGTTGAAGGCACAAACTCTCGCCGCAAAGCTCTCTTCGTCTTGGGCCAACTCATGTCGTAGTACTCCGAAGGTGTGTGAATCCACCAAGTTGAGGCGTAGTTGTGGAAGTTTCTTGTGGAGCACTTCACTTGATCTTCCGGAGGAACTTGATGTAGCTTGAGGTAGTCGTCCATTAAACGCTCCCACTCGAGGTACTCCTCGGGTTCTTGAGTCCCATAGAAAGGAATCTTGTGGTCGGTGTCGAGGTCGTAGTAGCTCGTGGAAGTCGCGGACTTGAGCTTGGGGAGCTTCTCTTGAGCGTAGTCTTGGGGTGCTTGTTGGCGAAGATGCCAAATGTCCGTAGGCGAAGATGCCTTGAAGTCACTTGGCGAAGATGCCAAGGGAGATGGTGAGGTCATTGAGCGGTTGTTGATGTAGAGCTCTTGACCTTCACGTTCTTGGTGGTGATGGTGTTGATGCCGATGTGATCTTGACGGAGATGGTAGCTCGGAAGCATGTGCTCTTGAGCGTCTTCTCGAAGATGAGGAAGATCGCTTGTAGGACTTGATGAGGGCTTTGATCTCCTCCATTTGAGCTTGCATCTTGGCGTCGTTGGAGTTGTTCGAGGCATCGAACTCGTCGTTGTTGTTGTAGACCGAAGGTGAACTGCCTTGCCTATCCATCACAAGACTCGAGTAGAGGTGAGTAGGAAATGAGATAAACAATACCAATTTACCTTTTCCCAAAGTTGAGGATGTATCCTGCTTCACTCAATGTGAGATGAAAGAATAGTGGAATTGGTACCGGACTTGTTCACTCACACCTATCAAGTAAAGCTTATGGTAGAGCTCGGTGAGGATAGTGGCACAAAAATTTGATGCAAAATGTTAGCAAGAGTCAATAATGTTGAAAGAGATTCACAAATTCACAAGAGAAACAAGTAGACCAATAGCAAATGTGGCACACGGAAACACACACACGGATAGATAAATGGGGTCGTGCAACCAAGGAGTGAGCTCAAAATGTGGAATCCACCAAAACGCTTCGTGTTGCACAACTCAAGAGAGACGCTAGCACGATTGCTCAAAAGGCGGATACGACACTTGTGCACAACCTATAAGATGGAAAATGGATAAACTTTCTATCCCAAGTATGCTATATATGTATGGTTCCCGGTGTTCTCTCAAGATGATCCAAGATGATCGGATATGATACCCTATGATATATTTGGATGCTATGGCTATTGCTTACAAGCTCTTTGCTCACTCTTTTTCTTTGCTTAAAAGCTTATTCTCTTTTTTTTTCTATGGCCACTTTTGCATAATGCACAAACCAAGATAGCTATTGTGTATATGCGGGAACGATATTGTGACACAATAGATGATATGATACCAATATGATATGGTATGTATGCAATGGATGGTGTAGATCACTAATGTGCACAAGTAGCGTGGCCCGGCAATACTCAAATGGCTAGTCTCGATAGGCAAGTAACACAAAATGGGCTAGGGGTTAACAATGCAACTGCAAGGGAATATACAGTGGTGTCGTCGAGGTTAATATCCTTTGCGATGATGAGTGGCGGTATTCTTGATGTAGATACCCAGATGAAGGAGACTCGTCCCTAAGTAGCCGAAACACCTTAGGAAACGGAAAAACCGCGAACTCAAAATCTCAAATGACAAATGTCAGATGGTGGTAGCGGAAAAGCGGTGGTGGTTTTGCACTAGGCAATGCGGAAGTGGAATTATGGGCTATACACGCGTCGAAGTTGAAGTTGTCGTCCCTAAGTAGCCTAAACACCTTAGGAGACACAAGCCACAACTCAAAAATCTCAAACAAAATTGGTTTAAGTTGGGGTGGAAGTGTATGGTGGGTAAGCCTATGCGGAAGTGGTGGTGGTGGTTGATGAAGAAGCAACTGTCCCTAAGTAGCCGAAACACCTTAGGAGACTCAAATCACTATTCAAGCAACCACTAATGCTATATGGAACAAAATGGGTTAGGTTGCGGAAGTCGGTGGTGGCTATGCGGATGATATGGTGGAGGGCCTAGGCAAACTTTCCAAATTTTGGAAAATTTGATGGAGTCAACTGGTGTTGGAACCTATCTAGATGGATGGGGGGTGTCAATAGCTACTCAACGAGCTAAAGAACACGAAAATCGGACTCCGGATGTGGAAGTTATGGGCAAAACGGTGAAACTCGGAACGCAGAAACTGGGAGGGGCGGTAGTACCGCTTGTGAGGACGGTTGTACCGCTCGAGGTACTCAGCGGTAGTACCGCTCGGAAGGGCGGAAGTACCGCTCATGTCGGGATTTTGCACAGATCGACTCGGGTCGCGATTTTTGGGCGGAAATGGATGATTTCGGGACCAAAATTGGATGGATTTCGTGGATAAGAAGAGGGGAAACTTGGGGAAATGCTAGATCCACTCGAAACCAAGCAAATCCATGGATCAAAATCAACAAAACTTCATCTAACCAACAAATCACAAAAAAATTTGGGGCTATTTTTGTTGGGGATTTTTGAAATTTAGGACGAAATCAAACAAAAGAAGGCTAGAAAACGGTGGGAGGGACTCCAACGTGATGAACGTGGCTCATGATACCATATGATACGGGGCTAGCCCGGTGTAGGCCGATCTTTCACGTTTGGAGTGGGATCCCTCGAAGAACACGATGAACACGGGGAAGAACGGAGAGAAATCAAAAGGGGAAACACTCAAGAACAAGTCCAATCACACATCCACTAGACACTCAAACACACAAGATCACAAGGTACATGAACAACAAAGGGAAAGATACAAGGTAAGGTTCATCTCCAAGAGGAGGTCTTGATGATATCCTAGATGGATCTTCCCACGAGGGGTCTTGATGATATCCATGGGATCTTCTCACATGGAGGGCTTGAACTCCATGGGAGTGGTAGTCTCTCTCTCTCAAGAGTAGAGGTAGGAGCAAAGCTCACCTAAGAATGAGCTATCATATTTGCTAACCCTAGAAAGGAGGTGGAGGTGGTCTATTTATAGTCTAAGCCACGAAGGGGTAAGTGGGAGAGGGATACAAGGCCAAAGGCCAGCTTGCACAAGAGGGAGGGCGGTAGTACGGGACACAGAGCGGTAGTAGTACCTGGGAGCTTATGCGGGCGGTAGTACCGTCAAGTGGGGGCGGTAGTATCACAGGAGTCCAGACTCGGTTACGGAGGTGTACGCCAAGGGGGGAGCGGTTGTTCGATCGTCAGGGCGGTTATCTGGGTCTAATAATGAAACCGGTACATCCGGTGCAGACCGGCCTTGCACGCTTCGAATCTGAAGCTTCGGCCGATGGTTGGGCGGTAGTCGAGCGGTTGTACCGCCGTGTGCCTTCCGGTAGTACCGCTTTGGTGTGGGCGGTAGTACCGCCGTCCCACGAGCGGCTCCTCTTCTTCCTTCTCTTCCATGCCTCACTCGCGGATGGTATAGTTGTACACTTGTGCTCGCACTCCTCTTCGTCCATGATGTTCCGACAATACCTATGTATGCACACGAGTGGAGTGTCAAGTAGTATACCATCCTCGAAGGGGTCAAATAAACACGTGTAAAGGAGAAGATTCACCTTTATGTATGAGAAGTAGAGGTCGCACGTGTCACTTGCCAAACGAACTCTTGACATGGTGATGACCGTAGGATGCTCCGCATCACAGTCGGTCGAAAACACCCCACTACCCACATAGCTTCATCATGCTAACGTGGCACGGAGGATAGGTGTGGTTAGCTCCGTCTCGACCAGCCACAACGTCTCTTGTTCTAGGCGATTCTTCTATTTTCCAAGCTTTTTTTAGTTATAATAACACCACGGCAAGCTAGCGCCGCTCTTCGTGTGTGCCCATGCGTCTAAAGGTTAGACGATGGAGAGGAGAGAGAGATCGCAGACCTGGGACCCACCAGTAAGTGAGTCAACGGTCATGCACGTGTTGACGAGGCACTTCCTCTACTCTACTCAATGTAATACTCCCTCCTTTTGTTTTTACTCCGCATATAAGATTTGGTCAAAGTCAAACTACACAAAGTTTGACCAAATTTATATGAAAAAATATGAACATCTACAATATTAAAACTATATAGTATGAAAATACATTTCGTGGTGCATTTGATAATGTTGATTTCATATTATCACTGTTTATACTTTTTAATATAAAGTTAGTCAAACTTTACCAAGCTTGACTTTGACCAAAAGAAATGGAGGGAGTACTGTATAAAATCAAGTTATGGGACAAAGCCAACAACCATTGTCATTTCACCCTATCGACTTACGCTTTGTAGTCCAGGTTGCCAGTTCGAATCTCGTCTTTCAGATTTGTTAGTTTTAGGTCCAAATTTGATCAATGACAAGTGGGACCCTCGTGTGTTGTTCCGATATTTCAGTGTAGGATGGTTTTTTTGAACAAACATTTTGCATGGTTAGACAAGTAACGGCACGAGTTACACGTATTTTGCAAGTTTACAAACAAAATGACAGCGGCATAGAATATCACATCCACCCCGCAGCTTAGGATCTATGGTGATACGATTTTTTACATCGTTGGAACTGAGATTCAATGGCTCGGGAGTAGTCTTTGTAATTATGTTCAAGTTCCAAATTCTACAAGGTTTTTTTGCAAATAAAACATTTAGGCCTCATGTGTGCCATTGCATCCTGGATCCAACGGCTCCCCCTTGCTCATATTAGGTGCTCCCAGTAGCTTAATTAGCCAATACGGTGATACGAGCATCTAGGTTGTATGATCTGTTCAGATGCACATGCGTAGTACTTGTACTTTCTGCGCAATTCCCAAACTCTCTCAGGCGTATATTGCAAAAACATTCAAACCTCCTACTGTGAGCCGTTAGATCTCTGTGAGCTTGTATCACCATAGAATCTACGGTGCGAGGGCACCTCATATTCTCCCATGCGAGAAAACATCAGGTGCTCTCGTAGCTTGGACGCTACAGTGATACGAGGTTCAAGGTTGTTTGATCTGAGATCCAATGGCATCTGAGCAGTCTTTGTGCTTGTAAGCAGTGGCCGAACTCTTTGGGGGCTTTTCTGCAGAAAAACATTCGAACCACCGAGGAGTTGTTGGGTCACATATCCAACGGCTCCAAAGAGCTTGTATCACCAAAGCATCTAAGGTGTGGTAGCACATGATATTCTTACATACAGGAGAATATGATGTCCTCCTTCATCTTAGATGCTACGGTGATACGAGCTTCGAGGTCATTGGATATGGGATCCAAGGGCATCTGAGTAGTTTTTGTACAAATTGTGTGCAATTCTCAAACTCATCAAGGTTTCCTGTAAAATATTAAGATATCCTGTGAGCTCCTATATCTCAGATCTACAAGCTCCAAGGAACTCGTATCAGTATATAGCATCTAAGGTGTGGGGGCACATGATATTCTCCCGGGGAGGAGGGGGTGCAGAACCAATCGGTGTTTGGGAGGGTGGGGACAAATATGATCTAAACAATCCTAAACACAGCTTCACAATTTTATCTAAGGTCGAGGGGTTAACCCCCGACAATCTACATAGATCCGCCTAAACACAACATTTGCATGTACTGTAGCACTAGACTTAATATTCATTTTTCAGTTTCTTGTTCATTTTGAATATTGAATTGAGGACCATGCATGTCTTACATGTTACTCCCTTCGTTCCTAAATATTAGTCTTTTTAGAGATTTCAAATGACTGCGACATACGGATGTATATAGACATATTTTAGAGTGTAGATTCACTCATTTTGCTCCGTATGTAGTCACTTGTTGAAATCTCTATAGGACTAATATTTAGGAACAAAAGGAGTATTTTTAAATTCATGTCATATATGCATGGTTTGGAAAAATAAATGCACTATACTTATTGGATTGTTGTTGTGTTCGTGTGTGTGTGTGTGTGGTCATACGCTTCATACATACAAAGTTTTCTCACCACCATACCCTTCATCTTTTAAATTTGAATTTTTAATGAAAAACTTACTAGGGATACCATGAATTGTGAAATCCCCGTTGAGATCACTCTATCACAAACTCACTCTAATTCAAGAACTCGTCATAAATCAATTACCACGTTGAGATTACTATTTGCAAGGAAAATACGGGCATTGTAATACCCATAGATTCGTTCGGCAATTTGAAAGATTCATTTCGTATACTCGAATGGTAGGACCCAACGGCGTACCAGCCAGACCTAGGCTCGTGTTGATCCTCAAAAAAAAAGAAAAAAAACTAGGCTCATGTTGATCCTCAAAAAAACCCGGGCTCGTGTCTTTCTGGTGGCGTGCGTGGTACGCACATTAACCAACCCCAACTAGACGAGCCTCCGCGTCTCGAGTCAAAATATCTAGCGGCCAGAATTCCAGCCCTAGGAAATTCCCCTCATGTCCCCGGTCCATAGTGACTACCGATGAACAATGGAGGAGTGCTTTAGTAACTAGACAATGTTACCTACCGTGCGGAGCACTGTTCAATTCCCTCCGTTGCCGCTACCCAAGGTCACCCGTCAACTGCATTGCCTAGTATTAATAGTAGTACTACACCAGGATGAGCACAGAATTGAGCCCGTTTGTTCGTGCTTAGTACTTGACTTAATATATCAGGCAATGCACTGGTACAGAGGGATTATCCTTTTACTCTGCTTATATAACTTGTCTGAAGTCTAACTAAGCAAAATGTTTGACCAAATCCTTTCTTAAGAAATACAACGGGAAAGATGTATCGCTTGAAAATTTATTGCATGATGCCTGGATTTTAAATTTCTGAAAATCCAAAAGTGACCAGAAATTCATGAGACTGAGCATGGTCACGTGATATGGCACAAATATTCCTACGTAACTTTTTCTTTAATTTGAGACAGGCTGCTTATGCGAAGTTGCACAAATGAAGAGCCAAGGTATTTATTGAAACCGTGGGCGTTTACGTGCCGCCATGAGTCCCACTTCTCGTCGGCAGGTGCCGTCCGAGCAAGCGTGTGAGTCGATGAGAGGCGTGCGAGCAGATCGCTGCGCTAGCTGACAGGAGGCGTGCGAGCAGACCGCTGCTCAGGCTCACCGGGACGCGAGCCCTTTGACCAGGCTTCGCCGCCCACCTTCGTCCCAACTACTCCCACTTTTAATTTTGCCGGTGCCGCAGTTTAAAATTAACCCCGCACTACCCGGTATCGCTACAATCTTCTCTCTTCCTCTCCGATTCTCCCATCGTCTACCTCCAACCAGCCTGACCTAACCGTACGCCATGCCGCATCACGATGGTCTGCCCTTAGTCTTCCAGTTTCCTGACGAAGACACCCAGCCGGAGTCTCAAGAACATAAGGCGCTTTGGGACGAGCTTGAACCGGCCTTGCGGGAAGACGTCGCGCCTGTCCGAGAAAGAGCAAGGTTAATCGAGACATACAAAGAGAGAGAGAGAGAGAGAGAGAGAGAGAGAGAGAGAGGGGGTGATGAGGACATCAATACCATTGTTACACCCACAGCCCCTACTGCTACATATACTGGACCAATTACTAGAGCTCGCGCACGCCAATTAAATTATCAGGTACTTTCATTTCTTGGTAATGATTCTAATGTTCATGAGAATATGATGCTGCCTAAATTGGATACATTTGTTTTGCTTACAAATGAAGGGCCTGGCATGGAGAAGAGGGATGAACACTGGAGCAAGACCAAGCCTGGAGATGATGGCATGCGCAAGGGGAACAAGAACGAAGTTACAAGTGATGATTTCAGGACTTTGAAGCCACCATAAGGAGTGCATGAAGCCTTGGACGAAATATACAAGATGCCACTTCATAAATTTTGTCCAGAGGCTATTCTAGGTGCTGCATCACCTTATTATTGGGCCAGGCCCATGTAATTGCGAAATACTTAAGTATAGGCTATTTTTAGAGTCCGTATGTGTGGGGAAACAAGAGTTAGGGTTGGTTTCGGACCCCTCCCTCAAGGGCCACGAAATCCCCCCCCCTTCCTCCAAATATACAACCCTTATGGTGTCGTTTAGACTTTGGGTTTTGTTTAGATTAAAAGTTCGCCGTAGCTGCAACTTTGCGTACTTCGTTTGTGTTCAACGACCAGACAAAGGCGTCACAGAACCCCACCTTGATCAATAAAGCTTTTCTCTTATATTCGCAATATCCAGATTGCAATCTTAGTTTCTTGCTTGTTCTTCGTTTGCCTGCAGGAAACGGACCTTCGTGGTCAGGTTGATCGTGCTCCGGCGTGGTCAATAACCTCTCGGAGTTGGTTTACGATTGCTAAGGCGCGACGTCCTCGCACGTTCGTAGTCGGATCGTCAAATTCGACTTCATCCTAAACGATAGCCACCATCTCATCGAAAGACGGGACACCTTTGCATCTATCCAGTGGTATCAGATTTCCAGGTTGCTCGGTGAGATTTTTCCAGTTTTTCGTAGTTTAGATCGAGTCTGTCCTTCATACCTACAGTCCACGAAAAAGCCACAAAAAAATTAAGGTTAGTTCATCATATCCGAACCAGTCTGAGCCTTTGCATAGTCTTTTCAGTATTTTGCTTTGTTGAATTTGCGGTTGCATCGTCGTGTCTAGTTGCTGGTCTTAGAGTCCGATCTTTTAGAGTTTCGAAGTTACGGTCATAAGTTGTCACTTACGCCGCACCATCATCATCGCCCCTGCCATCTACAACAGCCGCTTATTCACTGCCGATCCATATCCATATACCACCACCAATCAATATCCATATACCACCACCAATCCGTATCCATATACCACCACCAATCTGTATCCATATACCAGCACTGCTGCCATATCCTACCACCATATATCCACCACCAATCCGAGTTACTTTCATATTAGATTTGTTTTCGAGGTCTGTTTAATTTCCGATTCATGTTTAGGTCTCGGAAAAAAAAAAGAGTCTGGAGACCACCGGGCAGTTTTTAGGCCAAAATTTTGGCAGCCGAATTTTTTCCCTATCCTGTTTTTAGGCTTTTCTAAGTCTTTTGAGCCACGTTCCATCATAGTGATTTTTGTCGCACTTCTTCGTCGTCGCTGCCCTGATTTCCGAAAAAAAGTCAAAAATTAATAAAATTCGTGCCCATCTTGTCAGTTTGACCTGGGAAGAGTTTTGAGACACTCGCCATTATAGTGATTTTTTGCAAAAAAAAGAGGAGCGCAAAAAAAAGAGAGCGGAAAAAAATTCCAGAGTGTGCTTTTCCCTTGTTTACGTGCAGCGCCGTGATTTTGTTAGTGTTCTAGGCTCGCGCCTCTAGCACGGTCTAGCCTAGTACCAAAGACCTGACTGCGTCGTTGAGCGTTTATTCAACTTTGCATCTCTGAATTGATTATTGCTGACCCTTTTTGCTACCATATTATAAACCTTCCCAGCTCCACATACATCTGCGTCGTGCGTTTGACTCTCCACGTAATCGCTCTATCCAAGCTTTGAGAGTTTTGACTACAACGGTTGCCGATCAACGCCAGATGCTGGGTAAGAACTGGTAAGAATTTGAGATTTTCTTGACGGATTTGTGACACCCACCACCACCTCTTGTTAGTAGTCTGTAGGATCATATTCTTGTGTGTTTCTATTGTTGCTAACCATGCCAGGATCACAAGCCGGCCAGAGGTATTTGGGAGAACATGACGAATAAGGAGTTGCATGATAAATTTCAACAAATGATGAGTGGACAGGTGCAAGATGTGCTAAACATATTTGAAGAGGCCATGGAGAAGATAGATGGCATGGAGAAGACGTTCGAAACAAAGCTCGATAACAAGTTTAATGAATTGCTCATGCCCGCCACCACCACCACCGGCTGCGCCTAACGCACCTCTACAACAACAACAACAACAACGACTACCTCCACGTCATGAAACAGCCCTCCGCCAAGCGAGCCGTGTCCCTCTTGGCGCTTGGCCAAACTGTTGGTCTTCTGTTGATACTACGTGGCTCCGGCTGGCGATGCGGAGGAGGATGATTATGTGGGAGATTACGAGGATGAAGTTGATCAAAATCAGAACTACGTGCAACCACCAAAGACCACAACCACCAGGTCGTCCACATGCAAATAATGGCAGTGTTAGGGACCCCCCTCAGGTACGAGATCATGACCATCTCCCTAAACTGAAATTGAATATTCCACCATTTGAGGGTAGATATGTTCTTGATATATATCTTACTTGGGAGTTAGAAACTGAACAACGATTTACATGTTTACAATTTCCTGAGGAGAGACGTGTTCTCGCCATTGCTGTTTGTGCTTTCACTAGCTTTGCATGTGTTTGGTGGTCCGAACATTGTAGATTATATCCTGTTCCAGCTACTTGGGCTGCTTTGAAAACTGCTATGTGTACTCGTTGGGTTCCACCATATTATCAACGTGAGTTACTTCAAAAATTGCAGCGCTTAAGACAAGGAAAAAATTCTGTAGAAGAATATTATCAGGAATTACAAACTGGCTTGATTAGATGTGGTATTGTTGAAGAGAATGAAGCTATGCTTGCACGTTTTCTGGGTGGATTAAATAGAGAGATTCAGACCATTCTAGAGTATAAGGATTATAATAATATCACTTGTTTATTCCATGTTGCTTGTAAAGATGAACGTGAAGTGCAGGATCGACAAGCATTGGCGCGAACTAACTTTTCTGCAGGTCGACCTTCATCATGGACACCACGTGCATCATCTACTTCCACTGCACCATCACTTCCTTCGTGCCACCTCCAACCGTGATACAAGAAAGCGTGCACAACCACCACTATTCCGCCAAGAGCACACACTGTCGGGCCTGCATGAGCTCTTCTTCTTCCATGGCGTCAACAGGGCACACAAGTGATATTATTTGTCGTCGTTGTAAGGGAAGAGGACATTTTATGAGAGAATGCAAATCTCAGCGCGTGATGATTACTCTTTTGAGGATGGTGGGTATGAGTCCGCTTAGTGACTATGATGAGGAGACTTTGGCTCTTATTACACATGAAGATCACGGTGGAGATGATTACGATCATGAGACGCAATACATGGCTGCGAAGATCTTGTGACAGGTATGAATGTTTAGTTGCTCAACGTGTTTTGAGTGTGCAGGTTACACAAGCTGAGCAAAATCAGAGGCATAATCTGTTCCATACAAAGGGAGTTGTGAAGGAACGTTCTATTCGCGTCATCATAGATGGAGGGAGCTGCAACAACTTGGCTAGCATGGCGATGGTGGAGAAGCTATCTCTCACCACAAGACCACATCCACATCCTTACTACATCTAATAGTTCAACAACAGCGGCAAGGTTAAGGTAACACGACGCTCGGGTGCATTTTAGTATCTCTACATATGCTGATTATGTTGATTGTGATGTGGTACCTATGCAAGCATATTCCTTATTACTTGGTAGACCATGGCAATTTGATAAAAATTTCATACACCATGGTAGAAACAATCAGTATGCTCTTGTTCATAAGGATACAAATATTACTTTGCTTCCTATGACTCCTGATTCCATTTTGAAAGATGATATTCATAGAGCTAATAAAGCAAAACAGGAGAAAAATAAGAGTGAAAATTAGATTGTGGCAAAAGAATTTGAGCAACAAATGAAGCCTGATAATAAACCATCTAGTGTTGCTTCTGAAATTAAATTGAAAAGTGCATGTTTACTTGCCACCAAATCTGATATGGATGAGCTAGATTTTAGCAAATCTGTTTGCTATGCTTTTGTGTGCAAAGAGGCATTATTTTCATTCGAGGACGTGCCTTCCTCTTTGCCCCTCTTTGTCACTAACACTTTGCGGGAGTTCGCTGACGTCTTCCCACGGGGCGTGCCACGGGACTACCACCTATTCGAGGGATTGAGCATCAAATTGACTTAATTCCCGGTGCATCGCTACCCAACCGTGCACCATACCGTACCAATCCGGAGGAGACGATGGAGATTATGCGTCAAGTAGAGGAGCTGCTCGACAAAGGTTATATACGCGAATCTCTTAGTCCTTGTGTTGTTCCTATTATACTAGTGCCTACAAAGGATGGTACGTCACGTATGTGTGTTGATTCTAGAGGCATTAATAATATTACTATTCGTTATTGTCATCCTATTCCAGGCTAGATGATATGCTTGATGAATTGAGTGGCTCTACAATATTCTCCAAAGTTGATTTGCGTAGTGGATACCATCAAATTTGTATGAAATTGGGAGATGAATGGAGAACATCATTTAAAACTAAGTTTGGTTTATATGAGTGGTTAGTCATGCCTTTTGGGTTAACTAATGCACCTAGTACTTTCATGAGACTAATGAACGAAGTTTTACGTGCTTTCATTGGACGATTTGTGGTAGTCTATTTTGATGATATACTGATTTATAGCAAATCTTTGGAAGAACATTTGGAACATTTACGTGCTGTTTTTATTGCTCTTCGTGATGCACGTTTGTTTTGTAACCTTGGGAAGTGCACCTTTTGCACCGACCGCGTATCTTTTCTTGGCTATGTTGTTACTCCATAGGGAATTGAAGTTGATAAAGCCAAGATTGAAGCTATGGAGAGTTGGCCGCAGCCCAAAACGGTCACACAAGTGAGGAGTTTTCTTGGACTCGCTGGTTTCTATAGGCGTTTTGTGAGAGATTTTAGCACCATTGCTGCACCTCTCAATGAGCTTACAAAGAAGGATGTGCCTTTTTTTTGGGGTACCACACAGGAAGAAGCCTTCACGATATTGAAAGATAAGTTGACACATGCTCCTTTACTCCAACTTCCTGATTTTAATAAGACTTTTGAGCTTGAATGTGATGCTAGTGGAATCGGATTAGGAGGTGTGTTATTACAAGATGGCAAACCTGTTGCATACTTTTCTGAAAAATTGAGTGGGCCTAGTCTGAACTATTCTACTTATGATAAAGAATTATATTCTCTTGTTCGGACCATAGAAACATGGCAACATTATTTATGGCCCAAAGAACTTGTTATACATTCTGATCATGAATCTTTGAAACACATTAAAAGTGAAGCAAAACTGAACTGTAGACATGCTAAATGGGTTGAATTCATTGAGACTTTCCCTTATGTTATTAAACACAAGAAGGGTAAAGAAAATGTTGTTGTTGATGCATTGTCTCGTCTCTATACTATGCTTTCAGAACTTGACTTTAAAATATTTGGTTTGGAGACCGTCAAAGATCAACATGTGCATGATGCTGAATTTAAAGATGTATTGCAGAATTGTAAAGAAGGTAGAACATGGAACAAGTTCGTCGTTAATGATGGATTTGTGTTTCGTGCTAACAAGCTATGCATTCTAGCTAGCTCCGTTCATCTTTTGTTGTTGCAGGAGGCGCATGGAGGAGGACTAATGGGACACTTTGGCGTGAAGAAGACGGAGGATATACTTGCTACACATTTCTTTTGGCCAAAGATGAGACAGGATGTTGAGCGTTTTTTTGCTCGCTGCACTACATGTTAAAAAGCTAAGTCACGACTCAATCCTCATGGTTTATATATGCCTTTGCCTGTACCTAGTGTTCCTTGGGAGGATATATCTATGGATTTTGTTTTAGCTTTACCTCGAACAAAGAAGGGGGGGATAGCATATTTGTTGTCGTGGATAGGTTCTCGAAAATGGCACACTTTATACCATGTCATAAAAGTGATGATGCTGTTAATGTTGCTGATTTGTTCTTTCGTGAAATTATTCGCTTGCATGGTGTGCCAAATACTATAGTTTCAGATCGTGATACTAAATTTCTTAGCCACTTTTGGAGATGTTGATGGGCTAAGTTGGGGACTAAACTGCTTTTTAGTACTACATGTCATCCCCAAACAGATGGTCAAACTGAAGTAGTCAATAGAACATTGTCTACTATGCTTAGGGTTGTTTTGAAGAATAATAAGAAAATGTGGGAAGAATGCTTGCCTCATATTGAATTTGCTTATAATCGTTCGTTGCATTCTACTACGAAGATGTGCCCTTTTGAAATTGTGTATGGTTTCCTACCTCGTGCACCCATTTATTTATTGCCTCTTCCATCTTCGGAGAAGGTTAATTTTGATGCTAAACAACGTGCTGATTTGATCTTAAAAATGCATCATTTAACTAAGGAAAACATTGAGAATATGAATGCTAAATATAAACTTGCTGGAGATAAGGGTAGAAAACATGTTGTCTTTGCACCTGGAGATCTTGTTTGGTTACATTTGCGTAAGGATAGGTTTCCTAATTTGCGCAAATCAAAGCTAATGCCACGTCTTGATGGTCCTTTTAAGGTGTTAGAGAAAATAAATGATAATGCATATAAACTTGAGCTGCTCGCAGATTTTGGGGTTAGTCCCACTTTTAACATTGCAGATTTGAAGCCTTATTTGGGTGAGGAAGATGAGCTTCCGTCGAGGACGACTTCATTTCAAGAAGGGAAGAATGATGAGGACATCAATACCATTGTTACACCCACAACCCCTACTGCTACATATACTGGACCAATTACTAGAGCTCATGCACGCCAATTAAATTATCAGGTACTTTCGTTTCTTGGTAATGATTCTAATGTTCATGAGAATATGATGCTGCCTAAATTGGATACATTTGTTTTGCTTACAAATGAGGGGCCTGGCATGGAGAAGAGGGATGAACACTGGAGCAAGACCAAGCCTGGAGATGATGACATGCGCAAGGGGAACAAGAACGGAGTTACAAGTGATGATTTCAGGACTTGATAGAGGTGAAGGTGTCCCGATCTTTCGATGAGATGATAACTATCGATTTGGTGGAGACGACTTTGACGATCCGACTACAAACGTGCACGACGTTGCGCCTTAGCAATCGCTAAACCAATCTCCTGAGGTTACTGACGATCTTGGAAGCACGGTCACCGACCACGAAGGTCTATTCCTGCAAGCAATCGAAGAACAAGCAAGAATATGATAAAGCAATCTGAATATTGCGAATATATATGAAGTATTGATAATGGTGGGGATCCGTAAGCGGTCTTGGTGCAGTCGTTGGACACAAACGAAGTACACGAAGTTGCAATGTCTAACTTTTAACTAAACGAATCCCAAGGGAAAAGCTACTAGATGGATCTACTTATATAAGAGCAAGGGGTGGCGGCCAAGGAGGCGGGAGGACGTCCCAAGGCAGCCTAAAACGAACCTAGGTCGTACAAGGCCAATGGGCCCGAGTGGAGGTGACGTAACACCATTGGACTTGTAGTTTGACTCGGATTCTGCTGCAGCATCAGATTGTTTCGTCCATAACTCAACGCTCCGGATGAATTTGAAGGTGAATCCAATTGGGTTGAAAAGTGCACGAAATATACTTTCCAACAAAAAAAGAATCATCCAATTTGGAGTTCGGATGAAAAAGTTATTGACGTTTTGAGTAAGGTATGTGCATGCAGTCCGAATCTGAGTCCGTAACGTGAGAGACTTGGACTCTATCTTCTCTTGGGCCAAAAGTGACGTGAGAGAACTTTTTGAACAACAAGTAAATTCCTCTTTCTCCCTTATCTTCATATGTGGATTACAAATGTCCCATACACCTGCAATTAGACATGGCATAAAAGTTTATGAAGTATTTTTGTCCTGGATGACATAAATAAATTATTGCATAGTTTGCATTAGAAATCACCTCACAAATATACATTTATGCAATATTTTTGGTCGTATCCAAGGTAGTCATGTCCTCATCAGTCAGAGATCAAAACATGGAGAGAAAGTACGAACGTGTGTCGGAAACCGATAGCTTCCTAAGGTGGTTACGAGAGGAAGATTGACTGATACAGGAAGTATGTAGCGTGTGTGCCGAGGGGGTGGCTAAAAACAACATTTGAATGTACATAGTACGAGACTTAATATCGATGTTTCAATTCCGCGTACATTGTAATATTTGTACTGAGGATCATGCATATGGGTAATTATTTCGAATTCGTGCCATACTAGGTTTGGAAAAGTTGACATTAACTCGATTGTTGTGCTATTTTGTAGGTCATATGTTTGAATCCATCCAAAGTTTTCTCACTACCATGGTGTTCATCATATACATATGAATTTGTATTAAAAAGTAGCATGGATACCGTGAAATGTGAAATCCACGTTAGAATTGGAGAGTGCTATGTGACACACTCTAATTCAAATAACTAATTATGTGACACACACTCTAATCCACGTTAGCGTGGATACCGTGGATATCGTTTCGATTTTTTTCAAATAACTCCTCATTAATTAATTTTAGTATCTCGTTTCGAATGACTAATTATTTACGAGGAAAACATGGGCATGGTAATACATACAGATTCTTTTGCAAATGAAAGAAGATTCGTTTGCATTCTCAAATGTAGGCGCACCAGGCAGACCAGGGTCGTGTCGTGGTGGTCGCGTGTGTCGTACGGACGCTTAGCACCCAGCCACCCACCCCCTCCCCCCAAAAAAAAGAACGACGACAAAATAAGTTCGCGCTTCCACATTTCAGATTGAAATATCTGGTGGCCCCAATTCCAGCCGTGCAAAATCTCCCTTCTCCGCCGTCCCCTTCCGCGCCCAGATTGCTCCAATCCGTAATTCGCCGCCAACCCAAGCAAAGTTCGAATCGCCCCTCGTCTCGTCTCTTTCCCCACCTCTGTGCTGGACGACAACGACGAAGACGACGGTTGCGCTTCACCACCGCATCAGAGCTACCTCATCTAAGCCCTCGTCCACCGCACCGGGTGGTCCACCGACAACGTCGGCCGCCGCAACCGACGTGCCTCACAGACACCGACTTCCACCGCATCAGGTGCGCTTCACCGACACCGTCTCCCACCTCACCAGGGCTACTTAACCGAGCACATCATCGCACCTCCGTCCGCCGAGGCCGTTGGGGCTTCACCAACGGTCTCGTCCACCGCATCGTAGCCCTCCGATGCCACTCTAGATCTGCATCCATGCACGACCAGCCAATGCTAGCGCATCACCCTCAACGGCTCTGAAGTGACCCACACTCTAGCTAGGCGAGCATGCCCAAATGCCGGCCCGAACTAGGTATCCACACATCACTCCCTTGTGCACTGTTCCGACGATGTTTGGATATCCTTTCACTGCTCTCTTAGCTTACACACCTATGCAACTCTGACTTTAACTCTTGTTTCTTCTGGAGATATCATCTAAAACAAGCAAAACCATTTTTTTAGCAAAGAATGACGGCACTACGGGATCTGGTACACATCCTGCACACCCGTATAACCTTGTAAGTATCTGTCCTCCGGTACAACAGCAAGGTCGATTCCTCTTATTTGATCAACTATTCGCCGTGTCAAAAATGCAGAGGGGGATGCAAGGAGCACAAGGCCTGCACATCCAAGCAAGTTGTAACATGGACTTGTACATGGAACATCCCAAGCATAGCAGAGCTGCGATGATGAGCCTGTACAACGAGCTAGCGTAAGGCCACGCATTTCATTTTATTCAATCTTGGCCTGCGTGTATGATTTGTGTGCGATGGCGAATCCATGAATTCAAGTTACTGTGAGAACATTGAACTTAAAAAATACGAAGGCACTTGCACTCCAGAAATCAACATAACTTGAGAAATGTGAAGCTACATGCACTTTGAAACCAGCTAATGATCCAAAGTAGTTCAGATTATAAAACACTAACTGATGCAAGCACCAAAAAACACAAAATGCAACATGGTGTACAAGGACTACTAACATGGTATGTACCTGCTTGAATTATTCGTTCTCTCGCTGAAAATATCAAAGTGTAATTGCACCTATAACCAGTGCGCAAACTGCATATCAATATACCTATCTTGCACGAGTATGCCAATAGTTTCAAACAACAGATTAGAAAAGTATTTATGCTATGTTGTCATAATATGGGGACTTTCTAGTAGATGGCCCCGACGTTTCCTGAAGCCATGAAAATGTACTATAATTTGTTTGTCATCAATGCCTGCAAATCTCTAAGTCTCTCTCAACATAGCTGATCATCATTAGACACTAAATTCTTGAATGGGAGCTTGCAAAATGCTTGCATTAGATCCCTAATTAGACACTATATGTTCATCACCAGGAGCATGTAAAATGTTTGCATCAAATCCTTCATTAGCAGTCTGTTCATTAGACACTTCAGGCTCAAGAACAACATGAGCTTGTATGTTTGCACCGTAAAATTGATTAGATACATCAGATTCAGCAAATTCAGTATTGATTGGGGGAGTTATAAAATAAGCAGAAATTGGTTTCATTTTCTCATAGATTCCCTGCATACAAGCAGTTTCACAACACCGTCAGGTTTAACTATTGGCCAGAAATTGAACAGATGAATTAGATATAATCAGGGATGTGATGTACCTGCTCGTTGCACATGGTTCTCTTGCAAGCTGCGACTGTCTGTTTGCGCAAGCTCGATGCCATGCCCGTGCTGCCGCTGCTGCCTCCCACGTAGGCTACACCCAGGGAAGGATCTTCATCCTCTTGTCCTTCCATTCGCTTGAAGCCCGGCGACCGCCCTCCAATGAGGGTGCGAGGAAGTGCTGTGTTGGTCTGTCCAGCGGCGGCTAGGTTAGGAGCGAACCAGACTAGAGGCTGGAGGGTACGAATTGGGATTTTTCCTGCTGTCGATTGATATGGGAGGCGCTCGTTTGGGCCGCGAGCCTGCTATAGGGCCTGGCTTGCACTTACATTATTGGCCAATCCAAATTGAATTGTTTATCTTCATTTTTTATATTGCCTGCTCGTGCTTTGGGACAAACATAACTAGCCTGGGCCAACCTAGACGATTCAAACTAGGTGCACACTTTTCAGCCACCCGAGGCGGGCGCCCATACCAGCCCCTACAGTGGCGTTGCCCATTTTTGTGTGTATGATTGGGGTAGTGAAAAATATTCCAGTGGCGCTTTTGATTTACCCACATAATGGTTGAATTGCTTGTTTTTATGAATTGAGTTAGCCAATAATGTGAAGGATGCCAGTCTTTAATCCTATTGTAGATAGCTTAGATATCGATATGCCAAATGTAATCGCATGAAATATACAGTAAAAGCCAGTGTGATGTGTGTGGCTACAACTAGTCTGGCTACACGTCCTCACATAACATGTCAAGGATGCACCATCTTACTAGATTAACCACTCGACTTACCAATGCAGTGTGGAAAGAAAGAAGCATTGGGACTGTGTATCCAAGCAATTGATGCCATGGACTCCTTCTTAGAACCTTGTAAACGAAAAAGAAGTTGCAGTGTGCGTGTACAAAGAGCTAGCGTAAGTTCAGTTACTTGCTTCTCGGAATTTTAGTTAGCCACTTATTGCAAAATTGTTCAATTACATTGCTTGGCTTAATTTAGTTTGCTACTGAAAGGATCGAGAAGAGGCATCTAGAGGGGGGTGGGGGTGAATAGACTCTAAGAGGAAAAGTTGCAGTTTTTAAGTTCTTTAGGTTGAAGTAGAGTTTCGGCACAAGTTTAAACATTCACGATACATACCAAGCAAGCATGCCAAGAGTATATGAGTAGCGGAAAGTAAAGCATGCAAGTTGCAAGAATGTAAAGACAAGGGATTGAAGTGTGCAAACGCAATTTGGAGACACGGAGATTTTTTATCCGTGGTTCCGATAGGTGGTGCTATCGTACATCCACGTTGATGGAGACTTCAACCCACGAAGGGTAACGGTTGCACGAGTCCACGGAGGGCTCCACCCACAAAGGGTCCACGGAGAAGCAACCTTGTCTATCCCACCATGGCCGTCGCCCACGAAGGACTTGCCTCACTCAGGTAGATCTTCACGAAGTAGGCGATCTCCTTGCCCTTACAAACTCCTTGGTTCAACTCTACAATCTTGACGGAGGCTCCCAAGTGACACCTAGCCAATCTAGGAGACACCACTCTCCAAGAAGTAACAAATGGTTGTTGATGATGAACTCCTTGCTCTTGTGCTTCAAATGATAGTCTCCCCAACACTCAACTCTCTCTCACAGGATTTGGATTTGGTGGAAAGAAGATTTGAGTGGAAAGCAACTTGGGGAAGGCTAGAGATCAAGATTTATGTGGTTGGAATGGGATATCTTGACCTCAACACAAGTGTAGGTGGTCCTCTCTCAAAAAATATGTATTGGAAGTGTAGGCATGTTCTGATGGCTCTCTCCACGAATGAAGAGTGGGTGGAGGGGTATATATAGCCTCCACACAAAATCTAACCATTACACACAAATCACCAAACTCGGTGGGACCGATTCAGAGAACTCGGTCAGACCGACTTGGTTCATAATGTGACCGTTAGGCATTTAGGTGGGACCGAATGGATCAACTCGGTGTTACCGATGTGCTAGGGTTAGGGTGAATCCTCATCTCGGTTTGACCGATTACTCAAACTCGGTGGGACCGAGTTGGGTAATAAGCGAAACAGAGAGTTGGCCAAGAAAACTCGGTGGGGACGATTTCATATCTCGGTGGGACCGAAATTTGCAATAGGCAACAGAGAGTTTGCAAGCCCATCTTGGTGAGACCGAGATCCCATCGGTGAGACCGAATTGATTAGGGTTTCTGGCAGTGGCTATGTCAATTGAACTCGGTGGCGCCGGATAGAAACTTTCTGTGGGTCCGAGTTTGACTTTTGGTTTAGGACATATGTGGATGTGAGAAAGTGGTTGAGGGATTTGGAGCATATCACTAAGCACTTTGAGCAAGCAAGCCATTAAGCAACACCTCATCCCCTGTGAATAGTATTGGCTTTCCTATGGATTCAATGTGATCTTGGACCACTAAAATAGAAAATGCAGAGTCCTGAGCTTTGAGCTTGAGCCAATCCTTTGTCTTCAGCATTATGAAGAGGTTCCATATCCTCTAGTCCATGTCACTCCATTGTTGAGCTTATCTGAAACATACTAGGTAGGAGCATTAGTCCAACAAGAGATATGTTGACATTAATTACCAAAATCACCCAGGGAGCACTTGTGCTTTCAGTCTCCCCCTTTTTGGTAATTGATGACAACATACATCAAAGCTTTAGATAAAGATATAGAGAATAACAAGTAAAGCTTTGGAAAGACATATAACATTCATAGGCTCCCCCTACATGTATGCAATCATATAAATGTGGAACATAGGAGCATGTGAATGCATAAGCATGATAGAGTAAGCCATGTCTTACATGTATCTTGACTATATGCATCAGAGCAAATGATGTGAATATAGGAAATGTACCTTCATGCTCATGAGTCCTTCTTGCAAATAGTATGTACATCAGCAAGAAATCCTCATGCACATGACTGTGATGCATATACTTACCTTGTGATCTTGAGTTGGCTTAGGAAAGAATGAACCTGAGTGAACAAGGTTACATAACACAGATACATCCATGGCCAAAGCAAACAAAAGAAACCACAAGAGTACCAAGACTGGGATGACATGTAGAGAGTGAGTACTGAGTACTCTATTGGATATAGACATGTCCCCAAAGGTAAATATGTGCAATGAATTCAAGGGTTTCCTTCCCTTAGTTGTCTTGCTCCCCCTGAATCTTGCATAGGATATTGGGAGAAGATAGGGAACAGAAAATCAGAGCAAAGAAAAGAAACAGAGCTAATGCAAACAATCAAATATGAACATGTCTTTCCCCTCTTAAAGACACGTACTTCTCTCCTCTTGAACACCAAGCATCTGGGGTTTCTTACACTCTCCCCCTGAGGGTGCTCTCCCCCTATAGAAATAATTAAGCTTTGATGTGATCTTTCTCTCCCCCTTTGACATCAATTTCCAAGAGGGGTTCTGCTGTTTTTTTTGTCACAATGGGTTTTATCCTTGAGTCACAAAGCAAAGTAGTAAGTCGAATGTGATGCTGGTAGAAGACAAGAATCACTGAGTGGAGCTGGAGCATAAAGAATGCAGGAACAAATGGCAAGCTATCTTTCCTGTAGTGGAATCGGTGGCACCGAGTTGTGTGCTTTGGTTGTACCGAAAGAATTCAGTTGGACTGAAGGAAACAAACCGGTGTGACCGAGTCCATCACAGAGAAAACACTTGTCACCTCAGCTCACTAGGCAATTAAGATCTGCCAAGGATTCGCAAGGAATTAGCTGAAAGATTTGCAATGAATTTGATGCAGAGAATGCATAACACAAAATAAACAGAAAAATAATCTAGATGAAGTTTTTTTTGAAAGGGGAAACAAATATGCACGAGACAAATGCAAGAGCACGGAGAAACACAAGAGAACTTCATCTAGAATTAGGCGGCGACAAAGTCACCAATGTTAGAGTATATTGACTTAGGAGTCAAGTGAGGGCACTTGATCATAGGTCATACTCATCGTTTAAGCTCAAAATGGGGTTACCATTTTTCGTTTAAGCATCTTGATGTATTCACATCTTGTTGAGTTGCTCTGACTCATGTCTTTGAGTAAAGCTTCTCTAAGATGGAATAACATACCTTGGGTGGTGATGATGATCTTGATCTTGTAGTTTAACTTGTATGGGTTGCTCAAGGTTGATGTAGCTCATCAAGAGTTGGGAGCACCACTTGGAATTTGCGTTCATCTACCTACATGGGTTAGTTTTGCAAGGAAGAGCACTTGTGTATCCAAAATGACGATAATAAAACTTAACATAGAATTTGTCAAAGGATATGTTTGAAGGGTTTTGTGCTTCCTTGTCTTCAACCACCATTATGTAGAGACTTGGTGATGTAGAAATTGCTCAAGATATGAGAGAGTTGCAATTTCATGGATTTAGATTCATCCAAGTACCTACAAGGGTTAGATAGCATGCAAGGGTGCAAATATATCCGAGACATATAGATAGCATCATGAGAGAAATATCAAGGATTAGTCAAAGGCTCATGCCTTGCATGTATCCAAATAAAGTTCCTACTCCAAGTTTGAAGCATCAATGATGTTCAATTCACCTCTCAAACGGCAGAAGACTTTCTCATCAAGCGGTTTGGTGAATATATCTGCCAATTGCTTATCGGTACGAACATGCTTAAGATCAATGTCCCCTTTGGCAACGTGATCTCCAATGAAATGATGACGAACTTCAATACACATAGTCCAACAAGAGATATGTTGACATTAATTACCAAGATCACCCAAGGAGCACTTGTGCTTTCAGCTACTGATTACATAATGCCATAGCTTGTTAATCCTATTATAGACTAGCCTATCTATGTGTTTGATACTTACTGTTAAGAATTACCTGTTTGCCTGAACTTAATAGCTACTTAAGCACATATATAGCTGGTCATATGTACTTCTAGGGTGCGGCAGAATTCACGTGTAATTTACATTCTAATACCCTGTTTGTTTAAATGGTTTGCTGTTATCACTTGTAGCACTAGTAATGTTTGCATGTTCATAGATAGACAACTGTCAGGTTTATATGAGGGACACCGTCTTTTTAACTTATATCTGTTTTGGAATCATTTTGCTTACATCAAAGAAATTTACAGATGTATGTGTTGCTGGTAAACGTTACCGACTTGTTACTTTAATATGTTGCCAAGAAATTGTTAGTTTTACTAGTTCATGTGTAATTAAATATGTTGCCAAAACTGGTTAGTTTTCTTGTTTGATTTTAGTTTCTTATGGCTCTTGCAAAACTTTATTTATTGATTACTAACATTCAAGTTTTCAGGATCCAACTGAAACTCCGTTGGCACAACAGGTATGTTTTCAGAAACTTCCTTGTTTACCTGGTTTGCTGCTGTGACTTGTTGTTGTAATCATCTTACCAACTTCAAGTTTTCTGGGTCCAATTCAAAGTCCAATTGCACAGCACGTACATTTTCAAAAATATATTTGTGTAACAGGTTTGCTGTTGTAACTTGTTGCTCTAATCAAGTTACTGACTACTCAACTTTTTAGGATCCAAGAGAAACTCTAATGCCACAACAGGTTCCTTTTGCAAAACTTGTTTGTTTAACTGCTTTCTTTGCTGCAAACTGGTTGCTCTAATCACGTTATCGGCTACTCAACTTTTCAGGATCCAAGAGAAACTCCAATGCCACAACAGGTACCTTTTGCAAAACTTGTTTGTTTAACTGCTTTGCTGCTGAAACAACCGGTTACAATGATGTTAATAACTACTTTTTAGGATCCAATTGAAACTCTTTATTTCCTTGTTTGTTTAACAGGTTTGCTGTTATAACTCCCAGTTTAGATGTTTTGCTAACTTCAACTTTTCAGAATCCAATCGGAACTTTAATGATAAACCAGGTTAGCCCAAGATCAAAGAGCAAGGTCCCCATGGACGTTGTATCATCCCACAGCAGTGGCATCGGCCCAATCGTGCATCATGAATTGCCAAGTGTTGATGCTCTAGAGGCTAAACTAGTGGTAGAAAGAGATTCTGCTTCTGCACTTAGAGGTGAAGTTGACTTGTTGGGGAAGCAAACAACACAATCACAAGCAGTACTGAAGACAACCATTAAATATTTGGTGGATTTCAAAACGAAGCAAGCTGAGACTGACCGCATTGTTAAGGTCCTGAAGGAAAAAAGAAAATTAAATTCTCACTTGGTAAATCATAGGTGAAATGTTCTTTCCATCGTTGAATAACTTTGTGTTGTTTGTTCATGTAATCGATCAAACCATTTGTTTTAGAGGTCATATAATAATTTTTTTGTTTTTTGGTTTGTAATTTTATTTGAGCAAAAGTCTGTATTAATTTATAAGACTCGGAGACATTTCATTTTGATTGCTGTGCCAGACCTACAAATATTCCAATCGGGCTGAATGTGCATTCTGCAATAATAGTAGTATAGATGGACCATAAGTGGCACGCATAGGAAAGGGCCAAGATGTTGTACTAGCTTCGCTAAAAAAAGGATGCTCTTCTAGCAAAAAAAAGTACAGCGACCTGGCTTATGTATGTTAGTTGATATTATTGATCGATATACTCTATAAGAGTTTATATGTCTGTTAGTTTTGTACATTAATGGTTGATTGACTCGGTACTTGAATCTTTATACATCGGTTGTGTACATATCTAAATGGGAGTACACATTATGCTGCATGTGACATTTGAGTTGGACATAAAGTGTTCCAAATATTCGAATTCACCTTACACTTGATTCTATCTTCTGAATTCAAGCATCGGCATTTGTAAATCATATTCTTATATGACAGTGGAATACATCTTTGTCGTGCTTTTGAAGATATATAAGAACACATCGAATGATTTATAAAGATTCATGTAGGAAAACAAAATGGATTCAAATTTAGTTGCCAGGGTAAACGTGGATGCTTATTGTCCCAAATTCGAAAGAAGCGGCAAAATGTCCACTCCCACGCCGGTTGCCCGATGCCAAGTGTTTGGGAGATGGAAATTACATTCTACCCCTTACAAGGACAATCCATCGGCCCGATTTCCACTTTTCTCAATAGGGGTAGGTTAGTAACTTCAATTAGACGTGACACGACCACCTCTGAGCCCATTTCGCCACGGTGGGCGCCAAACATGGGCGGCAAAACACATTTGATTCAAGCTCGTCCGAAAGACCTCTATTTCTCCCTCCATTTCCCCATTCATACACGGTGGGCGGCAAAACAAACTCGACTCGTACGAAATCGATGTAGGTAAATATTTTTCAATAGGGGCAGGTTTGTAACTTCACTCAGACGTGACACAGCCGCCCTACCTGCCAGCCCCGTTCTTACACCATGGGCGCCAACCATAGGCGCCAAAACACCCTCTCCTCACCCAAATCGCTCTGGCCAAATATTTGCGAGATGCGAGATTACCGTCCGATCCCCAACCGACGAGACGTCCACATTTTAAATGGGGGCTAAGTTCGTAACTTTCCCATATTTCAGACACGCGCGTCCCAAAAACATGGTTCCCCGTACCTCTCCCTCCATTTTCGCATTCATACACCATCTGCGCTAGAACACCATGCCCACACCAGCATCCTCCGTCCGCCACCCCATCCATCGTCGCCGTCCTCTACCCCTTCCATCGCCACCGTCCTCCACCATGCCGGAGCGCCTACCAAGACTGCATCATCCACTGCTAGAGATGGACGTTTCTTATCCACGGTGACGGACCAAGAGCCTTGCATCGCGTCCTCTCGCTTCATCGGCGCTATCGTCCTCTTTGTCGGGGCCGCTCACGTGACCTTCTCTTCCACTCCAATAGGACTTATCCCCCGATGCACCTGTCTACTGTCGCAGATCTGCTTAAATGCCACCGACAGCCATCGCACCCCCCATGCCTACAAGCGCCGCAAGAGAGGTGGTACTTCATCTCTCCACAACTTTTTGATCTCAACCAGAAAATAGATCGTAACTTGGTTACTGTACTTTCTTTTCCGCTCTTAGAATTTAGTTCTTAGTTCGAAGGAAACAATGGATGCTAAATAGCATTTCCCCGGTTTGCAGCTTTAAATCTGCCATGGCACAGTCATAATAGGGTTTAATTGATCATGCTTAGGGTTTAATTGATCATGTTGGTTCCGTGGTGGTTTCTTTAATAGAAATCGGAGGGGAAACCCTCTTTTGCTAAAAAAAATGCTTAGGGTTTCCCCCTTTTATGATCACTATACGTGTCATAATCGCACTGCTCCACCCATCAAGCTAAACAAGCTTAGTTGTTCAAATATGAATCTGATATTATTAAAACAGAGTCGTTTAATTGGTCAGCTAAATGTTCCTAATTTAGTTTTGAAAATGCATGTTCGCCGCTCGGGTGTGTATCTCTACAGGGTGCCCATGGTGGACCGTGGCCCACCCTGGGATTTTGTGTCGGCCCAGGCCCTGATTCCCCTTTGTTTTGCCATGCTCTTCCGATCTCTACTACTCAAATTACCGCCTCATTGGCGACTTGCCGTCCGGACGGAATGACTCTAGGAGGAGATGCAAGACTAACAGGAGGAGGTCGAGTTGCTCGCCTAACAGCGTCACCATTGCAGGCGGCGCCATTGCGGCCTACCTTCCCAGTCCATTCAGTGGCTCAAAGGCAGCAAAGACCCACTAAGCCAACCCGATTTATCCTGAGATATGTCCTCAACACTCAGCAGCCACTCCTCATCACCCATTTTCTAATTGAATCATTACTCATTAGGCAGGACTATCATTAGGGTTTGTTATGTGCTGAGTGCTACCTACACTTAATGGTTCAGATGTATTTCAATAATCTTTAGTACCTGTAAAGTTCACAGGGTTTCAAAATTCCGGCCCTAGGAACAACTACTAGTCATTTTGGATTGTTGGTCATAGTGACATTGACCCAGATTACTACTGCAGGCCAGGTTTGTTGACAATTTACTTGTCTTTCTTACTCATTCGATATGATATCCAATTATTCACATCGATTTGTTGCAAACAATAAGTGCTAGACAAACTTCTTGTTTCAGATTTTGGACGGTCTCTTACTGCAGTTACAATTATGCATACATGTCCTAGTAAGCTCACAAGTAAATGATTGATTCACTGCATCTACGCTTGCCTTGTCACATTTGTTGTCAATATTGTTTTAGGGTGGACCACCCTGTTTCCAAATACTGGAACCGTAGACATGAGTGAATAGTATTTCTCTGTGTGATCTCTTCCATCATGTGTGGGCAACAAGCACTGCATTGTATAGAAAGAAAGTGTCATTTCCAGCTTTTACATAGACTACGATCTTTTACATGGAATACAATCTGCCTACTTGCTTTGTGTCGCACTAACAACACTCCACCCTTGAAGCTAAACATTATGCGACTGATAATTCCTTAGTCTATTTGTTCAAATACGAATTTGATATGATTCTAATGTTCCTACTTCAGTTTTGAAATGTGTTTCTGCCTGTTATAGAGACACAAGAGGTTTGTATTTCTGTGTGTGGTCTGGTCAGCACGGTTGAGGGGTGAACTTTGCATGTGCAGGGGTTTATAGGGAGACACTCTTCGAGTTGAATCTGCAATGCATTCCATAGATAATCTGACTACTTTTTATGTGTTCATGAATCTCATATTCTGAACAGCTTCATAATGATTATGAGCTTGCGCGCATGAAAAGAATAAAGCAGAACAATGCCATGGTTGTCAAACATGGCATTAAGGGACTGAAATCAAGTCTGGATGCAATGCAATCCAAACGCTCTCCACCTACAGATTCATGCTCAAAATATGATCCTAACAGTGATTCTGAGCTAGAGGGAGACCTAAGTCGATGTAGCTCCATAGTCGAGGAGTCAGAGGCAGATGCCCTATCTTATTCACCCATCAAGGTGCTTGCTCTAACTTCCAAGGTTATATTGGTCGCACATATCTTGCAACTGATGCTTTGCATCGTTTCTACTTTGTTGCACTGCCATTAGCTTAGTTTACACATCGTGTATGTGAATACGCCCTGCCTATCCATTTTCAGTACATATTCCATCTGTCATCATAACCATATTTATCCATTCAAATGTTGTTCTTGTGTATCAGACGTTCAAAAGGAAGAGGGCGATTGCTGATCACGGAGGAGCACGAGCAAAGTATTTGGAAAAGGTATCGACACCGATAAATCAAATAGCCCATTAGGTGTAGTGGCAATATCGGTGACCCACAATACACCCCAACTCTATCGGACTCTAGCCCTACTACACTAGTCATTTCGATGCCCCAACTAAGGCACCCCAACCGCAAAGAACAAAGATGATGATGCCAGTTGGCATAGCACCAGCTCTACGACGCAAAACCCCCATTCCAGCAAAGAGTACACCAAATCCAGTTGCCAAATCCCTTTTCGAACGAGAGAGAGCCCATATTGCAGCAAATAGGACCCCTGTTCCATTTCTTCCCAGTTTAGAAGATGAAGCTTATATTGTTGTCAGGAACTTTGTGCGCATCTTTCCTTCATGGAAAGATTGTACCGCAGACACAGAACAATTTCTAGTCTTCCTCCGCAATTTACGCGTAAGTGATGTACTAATGCTATTCATGGTAATTATTGCATATGTTTCTACTGATAGAAGACACAAGATTTCATTCTTTTAAATAGGCGAGGACCAAACTGGGTTGTCAAGACGAGCAAGGGTTGGTTGCACTTTTCAAGCACTCGTTGATGAAGTATCGTTCCTACCTGAGGCAAGCGCACTTCGATGGCAAGCCTCTAAACAAAATTTCTGTAAAGTCTCCGGTGCTACATTTATCAGACAGTGACTGGAATAATCTTGTTACACATTGGTCTCATCTTCAGCATAAGGTACTGTCTATGATATCACATCATAATTTGAACTACATTTCTGCATTTGCCTTAACGTCTCACTTGTACGAAAACTGTTAGCAGAAGAACAGTCATTCTCAAGGGACCACAAAATCTCGCAACTATACTGCACATTGCATTGCTCTTGTGAGTACCTCTTGCCCTGTATGACCATACTTACTTTCATAGCTGTTTGATTATGTAGCATCACTACACATGTTAGCCTCGTTGTCGTCCATTTGGTGGACATTATAAGATCCGTATGGACTCTTACATAAATTTAGCATCAACCCAATGCTTTTGAAGAGGTTTAGCTCTGCAGTCCTCTTGTAAGGACTGAACATCATCTATCACTGTACTTACATCAACAACTACTCCCTCCGTCCCATAATATAAGAACATTTTGTACAGTACACCAGTGTTCGAAACACTCTTGTACTATGGGAAGAGGGATTGGTTCATTGTGTAGCATTCTGCATCTTATCTCCCTCGCCCACCATTTACTAAAAAATATCAGATCTACATTTAATCTTACAAAAAGTTGAATACGGACAATGCCGGTCAGAAGTGTAGCCCATTGCTCTTGTCAGTACATTTTGTCCTGCAACGCTTGTACTTCCAGGGATTGGTAGCTGATTATGTAGTATCAATCTGCATCTTATCTTCATTGTCCTCTATCCCTTCCAGTATTATCATATCTATGATTACTCTCTACAAAATGTAGAGTACAGGCAATGCTTATGAAGAAGATTATGTGTCAAAATTCTTGAGTTATCCTTCCCTTGACATGGAGAAGGGCATCATAAAGCCGGTGTTAACTGTTGTCGATGTCCTGGGAACGGGGGTCCCAAAACTTGCCTGCCTGCGGCCCACGGCGTGGCTCCACCAACGGCCCTGTACGGCCCATCTTCACCAGCAAACACTCAAGACCCTCGCGAGGGGCCAAGCCTCGCGAGGCGGACGATACAAGACCTCCTCGGGGGCTGCCTCACCAGGCTGGCTCACGAGGGGCGGAGAGATCAAGGCAAGGGACACCTCGTGAGGTTTCCGTGATGCAAGCCATGACGACTGGCGCCAGGCAGGGCGCCAGTGCGCGTAGTGTGCTCGCCTCCTCTTTGGTGCTAAAGGGGCAAGCGCAGGCGAGGAGTCCCGAGGCATCAGGCAAAGGTTTCCATATCGGTGCAATGAGACCAAGACCAGCAAGATGACAGGACGAAGGTCACCGTGGAGCCCAAGACGGCGTCACCACCAGAGCCTTTGGCAGGCGAAGACCACCTTTAGTCAGGATAACTTGTACTAGTTGTCTCCCTTCGAATTTGGCCGTTGTTGGATCCCTTCCCGCTCAATATTTCGGGACAGGACCAGGGCCTCTATAAATAGGACTAGCCACCACCATAGAGAGGTAACTGATTCAGATCACCCTCAACCACACAAGTTCTCCAAACACAAGAGCACCTCTCCTCAGGAGGCTGTTCTTCCCTTGTAACTGTTCATCCTTAGCCCAAGAGGCAATCCACCACACCACACTGGAGTAGGGTATTACACCACATCGGTGGCCCAAACCAGTATAAACTTTGTGTATCTCTTTCTGCGGGTTCGCCGAGCTAGGCTTTGAGATCGCGGTGAGGCTGAGGGCGTGATTAGGTAGGGAGAGATCTTAGGGCGCACCCCAGTGTTCGAACCTCAAGGGTTTTGCCGGAACCCGAAATCCGACATTTGGCGCGCCAGGTAGGGGTATGCCGCAGCCTCTCTTCCACCAGTTGATCCGCCGACAGTCCGCGGTTTTGATGTCCGACGACCCAAGGACCAACACCGACTGCTGGACAGCTTGGCCAGCCCGGGCGGCGTCGTCCGCCCAAGAAGACCTCAACCCTGCGCCCCAGGCGACACGCGCACCCCCAAACACCGCGGGGCGCGGGCGGCGTGGTCAAACACCATCCGCCCTTACTCCACGACAAGCGCGGGCAGCTGCAAGGGCCACAAGCTACGCTGCAGCCACGACGCCACACACCTGACGGGAACAGGCAAACATGAGGGCTCGCTCACGGTGGCTCGGGAGCGACTGCGATGTTGGCTGATGGAGAGTGGCCGGGATGCATTACTGGAGCGTGTTGCCGAGCTACTGGACGCCGCAGCCTCGGGAGCACCGCCCTTCTGCTCCCTGCTTACGCCTCAGGCCGTGGCCAGATCGCATGGCGGGCCTCGCCGTGCCCGCGTGCTCCGAGGCGCACCAAGAGGCTTCATCGACACCGGCGCGACTAGCAGCACCGGGCGCCCAGTCACACCCACGCCACCTCCGATGAGCGTGGGCGCGAGCATTGCCGCCGGCGGCCCCAGCGGGGTGCCGCCCTACAATCCTCAGGGCGGCGCGCTGGGCCGGGCAATGTGGAGCGTGGGGCACTTCGGTGAGGTCTTCGGGGCGACGGCCTTGGAGGCCTACGTGCCCTGCATGGTGTACCAGGAGTACACACTGGAGGACGACCCTTGGTTGTTCCTTGAGCCGGGCTGGGAGGAGGAGGCACTAGAATCAAAGGCCTTCCAGGAAACTCCCGGGAGCCTCGCCGACCGTGACGGCGACAACAGCTACATGGTACCACTAATCTCTCAGAAGCAAGCTTACGTTTACCATGGGTCACAGGAGGATCAGGTCACAGCGGCGGAAGGCAGCCCCAGCTCGACAACCTCCCTTCCACCAGGAGGAGCGCACTGGGGGCTGCAGGGAAGGGGCCGGGAGGAAGGCCCCTCCCCGCGTCACGCGTTGCAAGGCGTCCCCTAGAGGTAGGCCCTCTGTCGGGGAGGTGCCGGCGAGCCATCCCCCGACAGAGGACCCGCGGTCGCGGAGGGCGCCGTTGGCGTCCCCTTTGCCCCTTGGTTTCGTCCTGGTTTCCGGACGCCCCAATGGTGGTCGAGGGTGGCGCAAGGCGGGGCCCTCGTCCGGCGATATGAAGTAAGGCTCGAGCTTGTGATGGTCTCCGCTCGTGTCATTCTCACATAATAATGAGTGGGGCTGTACATGCCCCGGAGTCTCAGGAGTGCCGCCCTCGGGCCTCCGGGGCTCCCTCCCATGTCCTAGTGGCAGCACTTAGCTCCACGCTGGTGAGAAGACAAGAAGACTAGACTAGTCGCCGGACGCGGCCATTTACTTTTTATCTCTTTTCTGTAGCCTTGTTTTCTGGCTTTGAATTTATGCTTGAAGTTGAACTTTCATTGGTATGCGCGGGGGGTGTCTTTCATCGTTCGTACGATTTCTTGCGATCTGGTTCCTTGCTTTGATTCGGGGTTCGCACATGCTGCCTCCCCCTCGCGAGCTCCTCGCGAGCGGGGGCTGGGCGCGACGCGCGCACGCTGCACGCACGTCTTTCCATGGCTGACGTTTGCTTCTCGCGAGGCGCTCTCGGACGGATCGGCGGGCTCCTCAGAAGTTCACGGCCTCACGAGCCAGTTCGGGACCTATCCTGACTAAGGTAAATTACAGCAGCAAACTTGCAACTGGACTAGCGGGCTCATGAAGACGCATATCCAGCTTGGCCTAAAGAATAGAGGCAGTAATCTGTTTACATGAGGGGCTCCCCCTCCCAAAATGCTCTTACAACTTCCAGGGCCGTGCACAAGCTTTCGCATGCAGGGTTGACGACAAGGAGGCACGGGCTCAATCGGGCATGTCGCTCACCGCGTCCTCCAGGTCGCCCTCAGACGCATCGCTGGCATCGCTGTCGTCGTCGATGGCGTCACTGTCGCCATCGCCGGCGCCGCCCTCGCCGTCGTCGACCACATCGCCTTCATCCGCAGGGACGACCACCGCGTCGTCTTCGGATGTGAAGGCCCTGACTAGAGCATCCACATTGTCTTCTACCCAACGCGCCAGGTCGCCCTGGATGGCCCCGGGCACGGGGGCAATGGCGGCGTCAAAATCGAAGTTGGGGTAGGTGTTCTGGAGGTGGCTGAAGACGCGAGAGAACGCGCGCCTGAGCAGACCGCGGCTCCTCTCTTCAACAAGCGTGTGAGCCCTCTCGGATCGATTCTCCAGGCGCGTCACCACGTCGGTGAAGAAAAGGAGGTGACTGGCGTAATCGTTCGAGTGGGAATGAGGGGCGTCTTTGTCGCAGATAGAACCCAGCGCCACGTTGGCCCTGATCCTGAGGCTTTGGAGCATGGGGGCATGCACACGCTCCAGCGTCTGCCACCAGAGCGCTTCCTCCCTGCTCTGTTGCGCGAAGGACTCGGCGCTAGCGGCCCGCTGCTGAAGAGAAAGCAGCTCGGCATGGGCGGAAGCCAGCTCAACTTGCACCGAGACCAGGGCGGCTGCGGCAGCTTTCAAGGCCGCTTCCACCTCGGCCAGCTCGACACGAGGGCGAGTCCTGCCCACAGCTTCGGCTTCCACAAGCTTTAGCTTCAGGTTGTACCTGCCCGCAAGATCCGTGCGAACCACGGCCACCCGGCGATCGACCTCCTCCTGGGCCTTGGCCTCACACGCACCGATAGCATCCTCCGCTTGGGCGACTTGGCGCTCCCTTGTCTCCAACCGCTCAAGCTCAAGGCTGCGCTCTGTGGCTTCCAGCGCCAGCGCTTCCTTGCGCTTTAGGATCTCTTCCTCCTCGGCAGGCATCCCCTTCATCGACGCTAGGGTGGCTTTGCGAGCCTCTACTTGCTACTCCAATGAGGCACTCCAGGCTTGGAGCTCCCGCGCGCGTTTCTCTGCAATCTCGTGGTGACGATCCGCTTCCTTGGCTTCCTCCAATGCTCGAGTGCAGGCCTCGCGCGAGACGCCTCGGCCTTCGCGTTATCAAGCTCGCGCTGGTGGCACCCGAGGTTGATGGCCACCTTCAGTTTATGCCACTCCTCCACCAGCCTAAGACCCTTGGCTTCTAGGCGCGCGTCTACATCTGCGAGTTCTCCGCCGAGCCGGCTCATTGCGCCCATTGCCTCTTGAAAGAGCTCTTGGCGGATGCCACTCCGTTCGTGCGCAAAATTGAGCCTGCGACTGATTCCGTCCTCCGCGGCAGGGGTAGCTGAAGGAGCCCGAAGTGGCTCGCTCCCTCCCAGCAGGGGGCTGGGGGCTGGCGCTTCTCCGATCACCGTCTGGGCCACGGCGGTGGCCTGGACGGGTGAGGATCCGCTGCTCGAAGAAGAAACCAAGGCCGAAGCCATCTATCCGCCGTCCACAACCAGAGGAGGAGCCCTTGGCACGCTCGTCGCACCCCCAGCGAGGCCACAAAGAAGGGACTGCAGGAGCTCGGGCTTGAGGCACCAAGCTAGCATGCCTGCCTCTCCGGCCGACCTCGCGCCGGGGGTGGCATACTGGCTTGGGATGCTCAAGGTCAGCGGGAGATTCGAGGCCGGAGGAGGTTGCTTCCCGAGAGACTTCACAGCCTTAGCAGATGGGATCCTGAAGAGCCACCGTCAGGAAGGGAAGCAGCACCAAAGGAATCGCAAAGATAAGGTGCTTACTGATGAGGACATCAATACCATTATTACACCCACAACCCCTGCTATTATACATACTGGACCGATTACTAGAGCTCGCGCACGCCAATTAAATTACCAGGTACTTCCGTTTCTTGGTAATGATTCTAATGTTCATGAGAATATGATGCTGCCTAAATTTGATATATTTGTTTTGCTTACAAATGAAGGGCCTAGCTTGGAGAAGGATGAACATTGGAGCAAGAACAAGCATGGAGTTGATGGTATGCGCAAGGGAGACAGGAACAGAGTTTCAAGTGATGATCAGGACTTTGAAGCCACCATAACGAGTGCATGAAGCCTTGGACGAAATATACAAGATGCTACTTCATAATTTTCATCCAGAGGCTATTCTAGGTGCTGCGTCACCTTATTTTTGGGTCAGGCCCATGTAATTTCAAAATACTTCAATATAGGCTGTTTTTAGAGTCCGTATGTGTGGGGAAACAAGAGTTAGGGTGGGTTTCGGACCCCTCCTCCAAGGACCACAAAATTCCCCCCTCTTCCTCCATATATACAGCCCCTAGGGCATCGTTTAGACTTTGGGTTTTGTTTAGATTAAAAGTTTGCCATAGCTGCAACTTCGCGTACTTCGTTTGTGTTCAACGACCAGACAAAGGCGTCACAGAACCCCACCTTCATTAATAAAGCTTTCCTCTTTTATTCGCAATATCTAGATTGCAATCTCAGTTTCTTGCTTGTTCTTGGTTTGCTCGCAGGAAATAGACCCTCATGGTCCGGTTGATCATGCTCCGGCGTGGTCAATAACCCCTTGGAAGTTGGTTTAGCGATTACTAAGGCGCGACGTCTTCGCACGTTCGTAGTCGGATCGTTAAAGTCGATTCCCACAGAAAACGATTGCTATCTCATCGAAACATCGGGACACCTTTGCCTTTGTCAAGTGGTATCAGAGCTCGATAACAGATTTATTATTAGGCTTCATTTGTTGCTCAAATTCTTTTGCCACAATCTTATTTTCACTCTTATTTTTCTCCTGTTTTGCTTTATTAGCTCTATGAATATCATCTTTCAAAATGGAATCAGGAGTCATAGGAAGCAAAGTAATATTTGTATCCTTATGAACAAGAGTATACTGATTGTTTCTACCATGGTGTACAGAATTTTTGTCAAATTGCCATGGTCTACCAAGTAATAAGGAACATGCTTGCATAGGTACCTGATGCGGAGCATCCCACGTTCATCCCCATGTACACTCCGACTATTCTCCAAGCCCCAAGAGGACATATAACGAGACCTCGAATATGCACCATTGGACACAAGGTGAACTCGCTCCTCTTCGAACCTTCACTTTCTACATGTGAGACATGGCTACTACCTCATGCATGGATCTTGCATATACTCAGGTACGACCGAGATGACCATGGAGAATCCAAGGACCGAGGCCAAGCATGGAAGAGAAGGAGGAAGAGAGCCCGCCGCTCGAATCAAGCGGTACAACCGTCAACAACCGCCTGGGCGGTACAACCGGTCGACTATCACTAACTACCGCCACCATTCGGTGATCGTGCCGTGCAAGGCGGTACTGCCCGGATGTACCGGTAATTCCCAGATGAACAAGATTACTACCGCCTCAAAGCCGGTACAACCGCTGGCCCCTCCGACGTCTATCTCCACGAAGCGGCGCTGACCTCCCAATGTAGTACCGCCTTCACGTCCGGTTCTTCCGCCCTGCATGTGTTACCAGCGGTACAATCGCCCCCGCGACCGGTACAACCGGCCTGTCTGCGCACAGTGTATTGGGCCGAGCCCGTGTACCCCTTCGCCCTCACTTACCCCTTCATGGCTTAGCACTATATATACTCTTCTCCTAGCTTCATATTAGGTTTAGCTTAGGTTTAGCTCATGTTAGTGTGAGAGCCTTGCTCATCCACTTGGTTACTTCTCCTCGGAGCTCAGGACCTCTACGGAGAAGATCCCCAAGCGGATTCAAGACCCCCTTCTAGGGTGGACCCCATCAAGACCTCCTCTCGGAGAAGAACGGCTACTCATGTATCCTTACCTTTGTTGATTGTGGATCATATGTACCTCTTTGTGTTCGGTGATCTAGCACTTGTGTGATTGATTCCTTGTTGGTTGAGCGATCTCTCTCTCGTTTTCCTCCGTGTTTCCCTTTGTTCTTCCGCGTGTTCTTCGTGATTCCCCGTAGGATCCACTCCAAATGTGAAAGGTCGTCCACGTAGGGTTTCGCCCTACATCATCTTGGTATCATGAGCCACGTTGATCATGTTTTGGAGCCCCTACCCCTCTTTTTATAGCTTGATTTTGTTGTTTTCGTCCTAAATCCGAAATTCCCCACCAAAAATAGCCCCCAAATTTTTTTGTGATTTGTTGGTTTTGATGATGTTTTGTTGATTTTGATCCATGGATTTGCTTGGTTTCAAGTGGATCTAGCATCTCCCCAAGTTTCCCTATCTTTCCTCCACAAAATCCATCCAATTTTGACCCCGAAATCGCCCATTTCCGCCCCAAAAATTGCGCCCTGTTTCGATCTGCGAAAAATCCCGACACGAGCGGTACTACCGCCCCTCCGAGCGGTACTACCGCCCTCCCAAGCGGTACTACCGCCCCTCCCAGTTTCAGCGTTTCGAGTTACACCGTTTTGCCCATAACTAATTCATTCGGAGTTCGTTTTTGACGTTCTTTAGCTCGTTTTGAAGCTATTGACATCCCCCATCCCACAAAAATACTACCACCACCTTTTGACACCATCAATTTTTTGGTACTTTGGCATCTTTGCCTAGGGCTTCCACCACATCATCCACAATACCACCATAGCCTTCCGCAAACTAACCCATTTTGTTCCTTATAGCATTAGTGGTTGTCTGAGTTGTGATTTGAGTCTCCTAAGGTGTTTAGGCTACTTAGGGACGGTTGCTTCTTCATCAACCACCACCACCACCACCACTTCCACATAACCTTTCCCACCATACACTTCCGACAACCCAACTTAACCCAATTGTTGATTGAGCTTTTCGAGTTGTGGCTTGTGTCTCCTAAGGTGTTTCGGCTACTTAGGGACCGTGTGCTTCCAACTCTTACACCGTATAGCCCATCATCCCACTTCCGCATTGCCAAGTGCAATCCACCACCGCTTTCCGCTACCACCATTTTGACATTTGACGTGTGAGATTTTGAGTTCGCGATTTTTCCGTTTCCTAAGGTGTTTCGGCTACTTAGGGACGAGACTCCATCATCTTGGTATCTACATCAAGAACACCACCACTCATCATCACCGGACGGTAACCTCCATATCATCTTGGTATCGTGGTATCCATCCATTGTATATTCCCCTTGCCATTGCATTGTTAACCTCTAGCCCATTTTGCGTTACTTGTGCACATTAGTGATCATTGATCTACACCATCCATTGCATACATACCATATCATATTGGTATCATATCATCCATTGTGTCACAATATCGTTCCCACATATACACAATAGCTATCTTGGTTTGTGCATTTTGCAAAAGTGGCCATACATACAAAAAAACTTTTAAGCAAAAGAAAGAGAACAAAGAAGCTTGTAAGCAAGTTCCATAGCATCATACCACATTGCACATAAGATTGTCATATACGATCATCTTGGATCATCTTGAGAGAAACACCGGGAACCATACATACATAGCATACTTGGGATAGAAGTTTATCCATTTTGCATCTTATAGTAGTGCACAAGTGTCGTATCCGCCTATAGAGCAATCGTGCTAGCGTCTCTCTTGAGTTGTGCAACACGAGCGTTTTCCGTGGATTCCACATTTTGTGCTCATTCCTTGGTTGCACGACCCCATTTATCTATCCGTGTGTGTGTTTCCGTGTGCCTTTCTTTGCTATTGGTCCATTTGTTTCACTTGCAAATTTGTGAATCTCTTTCAACATTATTGACTCTCGCTAACATTTTGCATAAAAATTTTGTGCCACTATCCTCACCGAGCTCCACCATAAGCTTTACTTGTGTAGGTGTGAGAACCGACAAGAATTGGTACCAATAGTGCTATTTCATTGTCCGCGATTCATTGTCCACATCGGTCAAGGTACATTGGTATAAGTTCTTCTCTTTCTCCCACTCATATTTGCTCGAGTCTTGTGATGGATAGGCAAGGAATTTCATCTCCGGTCTTTGACAACAACGACAGCGTGAACAACTACATCACCAAAGCGTCTATCTTCGATCTACAACGACAAGTGCAAGGCACGCAATCAAGATTGCGAGAGCGCATCGAGAACATCTCCATCGACATTAATCACTCCAAAGCAAGGAGAAGGGACTACATCGACAAGAAGCTTGCCGCACATAAAGAGGAGCAAGATGCAAGGATGGAGGAGATTCGGACCTTGTTCAAGTCTACTTCCCCTTCGTCATCTTCAAGGTGGCGACATTCAAGCCACAAGTCTTCGAAGCGCAAACAAGATGCAAGCGCAAGTCGTCCAAGTCAACATCTACATGGCGACCACCATCACATTCGTGATCAACATCGTCAAGAAGGGCAAGTCGCCTCCAAGCATCATGTGAACGACGACGATGAACTCCAAGGAGCTCAAGCACGACAACGACATCATCATCATGAACATGCTCCACAAGCGCAAATGCACAAGTCCCAACAAGCCTTACTTCACGCCAAGTCGAAGCTTCATAAGCAAAAGAGAAGACCGCGAGACGAGCACCACCAAGATGGCGCTACGGCTACAACAACCACTTCGGCATCTTCGCCAAGTGTTCTCAAGGCATCTTCGCCTTTGGACGTACGGCATCTTCGCCTACTTCCCACGTGTATGCCTACATCGACTTCATCAAGTCCAAGGCGACCACATACAAGCGAGGGTGACACTTCCATCTTCGGAAGCCCCCCAAGGAAGATGGCCGAGCATGGGAAATTCCCTTCGGTCATGGAGACGAGCTATGAGGTGCCACATCACATGGGCCTCCCACACCAAGACGGTGACAAGAAGGTCGAGCAAGGGCCATCCCCTTCGGCCACGGCGACGAACGCGAACCTCTTCAACAACATGAAGACGGCGCCAACATTGGACTCCTCCTCCGAGTCAAGCTACGCGACCGCGCATGGAGACATTTGCACCAACATCTCTCCGACACCCACATATGAAGAAATGCCCCAAGTGCCACATGAGGAGAGCCACCACCCCATGAGTAACATGAGTGACTCCACCATACGTGACATTGAGAGCATTTCCTATGAGAGGATGAGTGTGACCACCACTAGCCCCACACATGAGAGCATGCCACACATCCTATGTGAGGTTGAGCCCGATTTGAGTGACTCCACCAACCATATGAGTGAGAGCATCCTTGAGGGAGTGAGTGAGCCACAACACGTAGTGAGTGAGGTAGTTGAGACGGCATGTGAGGCCATTATGATTCCTAACGACTTAACCTCTACTCCTAGTGTGTTTTCTTCTTTGGTGCCAGGTCTCCTACATGACGACACGCCTATCCTTGACGAGTCTATTCCTCCATTAGAGACGATTTATGGCCATGGTGGACGATGATGCACCCCCACATGGTTCCATCAAGATGAAGATGACAATGATTGGATCTTCAACACCTCACCTACAACGCATGAGCTACGCTCCGAAGGTAACATAGGTGACGGTGCTTCTCTTGTCCCACTAGAGGACTATCTTACATATGATTGCTCCATGATGTTGATCCACCTATTACCATGCTTCATGCTAGTGAAACTTCTTCATGCCTTGAATTACCTATTTATGATGAATATGATGATGAGCATGTTGAGTTGCCTAGTTGTGATGCTATGCTTCATAGGATATCTTGTGAAAATTCTATTGGTCACTTCATATTTGACAATCCATTGAACTTGTCATATGCTATGAGTGAGATCTCCCATATAGCCTTATTTCAATCTCAACATAGTAACTATGCATGCCCCGTTAAAATAAACCCCATTTGCACTTATGGCATAAATGACGAGATGTTGGTCATTGGCTTTTGTTTTTCATGTGATGATATTGCCATGCTTCCTTTACATGATTTGTGCAATTCATCTACTATGACATGCCATGATCACATTATTTTGAATATGCATTGTTTTGGATGTTGTCAATATTCTCCACGTGATGTTTCTACTCTTGCTCATGAGGCGACCCCCATAGTTTCCTCATACATATTAGGAGATCTTGATGCATTTCATACTTTGCATGATTCCCATGATAGTGTACACCATATGCATTCCATGAATAACAATGCTCTAGATAATTCTAATGATGCATTACATCCTTTGAGTCTCCATTATGCGACACATAATAACAATCCTATCATGATGGATGACATGTTTCTATATCACGCATCTCATTTATTTGAGCATTGGCTATTTAGTACTAACCAACACATGCCCGTGCGCATCATGATGTATGATGTGTACATCTACCATGCACACACAATTTTTCCTTTGTCTTTGTTTTGTGTAGGTACTCATGTATACTCGTCAACTTCTCAATCCCATGAGTTGATTTAAACGAGCTCTTGAGAGCAACGATGCTTTGGGATCCCATGGACTATCCTTACAACTGTTCCCTTTGCGCAAGGACTACGCGCATCTCTTTTACTTGTCTCTCACACGGCTATGGGCTATTTACCACGTGTCACCTTATGCTCATTTTCCCGTGTTCACTTTGCATGTTATGCCTCTTTACATGATTTTGCTATGCAATTGTGACCCTTGCTTGCATCTACCCATGATTCACCATTATGCTACTCCTATGTGTATTTGCATGCTTGGTGGAGATCCTAGTCACTATTGTCATGATTTCTTTGTGACCCATGATATTGATGCTTGTTGTGTTGGGAGAGTCATGATGACCCATTGCTATTTACATATGGCCTCTCGCCAATACATTGATGATACTTTCCTCATATCTTGCTTTCATGCTTGTGCTATGTCATGTGAAGTATTCATGCACACTATTTGCACCCATGACATGATTGTCATGATTCCTTCTAGTATCTTGCATCTTCGCACTACTAGCTTGCTTGACTTGATTGCTATGATTGCTTGCTATGTTGCATCACCCATGTTCCACTATTACTTGCTTTCTTGGGTTGATGACATATATGTTCATGCCTCTCACATGATATATCTTGTTTATTGTCGCTTGCCTCCTATAGTTGCCTCTATGCTTAATGATCTTGGAGACTTGGACACTTCACTTGTGATGCATGCTTGTTTGTTTGAGCCTATTGCATTTGGTTGTTATCGCATCATATGCCTCCATACTACGAAATGCTCCCTTGTCCTTTCTCATGATGAGCATGATGCATACACTTGTTGGGTCTCTTACCACACGAATGATAGGTCATGCATTTGCACTAACCTCATTTGTTTTTCCGAGTGTTTGTCATGTTCTTTCATTTTTCAAGGATTCACAAGGCATTACCATCATGAGACATATTAGTTATGTGAAGGCATACATGATGTGCAACTCCAACATCTTCAAGAACCTCCTAAATGTGAACTCCTTCCCTTTGAGCCATCCTCAAATACACATATTGGACGGGTCATTCTTTCATTGTTGTTTCCTTCTCCTTGTCTACATGATACATATATTGGATGGACGCATCGACATTGGAGATGGACCCTATGGACCTTCAAGTTGAGGAGTGCCACGACATCGCGCTTATGGTACAACACCACCCATGACAAATTTGCACCCTATGCATGGATTGACACACATTATGATTGTCTTGTTGCACCTATTCCCATGTCATCCATGATATATGAGCTTGTGCATTTCCTTAGCAAATTTGTTGTGATCTTTCTTAATGGCATATTCATACATCATGATCATATTGTCCACCATCAATTGCATGATAACATACACATGTTGAGCATCCATTTCCATGTTCATGCATTTGATAAACCATCCCATTATGACATCATTTTGCATCGTGGTTGCATTGCTCATATTCATAACACATTTGTGTACACAATGATTGCTTTTCCTCCCATGAATGCTTTGCATCTCATTCTAGATCAACTTGATAAGCTTCATGCGCTTTGTCACGACCAACCTTGCCGCACGGACTCATTCTTACATGATGGACACTTTGTGTGCGCTAACCATTGTATTTCCGAGTGTTGCTTGTGTTTGCTCTTTTTGCATGTCTATCACTCCGGCGACACCTGGACTACTTGGATTATGCCATGTCTTCAACTCCGTCCAACTACAAGTCCGTCCACGACAACCGCTTTCCATGGTGATGAGGATCACGATCCGAGGTCGGATCTTTCACAAGGGGAGATGATGCGGAGCATCCCACGCTCATCCCCATGTACACTCCGACTATTCTCCAAGCCCCAAGAGGACATATAACGAGACCTCGAATATGCACCATTGGACACAAGGTGAACTTCGCTCCTCTTTGAACCTTCACTTTCTACATGTGAGACATGGCTACTACCTCATGCATGGATCTTGCATATACTCAGGTACGACCGAGATGACCATGGAGAATCCAAGGACCGAGGCCAAGCATGGAAGAGAAGGAGGAAGAGAGCCTGGCCGCTCCAGAACAAGCGGTACAACCGGTCAAGAACCGCCCGGGCGGTACAACCGGTCGACTACCGCCCAACTACCGGCCACCATTCGGTGATCGTGCGGTGCAAGGCCGGTACTACCACGGATGTACCGGTAATTCCCAGATGAACAATACTACCGCCTCAGCAACCGGTACAACCGCTGGCTCCTCTGACATCTATCTCCTGAAGCCAGCGCCTGACCTCCCAGCGGTAGTACCGCCTTCATGTCCGGTTCTTCCACCCTGCATGTGTTACCAGCGGTACAACCGCTTCGCTGACCGGTACAACCGGCCTGTCTCACAAGACAAAGGTATTGGGTCGAGCCTGTACCCTTCGCCCTCACTTACCCCTTCGTGGCTTAGCGCTATATATACTCTTCTCCTAGCTTCAGATTAGGTTTAGCGAGGTTTAGCTCATGTTTGTGTGAGAGTTTTGCTCATCCACTTGGTTACTTCTCCTGAGCTCGGGACCTCTACGGAGAAGATCCACCAAGCGGATTCAAGACCCCCTTCTAGGGTGGACCCCATCAAGACCTCCTCCCGGAGAAGAACGGCTACTCGTGTATCCTTACCTTTGTTGATTGTGGATCATATGTACCTCTTTGTGTTCGGTGATCTAGTACTTGTGTGATTGATTCCTTGTTGGTTGAGCGATCTCTCTCTCGTTTCCTCCGTGTTTACCTTTGTTCTTCCGCGTGTTCTTCGTGATTCCCCGTAGGATCCACTCCAAACGTGAAAGATCGTCCACGTAGGGTTCCTCCCTACATCAGTATCACATCACAATCAACATAATTAGCATATGTAGAGATACTAAAATGCACCCGAATAGTACGTGTTACTTTAACCTTGCCGCTGTTGTTGAACCATTGGATGTAGTAAGGATGTGGATGTGGTCTTGTGGTGAGAGATAGCTTCTCCACCATCTCCATGCTAGCCAAGTTGTTGCATCTCCCTCCATCTATGATGACGCTAATGTAACGCGTTCCTTCACAACTCCCTTTGTATGGAACAAATTATGCCTCTGATTTTGCTCGGTTTGTGTAACATGCACATTCAAAACACGTTGAGCAACTAAAAATTCATACTGTCGGCATCTTCAAAGAGCCATGTATTGCGTCTCATGATCAGAATCATCTCTACCGTGTTCTTCATGTGTAATAAGAGCCAAAGTCTCCTCATCATAGTCACTAGCAGACTCATACCGACCATCCTCAGTAGCAATCATCACACGCTGAGATTTGTATTATCTCGCAAAATGTCCTCTTCCCTTACAACTACGACAAATAATATCACTTGTGTGCCCTGTTGACGCCATGGAAGAAGAAGAGCTCTGTGCAGGCCCGACAAGTGTGCTCTTGGCAGATAGTGGTGGTTGTGCCTGCTTTCTTGTATCACGGTTGGAGGTGGCACAGAAGGAGGTGATGGTGCAAAGGAAGTAGAGGATGCATGTGGTGTCCATGATGAACAGATTTAATGAATCGCTTATGCGTCTTCCACCATCACTGCACCGCCGCACCTCTCGCAAAGCAGAAAGCAACAACAACAACAACAACAACAACAACAACAACAACAACAACAACAACAACAACAACAACAACAACAACAACAACAACAACAACAACAACAACAACAACAACAACAACAACAACAACAACAACAACAACAACAACAACAACAACAACAACAACAACAACAACAACAACGACTACCTCCACGTCGGGAAACAGCCCTCCGCCGAGCGAGCCGTGTCCCTCTTCAGCCTGGCCAAACTGCTGGTGCTGCTGTTGATACTTCTGTGGCTCCTGCTGCTGATGTGGAGGAGGATGATTATGCAGGAGATTACGAGGATGAGGTTGATCAAAATCAGAACTACGTGCAACCACCAGCACCACAACCACTGTGTCGTCCACATGCAAATAATGGCAATGTTAGGACTCCCCCTCAGGTACGTGATCATGACCATCTCCCTAAACTGAAATTGAATATTCCACCATTTGAGGGTAGATATGTTCCTGATATATATCTTACTTGGGAGTTACAAACTGAACAATGATTTACATGTTTACAATATCCTGAGGAGAGACGTGTTCCTGCTGCTGTTTGTGCTTTCACTAGCTTTGCATGTGTTTGGTGGTCTGAACATTGTAGATTATATCCTGTTCCAGCTACTTGGGCTGCTTTGAAAACTGCTATGCGTACTCGTTGGGTTCCACCATATTATCAACGTGAATTACTCCAAAAATTGCAGCGCTTAAGACAACGAAAAAATTCTGTAGAAGAATATTATCAGGAATTACAAACTGGCTTGATTAGATGTGGTATTGTTGAGGAGAATGAAGCTATGCTTGCATGTTTTATGGGTGGATTAAATAGAGAGATTCAGACCATGCTAGAGTATAAGGATTATAATAATATCACTCGTTTATTCATCTTGCTTGTAAAGATGAACGTGAAGTGCAGGATCGACATGCATTGGCGTGAACTAACTTTTCTGCAGGTCGACCTTCATCATGGACACCACGTGCATCATCTACTTCCACTGCACCATCACCTCCTTCAGGTGCCATCTCCAACCGTGATACAAGAAAGCGGGCACAACCACCATGATGCGGAGCATCCTACGATCATCCCCATGTCCACTTCGACCACTCCCCATGACCCAAGGGTACATAAGATGAGACCTCGACTATACGCCATTGGACACAAGGTGAACTCGCTCCTCTCCGAACCACCACTTTCCATATGTGAGACATGGTTACTACCTCAAATATATGTGCTATGCAGGACCAAGAAAAAGGAGGAAGACCATGGACAAGACGGCGAGGACACCGACCGTGAAGTACAAGAAGAAGAGCTGCCAAAGAAACTCCAGCCACCGGACGACCGGTCGGGACCGGACGTCCGCACTAAGCAAACTGCGCCAAGTACCAGTTACAATGAGCGGACGTCCATCCAGATCGGACGACCGCCATACCTTCCAATGAAGCGGACGTCCGGCCTCCGGACGACCGCCCTCAAGACCCGAGCCGAATCTGCGGAAGGCCGGAGCCAACGGACGACCGGCGACCGGACGACCGGAAATCATCGGACGTCCGGTGCCCCTGGACCCGAGCCAAATCAACGGAAGTCCGAAGAACCCCGAACGTCCGGACGCCCACGAGCCACCGGACGACCGGCCCCCGGCGGACGTCCGGTACCTGTCTGCGCACAGTGTTCGGGCCTGAGGCCCATGTACCCCTTCACTTCGCCTCCATTTGCACTAAGACTATAAATAGACCTCTCCCTCCTCCTAGTTAGGGTTAGCGTTGATTTAGCTCATTGTTAGATAGAGTCTCATCGATACCGGATCTACTCCACGAGAGAGACCGCGGCCCCTCTTCGGAGAAGATCCACCTTGGATTCAAGACCCCTCTTGGGTGGCCCCCATCAAGACCTCCTCACGGAGAAGAACGGCTACCGCTTGTATCGTCCTTTGTTGACATTGAATCATGTATCTCCCTTTGTGTTCATCGATCTAGCACATGTGTGATTGATCTTGTTGGTTTGAGTGATTCTCTTATGTTTTCCCTGTGATTTCCCTCGTGTTCTTCCGCTCATTCTTCGTGTTCCTCGTAGGGAGCCTCTCCAAACGTGAAAGATCGTCCACATAGGGTTCCGCCCTACATCATCTTGGATCAGAGCAAGGTTGATCACGTTTTTGGAGCCCCTACCCTTTGTTTTCTAGCTTGATTTTGCTGTGTTCTTCCCCAAATTCGAAAATCCCCACCAAAAATAGCCCCAAAATTTTTTTTGTGATTTGTTGGTGTGATGATATTTTGTTGATTTTGATACATGGATTTTCTTGGCTTCGAGTGGATCTAGCATTTCCCCATGTTTCCCCATCTTTCATCCACGAAATCCCGCTAATTTTAACCCCAAAATCCCAAAATTCCGCTCAAAATCACGCCCCGGATCTCGCATCTCGCGTTGACCCCGACCCACCGGACGACCGTCACTTTACCGGACGTCCGGAGTGTAACACCCCGGATGTAACTTTCCATATTTGTAACTCCAACTCTTGCCATTTTCGGCATTGTGATATGATATTCCCTCCGTGGTTGGGTTTTTCTTCATTTTGCATTTTGTCCATGTCATGCATCTCATATCATGTCATCATGTGCATCTCATTTGCATACGTGTTCGTCTCATGATTCCGAGCATTTTCCCCGTTGTCCGCTTTTGCAATCCGCACTCCTATGTCCCCGGCGCCCCTTTTACATTTTTTCGTGAGCGGGTACTAAACTTTCTCGGAATGGACCGAGGTTTGTCAAGTGGCCTTGGTACACCACCAGTAGACCACCTGTCAAGTTTCGGTCATTTGGAGCTCGTTTGGTACTCCTACGGTTAACCGCGACTCAAGAAGGCCTCTTTTAAGTTGCAGCCCGGCCAAGACGCCCTCGCCGCGCCGCCCGGCCACCTCCTCGCCTCGGTCGCCCGGCCGGCCCCGCCTCCTCTCCGCCCGCCTCACGGCTCCTCCTCATGAGCCGCCGCCTGCCTCGGTTCAAGGCCGAGCCCCAGATCTAGATCCGCAACGGTTGACTTCTCCCCCGAAATCGCCTAAGTCATTATTCTGTGATAATTTTGTTGCATATTCATCATGCCATAATTTTGCATCTGTGGCTCCGTTTTGGGCGTAAAGCATACAGAAATGTTTGCCTCGAAGAGTAGATCATTTCATCTCATTGCATCATTTTCATTTGAGCTCATCTTGATGCCCGAAATGCTGTTAGAAGAGGGCTATGTGATGTTAGTTTCAGATTCTTATCAGAACATGCACTTTTGTCATTTTTCCATGATTGATGTGTGCACCCTATGATCTTGAGTCCTACATGTGTTTTGTAATATGCCATGCCATCTTTACAGTGGTGTATGCCATGTATTTTTGTGATATCTGTGGTGACTAGCACAAGCATGCAAACTAGGCTTCATGATGTTACTGATTTCAGTCCCTGTTTTGCTGATATTTTTATGCCATGTTAACTTGATGCTACCGAGAGATCCATGCATATTTTGAGATACTTCAGTAAGGATGTTTTGAACATATGGTTATGCTCTATCCATCCATGCCCTTGTTTGCAATTATGGAGTGCCATAGCTTGAGTCAATCGAGCTCTACTTTTGCTATACAATGTTTCCTGGCAGATTGTTTACATGTTATTCAATTTTGCCAAGGTTGTTGTAGTTGATCCGTGTACGCTATGATGTTGTTGTAGTTGATCCGTGTATGCCATGTCTTCTTGATGGATGTATGCTTAGTTTATCATGAAATGCTCTGTAGTGAGTGCATCGAGCTCTTAAACATGCCTACTTGTCATCTGTTTTTGTCATGCCCTGTTGCTGAATCTGTTAACGAAACTTGCTATGTTGACATTGGTGCTATTGCATCTTCTGATCCTTTTTGACTCATGGTCATTAAGGGACTTTTGTTTTATGCTTTGAGTAGATTCATGTCATGCCTTGTTTTGCTATTATAAGTTCCTGTAGCATGTCGTTTGCTTGCTCTGAACATTGCTTCCTGATGCTGATTCTGCCATGTTCAGTATTTTTCACCAAGTCTGTGCAGCTGATATATTTTTCACTTTTGCCATGCTTGTTTGGACCTGTTATGATGTGATTTAGCCGCAGCTCAGTGTTCATCTTTTGTCAAGAATCTTGAGTAGATCACTGCCATATGCTTCTCTGGTACGTTTGGGTGCAGTAGCTTAATTTCTTGTTGCTTGCTAAGTGGTATCATGTTGTTAATGGCAGATTTGTGCCATTCTTGTTTTGCTTGTCATTTGCAAACCGTGCATCCGATTCCGGTGATCTTTATATCGATTTCAACGAAATCATCTCATTTTCCAGCGGCATACTTGGTTTGCCAAGTTGATGCCTGGTTCATAATTTTCCTTCCGAGCACGCATATGCATTGCATATCACATCTCGCATATCATGCCATGTATTGCATCATGTTGCTTGTGCATTGCACCGTGATTTATTGTGGTTCCATTGTTCGTGTTCTTGCTTTGGGTAGAGCCCGAAGACGAGTACGTGAACGAGGAACCTGCTGAGAACGCTTACGAGGATCAAGCTTTCGACAACTCAGAGAACTTTGCAGGCAAGATGACCATACCCTCGAAATCACTTCTATCTTTGCTTGCTAGATGCTCGCTCTTTTGCTATGCCTATGCTACGATGCCTATCACTTGCTTATCATGCCACCCGTATTTCCATGGCAAACCTCTAACCATCCTTTCCTAGCAAACCGTTGTTTGGCTATGTTACCGCTTTGCTCAGCCCCTCTTATAGCGTTGCTAGTTGCAGGTGAAGTTGAAGTTTGTTTCTTGTTGGAACATGGAGATGTTATTCCTTGTTGGAACATGTTTACTTGTTGGGGGATATCACAATATATTTGCTATAATTAATGCATCTATATACTTGGTAAAGGGTGGAAGGCTCGGCCTTACGCCTGGTGTTTTGTTCCACTCTTGCCGCCCTAGTTTCCGTCATACCGGTGTTATGTTCCTGGATTTCGCGTTCCTTACACGGTTGGGTGATTTATGGGACCCCCTTGACAGTTCGCTTTGAATAAGACTCCTCCAAAGAAGGCCCAACTTTGGTTTTACCATTTGCCACCTAAGCCTTTTTCCCCGGGTTTTCGCGAGCCCGAGGGTCATCTTTATTTAACCCCCGCCAATGCTCCTCTGGCGTTGGTCCAAACTAGAGCCACTTGCGGTGCCGCCCTGAGGCAACTTGGGGTATCTTCGGTTGCCGTACGTACTGCTCATCTGGTGTGCCCTGAGAACGAGATATGTGCAGCTCCTATCGGGATTTGTCGGCACATTCGGGCGGCTTTGCTGGTCTATTTTATTGCTGTCGAAATGTCTTGTAGTCCGGGACTCCGAGATCGATCGGTCTTCGGTAGAAGGAATATCCTTCGTTGACCGTGAGAGCTTATAATGGGCTAAGTTGGGACACCCTGCAGGTATTATCTTTCAAAGCCGTGCTCTGCGGTTATGAGGCAGATGGGAATTTGTTAATGTCCGGTTGTAGAAAACCCGAAGTTGACCTTGATTAATACACATCAATCACAGGTGTAACCGTGATGGTCTCTTCTCGGCGGAGTCCGGGAAGTGAACACGGTGTTGGAGTTATGTTTGACGTAAGTAGTTCAGGATCACTTCTTGATCGCTACTAGCTTCACGACTGTGCTTTGCTTCTCTTCTCGCTCTCTTTTCTGAATGTAGCCACCATATATGCTAGTCGCTTGCTGCAGCTTCACCTCACAACTCTGTCCATCCTATAAGCTTAAATAGTCTTGATCTCATGGTGTGAGATTGTCGACTCCGTGACTCACAGATTCTACCAAAACAGCTTGCAGTGCCGACGATGCCAAGGCAGGTGACGCAACCGAGCTCAAGTGGGAGTTCGACGAGGAACGTGGTTGTTACTATGTGTCTTTTTCACGATGATCGATGAGTGGAGCCCGGTTGGGTCGATCGGGGATCCGTGTAGCATTTGGGGTATCTTCTTTATTTTGGTTCCGTAGTCGGACCTTGAGTGTAATCTGAATGATGTATGTTTATTTATGTATTGTGTGAAGTGGCGACTGTAAGCCAACTATGTATCTCTTTCCCTTATGTATTACATGGGTTGTGTGAAGATTACCTCACTTGCGACATTGCTTTAATGCGGTTATGCCTCTAAATCGTGCTTCGACACGTGGGAGATATAGCCGCATCGAGGGCGTTACACGGAGCCCCTGGAATGACCGGACGTCCGTCATCCACCGGACGACCGGAACCCCTAACCCGATCTGAAATAGCGGATTTCCGACCAGACCGGACGTCCGGCGACCGGACATCCGTCCATTAGCGGACGTCCGCTACCTGTAGATATCAACTTCGGCTGATTTTTGTTTTGTCCATAACTAATTCATTCGAACTCCGATTTTGACGTTCTTTAGCTCGTTTTGAAGCTATTGACATCCCCCTTCCAACAAAAATACCACCAAAATCATTTGACTCCGTCAAATTTTTGGAACTTTGGCATCTTTGCCTAGGGCTTCCACCACATCCTCCGCTACTGCACCACCGACTTCGACTTTCCGCGACCTAACCAATTTTGTTCCTCATGGTTGTTTGAGTTGTGATTCGAGCCTCCTAAGGTGTTTCGGCTACTTAGGGACGGTTGCTTCTTCATCAACCACAACCGCCACTTCCGCATAGGCTTGACCAACATACACTTCCAACCCCCAACTTAAACCAATTTTGTTTGTGTTGAGAGTTGTGTCTCCTAAGGTGTTTAGGCTACTTAGGGACCGTGCTTCCAACTCCGACACCGTGTATAGTTCACCACCTTACACCCCATTTCCGCATTATGCATCTAAAACCACCATTGCATTTCCGCAATCACATTGAGCCTCCGCAACCACCACCGCATTCCGCTACCACCATTTGACATTTGTCATTTGAGATTTTGAGTTTGCGGATTTTCCGTTTCCTAAGGTGTTTCGGCTACTTAGGGACGAGTATCCATCATCTTGGTATCTACATCAAGAACACCGCCACTCATCATCGCAAGGACGGTAACCTCGACGACACCATTGTATATTCCCATTGCAAATTGCACTTTGATAACCTCTAGCCCATTTTATGCTATTTGCCTATCGAGACTAGTCATTTGAGTATTGCCGCAACGTTACTTGTGCACATTAGTGATCTACACCATCCATTGCATACATACCATATCATATTGGTATCATATCATCCATTGTGTCACAAGTTTGTTCCCGCATATACACAATTGCTATCTTGGTTTGTGCATTGTGCAAAGTGTCCATACATAGAAAAAAAACAAATAAAGCTTTTAAGCAAAAGAGAAAGAGCAAAGAAGCTTGTAAGCAATAGCCATAGCATCATACCACATTGCATATAAGATTGTCATATCTGATCATCTTGGATCATCTTGAGAAACACCGGGAACCATACATATATAGCATACTTGGGATACAAAGTTTATCCATTTTGCATCTTATAGGTTGTGCACAAGTGTCGATCCGCCTATTGAGCAATCGTGCTAAGCGTCTCTCTTGAGTTGTGCAACACGAGCGCTTTTGGTGGATTCCACATTTTGAGCTCATTCCTTGGTTGCACGGCCCCATTTATCTATCCGTGTGTGCGTTTCCGTGTGCCATTCCTTGCTATTGGTCTACTTGTTTCTCTTGCGAATTTGTGAATCTCTTTCAACATTATTGACTCTTGCTAACATTTTGCATTAAATTTTTTGTGCCACTATCCTCACCAAGCTCCACCATAAGCTTTACTTGTGTAGGTGTGAGAAACCGACAAGAATTGGTACCAATTGTGCTATTTCCTTGTTACACATTGAGTGATCATTGATCCATTTTCAACATCGGTCAAGGTACTTTTGGTATAAGTTCTTCTCTTCCCCCCACTCATATTTGCTCGAGTCTTGTGATGGATAGGCAAGGCATTTCATCTCCGGTCTTCGACAACAACGACGGCGTGAACAACTACATAACCAAAGCGTCTATCTTCGATCTACAACGACAAGTGCAAGGCGCACAATCAAGATTGCGAGAGCGCATCGAGAACATCTCCATCGACATTCGTCACTCCGAAGCAAGGAGAAGGGACTACATCGAAAATAAGCTTGCCGCACATAAAGAGGAGCAAGATGCAAGGATGGAGGAGATTCAGACCTTGCTCAAGTCTACTTCCCCTTCATCATCTTCAAGACGGCGACATTCAAGATACAAGTCTTCGGAGCGCCCAAACGATGCAAGCGCAAGTCGTCCACATGTCCATGGCGACCACCATCACGTTCGTGATCCACATCGTCATGAAGGGAAAGTCACCTCCAAGCATCATGTGCACGACGCATTTACGCATTTAACGGCATCTACTTCAAGCTCAAGCACGACAACGACATCATCATCATGAAGATGCTCCACAAGCGCAAGTGCACAAGTCCCAACAAGCCCTACTTCACGTCAAGTCCAAGCTTCATGAGCACAAAAGAAGACCGTGAGACGACCACCACCAAGACGGCGCTACGGCTACATCAACCACTTCGGCATCTTCGCCAAGTGTTCTCAAGGCATCTTCGCCTTTGGACGTCGCACATCTTCGCCTACTTCCCACGTGTACGCCTACATCGACTTCATCAAGTCCAAGGCGACTACCACGAGCGAGGGCGACACTTCCATCTTCGAAGCCCCTTAAGGAAGATGGCCGAGCATGGGAAATTCCTTCGGTCATGGAGACGAGCCACGAGGTGCCACATCATATGGGCCTCCAACACCAAGACGGCGACAAGACGGCAGTCGAGCAAGGGCCATCCCTTCGACTACGGGCGACGAGCCAACCTCTTCAACAACATGAAGACGACGCCCATATTGGACTCATACTCCGAGTCAAGCTACTCGACCGCGCATGGAGACATTTGCACCAACATCTCTCCGACACCCACATATCATGAGATGACCCAATTGCCATGTGAGGAGAGCCACCAACCCATGAGTGAGATGAGTGACTCCACCCTATATGACATTGAGTGCATTTCCTATGAGAGGATGAGTGTGACCACCACTAGCCCCACACATGAGAGCATGCCACACATCCTATGTGAGGTTGAGAGCCATTTGAGTGACTCCACCAACCATATGAGTGAGAGCATCCACGAGGGAGTGAGTGAGCCACAACACTTAGTGAGTGAGGTAGTTGACATGGCATGTGAGGCCACCATGATTTCTAACGACTTAACCTCTACTCCTAGTGTGTTTTCTTCTTTGGTGCTAGGTCTCCTACATGACGACAAGCCTACCCTCGACGAGTCCATCCCTCCAAAGAGAAAACCGATGGCCATGGTGGACGATGATGCACCCCCCACATGGTTCCATCAAGATGAAGATGACAACGAGACGATCTTCAACACCTCACCTACAACACATGAGCGATGCTCCAACGGTAACATAGGTGATGGTGCTTCTCTTGTCCCACTAGTGGACTCTCTTGACATCGATTGCTCCCATGATGTTGACCCACCTATTACCATGCTTCATGCTAGTGAGACTTCTTCATGCCTTGACTTACCTATTTATGATGAATATGATGATGAGCATGTTGAGTTGCCTAGTTGTGATGCTATGCTCCATAGGATATCTTGTGAAAATTATATTGGTCACATCATGTTTGACAATCCATTGAACTTGTCATATGCTATGAATGAGATCTCCCATATTGCATCATTTCAATCTCAACATAGTAATTATGCATGCCCCATTAAAATCAATCCCATTTGCACTTATGGCATAGATGACGAGATGATGGTCATTGGCCTTTGCTTCTCTTGTGATGATATTGCCATGCTTCCTTTACATGATTTGTGCAATTCATCTACTAGTCCATGCCATGATCACATTGTTCCGAATATGCATTGTTTTGGATGTTGTCAATATTCTCCACGTGATGTTTCCACTAATGCTCATGAGGAGACCCCCATAGTTTCCTCATACATATTAGGAGATCTTGATGCATTCCATACTTTGCATGATTCCCATAATCGCGTGCACCATATGCATTCCATGAATAACAATGCTCTAGATATTTCTCATGATGCATCACACAATTTGAGTCTCCATTTTGCCATGCATAACAACAAACCTATCATGATGGATGACATGTTTCTATATCACGCATCTCATTTATTTGAGCATTGGATATTTTGTGCTAACCGACACATGCCCGCAAGCATCATGATGGATGATGTGTACATATACCATGCACACACAATTTTCTCTTTGTCTTTGTTTTGTGTAGGTACTCAAGTATACTCACAACATCTCAATCCCATGAGTTGACGAAACGAGCTCTTGAGAGAAATGATGACTTGGGATCCCGTGGACTATCCTTACCACCATTCCCTTTGCGCAAGGACTACGCGCACCTCTTCTACTTGGCTCTCACACGGCTATGGGCTATTTACCACTTGCCACCTTATGCTCATTTTACCGTGTTCACTTTGCATGTTATGCTTGCTTCTATGCCTTTGCCATGCGCTTGTGACCCTTGCTTGCATCTACCCATGTTTCATCATTATGCTACGTCTATGTGTATTTGCATGCTTGGTGGAGATCCTTGTTGCTTTTGCCATGTTTATCATGTGCCCCATGCTATTGATGCTATTTTGCTCATATCTTGCCTTTATGCTTGTAAAATGTCATGTGCATTTTATATGCCCACTATTTGCACACATGACATGCTTGCCATGATTCCCTCTAGTACGTTGCATCTTCGCACTACTAGCTTGCTTGACTTGATCGCTATGATTGCTTACTATGTTGCATCACCCATGTTCCTCTATCACTTGCTTTCTTGGGTTGATGACATATATGTTCATGCCTCTCACATGATATATCTTGTTTATTGTCGCTTGCCTCCTATAGTTGCCTCTATACTTCATGATCTTGGAGACTTGGACACTTCACTTGTGATGCATGCTTGTTTACTTGAGCCTATTGCATTTGGTTGTTATCGCATCATATGCCTCCATACTATGAAATGCTCCATTGTCCTTTCTTATGATGAGCATGATGCATACACTTGTTGGGTATCTTACCACACGAATGATAGGTTTTGCACTTCCGCTAACCTCATTTGTTTTTTCGAGTGTTTGCCATGTTCTTTCGTTTTGAAGGATTCACAAGGCATTACCGTCATGAGACATATTGGTTATGTGAAGGCATACACGATGTGCGACACCAACATTTGCGACATCCTCATAAAGGTGAACTCCTTCCCTTTGAGCCATCCTCAAGTTTGCATATTGGATGGGTCACTCTTTCATTGTTGTTTCTTTCTTGTTGTCTACATGTTACATCTATTGGATGGAGGAGCAACATTGGAGATTGGCTCTTTGGACCTTCGAATTGAGGAGCGCTCGCACTTATTGGATGCATCTTTGGAATTCCTCTCATGCCACGACATCGAGCATTGGTACACCACCACATCCATATTTGCTGATTGTGCTCATACATGTCATGCTCGATGGACATATCATACTCACCACAAGTTTGCACCCTATGCATGGATTGACACACATTATGATTGTCTTGTTGCACCTATTCCCATGTCATCCATGATATATGAACTTGTGCATTTTCTTAGCAAATTTGTTGTGATCTTTCTTGATGGCATATTCATACATCATGATCATATTGCCCATCATCAATTGCATGATAACATAATCACATTGAGCACCAATTACCATGTTCATGCTCTTGATAAACCATCACATTATGACATCATTTTGCACAATGGTAGAATTTGTCGCTTTGTGCACCATACTTTTGTTCCCATGAATGCTTTGCATCTCATTCTAGATCATCTTGATAAGCTTCATGCGCTTTGTCACGACCAATCTTGCCGCACGGACTCATTCTTACATGATGGACACTTTGTGTGCGCTAACAATTGTATTCTCGAGTGTTGCTTGTGTTTGCTCTTTTTGCATGTCTATCGCTCCGGCGACACCTTGAAGTACTTGGATTGCGCCATGTTTTCAACTCCGTCCAACTTCAAGTCCGTCCAGGACAACCGTTCCCATGGTGATGAGGATCACGATCCGAGGTCGGATCTTTCTCAAGGGAGGGGAGATGATGCGGAGCATCCTACGATCATCCCCATGTCCACTTCAACCACTCCCCATGACCCAAGGGTACATAAGATGAGACCTCGACTATACGCCATTGGACACAAGGTGAACTCGCTCCTCTCCGAACCACCACTTTCCACATGTGAGACATGGTTACTACCTCAAATATATGTGCTATGCAGGACCAAGAACAAGGAGGAAGACCATGGACAAGACGGCGAGGACACCGACCGTGAAGTACAAGAAGAAGAGCTGCCAAAGAAACTCCAGCCACCGGACGACCGGTCGGGACCGGACGTCCGTCCAGGACCGGACGACCGGCCATACCTTCCAGCGAGCGGACGACCGGCCCTTGAAGACCCGAGCCGAATCTGCGGAAGGCCGGAGCCAACGGACGATCGGCGACCGGACGACCGGAAATCATCGGACGTCCGGTGCCCTTGGACCCGAGCCAAATCAACGGAAGTCCGAAGAACCCCGGACGTCCGGACGCCCACGAGCCACCGGACGACCGGCCCCCGGCGGACGTCCGGTACCTGTCTGCGCACAGTGTTCGGGCCTGAGGCCCTTGTACCCCTTCACTTCGCCCCCATTTGCACTAAGACTATAAATAGACCTCTCCCTCCTCCTAGTTAGGGTTAGCGTTGATTTAGCTCATTGTTAGATAGAGCTTCGCTCATCGATACCGGATCTACTCCACGAGAGAGACCGCGGCCCCTCTTCGGAGAAGATCCACCTTGGATTCAAGACCCCCTCTTGGGTGGCCCCCATCAAGACCTCCTCATGGAGAAGAACGGCTACCGTTTGTATCGTCCTTTGTTGACCTTGAATCATGTATCTCCCTTTGTGTTCATCGATCTAGCACATGTGTGATTGATCTTGTTGGTTTGAGTGATTCTCTTGTGTTTTCCCCGTGATTTCCCTCGTGTTCTTTCCCTCGTTCTTCGTGTTCCTCGTAGGGAGCCTCTCCAAACGTGAAAGATCGTCCACATAGGGTTCCGCCCTACATCACACCACTATCTGCCAAGAGCACACCTGCCGGGATTGCACAGAGCTCTTCTTCTTCCATGGCGTCAATAGGGCACACAAGTGATATTATTTGTCGTCATTGTAAGGGAAGAGGACATTTTGCGAGAGAATGCAAATCTCAGCGTGTGATGATTGCTACTGAGGATGGTGGGTATGAGTCCGCTACTGACTATGATGAGGAGACTTTGGCTCTTATTACACATGAAGAACACAGTGGAGATGATTCTGATCATGAGAGGCAATACATGACAGGTATAAATGTTTATGATAAGGGGTGGCCCGATCTTCTGAGTGAGCGGAGGATGTCGATGTTGAACCTGTAGGATAACTTGTGAGATGCTCTCGAACTCTCCAGCTGTTCCCCCGTTGCCAATGCAACAGATCTTCAACCCTATGGATATTCGCAACACCACACACTTGCGCACGTAGCCGCCGACCTTAAGCGGTTCTGCAATCTCCCAATTCGGTGGAATAACAGATAGCACTTGACTTTCAAAGAGCAAATACACCCTATCGAAACAAATTTGGTGTAGGTAAATATTCCTGATCGATGCAAAGAGGAATATGAGTACAGAGGAATGCTTAAAGCAATTAAGTCTGATTTGAGTTTAATCAAAACGTGGTCTAACCCTAAAAGCCACGACTTACAAGGATATATAAAGACCCCTGGACGTCCAACATAGTGTTGGGGTCGAAATCCAACTTATCTCTAACTTTCCTAACTTAAACGAATCTATCTGGAAAAAACTGGCAGAAACAACCGCCGTATTGTTTTGGTGACTACGACTCGGTCACCGCATATCGCGGGCTGCGAGTATACAATTTGGAAAGCACACGAGTCAAGCTTTCCAAATTGTATATAAACACCTTATTTGGAGCACGGACACGGATTCTGCACGTATATCAATTGCGGGCCTCCTGGCTGTCAATCCGAGTCCGGTTCTGATTTTCCTTCCGCTTTATGTTGTGCACCTGCCTCCCTCTCCTCCCTCGTGCTCTTGCTGATTTTAGACATCAGTAGAAGTTCTTCTTGCTGCAATTCTTCATCTCCACGTGCCAAGCTTGCCTTCCCTTCAAATCTGATCATACAAATATGCAAAGACTTGGGCAGTATAAAATTCTGATTAACACAAATGTCGATTCAACTAAGAGTGAATTCACCGTTGTTCAAGTAGTTTTGCACGTGCTCTTGTAATTGGTCCAATTCTGATTTCATTGGACTTGTCTTGTGCAATATCATCTTTATTTGAAAATGATGGTAAAGGAGTAGGGATGTCCTCATCATCCTCCCCCCCTTGAAAAGGCGTCGACCGTGACGCACCAAGGTCTTCTCCATTATATGGCCTCAAATCAGCGATGTTGAACGTATTACTCACGCTAAACTCTTCAGTCGGAAGATCAATTTTGTATGAATTATTATTAATCTTGGCAAGCACTTTATATGGTCCATCACCTCGTGGTTTCAACTTGGACTTGCGCCGTTCAGGAAATCTATCTTTGCGCAAGTGTAACCACACCATGTCGCCCGGCTAAAACAACACCTCCTTTCTCTTCTTATTAATACGATCAGCCGTGTACTTGCCCTTCTTTTCAATGGCATCTTTGGTCTTCTCGTGTATCTTCGTCATGAAATCGGCCCTCTTGGATGCATCCATGTTCACTCTCTCTTGAATTGGAAGGGGCAGCAAATCAAGTGGTGTAATTGGCTTAAAACCATAGACCACCTCAAGTGGACAGAACTGAGTTGTGTAATGTACCGCCCTGTTATATGCAAACTCCACATGCGGTAAACACTCTTCCCATTCACGCAGGTTCTTCTTTATCATGGATCTCAACAACGTGGATAGTGTGCGATTGACCACCTCTGCTTTTCCCATCTGCTTGGGGGATGACAAATAGTGCTGAATAGTAACTTTGTCCCCAGCTTTCCCCAAAATGTCTTCCAGAAATAGCTCATAAACTTCACGTCACGATCGAAACAATCGCCTTTGGTACTCCATGTAAGCGCATCGATGTCCCTAAAAATGAGTAGCAATGTGCGACACATCGTCGCTTTTGTAAGGTGCAATAAAATGTGCCATCTTAGAAAAACGATCAACTACCACAAAAATTGAATCATGTCCTCTCCACGGTCCTAGGCAATCCTAACACAAAGTCCATGCTTATGTCTTCCCATGGTGTAGTAGGAGCAGGGAGAGGAGTATATAAACCGTGAGGTTTCAGCTTAGACTTTGCCTTATTACAAGCAATGCAACGCTTCACAAATCTGTCCACATCACGCCTCATCTTAGGCCAATAAAAGTGATCAGCGAGCATAAGAAAAGTCTTCTCACGTCCAAAATGACACATCAAACCGCCGGCATGTGATTCCTGCAACAATAGCAAACGCACGGACGATTCTGGAACACATAGTTTGTTAGCTCTAAACAAATAGCCATCATGTATGTGATATTTGTCCCATGCTTTTACATCGGAACACAATTTATATGGTGCTGAAAAATCAGGATCAGTGGCATATAAATCAGGCAAACTCTCTAAACCATGAACTTGAACATCCAATTGTGTCAACAACATGTTTTTCCTAGAAAGAGCATCAGCAACAACATTATCTTTACCCTTTTTGTATTTAATGATGTATGGGAAAGATTCAATAAATACAACCCATTTTGCATGACGTTTGTTCAAATTGGATTGGCTTTTCAAATATTTCAGAGCCTCATGATCAGAATGTATGATTTATTCTTTTGGCCACAAATAATGTTGCCAAACCTCAAGGACACGAACTAGAGCATACGATTCTTTATCATAAACAGGATAGTTCAATTGTGCACCATTAAGTTTTTCAGAAAAATATGCAATCGGTTTACCCTCTTGCATCAACACACCTCCAATACCAATTCCACTAGCATCACATTCAATTCAAATTGTTTAGTGAAATCAGGAAGTATAAGCAAAGGTGCAGCAGTCAAACGACGTTTCAGCTCATCAAAAGCATTGTCTTGGGCTGCGCCCCACACAAAATCAACACCCTTTTTTGTGAGCGCATTCAAAGGTGCAGCAATAGTACTGAAATCTTTCACAAAACGTCTATAGAAACCAGCAAGACCGTGAAAGCTTCATACTTGACTAACATTCAGAGGAGTAGGCCAATTTTTAATAGCTTCTATTTTTGATTCATCTACCTCAACTCCATGCTTAGAAACAACATATCCGAGAAATATGACCTTATCTTTGCAAAAGTGCACTTATCAAGATTACCATATAATCGAGCATCATGCAACACTTGCAAAACTTGTCGAATATGATCACTATGTTCAGATTCATTGCGGCTGTAAATAAGTATATCATCAAAATATACAACCACAAATTTACCAATGAAATGCCTCAAAACATGGTTCATTAATCTCATGAAAGTACTAGGTGCATTAGTTAACCCAAAAGGCATGGTGACCACTCATATAAACCAAACTTTGTTTTAAAGGTTGTCTTCCATTCATCCCTTCTTTCATCCTAATTTGATGATAACCACTACGCAAATCAATTTTAGAGAAAACAGCAGCACCACTCAATTCATCTAACATATCTTCTAAACGTGGAATAGGATGACGATATCGAATAGTGATGTTATTTATAGCTCTACAATCTACGCACATGCGCCATGTACCATCTTTCTTAGGAACCAAAATAACATGAACATCACAAGGACTTAAGCTCACGCGAATATAACCTTTGTCTAGAAGCTCTTGTACTTGTTTCTGAATTTCCTTTGTTTCCTCGGGGTTGGTGCGGTACGGTGCTCTATTGGGCAGCGGTGCTCCTGGTATCAAATCAATTTGATGCTCTATGCCTCGCAATGGTGGTAAACCAGCGGGTACCTCCTCCGGAAACACATTGCTAAATTCCTGCAATACATTAGAAACACCAATAGAGAGAGGGGTCATGTCGTTAGAAACCAAAATTTGACCCTTGCACAACAGCACAAGTGGTACATCAGTGGATCCTCACGAAACTCTCTCAAATCAGATTTGGTGGCTAACATAACTAAGAAATTCACTCCCTCACTTTAATTTTGACCACTCAGATTTGGCTCGTGGCTCTCACTCACGGGAAGTGTAGTCTCTCGCCTATCTAATCTCTCACTCTCTTTTTCAAGATTCACTTCAATTTTTTGACGAGATTCATTTACAATTTGTTGCGGTGTCATAGGCCTCAAAGTAACCTCCTTGCCACGCCAATTTAAATGATATGTGTTGGCTCTCCCATTATAGCGGACATCTCTATCATACTGCCATGGGCGTCCCAACAACAGGTGACACACGGTCATAGGAATAACATCACACTCAATGGTATCTTTATATGGTCCGATCTGAAATTCGACACGCACCATGTGGCTGATCTTCATCTCTCCACTATCACTTAGCCACTGAATAAAATATGGATTGGGGTGCGGTATATATTTCAATTTCAGCTTTTGGCATAACTCCTTACTAGCCAAATTGTGACAACTACCACCATCAATTATAACCTTGCATGCCTTACCAGGACCAACAACGGCCTTTGTTTGAAGCAAATTGCACCGCTGTTCTGCAGGACTAGGCTAACACTTAGCACTTTGGGCGAGCAAACAATTGTAGGATAGTGTGTACCATAAGCATCTATGGAACCATCTTCATCTTCCTCCCAAATTTCAGAATCAGGGCCAGCATCATCACCGATTTCATATTCTGCTGTATCCTCATTAATCAACATAACCTTCCTATTAGGACAATCTCTCTTAAAATGACCCCTTCCACCACATGTATGACAACTCATGTCCCTGTTTCTTGTTGTAGAATTAGTAGAACCATCAGCACTAGCAGCAGGTTGCGCCAATTTCTTCGCATTAGAAATCACCGAATCTGATTTGGAAGAAGTATTACCATGAAAACCAGAAGTGGAACTAGGAGTAGGCTCCATACTAGGTGTTGTTCGTGGTGTAAAACGTCCTCTACTACATTTGTTGTGCGAGATGTAAACTTAGCATCCTCAGCCACTTGCAATTCAGCCTCACGTGCTTGGTGTAACAAATCTGTCATGTCATAATATTGGTGAAGACGAACAATACGCTTGATGTTATAGTTCAGACCAGAGAGAAATCGTTGCATTGTTTGTTCAGGCTCTTCACGCACTCTAGCACGCTGCATAATAAGCTCCATCTCCTGAAAAATATTCATCCACGGAAGAAGTACCTTGCCTCAAATTCTGCAATTTGTCATAGAGAGAACGAATATAATTGCGTGGAACAAAGCGAGCACGCATCTCTTTCTTCATAGCTCTCCATGTAACAATGGGACGTTCACCATCTTCAATTCTGGATTGTACAATATTATCCCACCAAAGCAAAGCATAGTCATCAAATTCAGAAGATGCAAGTTTTATTTTTCTGTCCTTGTTGTACTCATGCATGCGCCATAATTTTTCCACCTTCAGCTCCCAATTGAGGTACTCTTCAACATCAGTAGAACCAACAAACTTGGGGACGGTGAACTTTGGTTTGCCCAGACCATCATCATCACGGTTGGCTGGTTGTGCAAAAGCATCATCATCAAATTGACGGCGCACACCAAGAGGAGCAAATCCACGGCCTACGGGCATGGCAGCAGCACAGCCACCACCACGGCCTCCATTACCACGACCAGCATCTTGACCAGCGACAACCGGCTCGTGTGGAGCTTGCTGGTCCCGATTAGCTTGCTGAAATTGTGCATGACGTGCTGCACCCCCTTGTACATTGGCAGCATTAGCAACTGCAACACCCTCATTACCACCATGAACACTAGCTTCACCATCATCATCATCACGCTGCTGATTCTGTTGGCGATCAACGGACTATTGCAACGCAGCCATAGCTTGCTGCAAGTTAACTAGGGTCCCCTGAATTTCAGTAACTTGACGTTGTGTAGCTGTGATGGTTTCTGTGGCATCCTTGAGGTCCAACTCCATGTTCTGCAGATTCTCATTTATAGGATCGGTTGCACACTAAATTTGTCGCTGAAGATGATCACGAAGAGCTTCATATTCATTCCAATGCACCACGGATTTAGGGTCCTTTTTCTGCTGTATATCAAAAGACTCGTCGGACATGATTAGGTGATTAGTACTCAAAGAAAATATAGTGTATGTGGAAAACTCTCAACTCACTCAAAACCGAAAGAAACAAGGTATCTTAGTGCTCCGATGTGAATTAGAAAATCTTGCCAACTTGTATGGGTAGAACGTGCACGAATGTGATGTAGCGAGAGGGTGAAAACTATCACACAACAATTAGGGTATATGGTGGAGCTTGGTTGGAATACCTATCAACACCAATTCACAAATCCTAGTGCTGATCGTATGATAGAGACCCACGGAAACACACACGGTGGAGATAAGTGGGGCAAATGCAACTGGAGTAATGTCGGAGTAATGCTCGTGTTGCAAATGCACAGGAGAGACGCTAGCAAATTGCTCAATTTATACGGGCACGAGATTGCTCAATCTACTAGTGCGATGAACGTGGCAGAAAAACTGAACAAACTCGCCAAAATTATATGCAACTTCCACGTATAGCTTTCTTTTCCTCCTCTTTTTTTTCATTTTCTTTTTCTTTCTCTTTTTTTCGTTTTCTTTTTCTTTCTCTTTTTTTTTTGTATCATTAACCTAAGAAATTAGTAACCAATCTGATTTTGCCAAAACAAAAGATGCACTCTCCAAATTCCTATATGAGCAGCCCGTAGAGCAAAGGATATGCTAGTCTCAATAGGAAAGTACTACGCAAAAGAAGAAAGGCTGACTATGGTTATCAAAAGAAACACAATCTGATTCAGATAGTTAATCGAACCAAACGAAATCTGACTCAAACGAACTGACTTGATAGCAACCAAACGACTCCGACGTGAGAAAAGGAAAACCTAGAAAATCTACAACGACTCAGATAGAAAGTAAGTTACGCAAACAAAAGACTACGAACAACAACTAAAACTTGGAACAGATGCTATCTAGGCTATGGCAAAAACTCTAAACCCTAATATTTTTGTATGGCTTTTTCTGTGTAGGACGAAAACAAAACTAATCTAAGGGATTGGTGGATGCTCACCGAGATAACGCTGGAAATCTGATACCAAGATGATAAGGGGTGGCCCGATCTTCTCAGTGAGCGGAGGATGTCGATGTTGAACTTGTAGGATAACTTGTGAGATGCTCTCGAACTCTCCGGCTGTTCCCCCGTTGCCAATGCAACAGATCTTCAACCCTATGGATATTTGCAACACCACACACTTGCGCACGTAGCCACCGACCACGAAGCGGTTCTGCAATCTCCCAATTCCCAATAGAACGACAGATAGCACTTGACTTTCAGTAGCAAATACACCCTATCGAAACAAATTTGGTGTAGGTAAATATTCCTGATCGATGCAAAGAGGAATATGAGTACAGAGGAATGCTTAAAGCAATTCAGTCTGATATGAGTTTAATCAAAACATGGTCTAACCCTAAAAGCCACGACTTACAAGGATATATAAAGACCCCTGGACGTCCAACATAGTGTTGGGTCGAAATCCAACTTATCTCTAACTTTCCTAACTTAAACGAATCTATCTGAAAAAAACTGGCAGAAACAACCGCCGTATTGTTTTGGTGACTGCGACTCGGTCACCGCAAATCGCGGGCTGCGAGTATACAATTTGGAAAGCACACGAGTCAAGCTTTCCAAATTGTATTTAAACGCCTTATTTGGAGCACGGACACGGATTCTACACGTATATCAATTGCGGGCCTCCTGGCTGTCAATCCGAGTCCGGTTCTGATTTTCCTTCTGTTTATGTTGTGCACCTGCCTCCCTCTCCTCCCTCGTGCTCTTGCTGATTTTAGACATCAATAGAAGTTCTTCTTGCTGCAATTCTTCATCTCCACGTGCCAAGCTTGCCTTCCCTTCAAATCTGATCATACAAATATGCAAAGACTTAGGTAGTATAAAATTCTGATTAACACAAATATCAGATTCAAATAAGAGTGAATTCACCTGTTGTTCAAGTAGTTTTGCATGTGCTCTTGTAATTGGTCGAGTTCTGATTTCATTGGACTTGTCTTGTGCAATATCATCTTTATTTGAAAATGATGGTAAAGGAGTAGGGATGTCCTCATCAGTTTAGTTGCTCAACGTGTTTTGAGTGTGCAGGTTACACAGGCTGAGCAAAATCAGAGGCATAATTTGTTCCATACAAAGGGAGTTGTGAAGGAACGTTCTATTCGCGTCATCATAGATGGAGGGAGCTGCAACAACTTGGCTAGCATGGAGATGGTGGAGAAGCTATCTCTCACCACAAGACCACATCCACATCCTTACTACATCCAATGGTTCAATAATAGCGGCAAGGTTAAGATAACAGGTACTGTTCAGGTGCATTTTAGTATCTCTACATATGCTGATTATGTTGATTGTGATGTGGTACCTATGCAAGCATGTTCCTTATTACTAGGTAGACCATGGCAATTTGACAAAAATTCTGTACACCATGGTAGAAACAATCAGTATAATCTTGTTCATAAGGATACAAATATTACTTTGCTTCCTATGACTCCTGATTCCATTTTGAAAGATGATATTCATAGAGCTAATAAAGCAAAACAGGAGAAAAATAAGAGTGAAAATCAGATTGTGGCAAAAGAATTTGAGCAACAAATGAAGCCTAATAATAAACCATCTAGTGTTGCTTCTGAAATTTAATTGACAAGTGCATGTTTACTTGCCACCAAATCTGATATTGATGAGCTAGTTTTTAGCAAATCTGTTTGGTATGCTTTTGTGTGCAAAGAGGCATTATTTTCATTCGAGGACGTGCCTTCCTCTTTTCCCCCTGCAGTCACTAACATTTTGCAGGAGTTCGCTGACGTCTTCCCACAAGACGTGCCACTGGAATTACCACCTATTCGAGGGATTGAGCATCAAATTGACTTAATTCCCGGTGCATCGTTACCCAACCGTGCACCATACCGTACCAATCCAGAGGAGACGAAGGAGATTATGCGTCAAGCATGTGGAGCTGCTCGACAAAGGTTATATTCCCGAATCCCTTAGTCCTTGTGTTGTTCCTATTATTCTAGTGCCGAAAAAGGATGGTACGTCGTGTATGTGTGTTGATTGTAGAGGCATTAATAATATTACTATTCGTTATCGTCATCCTATTCCTAGGCTAGATGATATGCTTGATGAATTGAGTGGCTCTACAATATTCTCCAAAGTTGATTTGCGTAGTGGATACCATCAAATTGGTATGAAATTGGGAGATGAATGGAAAACAGCTTTTAAAACTAAGTTTGGTTTATATGAGTGGTTAGTCATGCCTTTTGGGTTAACTAATGCACCTAGTACTTTCATGAGACTAATGAACGAAGTTTTACGTGCTTTCATTAGACAATTTGTGGTAGTCTATTTTGATGATATGCTGATTTATAGCAAATCTTTGGAAGAATATTTCGAACATTTACGTGTTGTTTTTATTGCTCTACGTGATGCACGTTTGTTCGGTAACCTTGGGTAGTGCACCTTTTGCACCGACCGAGTATCTTTTCTTGGTTATGTGGGAAGAATGCTTGATATTGAATTTGCTTATGATCGTTCGTTGCATTCTACTACTAAGATGTGCCCTTTTGAAATTGTGTATGGTTTCCTACCTCGTGCACCCATTGATCTGTTGCCTCTTCCGTCTTCAGAGAAGGTTAATTTTGATGCTAAACAACATGCTGAATTGATCTTAAAAATGCATGAGTTAACTAAGGAAAACATTGAGCATATGAATGCTAAATATAAACTTGCTGGAGATAAGGGTAGAAAACATGTTGTCTTTGCACATGGAAATCTTGTTTGGTTACATTTGCGTAAGGATAGGTTTCCTAATTTGCGCAAATAAAAGCTAATGCCACGTGTTGATGGTCCTTTTAAGGTGTTAGAGAAAATAAATGATAATGCATATAAACTTGAGCTGCCTACAGATTTTGGGGTTAGTCCCACTTTTAACATTGCAGATTTGAAGCCTTATTTGGGTGAGGAAGATGAGCTTCCGTCGAGGACGACTTCATTTCAAGAAGGGGAGGATGATGAGGACATCAATACCATTGTTACACCCACAACCCCTACTACTATACATACTGGATCGATTACTAGAGCTCGCGCACGTCAATTAAATTACCAGGTACTTTCATTTCTTGGTAATGATTCTAATGTTCATGAGAATATGATGCTGCCTAAATTGGATACATTTGTTTTGCTTACAAATGAAGGGCCTAGCTTGGCGAAGGATGAACGTTGAAGCAAGAACATGCATGGAGTTGATGGCATGCGCAAGGGAGACAAAAACAGAGTTTCAAGTGATGATTTCAGGACTTTGAAGCCACCATAATGAGTGCATGAAGCCTTGGACGAAATATACAAGATGCTACTTCATAATTTTCGTCCAGAGGCTATTCTAGGTGCTGCGTCACCTTATTTTTGGGCCAGGCCCATGTAATTTCGAAATACTTCAATATAGGCTGTTTTTAGAGTCCGTATGTGTGGGGAAACAAGAGTTAGGGTGGGTTTCGGACCCCTCCTCCAATGGCCACGAAATTCCCCCCTCTTCCTCCATATATACAGCCCCTAGGGCATCGTTTAGACTTTGGGTTTTGTTTAGATTAAAAGTTCGCCATAGCTGCAACTTCGCGTACTTCGTTTGTGTTCAACGAACCCCACCTTCATTAATAAAGCTTTCCTTTTTATTCGCAATATCCAGATTGCAATCTCAGTTTCTTGCTTGTTCTTCGTTTGCTCGTAGGAAATAGACCCTCGTGGTCAGGTTGATCGTGTTCCGGCATGGTCAATAACCCCTTGGAAGTTGGTTTAGCGATTGCTAAGGCGCGACGTCTTCGCACGTTCGTAGTCGGATCGTCAAAGTCGACTCCCACAGAAAACGATTGCTATCTCATTGAAACATCGGGACACCTTTGCCTCTATCACTTACTCATCTATGGCGATGTACTTCCTCTGTTTTAACGGCCGGAAGACGCCACTGTTGTAGCTTGGGGACCCCTTCCTCTTGCGGAGCGCATCGAAGTCCACGCGGAGCCGACGGAAGCGTTGGGCGCGAATGATGCAGCCCCCGAGGAGACGACCTCAAGAGCACCAAGCTGGGGAGAGCCATCGGGCTCCGCCTCACGACGACCTGCTGGGGCCTCGGGAGCTTCGGCTTCAGGACCAGCGGATTGCGTCGCCCTCTTAACTGCCACCCTAGGGTGAGGGTCACTGGCTCCCGGGGATGGCGCCTCAGGAGCCACCGGTGGCGTCGACACCTCGGCACCCGCGCCTCCGGCCTCCGGTGGAACTTGCCCCCATGCGTCCAATCTTGGGGCAAGTTCGGCACCGGCGACAAGGAGGGGAACCACGGTGACGGGGTTATCACGTGGCCCCTCAAGGCCAACTGGGCGCAGCCCCATTCGTCAAAGGGGGGCATCTGCACCGCGAACTCCGCTCTGTTCGAGCAGCAGTACAAGAGACAGCCCTCCAATGGCATATTGGCTGGCGAGGGGTCGCCCGTCAGGACCTCGAGCACCTTCCTTCATGCCTCGAGCGGGAGCCCTGACTCCTGAAGCCTCATGTGATCCTGGCCGACAAACAGGTTCCACATCATCTAGGAATGGCGCTGGAGTGGGGCGACACGGCGCTGGAGGAACTCCTTCATCACCATGCACGGCGTCAAGCCTAGGTCTTTCAGCCTCTTCAGCCGGAGCTAGACGAAGGCAAGGCAGGTGCTCGCAAGCTCCTCGTGATCCCAGTCGGAGTTGGGGATGGCGGGCACCGACGGAGGCAAGAGCAAAGGGTTGCGCACTCCAACATCCACATACATCCACCGCGTCCAAAACCCGCTCGCGGACGGTGAGAGTTCGAAGTCAATCCCCGAGCCGGCCGTCGCCGCCACGGCCTGGAAGCTTAGGCACCCCGAGCATTGCCGGGGGTCGATCAAGTGCAGCGAGAAGAAATGGCGCAGGAGAGCCACGGAAGGGGGAATGCCCACCATGGCCTCGCAAACGAAGGCAAAGACGGCAAGAAGGGCGACAGATTGGGGATCTAGGTGCAGCATATGGATCTGGTAATGGGAAAGCATGGCATTGAAGAAGGCGGAGAAGGGAGGGACCAGGCTGGCCCACAGGGCGTCGATGAAGAATTGGACCTCAGTGGCTATTCTATCAACAAAAGCTTGGGACCCATGCCAGGCCACCGTCCCTCCCCATTCGTTGAAGCTGGAGGGCAACGGCGGGCTCGACGACCGGAGGCGGTCTGGCTAAGGACACGGGCTTCTTCCCTTTCTCCGTTCGGTTTGGCACCATGGTTATGGAGAGGACTGAGCTCAGTTTGGATTGGGACAGGAAGCTGAGGTTCGAGGAAGCAGAGGAGTTGGGGAGTGCATTGCCAGCAATGGGGAAATAAATGCGTAGGACGCCGTGGCCACCTAGCCAGGCGGATATCAAGGCTGCATGGGGAAGCGGAGACGTCCAATCAATCGCCACACGTCGATTGGAGCCATAGGCTGTTGGGGCCCGCGGCGCTCCGCACTTGCCCTTTGGCTTCGCCTTGAAGCCATGTCCGAGCGCACCTTGGGCCTGGGGGCTACTGTCGGCGTCCTGGGAACAGGGGTCCATAGACTTGCCTGCCTGCGGCCCACAGCGTGGCTCTACCAGCGGCCCTGTACGCCCATCTTCACCACAACCACTCAAGACCCTTGCGAGGGGCCAAGCCTTGCGAGGCGGAAGACACAAGACCTCCTCGGGGGCTGCCTCACCAGGCTGGCTCGCGAGGGGCGGAGAGATCAAGGCAAGGGACACCTCGCGAGGTTTTCGTGATGCAAGCCATGACGACTGGCGCCAGGCGGGCGCCAGCACGCGCAGTGTCCTCACTTCCTCTTTGGTGCTAAAGGGGCAAGCGCTGGTGGGGAGTCCGTAGGCGTCAGGCAAAGGTTTCCATATCGGTGCAATGAGACCAAGATCAGCAAGACGACAGGATGGAGGTCACTGTGGAGCCCAAGACGGCGTCACCACCAGAGCCTTTGGCAGGCGAAGACCACCTTTAGTCAGGATAACTTGTACTAGTTGTCTCCCTTCGAATTTGGCCGTTGTTGGATCCCTTCCCGCTCAATATTTGGGGAGATGACCAGGGCCTATATAAATAGGACTAGCCACCACCATAGAGACGTAACTGATTCAGATCACCCTCAACCACACAAGTTCACCAAACAAAAGAGCACCTCTCCTCAGGAGGCTGTTCTTCCGTTGTAACTGTTCATCCTCAGCCCAAGAGGCAATCCACCACACCACACTGGAGTAGGGTATTACACCACATCGGTGGCCCGAACTAGTATAAACTCGGTGTCTCTCTTTCTGCGGGTTCGCCGAGCTAGGCTTTGAGATCGCTGTGAGGCTGAGGGCGCGATTAGGTAGGGAGAGATCTTTGTGCGCACCCCAGTGTTCGAACCTCAAGGGTTTTGCCGGAACCTGAAATCTGACAACAGTTAATGTAAGTCAGTCCTTCTAAAGCCTTTTTCCTCAACAGCTGTTTAATTTTCTCATACTCCCTATCGTTTACTGTTATTTAGTTTGCGGTTTCTATCAAAATGCATGTTCGCAACAATCGTAAGTTCCAAGTTTTAGTTGTAAAACCAAATTCCTTATTCATACCATGCACATTACTCAATACTCCCTATATGTACGCTTGTTTTTGTGGATCTATAATCCAGTGTGTTGTGAAGCAGCCCACGTTTGCACCTTGTCATCTTCTGTTTTGTCCTGCTGATGTGGCTAATGATATGAACAACATGCCATGCACATTAACCAAAATAGATACAATGATTGTCTTTGCCCTTCGTCTATGCTTGTTATGTTGACATGGTAATCCAGTAGTGTGGTGAAGCTCCCTGCGTTATGAACAATGCCAAATTATGCTATTGATATTTTGAACTTACTCTTTATTTTTTGATGCGGAGCATCCCACGTTCATCCCCATGTACACTCCGACTACTCTCCAAACCCCAAGTGGACATATGGCGAGACCTCGAACATACGCCATTAGACACAAGGTGAACTCGCTCCTCTCCGAACCATCACTTTCTACATGTGAGATATGGCTACAACCTCCAACGTGTGTTATATGCATGATCAGGTACATGGAGGAAAGCCACAAAGCCACCACATCCAACGGAACAGCTAGCGAGGACGCCAAGTACAAGGACCAAGAGAAGAAGCTGCGCGAAGCTACAACTACCGGACGACCGGCCCAGCCCAGACGTCCGGCCCCTGAGGACCCGAGCCGAATCTACGGACGAACGGAGCCACCGAACGTCCGACGAATCCTAGCACCCGGACGACCGGCAGACACCGGACGTCCGACACTCTCCAGCGCCCGGACGACCGACGCCGACCGGACGTCCGCCACCTGTCCAGAGCCAAAACGCCGGACGTCCGACATGCACCGGACGACCGGACCCTCGCGAGCCTCCGGACATCCGGTACTTGTGGGACGTCCGACGCCTGTGCGCCCGCCCGTGTGTTGGGCCGAAGCCACTTACCCTTTCATTCACCTAGACTATATATACTCCTCCACCTCCTCCTAGTTAGAGTTAGCGTTGATTTAGCTCATTGTTAGATAGAGCTTCCCTCGTCCATATCGGATCTACTCCACGGGAGAGACCGCGGCCCCTCTTCGGAGAAGATCCACCTTGGATTCAAGACCTCCTTTACGGAGAAGACCATCATCAAGACCTCCTCACGGAGAAGAACGCCTACCGTTTGTATCGTCCTTTGTTGACTTTGGATCATGTATCTCCCTTTGTGTTCATCGATCTAGCACATGTGTGATTGATCTTGTTGGTTTGAGTGATTCTCTTGTGTTTTCCCCATGATATCCCTCGTGCTCTTCCGCTCGTTCTTCGTGTTCCTCGTAGGGATCCTCTCCTAACGTGAAAGATCGTCCACATAGGGTTCCGCCCTACATCATCTTGGTATCATGAGCCACGTTGATCACGTTTTTGGAGCCCCTACCCCGTGTTTTCTAGCTTGATTTTGTTATTTTTGTCCTAAATCCGAAAATTCCCCACCAAAAATAGCCCCCAATTTTTTTTGTAATTTGTTGGTGAGTTGAGATTTTGTTGGATTCGGTCCATGGATTTGTGTTGCTACGAGTGGATCTAGCTTTCCCCTCCCTCCCCACCCTTTTCCATCCATCAATCCGCTCAATTTCGACCTCTCCACCTTCTTCCACCTTAAAATCGCCCCTGTTCATCCAGACTTGACCCCGACCACCGGACGTCCGACCTTTCCGGACGACCGGAACTCCTGTCCCGATTCAAATTTACGAACGACCGGACCTTGCCGGACGTCCGACGGCCGGACGACCGGAAAAACCGGACGTCCGTGAAACCCTAACGAAACTGAAATTGTTCAGTGCAGCCACCACCACCACCCAACCTTCCACCACATCATCCAAAACCCACACACACCACCATACTCCCCAATACCTCCTATGACGATTGTTGACACATTTCGGTCCTTGAGATTCTGAGTTGTAGTTCCCGTGTCCTATTGTGTTTCGGCTATCTAGGTACGGTTGGACTTCATCATCACCTCGGCTCATGTTCACAAGGGTCACATCATCACCAAGGACGGTAACATCGTCGACATCTTTGTCATACCTTGCAATTGCATTGATACCCACATGGCCTGACTTTTGCGTAGCTTACCCATCGAGACTAGCCATTGAGTATTGCCGGCAACGTGACTTGTGCACATTAGTGATCATACTCCATAGTATACATACCATACCACCATGGTGCATATCTTGGGATCCATTTGTGTGTCACAAGGTTGTCATAGCATACACAATTGCTATCTTGGTTCGTGAAGTTTTGCATGAGAAAAGAGCTCAAAAGTGAAAGAGCCACCCAAGCTTTTAAGCAAAGAGGAAAGATAACCAAAGAGCTTATGAGCAAGAACCATAGCATCATATTACATTAAGATTGTCATATTGGATCATCTTGGATCAGAGCAAGGTTGATCACGTTTTGGAGCCTCCCCTCTTCGTTTTCTAGCTTGATTTTGTTGTGTTCTTCCCCAAATTCGAAAATTCCTCACGAAAAATAGCCCCAATTTTTTTTTGTGATTTGTTAGTGTGATGAAGTTTTGTTGATTTTGATCCATGGATTTGCTTGGTTTCGAGTGGATCTAGCATTTCCCCAAGTTTCCCCATCTTTCATCCACAAAATCTCTTCAATTTTGACCCCAAAATCCCAAAATTCCGCCCAAAATCGCATCCCGGAACTCGCATCTCGCGTTGACCCCGACCCACCGGACGACCGACGCTTTACGGACGTCCGGAGCCCCAGGAACCACCGGACGTCCGACCTTTCCGGACGACCGGAACCTCTAACCAGAGCTGAAATTAACGGATTTCCGAGCCTCCCGGATGTCCGACGCCCCGGACATCCGACCTTTACGGACGTCCGTAACCTGTAGATTTCCACTTCGGCTGATTTTTGTTTTGTCCATAACTAATTCATCCGGACTCCAATTTTCGCATTCTTTAGCTCGTTGAAAAGCTCTTGACATCCCCTATCCCACAAAAATACCACCAACATCATTTGACTCCATCAAATTTTGTGATTTTTGGCATCTTTGCCTAGGGCTTCCACCACATCATCCGCATAGCCACCACCGACTTCCGCAACCAAACCCATCTTGATCCATATAGCATTAGTGGTTGCTTGAGAAGTGATTCGAGTCTCCTAAGGTGTTTCGGCTACTTAGGGACGGTTGCTTCTTCATCAACCACCACCGCCACTTCCGCATAGGCTTGACCACCATACACTTCCACCTCAACTTAACCCAATTTTGTTTGTGTTGTGAGTTGTGTCTCCTAAGGTGTTTAGGCTACTTAGGGACCGTGCTTCCAACTCCGACACCGTGTATAGTCCACCATCTTACCCTCCACTTCCGCATTGCGTACTCTAAAACCACCATTGCATTTCCGCAATCCCACTGAGCTTTCGCAACCACCACCGCATTCCCGCTACCACCATTTGACATTTGTCGTTTGAGATTTTGAGTTCGCGGTTTTTCCGTTTCATAAGGTGTTTCAGCTACTTAGGGACGAGTCTCCATCATCTTGGTATCTACATCAAGAACACCACCACTCATCATCGCAAAGGACGGTAACCTCGACGACACCATTGTATATTCCCTTGCAATTGCATTGTTAACCCCTAGCACATTTTGCGTTACTTGCCTATCGAGACTAGCCATTTGAGTATTGCCGGCAACGCTACTTATGCACATTAGTGATCTACACCATCCATTGCATACATACCATATCATATTGGTATCATATCATCCATTGTGTCACAATATCGTTCCCGCATATACACAATAGCTATCTTGGTTTGTGCATTGTGCATAAGTGGCCATAGAAAAAAAAAGAGAGAAGAATAAGATTTTAAGCAAAGAAAAAGAGAGAGAGAAAAGAAGCTTGTAAGCAAGTGCCATAGCATCATACCACATTGCACATAAGATTGTCATATCCGATCATCTTGGATCATCTCGAGAAACACCGGGAACCATACATATATAGCATACTTGGGATAGAAAGTTTCTCCATTTTGCATCTTATAGGTTGTGCACAAGTGTCGTATCCGCCTATTGAGCAATCGTGCTAGCGTCTCTCTTGAGTTGTGCAACACGAGCGTTTTGGTGGATTCCACATTTTGAGCTCATTCCTTGGTTGCATGACCCCATTTATCTATCCGTGTGTGTGTTCCCGTGTGCCATTCTTTGCTATTGGTCTACGTTTTTCTCTTGCAAATTTGTGAATCTCTTTCAACATTATTGACTCTTGCTAACATTTTGCATCAAATTTTTGTGCCACTATCCTCACCGAGCTCCACCATAAGCTTTACTTGTGTAGGTGTGAGAAACCGACAAGAATTGGTACCAATTGTGCTATTTCCTTGTTACACATTGAGTGATCATTGATCCATTTTCAACATCGGTCAAGTTACATTTGGTCAAGTTCTTCTCTTTCTCCCACTCATATTTGCTCGAGTTTTGTGATGGATAGGCAAGGCATTCCCTCTCCGGTCTTCGACAACAACGACGGCGTGAACAACTACATCACCATAGCGTCTATCTTCGATCTACATTGACAAGTGCAAGGCGCACAATCTACCTTGCAAGAGCGCATCGAGAACCTCTCCATCGACATTCATCTCTCCGAAGCAAGGAAAAGGGACTACATCGACAACAAGCTTTCCGCACATAAAGATGAGCAAGATGCAAGGATGGAGGAGATTAGAGCCTTGATCAAGTCTTCTTCCCCTTCGTCATCTTCAAGGCGGCGACGTTCAAGCCACAAGTCTTCGGAGCGCCCAAGCGATGCAAGCGCAAGTCGTCCACGTCCACATCTCCATGGCGACCACCATCACGTGTGTGATCCACATCGTCATGAATGGAAAGTCACCTCCAAGCATCATGTGCACGACGACGAACGCCATAGAGCTCAAGCACGACAACGACATCACCATCAACATGAAGATCCTCCCCAAGCGCAAATGCACAAGTCCCAGCAAGCCCTACTTCACGCCAAGTCCAAGCTTCAAGAGCACAAAAGAAGATCGCGAGACGACCACCACCAAGACGGCGCTACGGCTACATCAACCACTTCAGCATCTTTGCCAAGTGTTCTCAAGGCATCTTCGCCTTTGGACGTACGGCATCGTCGCCTACTTCTCACGAGTACGCCTACAATGACTTCATCAAGTCCAAGGCGACTACCTACGAGCGAGGGCGACACTTCCATCTTCGGAAGCCCCTCAAGGAAGATGGCCGAGCATGGGACATTCCCTTCGGTCATGGAGACGAGCTACGAGGTGCCACCTCATATGGGCCTCCAACAACAAGACGGCGACAGGAAGGTCGAGCAAGGGCCATCCCCTTCGACCACGGCGATAGGAGTTGAGCATGGAGACATTTGCACCAACATCTCTCCGACACCCACATATCATGAGATGACCCAATTGCCATGTGAGAAGAGCCACCAACCCATGAGTGAGATGAGTGACTACACCCTATATGACATTGAGTGCATTTCCTATGAGAGGATGAGTGTGACCACCACTAGCCCCACACTTGAGAGAATGCCACACATCCTATGTGAGGTTGAGCGCCATTTGAGTGACTCCACCAACCATATGAGTAAGAGCATCCAAGAGGGAGTGAGTGAGCAACAACACTTAGTGAGTGCGGTAGTTGACACGGCATGTGAGGCCACTATGATTTCTAACGACTTAACCTCTACTCGTAGTGTGTTTTCTTCTTTGGTGCTAGGTCTCCTACACGACGACATGCCTATCCTCGATGAGTCCATCCCTCCAAAGGGAAAACCGATGGCCATGGTGGACAATGATGCACCCCCACATGGTTCCATCAAGATGAAGATGACAACGAGACGATCTTCAACACCTCACCTACAACACATGATATACGCTCCAACGGTAACATAGGTGATGGTGCTTCTCTTGTCCCGCTAGTGGACTCTCTTGACAATGATTGCTTGCATGATGTTGATCCTCCAATTCCCATGCTTCATGCTAGTGCGACTTCTTCATGTCTTGACTTACCTATTTATGATGAATATGATGATGAGCATGTTGAGTTGCCTAGTTGTGATGCTATGTTCCATAGGATATCATGTGAAAATTCTTTTGGTCACATCATGTTTGACAATCCATTGAACTTGTCATATGCTATGAGTGAGATCTCCCATATAGCCTCATTTCAATCTCAACATAGTAACTATGCATGCCCCATTAAAATCAATCCTATTTGCACTTATGGCATAGATGACGAGATGATGGTCATTGGCTTTTGTTTCTCATGTGATGATATTGCCATGCTTCCTTTACATGATTTGCGCAATTCATCTACTATGTCATGCCATGATCACATTGTTCCAAATATTCATTGTTTTGGATGTTGTCAATATTCTCCATGTGATGTTGCTACTCATACTCATGAGGAGACCCCCATAGTTTCCTCATACATATTAGGAGATTTTGATACATGCCATACTTTGCATGGTTCCCATAATTGCATGCACCATATGCTTCCCATGAATAACAATGCTCTACATATTTCTCATGATGCATTACACAATTTGAGTCTCCATTATGCTATACATAATAACAAACCTCTCATGATGGATGACATGTTTCTATATCACGCATCTCATTTATTTGAGCATTGGCTATTTTGTGCTAACCAACACAACCACGTGCGCATCATGATGGATGATGTGTACATCTACCACGCACACACAATTTTTCCTTTGTCTTTGTTTTGTGTAGGTACGCACATATACTCGTCAACATCTCAATCCCAAGAGTTGACGAAACGAGCTCTTGAGAGCAATGATGACTTGGGATCCCGTGGACTATCATTCCCACCATTCCTTTTGCGCAATGACTACGAGCATCTCTTTTACTTGTCTCTCACATGGCTATGGGATATTTACCATTTGTCACCTTATGCTCATTTTACCGTGTTCACTTTGCATGCTATGCTTTCTTCTATACCTTTGCCATGCAATTGTGACCCTTGCTTGCATCTACCCATGATTCACCATTATGATACTCCTATGTGTATTTGCATGCTTGGTGGAGATCCTTGTTGCTATTGCCATGTTTATCATGTGCCCCATGCTATTGATGCTATTTTGCTCATATCTTGCCTTTATGCTTGTGCTATGACATGTGAATTATTCATGCCCACTATTTGCACCAATGACATGCTTGCCATGATTCCTTCTAGTATGTTGCATCTTCGCACTACTAGCTTGCTTGACTTGATCGCTATGATTGCTTGCTATGTTGCATCACCCATGTTCCACTATCACTTGCTTTCTTGGGTTGATGACATATATGTTCATGCCTCTCACTTGATTTTCCATGATCATTGTCTCTTGTCTCCATTAGTTGCATCGCTCATATCACCTTGTATTGAGTGCAACCATACTATGCTTATTGCTCTCGGAGACTTTGACAACTTACTTGTGATGCATGCTTGTTTACTTGAACCTATTGTATTTGGTTGTTCTCGCATCATATGCCTCCATACTATGAAATGCTTCCTTGTACTTTCTTATGATGAGCATGATGCATACACTTGTTGGATATCTTACCACACGAATGATAGGTTTTGCACTTCCGCTAACCTCATTTGTTTTTCCGAGTGCTTGTCATGTTCTTTCATTTTGAAGGATTCACAAGGCGGTAACATCACGAGACAACTTGCTTATGTGAAGGCATACAAGATGCGCAACTCCATCATCCCTGAGAACCTCCTAAAGGTGACCTCCTTCCCGTTGAGCCATCCTCAATTATGCATATTGTATGGGCCATTCTTTCATTGTTGTTTCCTTATTCTTGTCTACATGATACATATATTGGATGGAGGACCGACATTGGAGATGGACCCTATGGACCTTCAAGTTGAGGAGTGCCATGACATCGAGCTATGGTACAACACCACCCATGACAAATTTGCACCCTATGCGTGGATTGACACACATTATGATTGTCTTGTTGCACCTATTCCCATGTCATCCATGATATATGAGCTTGTGCATTTTCTTAGCAAATTTGTTGTAATCTTTCTTGATGGCATATTCATACATCGTGATCATATTGCCTACCATCAATTGCATGATAACATAATCATATTGAGAATCCATTGCCATATTCATGCTTTTGATAAACCATCTCACTATGACATCATTTTGCACCGTGGTTGCAATGATCATATTTACAACACATTTGTGTGCACAATGATTGCATTTCCTCCCATGAATGCTTTGCATCTCATTCTAGATCATCTTGATAAGCTTCATGCGCTTTGTCACGACCAATCTTGCCGCACGGACCCATTCTTACATGATGGACACTTTGTGTGCGCTAACCATTGTATTCCCGAGTGTTGCTTGTGTTTGCTCTTTTTGCATGTCTATCTCTCCGGCGACACCTTGGACTACTTGGATTGCGCTATGTCTTCAACTCCGTCCAACTACAAGTTCGTCTACGACAACCGTTTCCATGGTGATGAGGATCACGATCCGAGCTCGGATCTTTCCCAAGGGAGGGGAGATGATGCGGAGCATCCCACGTTCATCCCCATGTACACTCCGACTACTCTCCAAACCCCAAGTGGACATATGACGAGACCTCGAACATACGCCATTTGACACAAGGTGAACTCGCTCCTCTCCGAACCATCACTTTCTACATGTGAGATATGGCTACTACCTCCAACGTGTGTTCTATGCATGATCAGGTGCTCGGGGGAAAGCCACGAAGCCAACACATCCAACAGAACAGCTAGCGAGGACGCCAAGTACAAGGACCAAGAGAAGAAGTCGCTGGTTACAGCCACCGGACAACCGCCCAGCCCGGACGTCCGCCCCCGAGACCCGAGCCGAATCTACGGACGACCTGAGCCACCAGACGTCCGACGACTCCCAGCACACGGACGACCGCCAGACACCGGACGTCCGACACTCTCCAGCGCCCGGACGACCGACGCCGACCGGACGTCCGACCCCGCCTGTCCAGAGCCAAAACGCCGGACGTCCGACATGCACCGGACGACCGGACCCTCGCGAGCCTCCGGACGTCCGACGCCTGTGCGTCCGCCCGTGTGTTAGGGCCGAAGCCACTTACCCTTTCGTTCACCTAGACTATATATACTCCTCCACCTCCTCCTAGTTAGGGTTAGCGTTGATTTAGCTCATTGTTAGATAGAGCTTCGCTCATCCATATCGGATCTACTCCACGAGAGAGACCGCGGCCCCTCTTCGGAGAAGATCCACCTTGGATTCAAGACCTCCTTTGCGGAGAAGACCATCATCAAGACCTCCTCACGGAGAAGAATGGCTACCGTTTGTATCGTCCTTTGTTGACTTTGGATCATGTATCTCCCTTTGTGTTCATCGATCTAGCACATGTGTGATTGATCTTGTTGGTTTGAGTGATTCTCTTGTGTTTTCCCCGTGATTTCCCTCGTGCTCTTCCGCTCATTCTTCGTGTTCCTCATAGGGATCCTCTCCAAACGTGAAAGATCGTCCACATAGTGTTCCGCCCTACATCATTTTCTAATTTGAAATTGGATGGAATTGACAGCACAGTTATCATCTTTGTTTATACACGTGCAGAACATTTCAGGGTGATATGCCTAATGGCATGCACTTCTGAAGGCTGTGACACAGACCCAACATATATTGCAGAAAAGAAGGCAAAACATCTTGAAGATAGTGAGAGAAACACAAAGTCTTGTCTTGATGCAGTGTTCAAGTTACTTGAGACTAGCAGTCAGACAAGCTCACAGAATTCGCTGTCTGAATCAGTTCAACTTCTTCAGTCCCAAGTTCTAGCAGGAAGGCATTGTGCAACTCAACTTCGACTTGAAGTCCTATCTCTAAGAAAGATTGCGGAGAACACCTGATGTAGGGCGGAGCCCTAGTCGGAGATCTTTCACGTTTGGAGAGGATCCTACGAGGAGAACACGACGAACAAGCGGAAGAACACCAGGAAAAACACACAAGAGGAACACTAGACCGACAAGTATCGATCACACAAGGGCTAGATCACCGAACACGTAAGGTAGCACAAGATTCAAAATCAACAAAGGAAAGATACACGAGTAGCCATTCTTCTCCGTGAGGAGGTCTTGATGGGGGTCCACCCTAGAAGGGGGTCTTGAATCCTCTTGGAAGGATCTTCTCCGAGGAGGCGCGATCTCCGAGGAGAAGGTAACCAAGTGGATGAGCAAAGCTCTCACACAAATATGAGCTAATCCTTTGCTAACCCTAACTAGGAGAAGGAGGAGGTCTATTTATAGTCTTAGTGCTAATGGGGGCGAAGTGAATGGGTACAAGGGCTCCAGCCCGCGGGCGCGATCACTCAGGGGCCAGACGTCCGGAAGGCGTCGGACGTCCGGAGGCTCGTGACGGTCCGGACGTCCGACAGGGCTCGGACGTCCGTAGATTCGGCTTGGACTCGGGTGCGTCGGTCGTCCGGAGAGGGCCGGTCGTCCGGGGCTTCGGGAAGGTCCGGATGTCCGTGGATCGTCGGACGTCCGTAGATTCGGTTCTGGTACGGGTCGTCCGGTCGTCCGGTGGCTTCGGTCTTCCGTGAGTTTCCATTCGGGTGCCCAGCTGCCGGACGTCCGGAGGGCGTCGGTCGTCCGTGGCCTGGGAGTCGTCGGACGTCCGGACTTGGTCGGTCGTCCGACCGCCTGTAGCTTCAGCAGCTTTTCTTCACCATCACGCTTGGGGTCCTCGTCGTCTTGGCTCTTTCCCAAGTACCTGATTACACATAGAGTTTCCGAATGAGGTAAGCCATGTCTCATGATTAGGAAGAGGGAGTTCAGAGAGGAGCGAGTTCACCTTATCTTCAATAGCTTTAGCTCGAGCTCGAGTCATGGGTCCACGTGGTGCTGAGGAAGATGTAGGTGCGTCCATGGAGATGAGTGAGGGATGCTCCGCATCATCTCCCCCGAGAGAGAGATCCGACCTCGGATCAAAAGCTTCATCTCCATGGTATGGTGCGAGGTCCTTGATGTTGAAGATGTCGCTCACATTGTACTTGTCTCGAGGTAGGTCGATCTTGTAGGCGTTGTCGTTGTAGCGTGCTAGCACCTTGAAAGGTCCATCGGCTCGAGGAAGAAGCTTGGACTTACGTTCTTTGGGGAAGCGGTCCTTGCGAAGGTGTAGCCACACTATATCACCAATGTTGAAGACCATGGGTTGCTTGTTGACGTTGAGCTTGGTCGCTAGTCGTTGTACTTGGCGCTCAATGCTTTGTCTTGTACCCGCATGCATCTTCTTGATGTAGCTCACCCGTGCACTCGCATCCATGTTGGTGCGATCTTGTAGAGGAAGAGGTAGAATGTCCAATGGGGACAACAGGTTGAAGCCGTAGACGACCTCGAAGGGGGACTTGCCGGTAGTCGAATGTCTTGCACGGTTGTAGGCGTACTCGGCGATGGGTAGACATGCTTCCCACTCCTTGATGTTCTTCTTGATCAAGACACGAAGTAGAGTGGATAGTGGGGTTCGTCACCTCCGCTTTGGCCGTCGGTTTGAGGATGGTATGCGGATGAGAACAATAGCTTGATTCCGAGCTTGGCGCATAGGGTCTTCCAAAAGTAACTCAAGAACTTGACGTCACGATCGGAGACGATTGTCTTTGGTACTCCATGGAGTCGCAAGATTTCCCTACAAAAGAGATTTGCAATGTGTGAAGCATCGTCTATCTTGTTGCAAGGAATGAAATGTGCCATCTTAGAAAATCTATCCACAACAACAAACACGGAATCCTTTCCATTTTGAGTTCTAGGCAAACCAAGTACAAAATCCATGCTAATGTCTTCCCAAGGTTGATAAGGAATAGGAAGAGGCATGTAAAGACCATGAGACTGAGCTTTAGACTTAGCTTTGCGACATGTAGAGCATCGGTTGGTGAAGCGTGAGACGTCGCGGAACATCTTGGGCCAAAAGTAGTTCTTGGAGAGCGTGGCGAATGTCTTGTCACGTCCAAAGTGTCCCATGAGTCCGCCTCCATGAGCCTCTTGCAAAAGGAGCAAACGAAGAGAAGACTCGGGAATCCATAGTTTGTTAGCTCTCATAAGATAACCATCCTTGATGTAATATTGTTCCCAAGAAGTATGCGTCAAACACTTAGCATAAGGAATAGTAAAAGATGGGTCGTGAGCATACAATTCTTTTATGTGCTCAAAGCCAATAACATTCAACTCAAGTTTAGTGACAAGCGTGCATATGCGTGAAAGGGCATCAGCAACTACATTTTCTTTACCCTTAATGTACTTGATCACATAGGGAAAAGATTCAATAAATTCACTCCATTTGGCATGACGCTTGTTCAACTTAGTTTGACCTTTTAAGTACTTAAGCGTTTCATGATCGGTATGGATGACAAACTCATGCGGTCTAAGGTAATGTTCCCAAACATGTAGCACGCGCACTAAAGCATACATTTCTTTGTCATAGATGGGATAGTTAAGTTGAGCACCGGATAATTTTTCACTAAAATATGCAATGGCTCGTTTTTCTTGCATCAAAACTCCGCCAATTCCGGTACCACTTGCATCACAATGAACCTCAAAAGCTTTGTCAAAATTAGGCAAAGCAAGAACCGGAGCATGAGTAAGCAAAGACTTGAGCTCATCAAAAGCGGTGGATTGCAAAGTTCCCCAAACAAAAGGAGTATTCTTCTTACTCAAAGCATGCAAAGGAGCGGCAATTGTGCTAAAATCTTTCACAAAGCGACGATAAAAACCCGTAAGACCAAGAAAGCTACGCACTTGTTGCAAATTGGTGGGTTGGGGCCAAGTTTTAATTGCTTCAATTTTAGATTCATCAACATGGACAACCTTTGAGGATACAACAAAACCCAAGAAAACCACTTTGTCAACACCAAATGTGCATTTTTTTATGTTTGCATAAAGACTTTCCTTTCGAAGGGTTTGCAAAACAGTCCTAACATGATCAAGATGCTCTTTCATGGTTTTGCTAAACACAAGAATATCGTCGAAGTAAACCACAACAAAGAGTCCAATATAAGGCCGAAGGACATAATGCATGAGACGCACAAAAGTAACGGGAGCTTCCGATAAACCCATAGGCATGACTAATCACTCATATACACCAAATTTGGTTTTGAAAGCAGTTTTCCATTCATCGCCCTCTTGTATGCGGATTTGATAATAGCCACTTTTAAGATCAATTTTTGAGAAAAAGTTGGCTCCACTAAGTTCATCAAGCGTATCATCTAAGCGAGGAATGGGATGCCTATAACGAACGGTAATAGCATTTATAGGTCTACAATCGGAACACAAGCGGAAACATCCATCGGACTTAGGCACAAGTATAACGGGAACGGCACACAGGCTTAGGCTTTCACGTACATGACCGTTGTCGACGAGTTGTTGTACTTGCCGTTGAATCTCCTTGGTTTCTTCGGGATTGACTCTGTATGGAGCTTTGTTTGGGAGAGGTGCTCCGGGGATGAGGTCGATTCGATGCTCAATGCCTCGAAGAGGAGGTAGACCCGGAGGTAACTCATCGGGGAAAACATCTTGGAATTCCTGCAAAAGAGATTTAAACACTAAAGGTAGCTCATGAGAGGTGTTAGTTGTTGGCTCTCCATCCTTGCACACAAGGACAAAGTGCATCACACTAGATGGGTTCTCACACACTTCTCTCATCTCACTTTTGGTGGCAAATAGGATGAGGTTTTTCTCTCTAGGCGAAGAGGCGCTCAAGTTTGGCTTGTGGCTCTCGCTCACTTTTTGGTGGATGACGTTCTCACTCTTGTCTCTATGATGGGTGGCTTGCTTGTCGGATATCACTTTACTAGGAGACATAGGTCGTAGCACATATTCCTTCCCTTTCATCTTGAAGCTATAGTGATTGGTGCGCCCGTTGTGGAAGACACCACGGTCGAATTGCCATGGTCGACCAAGAAGGAGGTGGCAAACCGTCATTGGGACCACATCACATTCCAAAGTGTCCTCATATGCACCAACTTTGAAGGAGACTTGGACCGTATGTTCAACTCGTATAGTGTCGGAGTCACTTAGCCATTGAACCTTGTAGGGATTCGGGTGCTTCCTCTTGACCAATTGAAGCTTGGAGCATAGTTCTTCACTTGCCAAGTTGTGACAACTACCTCCATCGATGATGACCTTGACGGACCTTCCGTTGATGCCGGCCTTTGTGTGGAAGATGTGGCATCTTTGGGCGTCTTCTTGTTGATGTTGAAGAGTCAAGACCTTGGAGACAATGAGAGCGGGGCTCGAATCCTCATCACAAAAGACTTCGTCATCTTCATCTTCGTTCACTCGCCGGTGCATGGCCACTTGCTCAAGAGCTTCCATCTCCTCATCACTCATTGAGTCATAGGTGCCGTCGTCGTTGAGGATCATGGTGCGCTTGTTGGTGCATTCGTAGGACTTGTGGCCTCGGCCGCCGCAAGTGAAACACTTGAAGGAGCTTGTCTTGATGGTCTCATCGATCGGAGTAGATGATGAAGCACGCGGCTTGAAGTTGCTTGTAGTAGGAGGAGGAGGACTTGAACTTGTCAAGTTTTTCTTGTAACTCGACTTGTCGTCGTTGTTTGTAGAAGGTTTGGTTGATGTAGATGTTGGAGGAGGTGTTGAAGCTTGGTTGTTGGAGAAGCCGTAGGTCTTGGACGAGTACTTGGCGTACTTGAAGTCATCTTGCACTTGACGTTCCGCCTTTGTAGCTTGATGCACGAGCTCAATGAGGGTGGAGTATGGTTGGAAGTCGGTGATCTTCTTGATGGGATGATTGAGTCCATTCAATAAACGTGCCATAGTTTGCTCATATCTTCCTTCACATTGGCTCGAATCATGGCTATCTCCATTTCCTTGTAATATTCTTCAACACACTTTGTTCCTTGCTTGACGAGTTGGAGTTTCTTGAAGAGGTCACGGTTGTAGTAGGTTGGCACAAAACGTGCTCTCATGACATCTTTCATTTGAGCCCAAGTGGTGGTTGGAGGTTCACCTCTTGCTTGTCGCCTCTCAAGGATTTGTTCCTACCGTATGAGCACATAGTCTTGGAACTCAAGTGATGCCATAGCGATCTTCTTCTCTTCCTCATAGTTGTGCAAACGAAAGATTTTGTCAACCTTCAATGCCCATGAAAGATATTATTCGGGGTCATTGCTTCCATTGAACTTGGGCATGGTGAATTTGAGCTTTCCATATCGTTTCTCTTCATTTTGTTGTGGTCGAGGATGATGACGTCCATGTCGTTGAGGATTAACAATCTCATCTTGCTCTTGGCGAGGAGGGTCGTTTTCCTCATGTTGCTCTTGTCTTGGTGGATTTCTATTGTCTTCATGCGCTTGATGAACTTGAGGTTCATGGTGAGCATGTGGTGGAGCTTGTCGAGCTTGTTGTGGGGCTTGTCGATGCACACGTGCTTGGTAGAGCCTTTCTTGAACTTCCTCGCGGAGCGCTTCTTGATATTCACGAGCTTGGTGTCCTCGGTCAAGAACGGCTCGACCGGAGTCACGAAGTGCGTTGTGCCTCAAGTGCTTGAGCTTCCCGTAGTTGTTGTTCTCGATGTTGCGCCTCGGCGTCTTGTGCATCTTGATGTTGTCGCGCTCGCTTTTCTTGTTCTTGTTGTCATTGGCGTTGCCGTGCTTGTGCTTGCGCAAATGTAGCTTGGTTTTGACGATGTCGATGCTCTTGAGATTCGGTGTCGTGTAGAGGATTGCGGTTTGCTTGACGGTCTTGACGTGCGGCACGACGAAGAGTGTTCGAAGTAGGTGTACTTGAGTCGTAGAAGGTGTCGTCGGAGTGTCGACTCGAGCGGCTCCGTCTTGAGGATGAAGAAGTGGAATGATGCCGGTTCCTCATCAAGGCACGGATCTCGTCCATTCTTGCATCATTCTCTTGCTTGTGAGCGTCAAACTTGTTGTCGAAGTAGTCTCTTGTACGTTGCTCGGAGAGTCGCAAGTCGGTGGCGAGGTTGTCGATGCGGTCGCTCATTGCTTGTTGCTCTTGGTGCAACGCTCGTTGTGCACCAAAGAGGTGGCTCTTAGTGACGTATGAAGACATGTCGTCATCTTGCTCGAGGAAGAGTGGGTTGGTAGAAGTACTTGGCCTATCCATCATTCCAAGCAAAATGTGAGTGGTAGAAGGAGAAGAACTTATACCAATGTACCTTTGACCGATGTTGATGATGAATCAAGTTCACTCAAATGCGGACAATGAAATAGCACTATTGGTACCAATCCTTGTCGGTTCTCACACCTACACAAATAAAAGCTTATGGTGGAGCTTGGTGAGGATGGTGGCACAAAATTTGATGCAATTGTAAGTGAGCGTCAATAATGTTAGAAAAGGTTCACAAATTTGCAAATGCAACAAGTAGACCAAGCAAATAATGGTACACGGAAACACACACGCAAATAGATAAGTGGGATTGTGCAAACCAAAAGTGAGCCAAAATGTGGAATCCACGAAAATGCTCTTGTTGCACAATACTAGAGAGACGCTAGCACGATTGCACAATAGGCGGATACGAAACTTGTGCACAACCTACTAGGCAAAATGCAACTATCTCTATCCCACGTATGCTATATGTATGGTATTTCGGTGCTATGATCCAAGATGGTCCAATATGACAATCTTAATGTAGTATGATTCATCCTTCTGCAAGCTAGGCCCTTCATTTGTAAGCAAAACAAATGTATCCAATTTAGGCAGCATCATATTCTCATGAACATTAGAATCATTACCAAGAAACGAAAGTACCTGGTAATTTAGTTGGCGTGCGCGAGCTCTAGTAATTGGTCCAGTATGTATAGCAGCAGGGGCTGTGGGTGTAACAATGGTATTGATGTCCTCATCGCGTATTTGATCCAAATATGATTTATTCCCTGATTCACATGATTCTTTTGCGTCAATAGTTAATTCAATGGGTTCACTCAAAATTGTTTGATCACATGGCAAAGTCAAATCATGAACATAGTCCTCTAAAATAGCTGGTGTGATCAAAGTAGTGGGTAGCTCATCGCATGGTTCATTTAAATTAGCAAGGCATTCATCGTACTCATGTGGAGGTGGAAGATCGGTACCTTTGTCATTACCTCTTATGATCAACAAAGATGATGTAGGCACTCTAGGTGGTGACACGGCACATGGTGGAGGTGATGTAGTGCTCTCAACAATGGATGTTGTTTTCATAGGAGACGCAGTGGTGGAAGAAAAAACCGTCGTAACTCTTGGGATTTGCACCTTCCGCTTGTTTGTCTTGTGGGCAACATGTCTTGTTGTCTCCTGTTCAGCTTTGCAAGCAAGACGAAACAAACGGTCCATAGGATAACATGTTTCATGAATTAGTATATCCTGAATGTCACGGTTTAAGCCGCCCCAAAATCTATCCATAAAATCTTCTTCACTTTCTTCTAAAGAGGAATGCAACAAGGTAGTTTGTAAATCATCATAATATTTCGTTACGGTGTCACTACCTTGTTCTAAATGTTGCAACTTTTTCATCATGTCACGAGTATAATAAGCGGGAACAAATGTATGTCGCATGGCAAGTTTCAAATCATCCCAAGTAGTAGGTATATAATCAGGGTGTAACCGACAATATTCACTCCACCAAACTAAAGCATAACCGGTGAAAGAACCAACCGCAACCTTAACTTTTTTATGTTCATCAAAATTATGGGAAGCAAATATATTATTTATGTCGAACTCCCATTCAATATATAAAGCAGGTCTAAAACGGCCATTAAATGGTGGTATAGAAACATGAACCTGATCATGTGCATCTGGATGTTTGTGCACCTCTCGTGACGGTTGTGCCATTTGCATAGGTGGTGGCACATCTACCGCGATCGACAAAGCCCATGAATTGACTCTGGATCCTGTCATGATTAGTAGAAACAAGAAACAAAATCCGAAAATAGTGTTCCGATGAACGACTGGGAAGTGGTGGTAAAACGCTCACAGTATAGCAAATCAATGTCTTACAAGTTCTTACCATGCAGCAGGAGGTGACCGGCAACCAACGGTGTCAAAGAACTCCAAAAGTTGATAAAGCGATTGCCAGGTGAACACGTGTAAACAGTGTAGAAATAGGTGGAGCTGGGTTGGCTTTATATGTGTAAGAAAAAATGCTACAACCACAATATTTAATGCAAGCTGAAAATTCACTCAAAGTGATCGAGTGCTAGTCCTAGGCTAGACCGTGCTAGAGACGCGAGCCTAAAACACAAGTGAAATTCACGTGCACACACAATATGCAACAAGACTTATGAGCAATGCAGCAACCAGAAAGTACTAGCACTATTATATCTCCAAATACTTTGTACGTGGCTGCTCTCTCTTTGCTTTTTTTTCCGCCAACCTCTTTCTCTCTTTTTGTCAACTGAAGAACAAACCTATCTAAGAATCAAACCTGCCTTCACCAAAAAAAAACTGCACGCAGGAGTCCTTCGGAAACTACTACAATCAGATCAGAGGTTTGTTTTTTCTATCTCTCAAGGATTGACGTGGAGTACTACTCCCAAACTCCCTGCCACGTTTTCTTTCCAACCTTGTCAAATGGATCAAATCGTGCCAACCGATCTTTAATTCCTTCCAAAAGATTAGCACGCAGCACTTTTCTTTAATATCTCATATCCCAAAACGTCCAAATAAAGCATTCACGTTATCCCCTTCCTTTATTGGCTGATCTCTTTTCTTTTTAATAAGAACGAGGCAATCTTTCCAATTAAGTCAAACCGATCAACCCTTTTTTTCTTTGTGTTGGCCGATCTGTTTTTTTTCTTATTAGTTTCCAATTAGTAGCGCACAACTCACGTCCTTCCTTCCTTCCTTCTTTCCTTTTTTTAAAAGAAAATTTCTCAACAAAAAACGGCCACCAACCAAACCGATTGGCACTTGCCTTTTTTTTAATATTTCCTTGTGATACGCACTTCGGCAACAAACAGATTTCTCATTAAGTGCAGATTCAACTTTCCTTTCAAGCACCCACGTGATCTATTTCTTCCAAATCTTTTCTCTTTTTTTTTCGCTGTATTTTTTTTCTCCAAGGACACGTCCAGAATATGGAAACCGCCAACCGAATCTTGTTTTTTTTCTAAGTGGGAAACGAATCTGGTCTCTTCTTCTCTTTCCTAAAACCAGATTACTTCCTAAAACAAGCCACGTAATGTTTCCAAACGAACTTGCCTTTTATTCTTTCCCAAACCGAAAAGAAATCTTGCCAAAACGTCAAAGATGAGGAGACTTTCCAAGTAGCACTACTACCACGTCCCAACCTTCCAAGTCACGTCCTTCTCTTTTCAATCGGTGAACAACTTTTTTTTAACAACTGAATTAGATTAGATACCTGGTTTTTGGTATCGACTGTAGCAGCACCAAATCCCAAGAAGGGCTGTTGTACTCCGATCTCTCTCCTTGATCCAAACTTCTCAGCCGATTCTCTCTCTCAAAACTCTTTTTTTATCTGTTCTCAAACTTTTCTGATGCTCAAAGACGACGACAAACCATAGCAGCGGATGGATGATGGTGATGCCAACGAACAAATTAAGTTGCAGCGTTGGTTTTCGTCGATGCGATGTGAACAAAAACGTGACTAGAACTCGAAACTCTAAAAGTTTAGACACTAAAACCAGCAGCTCGACACACGATGCAACCGAAAATTCAACAAGCAAAAATTAAGTGGCAATGGCAAAAAGGCTCAGACTGTCTCGGGCATGGATGAACTAATCTAACTCTTTTTTTTTGTGTCTTTTTTTTTGAACTCTAGGTATGAAGAACAGATGCAAACTAGACTACGAAAAACTGGAAATCTCACCGAGCAACCTGGAAACTGATACCACTTGATAGAGGCAAAGGTGTCCCGATGTTTCGATGAGATGGTGGCTATCGTTTTCTGTGGGAGTCGACCTTGACGATCCGACTACGAACGTGCGAGACGTCGCGCCTTAGCAATCGCTAAACCAACTTTCGAGGGTTATTGACCACGCCGAGCACGATCAACGACCACGAGGGCTTGTTTCCTGCGAGCAAACGAAGAACAAGCAAGAAACTAAGATTGCAATCTGGATATTGCGAATATAAGAGGAAAGCTTTACTAATGAAGGTGGGGTTCTGTGACGCCTTGGTCTGGTCGTTGAACACAAAAAAAGTACGCGAAGTTGCAGCTATGGCGAACTTTTAATCTAAACAAAACCCAAGTCTAAACGATGCCTTAAGGGCTATATTTATAGGGAAAAGAGAGGGGATTTTGTCCACCCTAGGCAAGGTGGGACTAAAACACCTCCTAAGTCGTTTCCCCTACAATATGGACTCTAAAAATAGATTACATGGGCCTGGCCCAAAATAAGGTCGCGCCACACAAATAATAAGCTATGGACGAAATTTATGAAAGGCCATCTTGTATATTTCGTCCATCTTCTTGTATGTCATCATGGTGGCTTCAAAGTCCGGAAATCTCCACTTGAACCTCCGTTCTTGTTCTCTTCGCACGCACCTTCATCTCCGTGCTTGACCATGCTCCAACGTTCAACCTTCTTGTCCGTGCTAGGCCCTTCAATTGCAAGCAAAACAAATGTATCTAAGTTAGGCAGCATCATATGCTCATGAACACTAGAAACGTTACCAAGAAACGAAAGTACCTGACAATTTAATTGGCATATCTGAGCTCTAGCAACTGTTCTAAGAGGTAAAACAGCAGGGGATATGGGTGTAACTGTGGTGGCCATGTCCTCATCACCCATAGTTTCCTCATACATGTTAGGAGATTTTGATCCATCCCATCCACTGCATGATCCCAATAATTATGTGCACAATATGCTCCCCATGCATCATAATGATATTGACGTGCCATATACTTGCATTCTCAATTTGTGTCCCCATCGTGTCATACATAATAACTATTCTTTCATGATGGATGACATGTTCTTATACCATGCATCAAATTTCTTTGAGCGATGTTTATCTTGTGCTAACTCACACGTGCTCATACACATCATGATGGATAATGTGTACATTTACCACGCGCACAATTTCTTTGGTTTGTGTCTTTTTTGTGTAGGTACCCATGAATACTTGTCGACCTCGCAATCCCACGAGTTGACAAAACGAGCTCTAGAGAGCAACAATGATTTGGGATCCCATGGATTGCCTTTCCCACCGCTCTCTTCGCGCAAAGACTTCACGCATTTCTTCTACATGGTCCTCACTTGGCTATGGGTTGTTGTCCATTACATATTCTATGCCCATCTTGCCATGTTCACTTTGCATGATATGCCCATTCCTATGCCTTTTCCATGCATTTATGACCCATGCTTTGCTTTACACATGATGATTGACTCTCATACTTTTATGTGTATTTGCAAGCTTGGTGGAGATATTGCTTGTTCTTGCCATGTTCCTTTTGTGCACCATTCCTATGATGATACTTCCATGTTGCTTTGTGTTCGTGCTTGCGATATGTCATGTGCATTCCCTATGCCTATTATTTGCTCACATGACATGATTGCCATGATTTACTCTAGTGTGTCGCATCTTCGCTCCACTAGTTGGCACGACTTGATCTCTATGCTTGCTCATGTTGCATCACCCATGATTCATACTTGCTCATCTCATGCGGTTGATGACAACCATCTACATGCTTTGCACATGATTGTTATTGCTTCTTGTCACATATCTCCATATGTTGCCTCTCTCATGCTAGATTTGCCATGTATTGAGTGCAACCATGTTATTAGTCTTGCTCATGAGTTTGCCCCATAGCATTCTCACATATGTTTGGAGATTTTGACATATTACTTGTGAAGCATGCTTGTCTTACTTATTTGCACCATATACCTAGTGCTATGAATATTGCCATTGTTGCATCATATTATTCATGCACTTTTGCTTCTAATGGTTATGCGCAAAAGATGAGAACCATCATGATGGATGATGTGTTTGTCTACCATGCGCATACTTTCTTTGTTTTGTTTTGTGCATGTGTAGGATACTTGGACTTTGTGTCGACTTCCACTTCACGTGAGTTGACCATTCGAGCTCTTGAGAGCGAGCCTCATACATTCTACCACGACTCGCTTATACACCGTATTTGCTTCCACTTCGGCATTGTGAAGAATGCACAAGGACACGCCTTCAAGGTGACATCCTTCTTGAGCTTGGATATTGTGGATCATACTTCATGTGTTGCTTGCACCATTTGCACGCATGTTCGAGATATTGCTTTCAACCATGTTTGCCACATTTCCATGCTCCATGACATATATACCTTGTGTATTGCATCCAATTCTTGGACTACTTGCTACTATCATATGGTTGGTTGCACCAATATCATTTCTTCACATGCACCATTTGCACGCATGTTCGAGATATTGCTTTCAACCATGTTTGCCACATTTCCATGCTCCATGACATATATACCTTGTGTGTTGCATCCAATTCTTGGACTACTTGCTACTATCATATGGTTGGTTGCACCAATATCATTTCTTCACATATGCCATGTCCCTTTGCTTGTCACATGCTTGACTTGATTTCCTCACACATGATGAACACTTGCTCTTTCTATTGTGTTGAGTGCCACACTATATTCACTACACCCTATGCACATTATGCTTGGATTGTCTTGCACTTGACCCATGTGTTTAGACACTTCATTTTATTTGGTGTTGTGAATACTTCCTATATGCATACCATCGACCATTTGTCGAGCGCTTTATGCATGATTGCTATGATCTTGAGGTAGATGCTTATTCTCTTGTCACACATATTTGCATCACTACCTCACGTTTACATGCTTGTTTCCATGATGACCTTGATTTTGCTCAATTCATATGCTTACATGCCATGTCACAATCCTTTCTCACACCCTATGCTATGCTTGATGACAACACTTGTTTGGTGAATCACCTCTTGAATGCTTGGTTTTGCACTAACGCTAACCACATTTGTTTTTCCAAGTGTTTGTTCTATTTGCTCCTTTTGAAGGAATCACAAGACGGTGCGACAATGGAGAGTGCCTATTTCGAGCTTCAAGATGATGAGTGCTTGGTGATCGACCGCCGACACGGCAACGCCCATCTCTTTCCCATGGTGATTTGGTTTTCGATCCGAGGTCGGATCTTTTCCAAGGGGGAGGGGATGATGCGGAGCATCCGACGGTCATCACCATGTCAAGAGTCCGTTTGGCAAGTGACACGTGCGACCTCTACTTCTCATACATAAAGGTGAATCTTCTCCTTTACACGTGCTCATTTGACCCCTTCGAGGATGGTATACTACTTGACACTTCTCCCGTGTGCATGCATAGGCATTGTCGGAGCTTCACGGATGTCAAGGAGGAGTGCAAGCGCCAAGGAACGACTACACCATCCGCGAGGGAGGCATGGAAGCGAAGACGGAAGAAGAAGGTGCTGCGGAGTCTACAGCGACCGGACGACCGGAAGCCTCCGGACGTCCGACCCTCTACAGCACCCGGACGAACGACGACCATCGGACGTCCGACAAGTCCCAGCGCACGGATGACCGACACCGACCGGACGACCGGTGCTACGGCGACAAAACAGAATTTACGGATGTCCGAAGACTTCCGGACGTCCGGACCGTCCCGAGCTTCCGGACGTCCGACCCCCTCCGGACGTCCGACGCATGTGTGCGCCGCCGCGGGCCTTTGGCCTTGTATCCCTCTCCCACTTACCACTTCATGGCTTAGACTATAAATAGACCTTCCCCTCATCCTTTCTAGGGTTAGCAAATATGATAGCTCATTCTTAGGTGAGCTTTGCTCCTACCTCTACTCTTGAGAGAGAGAGACTACCACTCCCATGGAGTTCAAGACCTCCATGTGAGAAGATCTCATGGATATCATCAAGACCCCTTGCGGGAAGATCCGTCTAGGATATCATCAAGACCTCCTCTTGGAGATGAACCTTACCTTGTATCTTTCCCTTTGTTGTTCATGTACCTTGTGATCTTGTGTGTTTGATTGTCTAGTGGATGTGTGATTGGACTTGTTCTTGAGTGTTTCCCCTCGTGAATTCTCTCCGTTCTTCCCCGTGTTCATCGTGTTCTTTGAGGGATCCCACTCCAAACGTGAAAGATCGGCCTACACCGGGTTAGCCCCGTATAAGACGAGCTACGAGGTGCCACATCATATGGGCCTCCAACCACAAGACGGTGACAAGAAGGTTGAGCATGGGACTATCCCTCCAACCAAGGCGGCGATAGGAGTTGAGCATGGAGACGTTTGCACCAACATCTCTCTGACACCCACATATAAAGAGATGACCCAATTCCCATGTGAGGAGATCCACCCCACCATGAGTGATATGAGTGACTCCACCATATGTGACATTGAGTGCATTTCCTATGAGAGGATGAGTGTGACCACCACTAGCCCCACACTTGAGAGAATGCCACACATACTATGTGAGGTTCAGCGCCATTTGAGTGACTCCACCAACCATATGAGTGAGAGCATCCAAGAGGGAGTGAGTGAGCCACAACACTTAGTGAGTGAGGTAGTTGACACGGCATGTGAGGCCACCATGATTTCTAACGACTTAACCTCTACTCCTAGTGTGTTTTCTTCTTTGGTGCTAGGTCTCCTACATGACGCTATGCCAATCCTCGACGAGTCCATCCCTCCAAAGGGAAAACCGATGGCCATGGTGGACAATGATGTACCCCCCACATGGTACCATCAAGATGAAGATGACAACGATTGGATCTTCGACACCGCACCTACAACACATGAGCGATGCTCCAAAGGTAACATAGGTGATGGTGCTTCTCTTGTCCCACTAGTGGACTCTCTTGACAATGATTGCTTGCATGATGTTGATCCTCCTATTCCCATGCTTCATGCTAGTGTGACTTCTCCATGTCTTGACTTACCTATTTATGATGAATATGATGATGAGCATGTTGAGTTGCCTAGTTGTGATGCTATGCTTCATAGGATATCTTGTGAAAATTCTATTGGTCACTTCATGTTTGACAATCCATTGAACTTGTCATATGCTATGAGTGAGATCTCCCATATTGCATCATTTCAATCTCAACATAGTAACTATGCATGCCCCATTAAAATCAATCCCATTTGCACTTATGGCATAGATGACGAGATGATGGTCATTGGCTTTTGCTTCTCTTGTGATGATATTGACATGCTTCCTTTACATGATTTGCGCGATTCATCTACTATGTCATGCCATGATCACATTGAACCAAAAATGCTTTGTTTTGGATGTTGTCAATATTCTCCATGTGATGTTGCTACTCATGCTCATGAGGAGGCCCCCATAGTTTCCTCATACATATTAGGAGCTTTTGATGCATCTCATACTTTGCATGATCCCCATGATAGTGTACACCATATGCATCCCATGAATTACAATGCTCTAGATATTTCTCATGATGCATTACATCCTCTGAGTCTCCATTATGCCATACATAAAAACAAACCTATCATGATGGATGACATGTTTCTATATCACACATCTCATTTATTTGAGCATTGGATATTTTGTGCTAACCGACACATGCACGTGCGCATCATGATGGATGATGTGTACATCTACCACGCACACACAATTTTCCCTTTGTCTTTGTTTTGTGTAGGTACCCACGTACACTCGTCAACTTCTCAATCCCAAGAGTTGACGAAACGAGCTCTTGAGAGCAACGATGACTTGGGATCCCGTGGACTTTCATTCCCACCATTCCTTTTGCGCAAGGACTACACACATCTCTTTTACTTGTCTCTCACACGGCTATGGGCTATATATCACTTGTCGCTTTATGCTCATTTTGCCGTGTTCACTTTGCATGTTATGCTTGCTTCTATACCTTTGCTATGCAATTGTGACCCTTGCTTGCATCTACCCATGATTGACCCTATGTGTATTTGCATGCTTGGTGGAGATCCTTGTTGCTATTGCCATGTTTATCATGTGCCCCATGCTATCGATGCTTGTTGTGTTGGGAGAGTCATGATGTCCCATTGCTATTCACATATGGTCTCTCGCCAATACATTGATACTATTTGCCTCACATTTTGCTTTCATGTTTGTTTTATGTCATGTGATTTACTCATGCCCACTATTTGCACACACGGCATGCTTACCATGATTCCTTCTAGTACGTTGCATCTTCGCACTACTAGCTTGCTTGACTTGATCGCTATGATTGCTTGCTATGTTGCATCACCCATGTTCCACTATTACTCGCTTTCTTGGGTTGATGACATGTATGTTCATGCCTCTCACTTGATTTGTCTTGTTCATTGTCGATTGCCTCCAATTGTTGCATCTATGCTTATTGATCTTGGAGACTTTGACACTTTACTTGTGATGCATGCTTGTTTGATTGAGCATATTGTATTTGGTTGTTCTCGCATCATATGCCTCCATACTATGAAATGCTCCCTTGTTCTTTCTTATGATGAGCATGATGCATACACTTGTTGGGTATCTTACCACACGAATGTTAGGTTTTGCATTTATGCTAACCTCATTTGTTTTTCCGAGTGTTTGCCATGTTCGTTCAGTTTGAAGGATTCACAAGGCGATACCGTCATGAGACATATTGGTTATGTGAAGGCATACAAGATGCGCAACTCCATCATCCTTGAGAAACTCCTAAAGGTGACCTCCTTCCCTTTGAGCCATCCTCAAATACGCATATTGGACGGGTCACTCTTTCATTGTTGTTTCCTTCTTCTTGTCTACATGATACATATATTGGATGGAGGACCTACATTGGAGATGGACCCTATGGACCTTCAAGTTGAGGAGTGCCACGACATCGAGCTATGGTACAACACCACCCATAACAAATTTGCATCTTATACATGGATTGACCCACATTATGATTGCCTTGTTGCATCTTCAATTTAAATGTCATCCATGATATATGAGCTTGTGCACTTCCTTAGCAAATTTGTTGTGATCTACCTTGATGGCATATTCATATGTCATTATCATATTGCCCATCATCAATTGCATGATAACATAATCACATTGAGCACCAATTACCATGTTCATGCTCTTGATAGACCATCACATTATGACATCATTTTGCACAATGGTAGAATATGTCGCTTTGTGCACCATGCTTTTGTTCCCATGAATGCTTTGCATCTCATTCTAGATCATCTTGATAAGCTTCATGCGCTTTGTCATGACCAATCTTGCCGCACGGACTCATTCTTACATGATGGACACTTTGTGTGCGCTAACCATTGTATTTCCGAGTGTTGCTTGTGTTTGCTCTTTTCGCATGTCTATCACTCCGGCGACACCTTGGACTACTTGGATTGCGCCATGTCTTCAACTTCGTCCAACTACAAGTCCATCTACGACAACCGTTTCCATGGTGATGAGGATCATGATCCGAGGTCGGATCTTTCCCAAGGGGGGGGGGAGATGATGCCGAGCATCCCACGTTCATCCCCATGTACACTTCAACTACTCTCCAAACCCCAAGTGGACATATGACAAGACCTCGAACAAACGCCATTGGATACAAGGTGAACTCGCTCCTCTCCGAACCGTCACTTCCCACATGTGAGACATGGTTACTACCTCAAATATATGTGCTATGCATGACCAGGAACAAGGAGGAAGACCATGGACAAGACGGCGAGGACACCAAGTACAAGGACCAAGAGAAGAAGCTGCCCAAAGCTACAGCGGACGGACGTCCGACCAGGACCGGACGTCCGACGAACTCCAGGCACCGGACGACCGGCCCCCTCCGGACGTCCGACCGAAGCGCATCCGAGCCGAATCTGCAGACGTCCGAAGAACTCTAGACGTCCGGGACCCCGCGAGCCTCCGGACGACCGGGCCCCTCCGGACGACCGTGCCAGCGACCACCGAACCGAATCGCCGGACGTCCGACAAGTACCGGACGATCGGACCCTCATGAGCCACCGGACGTCCGTGCCGTCGGACGACCGGCGCCTGTCTTGCTGCCATGTGTTGGGCCGCAGCCCATGTACCCTTCACTTACCCTTCGTGGCCCTAGACTATATATACTCCTCCACCTCCTCCTAGTTAGAGTTAGCATTGATTTAGCTCATTGTTAGATAGAGTCATTATCCATACCGGATCTACTCCACGAGAGAGACCGCGGCCCCTCTTTGGAGAAGATCCACCTTGGATTCAAGACCCCCTCTTGGGTGGCCCCCATCAAGACCTCCTCACGGAGAAGAACGGCTACCATTTGTATCGTCCTTTGTTGACCTTGAAATATGTATCTCCCTTTGTGTTCCTCGATCTAGCACATGTGTGATTGATCTTGTTGGTTTGAGTGATTCTCTTGTGTTTCCCCCGTGATTTCCCTCGTGCTCTTCCGCTTGTTCTTCGTGTTCCTCGTAGGGATCCTCTCCAAACGTGAAAGATCGTCCCCATAGGGTTCCGCCCTACATCACCTTGTGTCCAACGGCGTATGGTCGAGGTCTCGTCATATGTCCTCTTGTGGCTTGGAGAGTAGTCGGAGTGTACATGGGGATGAACGTGGGATGCTCCGCATCATCTCCCTTCCCTTGGGAAAGATCCGACCTCGGATCGTGATCCTCATCACCATGGAAACGGTTGTCGTGGACGGACTTGTAGTTGGACGGAGTTGAAGACATTGCGCAATCCAAGTACTCCAAGGTGTCTCCAGTATGTGGTACATGCAAAATGAGCAAACACAAAGTACACTTGGAAATACAATGGTTAGCGCACACAAAGTGTCCGTCATGTAAGAATGAGTCCGTGCAACAAGATTGTTCGTGACAAAGCACATGAAGCTTATCAAGATGATATAGAATGATATGCAAAGCATTCATGGGAGCAAAATCAGTCATTGTGCACGCAAATGTGTTGTGAATATGGTCAATGCAACATGATGTCATAGTGAGACGGTTTATCAATAGCATGAATATGGCAATGGATGCTCAATATGATTATGTTATCATGCAATTGATGGTAGGCAATGTGATCATTATGTATGAATATGCCATCAAGAAAGATCACAACAAATTTGCTAAGGAAATGCACAAGCTCATATATCATGGATGGCATGGAAATAGGTGTAACAAGACAAGCATAATCGGTGTCAATCCATGCATAGGGGCAAACTTGTGGTGAGTATGATATGTCCATCGAGCATGACATGTATGAGCACAAACAACAAATATGGAGGTGGTGGTATACCAATGCTCGATGCCGTGGCATGAGTGGAGTTCCGAAGGTGCATCCAATAAGTGCGAGCGCTCCTCAATGTGAAGGTCCATAGAGCCAATCTCCAGTGTCGCTCCTCCATCAAATAGATGTAACATGTACACAACAAGAAGGAAACAACAACGAAAGAGTGACCCATCCGATATGCGTATTTGAGGATGGCTCAAAGAGAAGGAGTTCACCTTTATAAGAATGTCGAAAATGTTGGTGTCGCACATCGTGTATGCCTTCACATAACCAATATGTCTCATGACGGTAATGCCTTGTGAAACCTGCAAAATGAAAGAACATGGCAAACACTCAGAAAAACAAATGAGGTTAGCGGAAAGGCAAAACCTATCATTCGTGTGGTAAGGTACCCAACAAGTGTATGCATCATGCTCATCATAAGAAAGTACAAGGGAGCATTTCATAGTATGCAGGCATATGATGCGAGAACAACCAAATACAATAGGCTCAAGCAAACAAGCATGCATCACAATTAAAGTGTCAAAGTCTCCAAGAGCAATAAGCATAGATGCAACAATTGGAGGCAGTCGACAATGAACAAGATATATCATGTGAGAGGCATGAACATATATGTCATCAACCAAGAAAGCGAGTAATAGTGGAACATGGGTGATGCAACCAAGCAAGTAATCATAGTGGTTAAGTCAAGCAAGCTAGTAGTGCGAAGATGCAACGTACTAGAAGGAATCATGGCAATCATGTCATGGGTGCAAATAGTGTGCATGAATACTTCACATGACATAGCACAAGCATGAAAGCAAGATATGAGGAAAGTATCATCAATGTATTGGCGAGAGGCCATATGTAAATAGCAATGGGTCATCATTACTCTCCCAACACAACAAGCATCAATAGCATGGGGCACAAAGAAATCATGGTAATAGCTACTAGTATCTCCACCAAGCATGCAAATACACATAGAATTATCATAATGGTGAATCATGGGTAGATGCAAGCAAGGGTCACAATTGCATGGCAAAGGCATAGGAGTAAAAATAACATGCAAAGTGAACACGGGAAAATGAGCATAAGGTGACAAGTGGTAAATAGCCCATAGTCGTGTGAGAGACAAGTAAAAGAGATGCGCGTAGTCCTTGCGCAAAAGGAATGGTGGGAATGATAGTCCACGGGATCCCAAGTCATCGTTGCTCTCAAGAGCTCGTTTCGTCAACTCATGGGATTAAGATGTTGACGAGTATACGTGAGTGCCTACACAAAACAAAGACAAAGGGAAATTTGTGTGTTCGTGGTAGATGTACACATCATCCATCATGATGCGCACATGCATGTGTCGGCTAGTACAAAATAGCCAATGCTCAAATAAATGAGATGCGTGATATAGAAACATGTCATCCATCATGATAGGTTTGTTGTTATATATAGCATAATGGAGACTCAAATTGTGTAATGCATCACGGGAAATATCTTGAGCATTGTTATTCATGGAATGCATATGGTTCACGCAATTATGGGAATCATGCAAAGTATGAGATGCATCAAACTCTCCTAATATGTATGAGGAAACTATGGGGGTCTCCTCATGAGCAAGAATAGAAACATCACGTGGAGAATATTGACAACATCCAAAACAATGCATATTTGGAACAATGTGATCATGGCATGACATAGTTAGATGAATTGCGCAAATCATGTAAAGGAAGCATGGCAATATCATCACAAGAGAAGCAAAAGCCAATGACCATCATTTCGTCATCTATGCCATAAGTGCAAATGGGATTGATTTTAATGGGGCATGCATAGTTACTATGTTGAGATTGAAATGATGCAATATGGGAGATCTCACTCATAGCATATGACAAGTTCAATGGATTGTCAAACATGATGTGACCAAAAGAATTTTCACAAGATGTCCTATGGAGCATAGCATCACAACTAGGCAATTCAACATGCTCATCATCATATTCATCATAAATAGGTAAGTCAAGGCATGAAGAAGTTTCACTAGCATGAAGCATGGTAATAGGTGGGTCAACATCATGGGAGCAATCGATGTCAAGAGAGTTCACTAGTGGGACAAGAGAAGCACCATCACCTATGTTACCTTTGGAGAATCACTCATGTGTTGTAGGTGAGGTCTCGACGATCCAATTGTTGTCATCTTCATCTTGATGGTACCATGTGGGGGGGTGCATCATCATCCACCATGGCCATCGGTGTTCCCTTTGGAGAGATGGACTCGTCGAGGATAGGCATGTCGTCATGTAGCAGACCTAGCACCAAAGAAGAAAACACACTAGGAGTAGAGGTGAAGTCGTTAGAAATCATGGTGGCCTCACATGCCGTGTCAACTACCTCACTCACTAAGTGTTGTGGCTCACTCACTCCCTCTTGGATGCTCTCACTCATATGGTTGGTGGAGTCACTCAAATGGCGCTGAACCTCACATAGGATGTGTGGCATGCTCTCATGTGTGGGGCTAGTGGTGGTCACACTCATTCTCTCATAGGAAATGCACTCAATGTCATATATGGTGGAGTCACTCATCTCATTCATGGGTTGGTGGCTCTCCTCAGATGGCAATTGGGTCATTTCATGATATGTGGGTGTCGGAGAAATGTTGGTGCAAATATCTCCTTGTTCAACTCCTATCGCCGCCTTGGTTGAAGGGATAGTCCCATGCTCAACCTTCTTGTCACCGTCTTGTTGTTGGAGGCCCATATGATGTGGCACCTCGTAGCTCGTCTCCATGACCGAAGGGAATGTCCCATGCTCGGCCATCTTCCTTGAGGGGCTTCCGAAGATGGAAGTGTCACCCTTGCTCGTAGGTAGTCGCCTTGGACTTGTTGAAGTCGTTGTAGGCGTACTCGTGGGAAGTAGGCGAAGATGCCTTCATAGCACTTGGCGAAGATGCCGAAGTGGTTGTTGTAGCCGTAGCACCGTCTTGGTTGTGGTCGTCTCGCGGTCTTCTCTTTTGCTCATGAAGCTTGGACTTGGCGTGAAGTAGGGCTTGTTGGGGCTTGTACGTTTGCGCTTGTGGAGTATCTTCGTGATGATGATGTCGTTGTCGTGCTTGAGCTCATAGAAGATGTCGTGCGTCGTCGTCGTGCACATGATGCTTGGAGGTGACTTGCCCTTCATGACGATGTGGATCACGAACGTGATGGTGGTCGCCATGGAGATGTGGACGTGGACGACTTGCGCTTGCATCTTGTTTGCGCTCCGAAGACTTGTGACTTGAACGTCGCCGCCTTGAAGATGACGAAGGGGAAGAAGACTTTATCAAGGTTCTAATCTCCTCCATCCTTGCATCTTGCTCCTCCTTTTGTGTGGAAAGCTTGTTGTCGATATAGTCCCTTTTCCTTGCTTCGGAGTGATGAATGTCAATGGAGAGGTTCTCGATGCGCTTTTGCAATCTTGATTGTGCGCCTTGCATTTGTTGTTGTAGATCGAAGATGGATGCTTTGGTGATGTAGTTGTTCACGCTGCCGTTGTTGTGGAAGACCGGAGATGAAATGCCTTGCCTATCCATCACAAGACTCGAGCAAATATGAGTGGGAGAAAGATAAGAACTTATACCAAATGTACCTTGACCGATGTTGAAGATGGATCAATGATCACTCAATGTGTAACAAGGAAATAGCACAATTGGTACCAATTCTTGTCGGTTTCTCACACCTACACAAATAAGGCTTATGGTGGAGCTCGGTGAGGATAGTGGCACAAAAATTTGATGCAAAATGTTAGCAAGAGTCAATAATGTTGAAAGAGATTCACAAATTCGCAAGTGAAACAAGTAGACCAATAGCAATGAATGGCACACGGAAACGCACACACGGATAGATAAATGGGGCCGTGCAACCAAGGAATGAGCCCAAAATGTGGAATCCACGGAAAACGCTCATGTTGCACAACTCAAGAGAGACGCTAGCACGATTGCTCAATAGGCGGATATGACACTTGTGCACAACCTATAAGATGCAAAATGGATAAACTTCTATCCCAAGTATGCTATGTATGTATGGTTCCCGGTGTTTCTCTCAAGATGATCCAAGATGATCGGATATGACAATCGTATATGCAATGTGGTATGATGCTATGGCACTTGCTTACAAGCTTCTTTGATCTTTCTCTTTTTCTTTGCTTAAAAGCTTATTCTCTCTTTTTTTTGTATGGCCACTTTTGCACAATGCACAAACCAAGATAGCAATTGTGTATATGCAGGAACAAACTGGTGACACAAGATATGATAGCAATATATGCACCACGATGATATGGTATGTATGCTATGGCAAGTATGATCTCTAATGTGCACAAGTAACATTGCCGGCAATACTCAAAGGGCTAGTCTCGATAGGCAAGTAACGCAAAATGGGCTAGGGGTTAACAATGCAATGGCAAGGGGAAAATACAATGGAGGGATACCACTATAACAAGATGATATAGAGGTTACCGTCAATGGCGATGATGAGTGGCGGTGTTCTTGATGTAGATACCAAGATGATGGAGACTCGTCCCTAAGTAGCCGAAACACCTTAGGAAACGGAAAAACCACAACTCAAAATCTCAAGGACAAAAGTCAAATGGTGGTAGCGGGAATGCGGTGGTGGTTGTGAAAGTATTGGTGGAAACCCAAGTAGCCGAAGTTGACCGAGTTATGGCGGTGGAAGCGTATGATGGGCTATACACGGTGTCGGAGTTGAAGTTGCCGTCCCTAAGTAGCCGAAACACCTTAGGAGACACAACTCTCAACACAACAAAATTGGGTTAAGATGGGGTGGCGAAAGTGTGAGGTGGGCAAAACTATGCGGAAGTTATGGTGGTGGTTGATGAAGAAGCAACCGTCCCTAAGTATCCTAAACACCTTAGGAGACTCAAGTCACTACTCAAACAACCTCAAATGCTATGGGGAACAAAATGGGTTATGTTGCGGAAGGCTATGGTGGTATTGCGGATGATATGGTGGAAGGCCTAGGCAAAGATGCCAAAGTTTCAAAATTTTGATGGTGTCAAAAGGTGGTAAAACCAAGTTGAGGACCTCGGGAACGTCGATAGCTTCAAAACGAGCCAAAGAACACTCAAATCGGAGTTCAGAGTGAAAAGTTATGATGAAAACGGTGAAGAAGGCTGATGCTGAAATTATGTGTAGTGTTTCGGGTTAGGCCGGAAGTTCCGGGGTTAGGGCCGGAAGTTCCGGGGGGGGGGGGGAGGGGCGGAAGTTCCGGGGGTCGCGGAAAAATTGCGGGGGTCAGGGGGATTTTTGGGGTAAACTTTCTGTTTAGCCCGGAAGTTCCGGGGCTAGGACGGAAGTTCCGGGGGACGGAAGTTCCAGGGGAGTCCGGAAGTTCCGGGGGTCGTGGAATTTCTTCTGGGTCGAACCCTAAATTCCAGATCTAAGAACGGGGCGGAAAAACTCGATTTCGAAGGTCAAAATTGGGAAGATTTCGTGGATGGAAATGGGGGAAAAGATGGGGAAGGCTAGATCCACTTGAAACAAAACGAATCCATGGATCAAAATCAACAAAACATCATCAAAACCAACAAATCACAAAAAATTTGGGGGCTATTTTTGGTGGGGATTTTCGGATTTAGGACGAAATCAACAAAATCAAGCTAGAAAACACGGGGTAGGGGCTCCAAAAACGTGATCAACGTGGCTCTGATACCAAGATGATGTAGGGCGGAACCCTAGGGGCCGATCTTTCACATTTGGAGAGGATCCCTACGAGGAACACGAAGAATGAGTGGAAGAGCACGAGGGAAATCACAGGGAAAAACACAAGAGAATCACTCAAACCAACAAGATTCGATTACACATGCGCTAGATCGATGAACACAAGGAGTGATGAGGACATGACTACCTTGGATACAACCGAAAATATTGCATACATGTATATTTGTGAGGTGATTTCTAATGCAAACTATGCAATAATTTATTTATGTCATCCAGGACAAAAATACTTCACAAACTTTTGTGCCATGTCTAATTGCAGGTGTATGGGACATTTGTACAATCCACATATGAAGATAAGGGAGAAAGAGATGTTTACCTGCTGTTCAAAAAGTTCTCTCACGTCACTTTTGGCCCAAGACAAGATAGAGTCCAAGTCTCTCACGTTACGGACTCAGATTCGGACTGCACAGACATACCTGACTCAAAACGTCAATAACTTTTTCATATGGACTCCAAATTGGTTGATTCTTTTTTGTTGGAAAATAGATTTCGTGAACTTTCCAACACAATTGGATTCACCTTAGAATTCGTCCGGAGTGTTGAGTTATGGATGAAACAATCTGATGCTGCAGCAGAATCCGAGTCAAACTACAAGTCCAAAGGTGTTACGTCACCTCCACTTGGGCCCATTGGCCTTGTACGACCTAGGGTTAGTTTTAGGCTGCCTTGGGACGTCCTCCCACCTCCTTGGCCGCCACCCTTGCTCCTATATAAGTAGATCCATCTACTAGCTTTTTCCTTGGGATTTGTTTAGTTAAAGTTAGCCATTGCAACTTCGTACTTCGCTTTGTGTCCAACGACTGCACCAAAGCCGCCACGGATCCCCACCATTATCAATACTTCATATATATTCGCAATATTCAGATTGCTTTATCATATTTTTGCTCGTTCTTCGATTATGCGCAGGAATAGACCTTCGTGGTCAGTGATTGTGCTTCCAAAGATCGCCAAGAACCTCGGGAGATTGGTTTAGCGATTGCTAAGGCACAACGTCGTGCATGTTTGTAGTCGGATCGTCAAAGTCGACTCCACCTAATCGATAGTTATCATCTCATCGAAAGATCGGGACACCCTTTGCCTCTATCAAGTGGTATCAGATTTTCAGGTTGCTCGGTGAGATTTTACAGTTTTTCATAGTTTAGATCGAGTCTGTTTTTCATACCTACAGTCCATGAAAAAGCCAAAAAAATAATTAGGGTTAGTTCATCCTATCCGAACCAATCTGAGCCTTTGCATAATCTTTTCTGTGTTTGCTTTGTTGAATTATCGGTTGCATCGTCGTGTCGAGTTGCTGGTCTTAGTGTCTTGTTCGTTTAGAGTTTCGACTTCTGTTCACATTAGTCACACCGCCGCTGCATCGTTATCCCTTCCGTTGACCACCATCCATCCATCAATTTCCAGCACGTGCTACCCACCGTTCATTGTCATAATCATAGTTGAGATTGTTCACATCTTCACTTGATCCAATCTGCATCTTATCTAGTTTGTTTGCAAAGAGGGAGAGAGAAAAAAAGTAAAAAAAAAGTCAAAGAAAAAAAAAGAGAGAAAGCAAAAGGAAAAAAAGTGTGAGAAAAAAAGAGAGAAGAAAAGAAACAAAGTTCGGATATATCGAGACTCAATCTCGTAGCTGAATTCGGATTGGAATCTGTTTTGTGCACTGTTCAGTAAAACAGGCATAACTTCCTGATACGAAGTACGTTTTGACTCTGCGAGTACTCAAATTAAAGCTAGAGACGAGCCGCATCTAAATAGTTGCAGAAGCTAGTTCAATATTTGGTACCACAAAATCGGCTTCTAAGTAGGTCGTTTTGCCCTCTGAAGTTCGTGAACACAGCTTATCCCAGTTTTTCAAACCAGTTTTAGAATTTTTTGACTCCTCATATCAACTTGGAATTGAGTGATTCTTTTTGCATTGGAAAGCTTGAGTTAGTAGCATTCTTTGAAAAAATTTATCAGAAAATTGGCTCAAACTTTTCAAGAGGAAAATTGGAGAGAGTTGTTGTATATCCCGCTTGGCGCTTGTTTTTCATCATTATCTTTCTGCCGTTGTGATCTTCACTTATATCTTGCTGTCGAGCTACTTCTTATCCTTCATTGATGCTAGTTGTGCTACGCCGTGACCTCATTACTGTTCTAGGCTCGCGTCTCTAGTCCGGTCTAGCCTAGGACCAAAGACAAGACCGTCGTTGAGCGTTTATTCAATATTGCATCTCTGAATTGATTATTGCTAATCTTTTGCTACCATATATAGCCAACCCAGCTCCACATATTTCTACACCGTATACGTGACGTTCCTCGGCAATTGCTTTACACAATCTTCGGAGTATTTGACACCGCTGGTTGCTGTCACCACCGCCGCATGGTAAGAACTTGTAAGATATTGATATTTGCTTCTTTGTGAGCACTTTATAACCACATCCTAGTAGTTCATCGGAACATTATTCTCAAATTTTGTTTCTTGTTTCTACTAATCATGACAGTTCCGGAGATAGAAATTCTTGGATAGCGGACACATCATCACCATCACGAGAGTTGGGACAACACACACAAGCACATGGTCACGTTATCTCTTTACCGTCATTTGAGGGTAGATTTAATCCTGCTATTTATCTAGCTTGGGAGCTTGAAGTAGAACAAGTTTTTAGTCACCATGACTTTTCTGAACTTGAGCGAGTACGAGTTGCCACTAGAGCATTTACTGGTTTTGCTTCTGTTTGATGGAGTGTGCATTGTAAAGAAAACATTGATAACCAACCCACAACTTGGAAAGATTTGAAAGATGTAATGAGACAACAATTTTTCCTTCCTTACTATCGTCGTGAATTGCTTCGCAAGTTTGAACAATTTAAACAAGGCAACAACACTGTTCATGCTTACTACCAGGAGTTCAAATCTTATATGCATCACTGGTAGAAGAATCTGAGGGTGATACAATGAATAGATTTTTTTGGTGGTTTGAACCATGATATCCGTGCAAGATTTCACTATATTCCTCGTTGCATTACTGGTATGTATGTTCGTGCTTGTACCTTTGAGAGACAGTTACAGGAGGATGCACTGGGTGACTACAACAACTACTATTCCAATTCATGCTCACTACCATCGGTTGATTCCTCCACCGTTGCACCTACTAGAGCAGCCACACCTCCGATCGTGAGCGCGACATCATCTCAAGTGTATGATACATTGTCATTGTACATACCTACATCAGCTACGTCTTTGCGACAAGGTAATCAGAAGGTATTGATGATATAACTTCACATGGGAATGATGCATGCCTAATTAACTTAAATACATCATGTGTTGAGTTACCTGTTGATTTGAGCACGCCACATATTTTAGAGAATCATGTTACTATCATGAATGCATCATGTGATCAAACAACCTGAAATACCAACAATTTTGAGTGCGCCCATTGAATTAACTGTTGATGCAAAAGAATCAATGTTTAATCATTTTGATATGACCTCTAATCTTGGTGATGATTCTGTGTCGAATGACTTATTGCATGTTTGCTTATATAAGCATGTTGTAGCATGTAAATTTGATGCAAGTAAGGTTTATTCACCAATGTTGGGATGGTTTAATGATGAACATTGTCAATCTTTTGAAATGAATAAGAGCTTCACTTATATGTGCAAACTGAGTTGTAATATTTTCATGCCTTCTACTTCTTGTGATAATGTTTTGGCTTTAGATTTTATGAACTATGCAAGTTACTCATCTATTCATGTGTCATATGTGCAGAAATCAAGGGAAGTACAAATGGATGACAAATACATATACAACATGTACACCTTGTCTTTTTTGTTAGCCACATTTCAGATTAAGCAACGCCGAGGACGGATTTGTTTTCAAGAAGGGAGGATGATGAGGACATGACTACCTTGGGTACAACCGAAAATATTGCATACATGTATATTTGTGAGGTGATTTCTAATGCAAACTATGCAATAATTTATTTATGTCATCCAGAACAAAAATACTTCACAAACTTTTGTGCCATGTCTAATTGCAGGTGTATGGGACATTTGTACAATCCACATATGAAGATAAGGGAGAAAGAGATGTTTACCTGATGTTCAAAAAGTTCTCTAACGTCACTTTTGGCCCAAGAGAAGATCGAGTTCAAGTCTCTCACGTTCTGGACTCAGATTCGGACTGCACAGACATACCTGACTCAAAACGTCAATAAATTTTTCATACGGACTCCAAATTGGTTGATTCTTTTTTTCTTGGAAAATAGATTTCGTGCACTTTCCAACACAATTGGATTCACCTTAAAATTCGTCCGGAGCGTTGAGTTATGGACGAAACAATCTGATGCTGCAGCAGAATCCGAGTCAAACTACAAGTCCAAAGGTGTTACGTCACCTCCACTTGGGCCCATTGGCCTTGTACGACCTAGGGTTAGTTTTAGGCTGCGTTGGGACGTCCTCCCACCTCCTTGGCCGCCACCCCTTGCTCGTATATAAGTAGATCCATCTACTAGCTTTTTCCTTGGGATTTGTTTAGTTAAAAGTTAGCCATTGCAACTTCGTGTACTTCATTTGTGTCCAACGACCGGACCAAGGCCGCTTACGGATCTCCACCATTATCAATACTTCATATATATTCGCAATATTCAGATTGCTTTATCATATTTTTGCTCGTTCTTCGATTGCGTGCAGGAATAGTCCTTCGTGGTCAGGCTGATTGTGCTTCCAAAGATCGCCAAGAACCTCGGGAGATTGGTTTAGCGATTGCTAAGGCACAACGTCGTGCATGTTTGTAGTCGGATCGTCAAAGTCGACTCCACCTAATCGATAGTTATCATCTCATCGAAAGATCGGGACACCCTCGCCTCTATCAAGGAGAGATACACGATCCACGATCAAGAAAAGACGATACAAGAGGTAACCGGGTTCTTCCGTGAGGAGGTCTTGATTGTCTTCCCTTGAAGGGATCTTGAATCCGCTTGGGGAATCTTCTTCGAAGAGGTCGTGAGCTCTGAGGAGAAGTAACCAAGTGGATGAGCAAGGCTCTCACACAAAATATGAGCTAAACCATTGCTAACCCTATCTAGGAGGAGGGGGTGGTCTATTTATAGTCTAAGCCACAAAGGGGTAAGTGGGAAAGGGTTACATGGGCTTCGGCCCGAGTCTTTGCACGCAGGCAGGCCGGAAGTTCCGGGCAGGGCCGAAAGTTCCGGGCAGGGCCGAAAGTTCCGGGAAGGTTCCGGCCGGGTTCCAGGCTATCCAGAGAGTTGGCGCGCTCGGGGCTGGCCTGGACTCCGGGGGCAGGAGGTTCCGGGCAGGCCGGAAGGTCCGGGCTTTCCAGAAGCTTGTCCCTGCTTCTTCTTCCTTCTCCTCTTCCATGCTGGGCCTTGGTCCTTGGATCCTCCATGTCGTCTCGGTTGTACCTGAGTATATGCAAGGTCCATGCATGAGGTAGTAGCCATGTCTCACATGTGGAAAGTGAAGGTTCGAAGAGGAGTGAGTTCACCTTGTGTCCAATGGCGTATGGTCGAGGTCTCGTCATATGTCCTCTTGGGGCTTGGAGAGTAGTCGGAGTGTACATGGGGATGAGCACGGGATGCTCCGCATCATTTGGTAATGCATTTGTTAGCTGCATGTTCATTGTTGCATCCTTGTTAAAATGCTCGCATGATGATTGATGATGGAGAAGTTAATAATATGACTTAATATCAAACCTCCTCCGTCATCACTGGGATATCATAGTGCCACCAAAACGAGCTTTCTCAAGTGCAACCACATTTACCTTATGGGGAGGTCCTAGCTGGGTCTATTGTCATGCCTCTCGCCGGTGCCTCCCGCGAGGGAAGGTTATGGGCACGCGTTACCCTGATCAGGTAGGTGGACATAAGCCTTGTGTGCCCGGGTTAGGTTTTGAGCTCATGTCCCCGTTTGGGACCGTTTTGCCACGACGGTGGCTGTTGGTACCTTTGGTAGGTACGGGGCCACCCAGGACTGAACCCATAAGGAGTGTTGGTCGGAGTGGCCGGGAGAGTGTCATGGCAGTAGGTCGGTTTTGTCGGAACACCGTTGGTCCACCCGAATGGGAGAGCGAGGCCATGGGTTCTGTGGTGTGGGTACAGTGCGCTACCTCTACAGAGTGTGTGTTTAAACTATCGATAGCCGCGTCCTCGGTCATGGGCACAAGTTCGTAGTAGGTCACACTATTGTGTCTTGGTCGAAGTGGAGGATAAACCTGAAATAACTAAGTTGATGATTAATGTGCAATAAAAGAATGTGATGATGTGGACTATGGGAAAATCGTGAGAAGTCACGATGATGTGTTGATATGACCCCGAGACGAGGTCTCGGTAAGTCATGCGTGTGTTCCGAGGAGCCATGGCAGAATAAGTGATTGTTGCATAAGGTTATTACAATATGTCTCCACGGGAGGTAACTGGTAGTTTATTTCCAGCATAGTTTCATGATGCCATGCCATGTTTTATATGCTATGTGTTGCTGTTGTTATGTTAGAAGTAAATTTGATATGCCATGCTAGTAGATGCTATGATGTTGTTCATGCTTAGTTTGATTTATGATTCTTGTTAATATTATGCCATGCTTAGAAGTTGTGTTGGAGTAGATTGTTGCATATGCTTGGTTCTTGCTTTGTCATCTGTTTGTTTGGATGCTATGTATTTGATTGTCTTGCAAGTACATTCAATGTATTGACCTGGCGTGTCATGCCAGTTTTGTAGTTCGTGCCCGAATTGTTCGCTTGTTCCGTCGTGCTAGGCCGTAATCTTGCCAGTCCTGTGAGTTGTGGAGCCCAGCCAGAGTTGTTACACTGCCAACCCAAGACTTCCACCGCCATTTAAATAGACTTCCGCTGCCATTTAAGTAGCCTTAGGGCTATGCCAGATAATTATATTCATCAATGATGTAATCATATACACATGTATTTGATGAATATTATTGTACCTGGAATGTTGTATCATGGACCTGTCGTGCGTCACGTGTTATCCTGGGCTGACGTGCGAAGGCCCCCTGCTCCATGCGGATCGGGGTGCCACAAAAATACACATCAATAACATGTATATCAAATATACCTTTGTTCACTTTGCCATCCTTCTTATCCGCCAAGTATTTGGGGCAGTTCCACTTCCAGTGACCATTTCCTTCAGAGTAGAAGCACTCAGTTTCAGGTTTGGGTCCAGCATTGGGCTTCTTCACGGAAGTGGCAACTTGCTTGCCATTCTTCTTGAAGTTGTCTTTCTTTCCCTCGCCCTTTTTTTGAAACCAGTGGTCTTGTTAACCATCAACACTTGATGCTCTTTTTTGATTTCTACCTTCACCGATTTCAGCATCGTGAAGAGCTGATAGAGGCTAAGGTGTCCCGATGTTTCGATGAGATGGTGGCTATCGTTTCTGTGGGAGTCGACCTTGACGATCCGACCATTTAACGGCGAGACGTCCGCTACTTAGCAATCGCTAAACCAACTTCCGAGGGTTATTGACCACGCCGAGCACGATCAAGCGACCACGAGGGCCTGCTTTCCTGCGAGCAAACGAAGAACAAGCAAGAAACTGAGATTGCAATCTGAATATTGCGAATATAAGATGAGAGCTTTATTGATCAAGGTGGGGTTCTGTGACGCCTTTGTCCGGTCGTTGAACACAAACGGCACGCCAAGTTGCAGCTATGGCTAACTTTTAATCTAAACAAAACCCAAGGTCTAAACGGTGCCCTAAGGGCTGTATATATGGAGGAAGAGGGGGGAATTTCGTGGCCCTTGGTGGAGGGGTCCAAATCAACCCTAACTCTTGTTTCCCCACACATACGGACTCTAAAAACAGCCTATACTTAAGTATTTCGAAATTACATGGGCCTGGCCCAATAATAAGGTGACGCGAGCACCTAGAATAGCCTATGGACGCATATTATGAAGTGACATCTTGTATATTTCGTCCAAGGCCTCATGCACTCATTAGGGTGGCTTCAAAGTCCCGGAATCATCACTTGTAACTCCGTTCTTGTTCTCCTTGCATGCCAACATCTCCATGCTTGAACTTGCTCCAAGGTTCATCTTTCTTGTCCATGGTAGGCCCTTCATTTGTAAGCAAAACAAATGTATCCAATTTAGACAAAGATCGTATTCTCATGAACATTGGAATCGTTACCAAGAAACGAAAGTACCGATAATTCAATTGGCGTGCATGAGCTCTAGTAATTGGTCCAAGATGTATAGTCATAGGGCTGTGGGTGTAACAATGGTATTGATGTCCTCATCATCCTCCCCTTCTTGAAATGAAATCGTCCTCGACGGAAGCTCATCTTCCTCACCCAAATAAGGCTTCAAATCTGCAATGTTAAAAGTGGGACTAACCCCAAAATCTGCAGGCAGCTCAAGTTTATATGCATTATCATTTATTTTCTCTAACACCTTAAATGGACCATCAAGACGCGTGGCATTAGCTTTGATTTGCGCAATTTAGGAAACCTATCCTTACGCAAATGTAACCAAACAAGATCTCCAGGTGCAAAGACAACATGTTTTCTACCCTTATCTCCAGCAAGTTTGTATTTAGCATTCATACGCTCAATGTTTTCCTTAGTTAACTCATGCAATTTTAAAATCAATTCAGCACGTTCTTTAGCATCAAAATTAACCTTCTCCGAAGATGGAAGAGGCAACAAATCAATAGGTGCACGAGGTAGGAAGCCATACACAATTTCAAAAGGGCACATCTTAGTAGTAGAATGCAATGAACGATTATAAGCAAATTCAATATGAGGCAAGCATTCTTCCCACATTTTCTTATTATTCTTCAAAACAGCCCTAAGCATAGTAGACAATGTTCTATTGACTACTTCAGTTTGTCCATCGGTTTGGGGGTGACAAGTAGTACTAAAAAGCAGTTTAGTCCCCAACTTAGCCCATAAACATCTCCAAAAGTGGCTAAGAAATTTAGTATCACGATCTGAAACAATAGTATTTGGCACACCATGCAAGCGAATAATTTCACGAAAGAACAAATCAGCAACATTAATAAAGATCATCGCTTTTATGACATGGTATAAAGTGTGCCATTTTCGAGAATCTATCCACGACAACAAATATGCTATCCCTCCCTTCTTTGTTCGAGGTAAACCTAAAACAAAGTCCATAGATATATCCTCCCAAGGAATACTAGGCACGGGCAAAGGCATATATAAACCATGAGGATTGAGTCGTGACTTAGCTTTTTGACAGTAGTGCAGTGAGCAACAAAACGCTCAACATCCCGCCTCATCTTTGGCCAAAAGAAATGTGTAGCAAGTATATCCTCCGTCTTTTTGACGCCAAAGTGTCCCATTAAGCCTCCTCCATGCGCCTCCTGCAACAACAAAAGACTTAACAGAGCTAGCAGGAATGCATAGCTTGTTAGCACGGAACACAAAACCATCATTAATAACGAACTTGTTCCATGTTCTTCCTTCTTTACAATTCTGCATTACATCTTTAAAATCAGCATCATGCACATATTGATCTTTGATGGTCTCCAAACCAAATATTTTGAAGTCAAGTTGTGAAAGCATAGTATATCGACGAGACAAAGCATCGGCAATAACATTTTCTTTACCCTTCTTGTGTTTAATGACATAAGGGAAAGTCTCAATGAATTCAACCCATTTAGCATGTCTACGATTCAGTTTAGCTTGACTTTTAATATGTTTCAAAGATTCATGATCGAATGTATAACAAATTCTTTGGGCCATAAATAATGTTGCCATGTCTCTAAAGTCCGAACAAGAGCATATAATTCTTTGTCATAAGTAGAATAGTTCAGACTAGGCCCACTCAATTTTTCAAAAAGTATGCAACAGGTTTGCCATCTTGTAATAACACACCTCCTAATCCAATTCCACTAGCATCACATTCAAGCTCAAAAGTCTTATTAAAGTCGAGGAAGTTGGAGTAAAGGAGCATGTGTCAACTTATCTTTCAATACCGTGAAGTCTTCTTCTGTATAGTACCCCAAACAAAAGGCACATCCTTCTTTGTAAGCTCATTGAGAGGTGCAGCAATGGTGCTAAAGTCTCTCACAAAACGCCTATAGAAACCAGCGAGTCCAAGAAAACTCCTCACTTGTGTGACCGTTTTGGGCTGCGGCCAACTCTCAATAGCTTCAATCTTGGCTTTATCAACTTCAATTCCCTGTGGAGTAACAACATAGCCAAGAAAAGATACTCGGTCGGTGCAAAAGGTGCACTTCCCAAGGTTACCAAACAAACGTGCATCACGTAGAGCATTAAAAACAGCACGTAAATGTTCCAAATGTTCTTCCAAAGATTTGCTATAAATCAGTATATCATCAAAGTAAACTACCACAAATCGTCCAATGAAAGCACGTAAAACTTCGTTCATTAATCTCATGAAAGTACTAGGTGCATTAGTTAACCCAAAAGGCATGACTAACCACTCATATAATCCAAACTTAGTTTTAAATGCTGTTTTCCATTCATCTCCCAATTTCATACGAATTTGATGGTATCCACTACGCAAATCAACTTTGGAGAATATTGTAGAGCCACTCAATTCATCAAGCATATCATCTAGCCTAGGAATAGGATGACGATAACGAATAGTAATATTATTAATGCCTCTACAATCAACACACATACGCCGACGTACCATCCTTTTTAGGCACTAGTATAATAGGAACAGCACAAGGACTAAGAGATTCGCAGATATAACCTTTGTCGAGCAGCTCATGCTTGACGCATAATCTCCTTCGTCTCCTCCGGATTGGTACGGTATGGTGCGCGGTTGGGTAGCGATGCACCGGGAATTAAGTCAATTTGATGCTCAATCCCTCGAATAGGTGGTAATCCGGTGGCACGCGTCTTGTGGGAAGACGTCATGAACTCTGCAAAATGTTAGTGACAGCAGGAGGCAAAGAGGAAGGCACGTCCTCGAATGAAAATAATGCCTCTTTGCACACAAAAGCATAGCAAACAGATTTGCTAGAATCTAGCTCATCAATATCGATTTGGTGGCAAATAAACATGCACTTTTCAGGTTTAATTTCAAGCAACATTAGATGGTTTATTATTAGGCTTCATTTGTTGCTCAAATTCTTTTGCCACAATCTGATTTTCACTCTTATTTTTCTCCTGTTTTGCTTTATTAGCTCTATTAATATCATCTTTCAAAATGGAATCAGGAGTCATAGGAAGCAAAGTAATATTTTTATCCTTGTGAACAAGAGTATACTGATTGTTTCTACCATGGTGTACAGAATTTTTATCAAATTGCCATGGTCTACCAAGTAATAAGGAACATGCTTGCATAGGTACCACATCACAATCAACATAATCACCATATGTAGAGATACTAAAATACACACGAATAGTACGTGTTACCTTAACCTTGCCGCTGTTGTTGAACCATTGGATGTAGTAAGGATGTGGATGTGGTCTTGTGGTGAGAGAAAGCTTCTCCACCATATCCATGCTAGCCAAGTTGTTGCAGCTCCCTCCATCTATGATGACGCTTGAATAGAACGTTCCTTCACAACTCCCTTTGTATGGAACAAGTTATGTCTCCGATTTTGCTCAGCTTGTGTAACCTGCACACTCAAAACACGTTGAGCAACTAAACATTCATACCTGTCGGCATCTTGACAGCCATGTATTGCGTGTCATGATCAGAATCATCTCCACCGTGTTCTTCATGTGTAATAAGAGCCAAAGTCTCTTCATCATAGTCACTAAGCGGACTCATACCCACCATCCTCGTGAGCAATCATCACACGCTGAGATTGGCATTCTCTATAAAATGTCCTCTTCCCTTACAACGACGACAAATAATATCACTTGTGTGCCCTGTTGACGCCATGGAAGAAGAAGAGCTACTGTAGGCCCAGCGGTGTGCTCTTGGCAGATAGTGGTGGTTGTGCACGCTTTCTTGTATCACGGTTGGAGGTGGCAGCCAGCGGAGGTGCGGTGTAGTAGAACGTGTGGAAGTAGATGATGCACGTGGTGTCCATGATGAAGGTCGACCTGCGAGAAAAGTTAGTTTGCGCCAACGCTGTCGATCCTGCACTTCACGCTCGACTTTACAAGCAAGATGGAATAATCGAGTGATATTATTATAATCCTTGTAGTCTAGAATGGTCTGAATCTCTGTTTAATCCACCCGGAAAGCGTGCAAGCATAGCTTCATTCTCCTCAACAATACCACATCTAATCAAGCCAGTTTGTAATTCCCGATAATATTCTTCACCGAATTTTTCCTTGTCTTAAGCGCTGCAATTTTTGAAGTAATTCACGTTGATAATATGGTGGAACCCAACGAGTACGCATAGCAGTTTTCAAAGCAGCCCAAGTAGGCTGGAACAGGATATAATCTACAATTTTCAGACCACCAAACACATGCAAAGCTAGTGAAAGCACAAACAAGCAATGCAGGAACACGCCTCTCCTCGGGATATTGTAAACATGTAAATCGTTGTTCAGTTTCTAACTCCCAAGTAAGATATATATCGTGAACATATCTACCCTCAAATGGTGGAATATTCAATTTCAGTTTAGGGAGATGGTCATGATCTCGTACTGAAGGGGAGCCCGAACATTGCCATTATTTGCATGTGGACGACACGGTGGTTGTGGTGCTTTGGTGGTTGCACGTAGTTCGATGTTGATCAACCTCATCCTCGTAATCTCTCACATAATCATCCTCCCCACCGCAGCAGCAGGAGCCACGTATATCAACAAAGAAGACCAAGCAGCTTGGCCAGTGAAGAGGGACACGGAAGCTTCGGCGGAGGGCTGTTTCGCGATGTGGAGGTAGTCCTAGTTGTTGTAGTAGAGGTGCGTTAGGTGCCGCCGGTGGTGGTGGTGGTAGACGCGCGAGCAATTCATTAAACTTGTTATCGAGCTTTGTTTCGAACGCCTTCTCAATGCCATCTATCTTCTCCATGGCCTCTTCAAATCTATTTAGCACATCGTCCACCTGCCCACTCATCATTTGTTGAAACTTATCATGTAGCGCTTTGTTTGTCATGTTCTCCCGGTCGGTCTAAATCGGCTTGTGATCCTGCCATGGTTAGCAGCAATAGAAACACACAAGAATATGATTCGACAGACTACTAGGAAGTGGTGGTGGTTGTGTGGTGGGCGATCACAAATCCGTCAAGCAAATCTCAAATTCTTACGGTTCTTACCCAAAGAAGGCGGTGATCGGCAACCGATGTAGTCAAAACTCTCAAAGCTTGGATAGAGCGATTACCGGGGAGAGTCAAACGCACGATGTAGATGTATGTGGAGCTGGGAAGGCTTATAATATGGTAGCAAAAGGGTGACAATAATCAATTCAGAGATGCAAAGTTGAATAAACGCTCAACGATCAGATCTTGTCTTTGGTCCTAGGCTAGACCGTGCTAGAGACGCGAGCCTAGAACACTAACAAAATCACGGCTACCGCACGTAAACAAGGGAAAAGCACACTCTGGAATTTTTTTGCGCTGCTTTTTTTTTTTTTTTTTTTTTTTTTTTGCGAAAAATCACTATAATGGCGAGTGTCTCAAAACTCTTCCTGTGTCAAACCGACAGGATGGGCACGAAATTTCTTCGACCAAAAAAAATTTTTTTTTTTATTGCCGGACCCAAAAACTGGAAACGGGTCAAAAAAAACTTTCTATAATGGCGACTGTCTCAATACGCTTAGAAACACTTAAAAACAGGATAGCCAGAAAATTTTTCGACAAGTGCGTTTTCGGAAAATTTTGGGCCTAAACGGAGGGTGGTTTCCAGACTCTCTTTCCGAAACCTACTCCGGCAAGGAAACACGAATCGGAAACTAGATGGATCTCGAAAACAAACCTAATATGAGAAGAACTCGGATTGGTGGTGGATATATGGTGGTGGTATATGGCAGCGGTGGTGGTAGCGGTGGTAGTATATGGATATGGATCGGTGGTGGTATATGGACACGGATTGGTGGTGGTATATGGATACGGATTCGAGCGGTGATGGTAGGTGGCAGGGCGATGATGATGGTGCGGTGGCGGCGTGACAACTTATGACCGTAACTCGAAACTCTAAAAGACTAGACGCTAAGACCAAAGCAACTAGACACGACGATGCAACCGCAAATTCAACAAAGCAAAACCCTAAAAAGATTATGCAAAGGCTCAGATTGGTTCGGATATGATGAACTAACCCTAATTTTTTTGTGGCTTTTTCATGGACTATAGGTATGAAGAACAGACTCGATCTAAACTACGGAAAACTGGAAAATCTCACCGAGCAACCTGAAAATCTGATACCACTTGATAGAGGCTAAGGTGTCCCGATATTTCGATGAGATGGTGGCTATCGTTTCTGTGGGAGTCGACCTTGACGATCCGATCATTTAACGTGCGAGACGTCGCGCCTTTAGCAATCGCTAAACCAACTTCCGAGGGTTATTGACCACGCCGAGCACGCATCAACTCCGACCACGAGGGCCTGCTTTCCGCGAGCAAACGAAGAACAAGCAAGAAACTGAGATTGCAATCTGAATATTGCGAATATAAGATGAAAGCTTTATTGATCAAGGTGGGGTTACGTGGACGCCTTTGTCTAGTCGTTGAACACAAACGAAGTACGCGAAGTTGCAGCTATGGCGAACTTTTAATCTAAACAAAACCCAAGGTCTAAACGGTGCCCTAAGGGCTGTATATATGGAGGAAGAGGGGGGGAATTTCGTGGCCCTTGGTGGAGGGGTCCAAAATCAACCCTAACTCTTGTTTCCCCACACATACGGACTCTAAAAACAGCCTATACTTAAGTATTTCGAAATTACATGGGCCTGGCCCAATAATAAGGTGACGCGAGCACCTAGAATAGCCTATGGACGCATATTATGAAGTGACATCTTGTATATTTCGTCCAAGGCCTCATGCACTCATTAGGGTGGCTTCAAAGTCCCGGAATCATCACTTGTAACTCCGTTCTTGTTCTCCTTGCGCATGCCAACATCTCCATGCTTGAACTTGCTCCAAGGTTCATCTTTCTTGTCCATGGTAGGCCCTTCATTTGTAAGCAAAACAAATGTATCCAATTTAGACAGCATCGTATTCTCATGAACATTGGAATCGTTACCAAGAAACGAAAGTACCTGATAATTCAATTGGCGTGCGCGAGCTCTAGTAATTGGTCCAGTATGTATAGCCGCAGGGGCTGTGGGTGTAACAATGGTATTGATGTCCTCATCAAGAGCTTGGGAATCGTTTTTGTCATCCCTTGCATATCATAGTTCATCACGAAGTTCTAATAGCTTGGTGATAGTGACTAGAGAACTCTGTCAATCACTACCTTATCTGGAAGATTAACTCCCACTTGATTCAAGTGATTGTACTACCCAGACATTCTGAGTACATGCTCACTGGCTGAGCTATTCTCCTCCATCTTGTAGGCAAAGTACTTGTCAGATGTCTCATACCTCTCAACACGGGCATGAGTCTAAAATACCAATTTCAGCTCTTGGAACATCTCATATGCTCCGTGGTGTTCAAAACATTTTTGAAGTCCCGGTTCTAAGCCGTAAAGCATGGCGCACTAAACTATTAAGTAGTCATAATATCGAGCTTGCCACACGTTCATAACGGCTGCATCTGCTCCTGCAATACGTCTGTCACCTAGCGGTGCATCAAGGACATAATTGTTATGTGCAGCAATGAGGATAATCCTCACATCACGGACCTAGTCCTCATCATTGCTACTATCATATTTCAACTTATTTTCTCTAGAAACATATCAAAAATAGGGGAGCTATATTCCGAGCTATTGATCTACAACATAGATATGCAAAAACTATTAAGACTAAGTTCATGATAAATTTAAGTTCAATTAATCAAATTACTAAAGAATTCCCACTTAAATAGACATCCCTCAAGTCATCTAAGTGATACGTGATCCAAATCAACTAACTCATGTCCGATCATCATATGAGATGCGGTAGTCATCAATGGTGAACATCTCTATGTGGATCATATCTACTATATGATTCACGTTCGACCTTTCGGTCTCCAGTGTTCCGAGGCCATGTCTATACATGTTAGGCTCGTCAAGTTTAACCCAAGTATTCCGCATGTGCAAAACTGTCTTGCACCCGTTGTATGTGAACGTAGAGTCTATCACGCCCGATCATCACGTGGTATCTCGATACGATGAACTGTAGCAACGGTGCATACTCAGGGAGAACACTTTTACCTTGAAATTTAGTGAAGGGATCAGCTTATAGATACCGTCATTCTAAGCAAAATAAGATGCATAAAAAGATAAACATCACATGCAATCAAAATATGTGACTATATATGGCCATCATCATCTTGTGCTTTTGATCTCCATCTCCAAAGCATCATCGTGATCTCCATTGTCACCGGCTCGACACCTTGATCTCCATCGTTGCGTCGTGGTCGTCTTGCCAACTATTGCTTCTACAACTATCGCTAACGCATAGTGATAAAGTAAAGCAATTACATGGCGTTTACATTTCATACAATAAAGAGACAACCATAAGGCTCATGTCGGTTGCCGATAACTTACAAAACATGATCATCTCATACAATAACGTATATCACATCATGTCTTGACCATATCACAACACAACATGCCCTGCAAAAACAAGTTAGACGTCCTCTACTTTGTTGTTGCAAGTTTTACGTGGCTGCTACGGGCTTCTAGTAAGAACCGTTCTTACCTAAGGCAAAAACCACAACAGTGATTCATCAAGTTTGTTGTTTTAACCTTCTTCAAGGACCGGCCGCAGTCAAATTCGGTTCAACTAAAGTAGGAGAAACAGACACCCGCCAGCCACCTTTATGCAAAACTAGTTGCATGTCTGTCGGTGGAACCGGTCTCATGTACGTGGACATGTAAGGTTGGTCCGGGCCGCTTCATCTTACAATACCGCCGAATCAAAATAAGACGTTGGTGGTAAGCAGTATGACTATCACCGCCCACAACTCTTTGTGTTCTACTCGTACATATCATCTATGCATAGACCTGGCTCGGATGCCACTGTTGTGAAATGTTGCATGGAAAACAAAAAATTTATACGCACACGCAAGATCTATCCATGGTGATGCATAACTACGAGAGGGGGAGAGCATCTTCATACCCTTGAAGATCGCTAAGCGGAAGCGTTTATCAACGCGGTTGATGTAGTCGTACACCTTCACAGTCCGACCCGAACGTGCGACACCTCCATGTTCAGCACACGTTCAGCTCGATGACGTCCTCGCCATCTTGATCCAACAAGAGGGGCGAAGTAGTAGATGAGTTCCGGCAGCACGATGGTGTGGTGATGATGCTGGGGAAGAACAGTCTCCGCAGGGCTTCGCTAAGCACAACAGAAACTATGACGGACGATAAACTAGAGGGACGGGGTTGCCCACACATGGCTTGGTGTATCTTGATGTGTTCCAGGTGCTAGCCCTTGGGGTCAAAACTTGGAGAAAGAGCCTCCTCAAAGTCGGTTTTTCCCGCAAGGAAGAGTCTTTCTTAGACTTCTAGGACCAGACGCCACAATCCTTGGCGTCTGGCCCAGACGCCATGGGCCTCGGCGTCTGGCCCAGGGCCAGACGCTAGGGTCTCCAGCGTTTGGGCCCTGACCTCTGCAAAACATCCTTTTGCACCGACCTAAGACCCTGCGGGCCTTACCCCGTGGCCTACCCCTATCATCCTATATATCAATCTTTACCCTCGGACCATTCCAGAGCTCCTCGTCATGTCCGTGGTCTCATCCGGGACTCCGAACAACATTCGGTCATCAACATACATAACTCATATAATACTATATCGTCAACAAACATTAAGCGTGCGGGCCCTATAGGTTCGAGAACTATGTAGACATGACTGAGACACTTCTTCGGTCAATAACCAATAGCGGAACCTGGATGCCCATATTGGCTCCTACATATTCTACAAAGATCTTTATCGGTCGAACCTTATGACAACATACATAATTCCGTTTGTCCATTGGTATGTTACTTGCCCGAGACTCGATCGTCGGTATCCTCATACCTAGTTCAATCTCGTTATCGAAAAGTCTCTTTACTCATTCCATAATACATCACCTCGTGACTACCTCCTTAGTCGTTTGCTTGCAAGCTTATGATGTGTATTACCCAGAGGGCCCAGAGATACCTCTCCGATACTCGGAGTGAAAAATCCAAATCTCGATCTATGCCAACTCAACAAACACCTTCGGAGATACCTGTAGAGCATCTTTATAATCACCCAGTTAAGTTGTGACGTTTGATAGCACACAAGGCATTCCTCCGGTATCCGCGAGTTGCATAATCTCATAGTCGAAGGAATATGTATTTGACATGAAGAAAGCAATAGCAATAAAACTGAACGATCATTATTCTAAGCTAACGAATGGGTCTTATCCATCACATCATTCTCCTAATGATGTGATCCCGTTATCAAATGACAACTCATGTCCATGTTTAGGAAACCTTAGCCATCTTTGATCAACGTGCTAGTCAAGTAGAGGCTCACTAGGGACACAGTGTTTGTTTATGTATTCACACATGTATTTAGGTTTCCGATTAATACAATTCTAGCATGAATAATAAACCTTTATCATGAATAAGGAAATATAAAATAAAAATTTTATTATTGCCTCTCGGGCATATTTCCTTCAGTTACCTCAATAATTAAGATAATGAAATCAGACAGGAGCTTTGGCGTTTAATGACTACACCTCATTCCTCCCCAAGGATATGATCCATGTTACCCCACTAAACCTTAATTATCGTCACTAGTGTTTGGTATAACACTACACGGTCTCCTTGCTCCTAGCCTCACCGATTCTCGATCTCCATGATCCTGGGTACCCTCAGGGATGAATATCGTGGACAAGACAAGAGACATCTTCACGTAACCGCTTTATTTCACACATATGGGGTGATATATCAAAGTCTTCCATTTATCCCCCCAACAAATACCTCGGGTTGCAAGGCTTGTGCCTCAACCCATACCTTACCGAAAGGCTTATGCCTCAACCCATACCTTACCGAAAGGCTTATGCCTCAACCCATACCTTACCGAACTACTCACACATGGAGATCAGACCGCGGGAAAATTGAAGAACACACCTTGAGATTGATAGATTACAATATGTTTTACAATGGATGCCTTGTGTGATGCACGATTACAAGGATGAATGGGATGGATGAGAACTATGGTGGTGGTGGAGATGGCGGCAGCTAGGGTTTGCGGATGAGGATGATGATGAAGAGGTTCTGCCTTCTATGCTTCATGCTCGTCTCTCTGTTCACATTTCGACGGGGCCCCTTTAACAAAAGTTGTTGGGTTGGACGATTTGCCTAGGAATCCATGCCATACGGGCGCTTGTGCCTGTATGGAACACCGTCTTTTGTGTCGTTTCCGTGTAGACGTCTCCTGATAATTCCTTCCTCCTCCATTCTTCTTCCGTTCCATTTCCACACATGATTTCTTCCCTTTTTAGCCCATTTCCCGTGGAAACACATCAAAGAGAGAATTTGTGGAATCCTTTGCATTCATTAGTCATTAGTACCAATATTGGAGCGAATATCTCTTTTTAATTGAAGTATCTCAGTTTCAACAAAGGTTAAATGGCTGTAAAATATCACTCATCAGTGGGCTTCGGTCTCACCTTCGGGGCCCTAAGCCCAACCGATCACACAAGCTCCCTCCTCACGGTCGAGTTGCCAGATATATCCAACGACAAAGAAGACGCGAGGCTCCACTGTGCGGACCTCCATGGCGCGGACCTTCGCCGACCTCATCGCAGACAGACCTTCTTCAACGCGGGCCTCATCATCAGCGTTCTCACACTGGTCACAACGCCTGGCGGAACATCACCACCGCAGGCCTCATCGTCGGCCTCCTCGTGCCAACCTGATGCGGAGCATCCTTCGGTCATCCCCATGGACCTTCCATCAACTATCCAAGCTCCAAGTGGACCCATGACAAGAGCAAGAGCTCGTGCTATTCAATCCAAGGTGACATCACTCCTATTCGATTTCCCTTTTCCTTCCAGTGAGACATGGCTACTACCTAAGTCCGAGACACAATGCGTGATTAGGTACAACGTTCAAGCCAAGGAACCAGGAGCTGAAGAAGAAACGACAGGCATCAACTCTCTGGACAGCCTGGAACTTCCGGCCCCCGGAACTTCCGGCCCGCCCGGAGCTTCCGGCCTCCGACGACATCGACCAGCCCGGGCGTGCCAACTTTTTGGTTAGCCCGGAACCAGCCCGGAACCCGCCCCGGAACTTCCGGCCCGCCCGGACCTTCCGGCCCCCAGAAGCCAGCCCAGCTCCACCCGCGCCAACTCTCGGCTTAGGCCGAACCCTGCCCGGACCTTCCGGCGCCCGGAACTTCCGGCCCTGCCTGCGAGCAACCACCTGGGCCGAGGCCCGTGTACCCTTTCGTCCCGTAAGTATATATACTCCCCCGCCTCCTCCTAGTTAGGGTTAGCATTGGTTTAGCTCATCTTTGGTGTGAGAGCCCTTGCTCATCCACTTGGTACTTCTTCTCGGAGTTCACGACCTCTTCGGAGAAGATCCCCTAAGCGGATTCAAGACCCCCTCTAGGGCGGACCCCATCAAGACCTCCTCTCGGAGAAGATCGGCTACTCGTGGATCTTTCCTTTGTTGATTTTGAATCTTGTGCTACCTTATGTGTTCGGTGATCTAGCCCTTGTGTATACGGAACTTGTCGGATTAGTGTTCCTCTTGTGTGTGTTTCCTTGTGTTCTTTCGCCAGTTCATCGCGTTTTCCCCGTAGGATCCCCTCCAAACATGAAAGATCTCCGATTAGGGTTCCACCCTACATCATATGGTATCATGAGCCACGTTGATCACGTTTTTGGAGCCCCTACCCCGTGTTTTCTAGCTTGATTTTGTTGTATTCGTCCCAAAACCGAAAATTCCCCACCAAAAATAGCCCCAATTTTTTTTTGTGAATTGTTGGTGTGATGATGTTTTGTTGGATTTGAGCCGTGGATTTGCTTTGCTTCGAGTGGATCTAGCATCCCTACCCTTCTTCCCTTCTAACTCCTTCTTTTTCCCCTCAGAATTTGGGTTTTCCCCCCAATTTTTCCGCCCAAACCCTCGATCCCGAAGTCCCTGTTCTTGGCAGAATCCCGACCACCGGAACTTCCGGCCCAGCCCGAAACTTCCGGCCCCCGGACCTTCCGGCCTAGACAGAAAGGTCGCGCATCTTCGGTGACCCCCGCTTCTTCGGCAATTTCGACCACGGTGCAGTGGCATCCTCGACAACATACTAAAGACCGTGCATCACATCATCGTCCACATTCGCATCCGTTTGGAACCTCTACCATAAGCAAGGACGGTAATCTCGACGACATCTTGGTCCAAACCTTGCCATTGCATTGATAAACATCATAGCCATCTTTTGTGTTGCTTACCCATCGAGACTAGCCTTTGAGTATTGCAAGCAACGTGACTTGTGCACATTAGTGATCATACTCCATAGCATACATACCATACCTCCGTGGTGCATATCTTGGGATCCATTTGTGTGTCACAAAGTTGTCATAGCATACACAATTGCTATCTTGGTTCGTGAAGTTTTGCATCAGAAAAGAGCTCAAAAGTGAAAGATCCACCCAAGCTTTTAAGCAAAGAGGAATGATAAGCAGAGAGCTTTGAGCAAGAACCATAGCATCATACTACATTAAGATTGTCATATTGGATCATCTTGGATCATAGCACCGAAATACCATACATATAGCATACGTGGGATAGAGGTCGTTGCATTTTTGCCTAGTAGGTTGTGCACAAGTTCCGTATCCGCCTATTATGCAATCGTGCTAGCGTCTCTCTAGTATTGTGCAACAAGAGCATTTTCGTGGATTCCACATTTTGGCTCACTTTTGGTTTGCACAATCCCACTTATCTATTTGCGAGTGTGTTTTCGTGTACCCCTACTTGCTTGGTCAACTTGTTGCATTTGCAAATTTGTGAATCTTTTCCAACATTATTGAATCTCACTTACAATTGCATCAAATTTTGTGCCACCATCCTCACCAAGCTCCACCTTAAGCTTTTATTTGTGTAGGTGTGAGAACCGACAAGGATTGGTACCAATAGTGCTATTTCATTGTCCGCATTTGAGTGAACTTGATTCATCATCAACATCGGTCAAAGGTACATTGGTATAAGTTCTTCTCCTTCTACCACTCACATCTTTTGCTTGGAATGATGGATAGGCCAAGTACCTCTACGAACCCACTCTTCATCGAGCAAGACGACGACATGTCTTCCTTCGTCACCAAGAGCCACCTCTTTGGTGCACAACGAGCGTTACATCAAGAGCAACAAGCAATGAGCGACCGCATCGACAACCTCGCCACCGACTTGCGACTCTCCGAGCAACGCACAAGAGACTACTTCGACAACAAGTTCGACGCTCACAAGCAAGAGAATGATGCAAGAATGGACGAGATCCGCACCTTGATGAGGAAACAACATCATTCCACTTCGTCATCATCAAGACGGAGCCGCTCGAGTCGACACTCCGACGACACCTTCTACGACTCAAGTACACCGTCATCGAACACCCTTCGACGAGCAGCGTCCAAGACCGTCATGCATCTCGCAACCCGCTACATGACAAGCATTCACGAGAGTAAGTCGATGAGCAAGTCACTCGTCCTCAATCAAACCAAGCCGCTTTTGCCCAAGCTCAAGATCGACAATGACTAAGGCGCCAAGAGGAAGAACGAGCGCGTCTACATCAAGACGAACAAGACGTCGAGGCTCAACGTCTTCAATAACAACAACGAGAAGCGCAAGCTCTTGAGGCGCAACGTGCCCTTCAAGATTCAAGTCGAGCCATCGCCAACCGCAATCGCGAACGGCGCAATCAAGAGGAAGCCCTTCGAGAAGAAATCCAAGAGAGGAACTACCAACCACGTGTGCAACGTCAAGTCCCTCAAGCTCCTCAACAAGCTCACAAGCTCCACCTCAACCTCAAGTCCAACAAGAGCAAGTTGATCATGGACTTCCTCCACACCAAGAGCAACAAGAAGGTGATTGTCATCCATGTCAAGGGCGTCATCATCCTCGACCACAACAAAATGAAGAGCACCGATATGGAAAGCTCAAATTCACCATGCCCAAGTTCAATGGAAGCAATGACCCCGAAGAGTACCTCTCATGGGCATTAAAGGTCGACAAAATCTTTCGTTTGCACAACTATGAGGAAGAGAAGAAGATTACTATGGCCTCACTTGAGTTCCAAGACTATGTGCTCATATGGTGGGAACAAATCATTAGGCGACGACAAGCAAGAGGTGAACCTCCAATCACCACTTGGGCTCAAATGAAGGATGTCATGAGAGCATGTTTTGTGCCAACATACTACAACCGCGACCTCTTCAAGAAACTCCAACTTCTCAAGCAAGAAACAAAGAGTGGTGAAGAATACTACAAGCAAATGGAGATAGCCATGATTCGACCCAGTGTGAAGGAAGATGATGAGCAAACAATGGCACGTTTCTTGAATGGACTCAATCATCCCATCAAGAAGATCGCCGACTTCCAACCCTACTCCACTCTCATTGAGCTCGTGCATCAAGCTACAAAGGCGGAACGTCAAGTGCAAGATGACTTCAAGTACGCCAAGTACTCGTCCAAGACGTACGGCTTCTCCAACAACCAATCTTCAACAACTCCTCCAATATCTACATCAACCAAACCTTCTACAAGCAACCACGACAAGTCAAGTTACAAGAAAACTTCAACAAGTTCTAGTCGTCTTCCTCCTACTACGAGCAACTTCAAGCCGCGTACTTCATCATCTACTCCAAACGATGAGACCGTCAAGACAAGCTCCTTCAAGTGTTTCACTTGCTGGTGCCGAGGCCACAAGTCCTACGAATGCACCAACACGCGCACCATGATCCTCAACGACGATGGCACCTATGATTCAATGAGTGAAGAGGAGATGGAAGCTCTTGAGCAAGTGGCCATGCACCGGCGAGTGAACGAAGATGAAGATGATCAAGTCTTTTGTGATGAGGATTCGAGCCCTGCTCTCGTGGTCTCCAAGGTCTTAACTCTTCAACACTACAAGAAGACGACCAAAGATGCCACATCTTCCACACAAAGGCCGGTATCAAGGGGAGATCCGTCAAGGTCATCATCGACGGAGGTAGTTGCCACAACTTGGCAAGTGAAGAACTATGCTCCAAGCGTCAATTGGTCAAGAGGAAGCACCCGCATCCATACAGCGTTCAATGGCTAAGTGACTCCGGCACTATATGAGTCGAGCATACGGTCCAAGTCTCCTTCAAAATCGGTGCATATGAGGACACTTTGGAGTGTGATGTGTTCCCAATGACCGTTTGCCACCTCCTTCTTGGTCGACCATGGCAATTCGACCGTGGTGTCTTCCACAACGGGCGTACCAATCACAATAGCTTCAAGATGAAAGGGAAGGAATATGTGCTACGACCTATGTCTCCTAGTCAAGTGTTAGCCGACAAACAAGCCAGCAATCATGGACAAAAGAGTGACAAAGTGATCCACCAAAAAGTGAGTGAGAGCCACAAGCCAAACTTGAGCGCCTCTTCGCCTAGAGAGAAAAACCTCATCCTATTTGCCACCAAAAGTGAGATGAGAGAAGTGTGTGAGAACCCATCTAGTGTGATGCACTTTGTCCTTGTGTGCAAGGATAGAGAGCCAACAACTAACACCTCTCATGAGCTACCTTTAGTGTTTAAATCTCTTTTGCAGGAATTCCAAGATGTTTTCCCCGATGAGCTACCTCCGGGTCTACCTCCTCTTCGAGGCATTGAACATCAAATCGACCTCATCCCCGGCGCGCCTCTACCAAACAAAGCTCCATACCGAGTCAATCCCAAAGAAACCAAGGAGATTCAACGACAAGTACAACAACTCATCGACAACGGTCATGTACGTGAAAGCTTAAGCCCTTGTGCCGTTCCGGTTATACTTGTGCCTAAACCCGATGGAAGTTTCCGCTTGTGTTCCGATTGTAGACCTATAAATGCTATTACCGTCATTATAGGCATCCCATTCCTCGCTTAGATGATATGCTTGATGAACTTAGTGGAGCCAACTTTTTCTCAAAAATTGATCTTAAAAGTGGCTATTACCAAATTCGCATACAAGAGGGTGATGAATGGAAAACTGCTTTCAAAACCAAATTTGGATTGTATGAGTGGTTAGTGATGCCTATGGGTCTATAGGAGGCTCCCGGTACTTTCGTGCGTCTTATGCATCATGTGCTTCGCCCTTATATTGGAGTCTTTGTTGTGGTTTACTTCGATGATATTCTTGTGTTTAGCAAAACCATGAAAGAACATCTTAATCATGTTAGGGCTGTTTTGCAAACTCTTCGCAATGAAAGTCTTTATGCAAACATGAAAAAATGCACATTTGGCGTTGACAAAGTGGTTTTCTTGGGTTTTGTTGTATCCTCAAAGGGTGTCCATGTTGATGAATCTAAAATAGAAGCAATTAAAACTTGGCCCCAACCCACCAATTTACAACAAGTGCGTAGATTTCTTGGTCTTGCCGGTTTTTGTCGTCTCTTTGTGAAAAACTTTAGCACAATTGCCGCTCCTTTGCATGCCTTAAGTAAGAAGAATACTCCTTTTGTTTGGGGATCTTTGCAATCCACCGCTTTTGATGAGCTCAAGTCTTTGCTTACTCATGCTTCGATTCTTGCTTTGCCCAATTTTGACAAAACTTTTGAGGTTCATTGTGATGCAAGTGGTACCGGAATTGGCGGAGTTTTGATGCAAGAAAAACGAGCCATTGCTTACTTTAGTGAAAAACTCACCGGTGCTCAACTTAACTATCCCATCTATGACAAGTAATTATATGCTCTAGTGCGTGTGCTACATGTTTGGGAACATTACCTTAGACCTCATGAGTTTGTCATCCATACCGATCATGAAACTCTTAAGTACTTAAAAGGCCAAACTAAGTTGAACAAGCGTCATGCCAAATGGAGTGAATTTATTGAATCTTTTCCTTATGTCATTAAGTACATTAAGGGCAAGGAAAATGTAGTTGCCGATGCACTTTCTCGCATATGCACGCTTGTCACTAAACTTGAGTTGAATGTTATTGGCTTTGAGCACATAAAAGACTTGTATGCTAATGACCCATCTTTTGATATTCCTTATGCTAAGTGTTTGACACATACGTCTTGGGAACAATACTATATCAAGGATGGTTATCTTATGAGAGCTAATAAACTATGCATTCCCGAGTCTTCTCTTCGTTTGCTACTTTTGCAAGAGGCTCATGGAGGCGGACTCATGGGACACTTTGGATGCGACAAGACATTCGCCACGCTCTCCAAGAACTAGTTTTGGCCCAAGACGTTCCGCGTCGTCTCACGCTTCACCAACCGATGCTCTACATGCCGCAAAGCTAAGTCTAAAGCTCAATCTCATGGTCTTTACATGCCCCTTCCTATCCCTTATCAACCTTGGGAAGACATTAGCATGGATTTTGTACTTGGTTTGCCTAGAACTCAAAATGGAAAGGATTCCGTGTTTGTTGTTGTGGATAGATTTTCCAAGATGGCACATTTCATTCCTTGAAACAAGATAGACGATGCTTCACATATTGCAAATCTTTTTTGTAGGGAAATCATGCGACTCCATGGAGTACCAAAGACAATCGTCTCCGATCGTGACATCAAGTTCTTGAGTTATTTTTGGAAGACCCTATGCGCCAAGCTCGGAATCCAGCTCTTGTTCTCATCCGCATACCATCCTCAAACCGATGGCCAAACGGAGGTGACGAACCTCACACTCTCCACTCTACTTCGCGTCTTGATCAAGAAGAACATCAAGAGTGGGAGGCATGTCTACCCATCGCCGAGTACGCCTACAATCGCGCAACACACTCGACTACCGGCAAGTCCCCCTTCGAGATCGTCTACGGCTTCAACCCGTTGTCACCATTGGACATTCTACCACTTCCTCTACAAGAGCGCACCAACATGGATGCAAGTGCATCGGCAAGCTACATCAAGAAGATGCATGAGGATACAAGACAAACCATCGAGCGCCAAGTACAACGACTAGCGACCAAGCTCAACGTCAACAAGCAACCCATGGTCTTCAACATTGGTGATCTTGTGTGGCTACACCTTCGCAAGGACCGCTTCCCCAACGAACGCAAGTCCAAGCTTCTCCCTCGAGCCGATGGACCTTTCAAGGTGCTAGCACGCTACAACGACAACGCCTACAAGATCGACCTACCACGAGACAAGTACAATGTGAGCGACATCTTCAACGTCAAGGACCTCGCGCCATACCATGGTGATGAAGATCTTGATCCGAGGTCGGATCTTTCACAAGGGGGGGGGGGGAGATGATGCGGAGCATCCTTCGGTCATCCCCATGGACCTTCCATCAACTATCCATGCTCCAAGTGGACCCATGACAAGAGCAAGAGCTCGTGCTATTCAATCCGAGGTGACATCACTCCTATTCAATTTCCCTTTTCCTTCCAGTGAGACATGGCTACTACCTAAGTCCGAGACACTATGCGTGATCAGGTACAACGTTCAAGCCAAGGAACCAGGAGATGAAGAAGAAACGACAGGCGTCAACTCTCTAGACAGCCCGAAACTTCCGGCCACAGCCCGGAACTTCCGGCCCGCCCGGTGCTTCCGGCCTCCGACGACATCGACCAGCCCGGGCGTGGCAACTTTCTGGTTAGCCCAGAACTAGCCCAGAACCCGCCCCGGAATTTCCGGCCCCCGGAACTTCCGGCCCGCCCGGACCTTCCGGCCCCCGGAAGCCAGCCCAGCTCCACCCGCGCCAACTCTCGGCTTAGGCCGAACCCTGCCCGGACCTTCCGGCGCCCCGAACTTCCGGCCTAGCCCGGAACTCTCCGCCCTCATGAAGCAGCCACCGGCCGAGGCCCGTGTACCCTTTCGTCCCAGAACTATATATACTCCCCGCCTCCTCCTAGTTAGGGTTAGCATTGGTTTAGCTCATCTTTGGTGTGAGAGCCCTTGCTCATCCACTTGGTACTTCTCCTCGGAGTTCACGACCTCTTGGAGAAAGATCCCCAAGCGGATTCAAGACCCCTCTAGGGCGGACCCCATCAAGACCTCCTCTCGGAGAAGATCGGCTACTCGTGTATCTTTCCTTTGTTGATTTTGAATCTTGTGCTACCTTATGTGTTCGGTGATCTAGCCCTTGTGTAATCGAAACTTGTCGGATTAGTGTTCCTCTTGTGTGTGTTTCCTTGTGTTCTTCCGCCAGTTCATCGCGTTTTCCCCGTAGGATCCCCTCCAAACGTTAAAGATCTCCGATTAGGGTTCCACCCTACATCACAACCTCAATGCCCGGCGGAACATCGTCGCCGCAGGCCTCATAGTCAGCCTCCTCGCGCCGACCTCATCGCCTGGTGGATCATCGTCATCCCAGGCCTCATCGCCGGCATCCTCGCACCGACCTCTTTGCCCGACGGTCCTTCATCACCTGTGGGCCTCATCGTCGGCCTCCTCGTGCCAGCCTCATCGCTCGGTGAACCTTCACCACCGCAGGCCTCATCGTCGGCCTCCTCGCGCCGGCCTCATCGCTCGGTGGACTTTCTCCGTAGTAGGCCTCACTGTAGGCCTACTCTCACCGACCTCATCCCTCGATGGATCATCTTCAACAACTTTAAGGCAAGCTGACACAAGGTCGACTTCTTCCTTAATACCTTGCCAAGCAGTCGTCCCCAAGATGACGCATTCGGTTCAACATCAACCGTAATGTTGAAAAGATACCAACAAAACAATACATTGAGGGTGCCCAAGAGGCCCCACGCCTGGCGAATCCGAGTATTTGCGAGGTTGGACTCAAGAAGACATGCCACAACTGTCGCTGAAACAGATGGAGCCCACCTGGGTTATCACCCCCGAAGACGAAGGACTCCAACTCCAGACGCGCTCGGGGGCTATTGACGGTGCCATACACCGGGGGTACCTGACCTTTGGGGAGCAAGGTCACCAGACCTACCTCGGAGCCCGGACATAGCCTAGGCCCCTCGCCACTAACGGTGGGCCTCTTGTGGAGGGATATACATTAATTGTACCACAATACATGTACCGTAGTAGAAAACTTGGCTGCCAAGCCATGTAAGCCGACTTGGGCACTTGTAATCCTAGCCCTCGCCCATCTATATAAGGGGAGGTAGGGGCCTCCCAAGTCGGCATCTATCATCTCCTCATCTCTCCACGAGAGAAACACAATCAATACAATCACACATGTAGGATGTAGGGTATTACTCCACCATGGAGGCCTGAACCTGGGTAAATTCGTGTCCTTTGTGTACCCCGATTTGATCCTCTATGCACACTCCACCCCATGAGGAACCCTATGTAGGGACTGGTGGGATTTCGCTCCACCAAGGGTCTATCTGCCCGGTTGGGGAACATGCTTGGGGTGATCTTCGGGCATGAAGTTGACTGGAGTCTCTAACCACATCAGGAACCGAGGGGCTTCAGGCTTCTCTACATGGATCTTATGGCTGGTGAGCTTGGGGTTGTGCTTGTTCGCATGGATGTCTGAACCATAAAAAATGAAGTTGATGCGGAGCATCCTTCAGTCATCCCCATGGACCTTCCATCAACTATCCAAGCTCCAAGTGGACCCATGACAAGAGCAAGAGCTCGTGCTATTCAATCCGAGGTGACATCACTCCTATTCGATTTCCCTTTTCCTTCCAGTGAGACATGGCTACTACCTAAGTCCGAGACACTATGCGTGATCAGGTACAACGTTCAAGCCAAGGAACCAGGAGCTGAAGAAGAAACGACAAACGTCAACACTCCGGACAGCCCGGAAATTCCGGCCACATCCCGGAACTTCCGGCCCCCGGAACTTCCGGCCTCCGACGACTTCGACCAGCCCGGGCGTGCCAACTTTACAGTTGGCGGAACCTGCCCGAACTTCCGCCCGCCCGGACCTTCCGGCCCGAAGGCAGCCCAGATCCACCCGCGCCAACTCTCGGCTTAGGCCGGACCCTGCCCGGAACTTCCGGCCCTACCTGCGTGCAGCCTCTTGGGCCGAGGCCTTGGTACCCTTTCGTCCCGTAAACTATAAATACTCTCCCACCTCCTCCTAGTTAGGGTTAGCATTGGTTTAGCTCATCTTTGGTGTGAGAGGCCTTGCTCATCCACTTGGTACTTCTCCTCGGAGTTCACGACCTCTTCGGAGAAGATCCCCCAAGCGGATTCAAGACCCCCTCTAGGGTGGACCCCCTCAAGACCTCCTCCTGGAGAAGGTCGGTTACTCGTGTATCTTTCCTTTGTTGATTTTGAATCTTGTGCTACCTTATGTGTTCGATGATCAAGCCCTTGTGTAATCGAAACTTGTCGGTTTAGTGTTCCTCTTGTGTGTGTTTCCTTGTGTTCTTCCGCCCGTTCATCGTGTTTTCCCCGTAGGATCCCCTCTAAACGTGAAAGATCTCCGATTAGGGTTCCACCCTACATCATATGGTATCATGAGCCACGTTGATCACGTTTTTGGAGCCCCCACCCCGTGTTTTCTAGCTTGATTTTGTTGTTTTCGTCCTAAATCCAAAAATTCCCCACCAAAAATAGCCCCAAAATTTTTTGTGATTTGTTGGTGTGATGAAGTTTTGTTGTATTTGATCCGTGGATTTATTTTGCTTCAAGTGGATCTAGCATCCCTACCTTTCTTCCCTTCTAATTCCTTCTTTTCCTCTCAGGATTTGGGTTTTTCCCCCAATTTTTCCGCCCAAACCCTCAATCCCGAAGCCCTTGTTCTTGGCAGAATCCCGACCCTCGGAACTTCCGGGCCCCGGACCTTCCGTCTTGCTCGGAACTTCCAGCCTAGACAGAAAGGTCGCGCATCTTCGGTGACCCGCGCTTCTTCGGCAACTTCGACCTCGGTGCAGCGGCATCTTTGCCAACGTACTGAAGACCGTGCATCACCTCAGCGTCCACATTCGCATCCGTTTGGAACCTCGACCGTAAGCAAGGACGGTAATCTCGACGACATCTTTGTCCAAACCTTGCCATTGCATTGATAAACATCATAGCCATCTTTTGCGTTGCTTACCCATCGAGACTAGCCTTTGAGTATTGCAGGCAACGTGACTTGTGCACATTAGTGATCATACTCCATAGCATACATACCATACCACCGTGGTGCATATCTTGGGACCATTTGTGTGTCACAAAGTTGTCGTAGCATACACAATTGCTATCTTGGTTCGTGAAGTTTTGCATGAGAAAAGAGCTCAAAACTGAAAGAGCCACCCAAGCTTTTAAGCAAAGAGGAAAGATAAGCAAAGAGCTTATGAGCAAGAACCATAGCATCATACTACATTAAGATTGTCATATTGGATCATCTTGGATCATAGCACCGAAATACCATACATATAGCATATGTGGGATAGAGATAGTTGCATTTTTGCCTAGTAGGTTGTGCACAAGTCACGTATCCGCCTATTATGCAATCGTGCTAGCGTCTCTCTAGTATTGTGCAACAAGAGCATTTTCGTGGATTCCACATTTTGGCTCACTTTTGGTTTGCACAATCCCACTTATCTATTTGCGTGTGTGTTTCGCAGTACCCCTACTTGCTTGGTCAACTTGTTGCATTTGCAAATTTGTGAATCTTTTCCAACATTATTGAATCTCACTTACGATTACATTAAATTTTGTTCCACCATCCTCACCAAGCTCCACCATAAGTTTTTATTTGTGTAGGTGTGAGAACCAATAAGGATTGGTACCAATAGTGCTATTTCATTGTCCGCATTTGGGTGAACTTGATTTATCATCAACATCGGTCAAAGGTACATTGGTATAAGTTCTTCTCCTTCTACCACTCACATATTCTTCTTGGAATGATGGATAGGCCAAGTACCTCTACCAACCCACTCTTCATCGAAAGCAAGAGACGACATGTCATCATACGTCACCAAGAGCCACCTCTTTGGTGCACAACGAGCGTTACATCAAGAGCAACAAGCAATGAGCGACCGCATCGACAACCTCGCCACCGACTTGCGACTCTCCGAGCAGCGTACAAGGGACTACTTCGACAACAAGTTCGACGCGCACAAACAAGAGAATGATGCAAGAATGGACGAGATCCGCACTTTGATGAAGAACCGACATCATTCTACTTCGTCATCATCAAGACGGGGCCGCCAATTCCACTTCGTCATCATCAATACGGGGCCGCTCGAGTCGACACTCTGATGGCACCTTCTACGACTCAAGTACACCGTCATCGAACACCCTTCGACGAGCCGCGCGTCAAGACCATCATGCATCTCGCAACCCGCTACATGACAAGCATTCACAAGAGCAAGTCGATGAGCAAGTCACTCGTCCTCAATCAAACCAAGCCGCTTTTGCCCAAGCTCAAGATCGACAATGACTAAGGCGCCAAGAGGAAGAACGAAAGGCGTCTACATCAAGATTTAACAAGACGTCGAGGCTCAACGTCTTCAATAACAACAACGAGAAGCGCAAGCTCTTGAGGCGCAACGTGCCCTTCAAGATTCAAGTCGAGCCATCGCCAACCGCAATCGCGAACGGCGCAATCAAGAGGAAGCCCTTCGAGAAGAAATCCAAGAGAGGAACTACCAACCACGTGTGCAACGTCAAGTCCCTCAAGCTCCTCAACAAGCTCGTCAAGCTCCACCTCAACCTCAAGTCCAACAAGAGCAAGTTGATCATGGACTTCCTCCACACCAAGAGCAACAAGAAGATGATTGTCATCCACGTCAAGGGCGTCATCATCCTCGACCACAACAAAATGAAGAGCACCGATATGGGAAGCTCAAATTCACCATGCCCAAGTTTAATGGAAGCAATGACCCCGAAGAATACCTCTCATGGGCATTGAAGATCGACAAAATCTTTCGTTTACACAACTACAAGGAAGAGAAGAAGATCGCTATGGACTCACTTGAGTTCCAAGACTATGTGCTCATATGGTGGGAACAAATCATTGAGCGACGACAAGCAAGAGGTGAACCTCCAATCACCACTTGGGCTCAAATGAAAGATGTCATGAGAGCACGTTTTGTGCCAACCTACTACAACCGCGATCTCTTCAAGAAACTCCAACTTCTCAAGCAAGGAACAAAGAGTGTTGAAGAATACTACAAGCAAATGGAGATAGCCATGATTCGAGCCAATGTGAAGGAAGTTGATGAGCAAACAATGGCACGTTTCTTGAATGGACTCAATCACCCCATCAAGATGATCACCGACTTCCAACCCTACTCCACTCTCATTGAGCTCGTGCATCAAGCTACAAAGGCGGAACGTCAAGTGCAAGATGACTTCTGGCACGCCAAGTACTCGTCCAAGACCCACGGCTTCTCCAACAACCAATCTTCAACAACTCCTCCAACATCTACATCAACCAAACCTTCTACAAGCAACGCATTTACAAGTCAACTTACAAGAAAACTTCGGCAAGTTCAAGTCGTCTTCCTCCTACTACAAGCAACTTCAAGCCGCGTTAGCCGTCATCTACTCCAAACGATGAGACCAGAAAGACAAGCTCCTTCAAGTGTTTCACTTGCAATGCCGAGGCCACAAGTCATATGAATGCACCAACAAGCGCACCATGATCCTCAACGACGATGGCACCTATGACTCCATGAGTGAAGAGGAGATGGAAGCTCTTGAGCAAGTGGCCATGCACCGGCGAGTAAACGAAGATGAAGATGATCAAGTCTTTTGTGACGAGGATTAGAGCCCCGCTCTCGTGGTCTCCAAGGTCTTAACTCTTCAACATCAACAAGAAGACGACCAAAGATGCCACATCTTCCACACAAAGGCCGGCATCAAGGGGAGATCCGTCAAGGTCATCATCGACGGAGGTAGTTGCCACAACTTGGCAAGTGAGGAACTATGCTCCAAGCTTCAATTGGTCAAGAGGAAGCACCCGCATCCATACAAGGTTCAATGGCTAAGTGACTCCGGCACTATACGAGTCAAGCATATGGTCCAAGTCTCCTTCAAAATCGGTGCATATGAGGACACTTTGGAGTGTGATGTGGTCCCAATGACCGTTTGCCACCTCCTTCTTGGTCGACCATGGAAATTCGACCATGGTGTCTTCCACAACGGGCGTACCAATCACTATAGCTTCAAGATGAAAGGGAAGGAATATGTGCTACGACCTATGTCTCCTAGTCTAGTGTTAGCCGACAAGCAAGCCACCCGTCATGGAGAAAAGAGTGAGAAAGTGATCCACCAAAAAGTGAGTGAGAGCCACAAGCCACACTTGAGCGCCTCTTCGCCTAGAGAGAAAAAACTCATCCTATTTGCCACCAAAAGTGACATGAGAGAAGTGTGTGAGAACCCATCTAGTGTGATGCACTTTGTCCTTGTGTGCAAGGATGGAGAGCCAACAACTAACACATCTCATGAGCTACCTTTAGTGTTTCAATCTCTTTTGCAGGAATTCCAAGATATTTTCCCCGATGAGCTACCTCCGGGTCTACCTCCTCTTGAGGCATTGAACATCGAATCGACCTCATCCCGGAGCGCCTCTACCAAACAAAGCTCCATACCGAGTCAATCCCGAAGAAACCAAGGAAATTCAGCAGCAAGTACAACAACTCATCGACAACGGTCATGTACGTGAAAGCTTAAGCCCTTGTGCCATTCCCGTTATACTTGTGCCTAAACCCGATGGAAGTTACCGCTTGTGTTCCGATTGTAGACCTATAAATGCTATTACCGTTCGCTATAGGCATCCCATTCCTTGCTTAGATGATATGCTTGATGAACTTAGTGGAGCCAAGTTTTTCTCAAAAATTGATCTTAGAAGTGGCTATTACCAAATTCGCATACAAGAGGGTGATGAATGGAAAACTGCTTTCAAAACCAAATTTGGATTGTATGAGTGGGTAGTGATGCCTATGGGTCTATCGGAGGCTCCCGGTACTTTCGTGCGTCTTATGCATCATGTGCTTCGTCCTTATATTGGAGTCTTTGTTGTGGTTTACTTCGATGATATTCTTGTGTTTAGCAAAACCATGAAAGAACATCTTGATCATGTTAGGGTGGTTTTGCAAACTCTTCGCAAGGAAAGTCTTTATGCAAACATGAAAAAATGCACATTTGGTGTTGACAAAGTAGTTGAGGGAGTCCCGGACTAGGGGGTGTCCGGATAGCCGGACTATCGTCACGGCCGGACTCCAAGACTATGAAGATACAAGATTGAAGACTTCGTCCCGTGTCCGGATGGGACTTTCCTTGGCGTGGAAGGCAAGCTTGGCGATACGGATATGTAGATCTCCTACCATTGTAACCGACTCTGTGTAACCCTAATCTATCCGGTGTCTATATAAACCGGAGGGTTTTAGTTCGTACCATAGGCTAGCTTCTAGGGTTTAGCCTCCTTGATCTCATGGTAGATCTACTCTTGCCCATATCATCAATATTAATCAAGCAGGAGTAGGGTATTACCTCCATCGAGAGGGCCCGAACCTGGGTAAAAACATCGTGTCCCTTGTCTCCTGTTACCATCCACCTAGACGCACAGTTCGGGACCCCTACCCGAGATCCGCCGGTTTGACACCGACATTGGTGCTTTCATTGAGAGTTCCTCCGTGTCATCACCGATAGGCCCGATGGCTCCTACGATCATCAACAATGACGCGGTCCGTGGTGAGACTTTTCTCCCGGACAGATCTTCGTGTTCGGCGGCTTTGCACCGGGCCAATTAAGCTTGGCCATCCGGAGCAGATCGAAAGCTACGCCCGCCATCGTGTCAGATTTGGAAGTTTAAACTATACGACCAATATCCGCGGAGACTTGATCTTCGACGGATTCAAGCCGCAGCCAAGCGCGCCGCACTGTCTCGATGGGCATGATCTAGCTCTGCAGCTGAACAGTTCCCTGGAGGCCGCACCAGCATCCGCTCCGACCCTTAATCCGAGCGGATTCCCGATCGAGACGAGTGGTTGGACACCGCCTCGGGGGCTACAATCTCTACGGTGATTGAGCCGAACTCCATCCCTGTCCTTTGCGAAGACCTCGACTCCAGCGTGCCAGACTCCTCTCCGGACTTCGAACCCTCCGCGCCACTGCCAATCGAATCCGATTGGGCGCCGGTCATGGAGTTCACTGCCACGGACATCTTTCAGCACTCGCCCTTTGGCGACATCCTGAATTCACTAAAGTCTCTCTCTTTATTCGGAGAGCCCTGGCCGGACTACGGACAGGAAGGTTGGGATGCGGACGACGAAGAAATTCAACACCAACCCACCACCCACTTTGTAGCCACTGTCGATGATTTAACCGACATGCTAGACTACGACTCTGAAGACATCAACGGTATGGACGACGATGCCGGAGACGAACAAGACCCAGCGCCTACAGGGCACTAGAAGGCCACCTCGTCATATGACATATATATGGTGCACATCCCAAAAGATGGGAACGGCAATGGAACAACGGAGGATGACCCCTCCAAGAAACAGCCGAAGCACCGACGTCAGCGGCGCCGCTCTAAATCCCGCCACAATAAAAACGGTGATTCCGGCACGGGAGATAATAACACCCCGGACAGTGCCGAAGAGAACCCCCTCCAGCAGGACTAGCGCAGGAGGGGGGAGAAGCAAGCCCGCACTACAATGTGGCATAAAAATAGGTTGAGGACGATAATTATGCGCATCCCTTCGAAGATGAGGCAAGCCTCGACGACGACGAGTTTGTCGTGCCTGAGGATCCCGCCGAACAGGAGCGTTTCGAACGCAGGCTTATAGCCACGGCAAGCAGCCTCAAGAAAAAGCAGCAACAACTTAGAGCTGATCAAGACCTGCTAGCTGACAGATGGACTGAAGTCCTTGCAACCGAAGAGTATGAACTCGAACGCCCCTCCAAAAGCTACCCCAAACGCAGGTCGTTGCCCCGACTAGAGGAGGAAGCACCCAAGTCACCAGCGCATGACATGGCAGACCGGCCACCCCGTGGCCGCGATAGAGAGGCCTCTAGACCGTCCGCTCAAGCCACACCCCGACGCCGCTCAAAAAGTACCAAGGCACGGGAAAACGGGCCGGACTTGCGAGATATATTGGAGGATAAGGCAAAATATACAAGATCGATCTACAGATCGCGTGGGCACCCAGCAATGCGGGATGATTACCGTCGCGCCGGATACAAAGAAAACCGCCGGGGCGAACACGATGAACAAAGCTCATACGAGCTACGCCGTGATATAGCCCAATCTGAGGCGCGACACCCACTATGCTTCACGGATGAAGTAATGGATCATCTAATCACGAGGGCTTCAAGCCCATAAACATCGAATCATACGATGGTACCACAGATCCTGTGATGCGGATCGAGGATTATCTCCTCCATATCCACATGGCCCGGTGATGATCTACATGCCATCAAATACCTCCCACTCAAGCTTAAAGGACCAGCTCGACATCGGCTCAATAGCTTACCAACAGAATCAATTGGTTGTTGGGAGGACCCGGAAGCCGCATTCCTTGATAACTTCCGGGGCACATATGTGTGACCACCATACGCCCGATGACCTTAGCCACATAATTCAGCAGCCAAAAGAATCGGCCGGACAATTACGGACTCGGTTCCTAACAAAGAAAAATCAAATCGTTGACTGTCCGGATGCAGAGGCCCTTGCAGCCTTCAAACATAACGTCCGCGGCGAGTGGCTTGCCCGGCACCTAGGATAGGAAAAGCCAAAATCTATGGCACCCTCACAACCCTCATGACTCGCTTTTGTGCGGGAGAGGACAGCTGGCTAGCTCGAAGCAACAACTTGGCCAAACATCCTGATAGTCCGGATACCAAGGACAGCAATGGCAGGTCGCGTCGCCACAAGAACAAGCGCCGCGTAACGGTGATAATATCAAGATACGGCCGTCAATGCGAATTCAGAGGCTCTAAACCCGGTCGGCCGGAAGAAGCCATTCAAAAGAAATACCAGGCCCATCCAACTTGGACCGCATACTCGACCGCTTGTGCCAAATACATGGCACCCCGAAAAATCAGCCAATCACACCAACAGGGATTGTTGGGTGTTCAAGCAAGCGAGCAAGTTAAGTGCCGAACTCAATGACAAGGGGCTGCATAGCGACGACGAGGAAGAGCCCGGCCGTCGAACAATAGAGGACAGAAGGTTTTCCCACACAAGTGCGGACGGTGAACATGATATACGCAACCCACATACCCAAAAGGGAGCGGAAGCGTGCACTACGGACGTATCACGAGATGGAGCCAGTCGCCCCAAAGTTCAACCCATGGTCTTCCTGCCCGATCACCTTCGATCAAGGGACCACCCCACTTGCATTCACACGGCGGCTTCGCCGCATTGGTTCTTGACCCAATTATTGACGGATTTCACCTCACCGTAGTCCCGATGGACGGCGGTAGCAACCTAAACTCGCTTTATCGAGATACAAAGGCGCAAAAGGCATAGAGCCCTCAAGGATTAAACCTACAAAGGCGACCTTTAAAGGCGTCATACCGGGTGTAGAGGCCAATTGTACAGGCTCGATCACACTCGAAGTGGTCTTCGGATCTCCGGATAACTTCCGGCGAAGAGTTAATCTTCGACATCGTCCCATTCCGGCGGCTATCATGCCTTTGCTCGGACGAACCGCATTTGCAAAGTTCAATGCGGTGCCGCCTCACGCATACCTCAAGCTCAAGATGTCGGGCCCTCGAGGAGTAATCACGGTCAATGGAAACACCGAACGCTCTCTCTAAACGGAGGAGCATACGGCTGACCCTCGCGGCGGAGGTGCAAAGCAGCCTCTCACGGCAATTCTCGAGTCCGGCGATGGCGTCCGGACACCGCCAAGCGTGCCCTGAGTAACCTGCAACAAGACCACCTGGCACGAATCAAGCACGAGTATCAATACTTCCCCAACCCCAGCCCCCGCAAAATTACGAAGGTAGTATTACGCGTACATAATTACGCTCTGGAGATACCATGGGCATATGGGGAGGGGCAAGACAATGGCACGCCAAGAATGCGGCTCGACCGCACCAGGGGCTCCCGTTTGTGTCACTTCTTTTTTCTCTTTTCTTTTTCTTCCTTTTTTTTACTTTCAGGACTCCGTCTTTGAGAAGTCCTGTCCGGCACTCGAATCGCCGAACTCATGATGCAACAGCCAGGGAAGCGGAAAGCCACGACGAGTGTTCTGGTGGTCTCTATTATGAGCATTATACCTGTTGTACATATCATCCAGCAGCTTACCCCTGGAGGGGGACATGTTAGATAGTCCCATCCCTTGCTTATCACACTATTTGTATCGTTCTGCTTCCATTGCAGTACCTTTTTGAATAAAACAATACACATCTTTTGCTTATTATTGCTCTACTTCCTTTTTATATACATGTGTTCATTTCATGACATGTTGCAACCATACACTTTGGTACGGCCAATACACCAGGGGCTTAAGTACCCCAAAATTATGGTGTGAGAAGTCCGAACACTTTCACAAGTGCGGCACCCCGAACTTATAGCATTATATGAATTGGCTCCTAATCATGTCTTGGGTCAATAGTTGGGTTTGCCCGTCACCCGTGTTTTGGTACCTTACGTTCCGCTATATCGGCTAAGGTAGCACCGGGAGGACCACTGCGATTGTGCCCCAGTTATGGTGGGTCGAGCACCTCAGTGGAGAAACCTAAAACTGACCGTCATGATAGGGCGAGAGCCGGTCGCTGTTCGAGAGGTTTTTTCGGGTCCCTAAAGACTTATGCCGCTTAGAGCGAGGAACCGGAATTATCCGGCCAAGGCGTGGATAGCGCCCCGAACTCGGTCTTCAGAATACTAGGGGATTCGCCGAAATTTAAAATTATAGAATTCTATGGCTAAGTGAGAGTGTTCAAGCATTATAAGTCCGGTTGCCTTGTTCGTTGTGTTGAGCGCCTCCTAGATGGACCCAAGAATGGGAACAAGAGTGCTCAAGTTTATCCCGAACACCCCAAAGACTCGTGGCATGGGGTCAAGCCAACGACTTGCCATCTCTCAAATTTGATAAACGGCCGCACGGAAGGTAATATTTTAAATTAATAAGCGTTGCTTAGCGCATATGAACAAGTTTCCAGCGTAGAGGATAACAAATGCGAGTTTATTCAAAAATTACATCTTTGGAGCACTCATCCGCTATTCGGCGGGCACCCTTGAGAGGCCCTCATAGTACATTTCGGGCATGCGATGCTCATGGCCCTTCGGTGGCCCGTCTGGTCACAAGTCTCTCCACATCCAGCTTGCCCGGTGCACTTTAGCACGGGCAAGGGCCCGACGGACACCTTCAATACAAACGGAGCGCTTTGATGACTTCAAGCCGCGGACGAGCATCCACCACCGCTGCACCAAGCCGAAGTAGCTCCGGGCATGGCCTCCAATGGCGAGCCGCTTATAAGGCCCTTCATGGCCTGTTCGGTGACCTTATGGAGCTCGACCAGCTGTTTCACTGGTCGCTCAGTGGGCACCGGATGGTCGGCCTCAAAGATCTCGAGACGAACACCTTCTCCGTGGAGCTCCCCTCCGGGCGCGGTAGAATGCGGCGACATCGGGCACCACGGGCAAATCTGCGAATGCTCTGGAGAGCTCCGAATCCGGGTAAGTAATAGGTAATTGACTTTTACATTCTTGCTTTGCATAAAGAATGCCTTACCCGCCGCTATCTTCTTTAGTGCTTCAATTTCTTGGAGGGCTTTTCGGGCCTCGGCCCTAGCAGCTTTGGCACTCTCAAGAGCCGAGGCAAGCTCGGACTCTCGGGTCTTCGAGTCACGCTCCAAACCCTCGTGTTTTTCACGAGAATCTGGAGCTCTTGCCGCACCTCCGCCATTGCGCCTCCCTTTCTCTCGCTCGGTGCGTTCCAGCCGCTTTGTTTTGGCCACGGACACCGCTTCCTTCGTGGTCGCCACCTCGCTCGTGGGCCCCAGCACTCCAAGTTATTCCTGTTATTTTTTGCAACCAAAGCCTTTTCTATAAGGTATTTCTTTAATAAGGTATTACTTACCTTCCTTGTCCTCGAGCTCCTTCCTGGCTTGTCCGAGCTCATTCTCGGACCGCTCGAGGTTCTGCTTCAATGCATTGACCTCTGCGGTCGGTCAGGCGGTCAGGTGAGCGCAGCCTGCATTCCCATATTGACATACTTATGTTAGACTCCTGCGTATATCTTTTTAGATCCTTAGTCCGGCTTTTCTTTCCGAACACCGAACTAAGCATCGAGAACTCTTGTCTATGCGGTTATATTTTTTACATATTCTAAAACTTACCTCAAAGCCCGTTAGAAGGCTGGTGTAGGCTTCAGTCAGCCCACTCTTGTCGGATCGAACTGTAGGATCACCGCACTCATGGCAAGGCGGTGTTCCTCCTCGATGGAAGCGCCTGTTAGCGCCTCAGAAGCTATCCGGTGCCTCCGGTTGGACGGAGGACACTGCGTCTTACCCTTCTTGCGAAGGATCCATTGTCCGGACTCTGGAACGGCCGATGGTTCCGGCATGGAGTCCTGGACGAGGTCCGCTTAGAGGCCCTGGGGGTCTTGCCCCACGCGCGCCTGGAGTCCGGGAGGTCGCCTTGTGGCACCTCCTGCGCTACCTCTCTTGACGAAGCCCCCCTTGGGGCCCCACCGCGGCGTCGTCCGCAGCGTGAGGCGAGGAGGCGGTCGGAAGTGAAGTACTCTCCATTTCTGACAAGCCCAGGGACCCGCTCGATGAATCGGCGAACTCGCCCTTGGGCGGGCTGCACGGTTGTTCAACATTAGAGAACACTCTGCGATAATAAAAAAACATGGGTATCCGGACACTTACGATCTCGCCAGGGGCTTGGCCCTTGTAGGCCAGTCCTCCTCGTCGTTGCCGGCGTTGGTGGAGAAGTCCGGAGGAAGGGTTCTTCCTTCTTGGACCCTCCGGCCTCCCCGGCGGGGGCGGCCTTCCTTTTCTTCTCCTCCCCACTGGGGAGGAGCTTTCTTCTTCCTCCTCGTCTTCGGAGAAGATTCCGCTTGAATCGACAAAGACGGCATCGGGAGCTCCTTCGAGTTCCGTGGCCTCCTTCTTAGCCTTCTTCTCGGCACCACGTACGATGCGGAGCCAAAGAGCCTTCCGTCAATCCAAGGCGTCAGCTGGTCTTCGGCAAAGGAGCCGGACGATTAATCTGTCCGGACGTCCTTTCAACCGATCTTGTCGAAGATTAGGGAGTTTTAGATCCCACGTAGAGTCAATCTATGAAAAAAGAGTCCCGTAAAGGGTAAAATAACTTACCTCGCCGGCTGGGCCGCGAGTTGTATCCGCGATCTTTGGTAGCGGACGCTGGGCTTCGGCGCCTTGAACGGCACCTTCCAGCGTCTTCGTGACGTAGTGTCGAAGAGCCGGCTCAAGGTTTGGTGTCAGGCCGGATCGAACTCCACAAGTTAAAGGCCCGTTGTTGGCATGGGAGAATCCGGCGGATAAGCATCACCTGGATTACGTCGACAAGCCTAAGATTCTTGGCCACCAGGTTTCGGATGCATGTTTGAAGTCCGGATGTCTCGTCCGAATTCCCCCACGTCAGGCCCGTCTCTTTCCATGACGAGAGTCGTGTGGGGAAGCCAGATCTGAATTCGGGGGCCGCCGCCCATTTGGTATTGCGAAGCTCGGTGATATAGAACCACCCCGATTGCCACCCCTTTATTGTCTCTACGAAGGCGCCTTCGAGCCATGGGACTTTGGCCATCTTGCCAACCATGGCGCCTCCGCACTCCGGCTTGACGCCGCCCACTACCTTCGGCCGGACGTTGAAGATCTTCAGCCATAAGTCGAAGTGGGGCTGGATGCAGAGGAAAGCCTACGCCTTGACGATAAACGCCGAGATGTTGAGGATGAAATTCGGGGCCAGGTCGTGGAAGTCCAGCCGTAGTAGAACATGAGCCCCGGATAAAGGGGTGAAGAGGAAAACCTAGTCCATGGAGGAAGTGGGGAGAAACACCACCCTCTCACGGGGCCTGTGGGTCGGAATGAGCTGCCCCTTGCCGGGAAGCTTTGTCTTGGCGATGTTGCCGGACAAGTATCCGGCCTCCCGCAGTCTTGCGATGTGCCCCTCCGTGACGGAGGAGGCCATCCACCGCCTCCCGCCTCGACATGATTGGAGAAAGGTTGAGGTGGGATGTGCGGACTTGGGCGCTGGAGCTCGAGTCTTGTGAAATGGATAAGCAAAGGAGGAAGAAGGCGAGGGTGGAAAGGTGGATCCTTATCCCTTATATAGACGGGACGAAGCTATGCGTCCCCACCACCGGGTAAAACTCGCTTATTTCCCAAGCGCCATAATCAATGGCGCGGATGGGTTACCCACGTCCGTATTGATGAGAATCCCGGAATAAGGGGGCACGATCTATGCTTTGATAAGACGTGCCAAGGAAACCGCCTCGCTAAACACGCTGAGGTGGGAACAGTGAAAAACGATTCGTATAAAGGCCTTGTCGGGGTGTGATGTCACGCCGCGGAATACGTCAGCAGATCTGTGCAAAAATTATTCTCTCTACGGTATTATGTGGAACTTGTTTTGCAGAGCCGGACACTATCCTTGTGTTCAAAACCTTCTATGAAGTATTCGGAGGAGGAACCCGCCTTGCAATGTCAAGACAATCAACGCTACCGGACTCATCGTCATTGAAGCCCGGTTCAGGGCTACCGGGGAGTCCGGACTAGGGGTGTCCGGATAGCCGGACTATCGTCACGGCCGGACTCCAAGACTATGAAGATACAAGATTGAAGACTTCGTCCCGTGTCCGGATGGGACTTTCCTTGGCGTGGAAGGCAAGCTTGGCGATACGGATATGTAGATCTCCTACCATTGTAACCGACTGTGTAACCCTAACCTATCCGGTGTCTATATAAACCGGAGGGTTTTAGTCCGTGAGGACTAACAACAATCATACCATAGGCTAGCTTCTAGGGTTTAGCCTCCTTGATCTCGTGGTAGATCTACTCTTGTACTACCCATATCATCAATATTAATCAAGCGGTGAGTAGGGTATTACCTCCATCGAGAGGGCCCGAACCTGGGTAAAAACATCGTGTCCCTTGTCTCCTGTTACCATCCGCCTAGACGCACAGTTCGGGACCCCCTACCCGAGATCCGCCGGTTTTGACACCGACAGTGGTTTTCTTGGGTTTTGTCGTATCCTCAAAGGGTGTCCATGTTGATGAATCTAAAATTGAAGCAATTAAAACTTGGCCCCAACCCACCAATTTGCAACAAGTGCGTAGCTTTCTTGGTCTTATGGTTTTTATCGTCGCTTTGTGAAAAACTTTCGCACAATTGCCGCTCCTTTGCATGCCTTGAGTAAGAAGAATACTCCTTTTGTTTGGGGATCTTTGCAATCCACCGCTTTTGATGAGCTCAAGTCTTTGCTTACTCATGCTCCGATTCTTACTTTGCCCAATTTTGAAAAAACTTTTGAGGTTCATTGCGATGCAAGTGGTACCGGAATTGGCGGAGTTTTGATGCAAGAAAAACGAGCAATTGCATATTTTAGTGAAAAACTCACCGGTGCTCAACTTAACTATCCCATCTATGACAAGGAATTATATGCTCTAGTGCGTGTACTACATGTTTGGGAACATTACCTTAGACCTCATGAGTTTGTCATCCATACCGATCACGAAACGCTTAAGTACTTAAAAGGCCAAACTAAGTTGAACAAGCGTCATGCCAAATGGAGTGAATTTATTGAATCTTTTCCTTATGTCATTAAGTACATTAAGGGTAAAGAAAATGTAGTTGCCGATGCACTTTCTCGCATATGCATGCTTGTCACTAAACTTGAGTTGAATGTTATTGGCTTTGACCACATAAAAGACTTGTATGCTAATGATCCATCTTTTGCTATCCCTTATGCTAAGTGTTTGAAGCATACGTCTTGGGAACAATATTATATCAAGGATGGTTGTCTTATGAGAGCTAACAAACTATGCATTCCCCAGTCTTCTCTTCGTTTGCTCCTTTTGCAAGAGGCTCATGGAGGCGGACTCATGGGACACAATGGACGCGACAAGACATTCGCCACGCTCTCCAAGAACTACTTTTGGCCCAAGATGTTCCGCAACGTCTCACGCTTCTCCAACCGTTGCTCTACATGTCGCAAAGCTAAGTCTAAAGCTCAATCTCATGGTCTTTACATGCCTCTTCCTATTCCCTATCAACCTTGGGAAGACATTAGCATGGATTTTGTACTTGGGTTGCCTAGAACTCAAAATGGAAAGGATTCCGTGTTTGTTGTGGATAGATTCTCCAAGATGGCACATTTCATTTCTTGCAACAAGATAGACGATGCTTCACATATTGCTAATCTTTTTTGTAGGGAAATCTTGCGACTCCATGGAGTACCAAAGACAATCGTCTCCGATTGTGACGTCAAGTTCTTCAGGTACTTTTGGAAGACCCTATGCGCCAAGCTCGGAATCCAGCTCTTGTTCTCATCCGCATACCATCCTCAAACCGGTGGCCAAACGAAGGTGACGAACCGCACCCTCTCCACTCTACTTCGCGTCTTGATCAAGAAGAACATCAAGGAGTGGGAGGCATGTCTACCCATCGCCGAGTACGCCTACAATCGCGCAACACAATCGACTACCGGCAAGTCCCCCTTCGAGATCGTCTACGGCTTCAACCCGTTGTCACCATTGGACATTCTACCACTTCCTCTACAAGAGCGCACCAGCATGGATGCAAGTACACGGGCAAGCTACATCAAGAAGATGCATGAGGATACAAGAAAAACCATCGAGCGCCAGGTACAACGACTAGCGACCAAGCTCAACGTCAACAAGCAACCCATGGTCTTCAACATTGGTGATCTAGTGTGGCTACACCTTCGCAAGGTCCGCTTCCCCAACGAACGCAAGTCCAAACTTCTCCCTCGAGCCGATGGACCTTTCAAGGTGCTAGCACGCTACAACGACAACGCCTACAAGATCGACCTACCACGAGACAAGTACAATGTGAGCGACATCTTCAACGTCAAGGACCTCGCGCCGTACCATGGTGATGAAGATCTTGATCCGATGTCGTATCTTTCACAAGGGGGGGGGATATGATGCGGAGCATCCTTCGGGCATCCCCATGGACCTTCCATCAACTATCCAAGCTCCAAGTGGACCCATGACAAGAGCAAGAGCTCGTGCTATTCAATCCGAGGTGACATCACTCCTATTCGATTTCCCTTTTCCTTCCAGTGAGACATGGCTACTACCTAAATCCGAGACACTATGCGTGATCAGGTACAACGTTCAAGCCAAGGAACCAGGACCTGAAGAAGAAACGACAAGCGTCAACACTCTGGACAGCCCGGAACTTCCGGCCCCCGGAACTTCCGGCCTCCGACGACTTCGACCAGCGCGGGCGTGCCAACTTTCTGGTTAGCCCGGAACCTGCCCGGAACCCGGCCCGGAACTTCCGCCTCGAACTTCCGCCCGCCGGACCTTCCGCCCCGGAAGCCAGCCCAGATCCACCGTGCCAACTCTCGGCTTAGGCGGACCTCGCTGAACTTCCGGCGCCGGAACTTCCTAGCCCGGAACTTTCGCCCTGCTCACAAGGCAGTACCTGGGCCAGCCGAGGTCTGTACCCTTTCGTTCCGTAAACTATAAATACTCTCCCACCTCCTCCTAGTTAGGGTTAGCATTGGTTTAGCTCATCTTTGGTGTGAGAGCCCTTGCTCATCCACTTGGTACTTCTCCTCGGAGTTCACGACCTCTTCGGAGAAGATCCCCCAAGCGGATTCAAGACCCCCTCTAGGGTGGACCCCCTCAAGACCTCCTCCCGGAGAAGATCGGTTACTCGTGTATCTTTCCTTTGTTGATTTTGAATCTTGTGCTACCTTATGTGTTCGATGATCTAGCCCTTGTGTAATCGAAACTTGTCGGTTTAGTGTTCCTCTTGTGTGTGTTTCCTTGTGTTCTTCCGCACGTTCATCGTGTTTTCCCCGTAGGATCCCCTCCAAACGTGAAAGATCTCCGATTAGGGTTCCACCCTACATCAGAAGTGCTACCAATGATCGTGTCGGCGAGACCTCAGGTTGTGCGAGGTGCATACCTTTGGTAAGATCCCGTCCGGACGGGAGCCATTGCCCCTCTGTGGGAGGTAGAGGACCCACCCACTACCGAGTCGCCCAACAAATTTCATCCCTCGCCATCGGTGCCATTGAGGTGGCAAAAACTTCGCATGGGAACCAGTCGGGAGCCGCACCTTGCAATTGTAACTAGGCGAGCACCTGAACAATACAAACACTAGAGGTAGGAGTAGGATCCTACCACCTCCCGGAGGTGCTCGCCAACGACCATGCAGATTGTAGGAGATGTCTGTTTATTGGGTTAAAGCTCTTGGCTTGGCGGTGGTGAGCGCTAAGAAAGATAGTGGTAGGTGGGGTTCAGCTAACTCTAGGGTTCTCCTTCGCTTGCCTTATATGTTTGGTCGAGCTAGGGTTACAAGGTTTCCCTGGTGGGATTGGGCTACTCCGTTTAACCTGATTGCGCTTGGGACGCCTCTCTAGAATCTTCTTCTTTCGTGTGTGTGTGTGTGTGTGTGGTGGGGGTGGGGTGGGGAGTCCTCAGCCCTCCTTACGCAGGTCTTGTGTGGGTAGAAGTGGGCCATCAAGGTTTTCCTATTCACTTTTACACTTACTAGCACATATGCCCGTGCGTTGCAACGGGAAAGATTTTTTTTGCGAGAAGCATCGGCGGAGATAATTGATGTGTCCATCAAAACGTTCTCCACAACAGTGGTGCGACAAAGCGGAGAGTTGTGGTGTTCTCGTGGGTCATATTTGGTCCGCGAGATGTTTATAGTAGTGGGGTTGGTCCGAGTGGCGGCCACTACCCAACTCGTGCCTTTTTTTCTTTAGATCCACCTCCTTGTCGAGGTTGTGGTGACCTCTAAATTTTTTTTAAACATACGAACATATTTTTGAAAGAAACGTTAATTTCTGGAAAAAGGCGGAAAAGAAACTTGAAATAGGAAGATTTTGAAATTCACAAACAATTTTTGAAAAAATGACCATTTTTAAGGCGGAGAAACGGACATTTTTTGAATTTGTGAACAATTTTTTAAAATTGAAACTTGTTTTGAACATTCAAAACCATTTTAAAAAATGTGTCTTTTATCACGAACATTATATTAAATTTGTGAACATTCCAATAATATTTTTTCTGAATTTCTATTATTTTTAATATGAATTTCTTTTTACAAATCTCGAAAAAATTGGAATTTTTTTGAAAAATCTGGAAAAAAATTAATTTCGAGAAAATTTTGAACAAAAATAGAAATTGAAAGTTCCAAATATTTTTGAAAATGGGAACAAAATTTGAAATTGTAAGATTTAACAAAAATTATTACAAAAAATGAAATTGGGGAAAATAAAAAAATTATGGGAAAAGGAAAATATAACTTGGAGAGGAAAATTGAAATTTTTTTACAGAAGAGACCGAAATGGGCCGGCCTATTATTGAGCGACAGATCGGCCCAACGTTGGGTGATAGGTGGAAAGCTCCAACTATATGTCGCTCTGTGTTTGGCTCAAAAAATAATATGTCGCTCTGTACGACAAATAAGGTTCCCAGCAGCGTGTGCAGGATATGAATGTGTGGCTTTCCTGGGCCTTAACGCGTGCGGCCTAGGTATGAAATTCTGGACAAAACTCTTTTGTTGTCTTTTCTAGCAGCTGGACCACAAAATTTTAGTACTATCTCGGATATAAAAAATATGTATTTTCGATGGTGAACGGATGAAAAAATTGGCGAAACGCACCCTGCTTTATTAGTAGGTATAGATAGATCATACTTGGTTGGATGGCAAAAAATTGGCATACCAATATTTAGTGACAATTTTTTGCTAGCGATTGGTTAGTTAGAGCAAACTCTAGCCAAGTCACCATATTGGCAACCTCAATGACATATATGGAGCGCTTCATATGCATTTGGAAGCCATGGAGGTTGTCCGCAAACATAGAGTCGCCATAATGCGACCTCCGTATTTTTGTTTCCTTTTCTATTTCTTTTGCATCAACTCAATAACCGTAAACTCATCTGGAAGGATTAAACCCTGATTTGAACTAACATCGCATTACAAAGTTCTTAGATGGGGGAGAAAAGTTGATTAGCGACATTTTCATATCATAGGTTTCAAAAATGTCGTTTTTAGCGACTATAGCATGATTTTGAACATCGTCGAGATTGATGGTGAATGCTATGCATGGGTGATAGAGGCGAGGGTGTCCCTTCGATGAGATGATAACTATCGATTTGGTGGAGTCGACTTTGACGATCCGACTACAAACGTGCACGACGTTGCGCCTTAGCAATCGCTAAACCAATCTCCTGAGGTTACTGACGATGCCGGAAGCACGATCAGCCTAACCACGAAGGTCTATTCCTGCAAGCAATCGAAGAACGAGCAAGAATATGATAAAGCAATCTGAATATTGTGAATATATAAGAATTATTGATAATGGTGGGGATCCGTAAGCGGCCTTGGTCTGGTCGTTGGACACAAACGAAGTACACGAAGTTGCAATGGCTAACTTTTAACTAAACAAATCCCAAGGAAAAAGCTACTAGATGGATCTACTTATGTAGGAGCAAGGGGTGGCGACCAAGGAGGTGGGAGGACGTCCCAAGGCAGCCTAAAACTAACCCTAGGTCGTACAAGGCTCATGGGCCCAAGTGGAGGTGATGCAACACCTTTGGACTTGTTGTTTGACTCGGGTTCTGCTTCAGCGTCAGATTGTTTCGTCCATATCTCGATGCTCCGGACGAATTTAAAGGTACATCCAATTGGGTTGGAAAGAGGACGAAATCTACTTTCCAACAAAAAAAGAATCACCCAATTCGGAGTCCGTATGAAAAAGTTGTTGGCGTTTTGAGTCAGGTATGTATGTGTAGTCCGAATCTGAATCCAGAACGTGAGAGACTTGGGCTCTATCTTCTCTTGGCCCAAAAGTGACGTGAGAGGACTTTTTGAACAGAACCTAAACTTCTCCTTTTCCCCTATCTTCATATGTGGATTGTACAAATGTCCCATACACCTGCAATTAGACATAACACAAAAGTGTGTGAAGTATTTTTGTTCTGGATAACATAAATAGATTATTGAATAGTTTGCACTAGAAATCACCTGACAAATATGCATGTATGCAATATTTTTGGTCGTATCCAAGGTAGTCATGTCCTCATCATCCTCCCCTTCTTGAAAATAAAGCCGTCATCGGCGTTGCTTAATCTGAAATGTGGCTAACAAAAGAGACAAGGTGTACATGTTGTATATATATATCTCATCCATTTTAACTTCCCGTGGATTTTGCACATATGACACATGTATACATGAGTAACATTATAGTTAATAAAATATAAAGCCAAAATATTATCACAAGAAGTAGAAGGCATGAAAGTATTGCAACTCAGTTTGCACATATAAGTGAAGCTCTTATTTATATGAAAAGATTGACAAATTCATCATCAAACCATCCCAACATTGGTGCATAAACCTTACTTGCATCAAATTTACATGCTACAACATGCTTAAATAAGCAAACATGCAATAAGTCATTTGACACAGAATCATCACCAAGATTAGAGGTCATATCAAAATGAGTAAACATTAGTTCTTTTGCATCAACAGTTAATTCATTGGGTGCACTCAAAATTGTTGGTATCTCAGTTGTTTGATCACATGACGCATTCATGACAATAACATGATTCTCTAAAATAGGTGATGCACTCAAATCAACAGGTAACTCAACACATGATGTATTCAAGTTAACTAGGCATGCATCATTCTCATGTGAAGTTATATCATCAATATCTTTATAGTTACCTTGTCGCAAAGGTGTAGCTGATGTAGGTGCGGATGATGGCAATGTACCATACTCTTGAGATGATGTCGCGCTTACAATCTGAGGTGTGGCTGCTCTAGTAGGTGCAACAGTGGAGGAACCAAGCGGTGGTGGCGAGCATGAACTGGAATAGTAGTTGTTGTAGTCACCCAATGCGTCCTCCTGTAACTGTCTCTCAAAGGTACAAGCACGAACATACATACCAGTAATGCAACGAGGAATATACTAAAATCGTGCCTGAATATCATGGTTCAAACCACCAAAAAATCTATTCATTGTATCATCCATTGATTTTTCTATGTCACAAAGATGCATATAAGATTTGAACTCTTGGTAGTAAGTATGAACAGTGTTGTTGCCTTGTTTAAATTGTTCAAATTTGTGAAGCAACTCACGATGATAGTAAGGAGGGAAAAATTGTTGTCTCATTACATCTTTCAAATCTTTCCAAGTTGTGGGTTGGTTATCAATGTTTTTTTACAATGCACACTCCACCAAATGTAAGCAAAACCAGTAAATGCTCTAGTGGCAACTCGTACTCGCTCAAGTTCACAAAAGTCATGGTGACTAAAAACTTGTTCTACTTCAAGCTCCCAAGCTAGATAAATAGCAGGATTAAATCTACCCTCAAATGACAATAAAGAGATAACCTGACCATGTGCTTGTGTGTGTTGTCCCAACTCTCAAGATGGTGATGATGTGTCCGTCGTCCAAGAACTTCTATCACCGGAACCTGTCATGATTAGTAGAAACAAGAAACAAAATTCGAGAATAATGTTCCGATGAACTACTAGGATGTGGTTGTAAAGTGCTCACAGTAAAGCAAATATCAATATCTTACAAGTTCTTACCATGCGGCAGCTGGTGACAGGCAACTAGCGGTGTCAAATAACTCCGAAGATTGTGTAAAGCGATTGCCAGGGGAACGTACATATACACGGTGCAGAAATATGTGGAGCTGGGTTGGCTATATATGGTAGCAAAAAGGGTCAGCAATAATCAATTCAGAGATGCAATGTTGAATAAACGCTCAACGACGGTACTGTGCTGGTCCTAGGATAGAGCGGACTAGAGACGCGAGCCTAGAACACTAATGAGGTCACGGCGTAGCACAACTAGCATCAATGAAGGATACTAAGTAGGTCTGGACAGCAAGATATAAGTGAAGATCACAACGGCAGTAAAGATAATGATGAAAAACAACTGCCAAGCAGGATATACAACAAATCTCTCTCCAACTTTCCTCTTGAAAAGTTTGAGCCAATTTTCTAATAACTTTTTTCAAAGAATTCTACTAACTCAAGCTTTCCAATGCAAAAAAGAATCACTCAATTCCGAATTGATATGATGAGTCAAAGAATTCTGAAATTGGCTTGAAAAACTAGAATAAGCTGTGTCCGCGAACTTCGGAGGGAAAAAAGACCTATTTAGAAGACGATTGTGAGGTATAAAATATTGAATTAGTCTCTGCAACTATTTAGATGCGGCTCGTCGCTAGCTTTCATTTGAGTACTCGCGGAGCCAAAACGGACTTCGTATGAAGAAGTTATGCCTGTTTTACTGAACAGTGCATAAAGCAGATTCCAATCCGAATTCAACTACGAGATTGAGTCTAGATAGATCCGAATTTTGTTTTTTTCTTCTCTCTTTTTTCCTCACACTTTTTTTCTTTTTCTTTCTCTCTTTTTTTCTTTGACTTTTTTCTTTTTTTGTCTCTTTTTTTTCTCTGTCTTTTTTTCTCTCCCTCTTTCCAAGACAAACTAGATAAGATGGAGATTGTGAAAGATCGAGGATGTCGCCTAGAGGGGGGGGGTGAATAGGCGCTTTAAAATAATTACGGTTGAGGCTTGAACAAATGCGGAATAAACCTAGCGGTTAATTTGTCAAGAACAAAACCTAAAGCAACTAGGCTCACCTATGTGCACCAACAACTTATGCTAAGCAAGATAATCAACTATGTGATAGCAAGATATATGACAAAGAACAATATGGCTATCACAAAGTAAAGTGCATAATTAAAGGGCTCGGGTAAGAGATAACCGAGGCACGCGGAGACGACGATGTATCCCGAAGTTCACACCCTTGCGGATGCTAATCTCCGCTTGGAGCGGTGTGGAGGCACAATGCTCCCCAAGAAGCCACTAGGGCCACCGTAATCTCCTCACGCCCTCGACAATGCAAGATGCCGTGATTCCACTAAGGGACCCTTGAGGGCGGTCACCGAACCTGCATTACAAATGGCAACCCTTGGGGCGGTCACCGAACCCGTACACTTTGGCAACCCTTGGGGCGGTCACCGAACCCGTCAAATTGCTAAAGGCGATCTCCACAACCTAATTGGAGACCCCGACGCTTGCCGAGCTTTACACCACAATGATTGAGCTCAACACCACCAACCGACTAGGGCGCCCAAGCACCCAAGAGGAACAAGCTCAAGGGCACCAAGCACCCAAGAGTAATAAGCTTCTCAACTTGTAACTTTCACGTATCACGTGGAGAACTCAAACCGATGCACCAAATGCAATGGCAAGGGCACACGGAGTGCCCAAGTCCTTCTCTCCCAAATCCCACCAAAGCAACTAATGCTAGGGAGGAAAATGAGAGGAAGAACGAAAGAAGATCACGAAGAACTCCAAGATCTAGATCCAAGGGGTTCCCCTCACTTAGAGGAGAAAGTGATTGGTGGAAACGTGGATCTAGATCTCCTCTCTCTTTTCCCTCAAGAACTAGCAAGAATCATTGGAGGGATTGAGAGTTAGCAAGCTCGAAGAAGGTCAACAATGGGGAAGAACACGAGCTCAAAAGGATTGGGTCTCAAGGGGGAAGAAGACCCCCTTTTATAGGTGGGGAGAAAAACCAACCGTTATCCCCTCACTCAGCCCGCACGACGCGCAGATTATCAAGACGGAGCTGCGGTACTACCGCTGATCGGTCAAGGTACTACCGCTGCAGGTTGCGGTACTACCGCAAGTGCAAAGATCGCCGATGAAGGCACTGTTGCGTGGCAACGAATGGTAGAACCGCCGGAGCAAGACTACCGCTTGGCGCCCTACGGTACTACCGTAAGGCAGGCAACACTAGTCATAGAGAAAACACGGAAGTAAAAATTACTTCCGCATCTACTTCCGCCGAGGGAGGACTGTAAAAATCCGCACGGTACTACCGCACACGAAGAGCGGTATTATCACAGAGGGCGCTGGATGTAAAAATTACATCCGCCTACTTCCGCTCATCTCGCTAAGCCCGGCCAGAGCCCATGGTACTACCGCTACCAGCGGCACAGATTATCACAGAGGGCACGGATGTAAAAATTACATCCGCCTACTACCGCTTTCGAAAGTAGCTGCGGCTCGAGGCCACGGTACTACCGCTCCCACGAGCGGTACTACCGTGAGCACCTGCAGATTACATGCGGTGGACTGCGGTACTATCAGAAGGGCTGCGGTACTACCGCTCCGGAGAGCAGTACTACCGCATGCCCCAGATTAGCAACACTAGGAGTCCTTCATTTTGCAGAGAAGACAACAGAGGGAAACAATAAAACCAGAATTGTCATAACTTCTACAAATGAGCTCTGAATTGAGCAAACTCAAGCTTGTTGGAAACAAGACAACGAGTAGCATCGAAACAGCGGAAGAGGTATGCCTAACAAACAAAGGAGTGAAACCTCCAACAGAGAAGAAACGGCATATCCTCCAACATCGAAAACATCATAGAAGATGCATGTGAACTCCGTTTTCGATGAACTCGAGCTTGTCATAAAAATGACCATAAGCTCCAAAACTCGCAAGGAGAAGAACCAAACAAGAACCAATAAGGATGATGCAAGGATGCAATGGTTTGAGCTCTCTCTAACGATACGATCAAGCAACTCATCGAGAGCCCCCTTGATAGTACGGCAATCGATCCTATAACCCGGTCTCCCACAACTACCATGAGACCGGTAAAATAGAAAACCTATCGAGGGCAAACCTTTGCCTTGCACAAAGTCCACTTGAGCTAGATGATGACGATCTTGACTCCTCAAGTTGGACCACCTTTCTTGATTACGTTGGCTCGATGAAGACTAGTTGATTGCTCCCCATACTCCACTATGGGTGAGCCACTCTTCCATTATCTTCACAAGTCCATTGTCACCACAATGGACGGCAAGCTTCAAGCACTTGATCTCTTCGTTATGCATCACTTGAACTTGCACTCCATAACATGACCAATCTTTGGATAATTCCTTGAATAGCACCTTGGTCGACACAAAACTCTCCTTGAAACCAACACATGTACTCCAAGAAAAGCCTATGGACAAAACCTTCAAATAAACTCAAGGCAACCATTAGTCCATAGAGAATGTCATCAATTACCAAAACCACACATGGGGGCACCGCATGTCCTTTCAGATTGGATCAAGCGAAGATGTGAACGACCTCAACTATGATTGTGACAATGAACTATGGGTAGCACGTGGTGGAAATTGATGGATGGTGTGGTGGACAGTGGAAGGGATAACGATGCAGCGGCGACGTAACTAATGTGAACAGAACTCGAAACTCTGAACGAACTAGATACTAAGACCAGCAACTTGACACGATGATGCAACCGCAAATTCAACAAAGCAAATACAGAAAAGATTATGCAAAGGCTCAGATTGGTTCGGATAGGATGAACTAACCCTTTTTTTGGCTTTTTTCGTGGACTATAGGTATGAAGAACAGACTCGATCTAAACTACGAAAAACTATAAAATATCACCGAGCAACCTGGAAATCTGATACCACTTGATAGAGGCGAGGGTGTCCCGATCTTTCGATGAGATGATAACTATCGATTTGGTGGAGTCGACTTTGATGATCCGACTACAAACATGCACGACGTTGCGCCTTAGCAATCGCTAAACCAATCTCCCGAGGTTACTGACGATGCTGGAAGCACGATCACCGACCACGAATGTCTTCCTGCAAGCAATCGAAGAACAAGCAAGAATATGATAAAGCAATCTGAATATTGCGAATATATATGAAGTATTGATAATGGTGGGGATCCGTAAGCGGTCTTGGTCTGGTCGTTTGACACAAACGAAGTACACGAAGTTGCAGTGGCTAAGTTTTAACTAAACAAATCCTAAGGAAAAAAGCTACTAGATGGATCTACTTATATAGGAGCAAGGGGTGGCGGCCAAGGAGATGGGAGGACGTCCCAAGGCAGCCTAAAACCAACCCTAGGTCGTACTAGGCTCATGGGCCCAAGTGGAGGTGATGCAACACCTTTGGACTTGTTGTTTGACTCGGATTGTGCTGCAGCGTCAGATTGTTTCATCCATATCTCCACGCTCCGGACGAATTTAAAGGTGAATCCAATTGGGTTGGAAAGAGGACGAAATCTACTTTCCAACAAAAAAGAATCACCCAATTAGGAGTTCGTATGAAAAAGTTGTTGGCGTTTTGAGTCAGGTATGTCTGTGCAGTCCGAATCTGAATCCAGAATGTGAGAGAGACTTGGACTCTATCTTCTCTTGGCCCAAAAGTGACGTGAGAGGACTTTTTGAATAGAACCTAAACTTCTCATTTTCCCTATCTTCATATGTGGATTGTACAAATGATATAGGGTGGAACCCTATGTGGACGATCTTTCACATTTGGAGAGGATCCCTATGAGGAACACGAAGAACGAGCGGAAGAGCACGAGGGAAATCACGGGGGAAAACACAAGAGAATCACTCAAACCAACAAGATTCGATTACACATGCGCTAGTTCCAAGAACACATAGAGATCACACGGTCCAAATCCAACAAAGGACGATACAAGAGGTAACCGATTCTTCTCCGTGAGGAGGTCTTGATTGTCTTCCCTTGAAGGGGTCTTGAATCCGCTTGGGGGATCTTCTCCGAAGAGGTCCTGAGCTCCGAGGAGAAGTAACCAAGTGGATGAGCAAGTCTCTCAGACAAAATATGAGCTAAACCATTGCTAACCCTAACTAGGAGGAAGTGGAGGAGTATATATAGTCTTGGGCCACGAAGGGGTAAGTGGGGGATACATGGACTCGGTCCAATACACTGTGCGCAGACAGGCGTCGGACGTCCGGAGGGTTCCGGTCGTCTGGAGGTTCGGGAAGGTCCGGACGTTCAGTGCTCTTCGGACTTCCGTAGATTCAGCTCGGGTGCGCTTCGGTCGGACGTCCGGAGGGGGGCGGTCGTCCGGAGGCTCAGGAAGGTCCGGACGTCCGGTGTTCTTCGGACTTCCGTAGATTCGGCTCGGGTGCGCTTCGGTCGGACGTCGGGAGGGGGCCGGTCGTCCGGTGCCTGGAGTTCGTCGGACGTCCGGTCCTGGTCGGACGTCCGGCCGCTGTAGCTTCGGGCAGCTTCTTCTCTTGGTCCTTGTATTTGGTGTCCTCGTCGTCTTGTCCAATGCTCGCAGCTGTTCCATTACCTTCCTCTTGGTTCCTGGACATGCATAGCACACACGTTTGAGGTAGTAGCCATGTCTCACATGTGGAAAGTGATGATTCGGAGAGGAGCGAGTTCACCTTGTGTCCAATGGCGTATGTTCGAGGTCTCTTCATATGTCCACTTGGGGTTTGGAGAATAGTCGGAGTGTACATGGGGATGAACGTGGGATGCTCCGCATCATCTCCCCCCCCCCCTTGGGAAAGATCCGACCTCGGATCGTGATCCTCATCACCATGGAATCTGTTGTGGTAGACGGAATTGTAGTTGGTCGAAGTTGAAGACATGGCGCAATCCGAGTAGTCCAAGGTGTCGCAGGAGTGATAGACATGCAAAAAGAGCAAACACAAGCAACACTCGGAAATACAGTGGTTAGCGCACACAAAGTGTCCATCATGTAAGAATGAGTCCGTGAGGCAAGATTGTTCATGACAAAGCACATGAAGCTTATCGAGATGATCTAGAAGGAGATGCAAATCATTCATGGGAACAAAAGCATGGTGCACAAAGTGACAAATTCTACCATTGTGCAAAATGATGTCATAGAGAGACGGTTCATCAATAGCATGAATATGGTAATGGATGCTCAATATGATTATTTTATCATGCAGTTGATGATAGGCAATATGATCATGATGTATGAATATGCCATCGAGGTAGATCACAACAAATTTGCTAAGGAAGTGCACAAGCTCATATATCATGGATGACATGGAAATAGATGCAACAAGACAAGCATAATGTGAGTCAATCCATGCATGGGGTGTAAACTTGTGGTGAGTATGATATGTCCATCGAGCATGACATGTATGAGCACAATCAACAAATATGGAGGTGTTGGTGTACCAAAGCTCGATGTCAAGGCATGAGTGGAGTTCCGAAGATGCATCCAATAAGTGCGAGCGCTCCTCAATGTGAAGGTCCATGTAGCCAATCTCCAATGTCGCTCCTCCGTTCACGAGATGTATCATGTAGACAACAAGAAGGAAACAACAATGAAAGAGTGACCCATCCAATATGTGTATTTGAGGATGGCTCAAAGGGAAGGAGGTCACCTTTAGGAGGTTCTCAAGGATGATGGAGTTGCGCATCTTGTATGCCTTCACATAACCAAGTTGTCTCGTGATGTTACTGCCTTGTGAATCCTTCAAAATGAAAGAACATGACAAACACTCGGAAAAACAAATGAGGTTAGTGAAAATGCAAGACCTATCATTCGAGGGGCGAGATACCCAACAAGTGTTTTCATCATTCTTGTCATAAGAAAGAACAAGGTGTGGTATGGTATGAAAGCAAATGATGCAACTACAACCAAAGACAATAGGCTCAAGTAAGCAAGCATGTGATGTAGGGCGGAACCCTATGTCGACGATCTTTCACGCTTGGAGTGGATCCTACGAGGAATCACGAAGAACACGCGGAAGAACAAAGGGAAACACGGAGGAAACGAGAGAGAGAGATCACTCAACCAACAAGGAATCAATCACACAAGTGCTAGATCACCGAACACAAAGAGATACATATGATCCACAATCAACAAAGGTAAGGATACACGTGTAGCCGTTCTTCTCCGGGAGGAGGTCTTGATGGGGTCCACCCTAGAAGGGGGTCTTGAATCCGCTTGGGGGATCTTCTCCGTAGAGGTCCTGAGCTCGAGGAGAAGTAACCAAGTGGATGAGCAAGGCTCTCACACAAACATGAGCTAAACCAAAGCTAACCCTAGAAAGTTGGGGAAGAAGGAGTATATATAGTCTAGGGGCGAAGGGGTACAAGGGCTGCGGCCCAAACGAAGTCAACACACAGGTGTTGGACGTCCGGAAGGCGTCGGACGTCCGGAGGTTCGGGACGGTCCAGACGTCCGGACGGGCTCGGGCGTCCGTAGAATCAGCTCTGTCGTGGCCGCATCGAACGTCCGGAGAGGGTCGGTCGTCCGGAGCTTCGTGACGGTCCGGACGTCCGAAAGTTGTCGGTCGTCCGTAGATTCGGTTCGGGCGTGCGCCGGTCGGACGTCCGGAGGGTCCGGTCGTCCGGGTCCTGGGACTCGTCGGACGTCTGGAAGGCGTCGGACGTCAGTGCCTCGTGCCTTCAGCAAAGATCTTTTCTTCTTCTTCAATATGCTTGGAATCCTCGCCGTCTTGGCTCTCGCAAGTAGTTGATCCTTGGCTCACCTCCATGTACCTGATTACACATAGAGTCTCTGAATGAGGTAGTAGCCATGTCTCGTGAGTAGGAAGAGGGAGTTCGAAGAGGAGCGAATTCACCTTATCTTCGATAGCCTTAGCTCGGGCTTTTGTCATGGGTCCTAGTGGCGTTGAGGGAGATGTAGGCACGTCCATAGGGATGAGCGAGGGATGCTCCGCATCATCTCCCCCCCCCCCCCTTGGGAGAGATCCGACCTCGGATCAAAAGCTTCATTCCATGGTAAGGTTCGAGGTCCTTGACATTGAAGATGTCGCTCACATTGTACTTGTCTCGAGGTAGGTCGATCTTTTAGGCGTTGTCGTTATAGCGTGCTAGCACCTTGAAAGGTCCATCGGCTCTAGGAAGAAGCTTGGACTTGCGTTCTTTGGGGAAGCGGTCCTTGCGAAGGTGTAGCCACACTAGATCACCAATGTTGAAGACCATGGGTTGCTTGTTGACGTTGAGCTTGGTCGCTAGTCGCTGTACTTGGCTCTCGATTGTTTGTCTTGTATCCTCATGCATCTTCTTGATGTAGCTTGCCCGTGCACTCGCATCTATGTTGGTGCGCTCTTGTAGAGGAAGAGGTAGAATGTCCAATGGGGACAACGGGTTGAAGCCGTAGACGACCTCGAAAGGGGACTTGCCGGTAGTCGAATGTCTTGCACGGTTGTAGGCGTGCATTTCGGCGATGGGTAGACATGCTTCCCACTCCTTGATGTTCTTCTTGATCAAGACACGAAGTAGAGTGGATAGTGTGCGGTTCGTCACCTCCGCTTGGCCGTCGGTTTGAGGATGGTATGCGGATGAGAACAAGAGCTTGATTTCGAGCTTGGCGCATAGGGTCTTCCAAAAGTAACTCAAGAACTTGACGTCACGATCGGAGACGATTGTCTTTGGTACTCCATGGAGTCGCAAGATTTCCCTACAAAAGAGATTTGCAACATGTGAAGCATCGTCTATCTTGTTGCAAGGAATGAAATGTGCCATCTTAGAAAATCTATCCACAACAACAAACACGAAATCCTTTCCATTTTGAGTTCTAGGCAAACCAAGTACAAAGTCCATGCTAATGTCTTCCCAAGGTTGATAAGGAATAGGAAGGGCATGTAAAGACCGTGGGATTGAGCTTTAGACTTAGCTTTGCGGCATGTAGAGCAACGGTTGGTGAAGCGTATGACGTCATGAACATCTTGGGCCAAAAGTAGTTGTTGGAGAGCGTGGCGAATGTCTTGTCGCGTCCAAAGTGTCCCATGAGTCCGCCTCCATGAGCCTCTTGCAAAAGGAGCAAACGAAGAGAAGACTCGGGAATGCATAGTTTGTTAGCTCTCATAAGATAATCATCCTTGATGTAATATTGTTCCCAAGAAGTATGCGTCAAACACTTATCATAAGGAATAGCAAAAGAAGGATCATGCTCATACAAGTCTTTTATATGCTCAAAACCAATAACATTCAACTCAAGTTGAGTGACAAGCATGCATATGCGTGAAAGTGCATCGGCAACTACATTTTCCTTACCCTTAATGTACTTGATGACATATGGGAAAGATTCAATAAATTCACTCCATTTGGCATAACGCTTGTTCAACTTAGTTTGGCCTTTTAAGTATTTGAGGTTTCATGATCGGTATGGATGACAAATTCATGAGGTCTAAGGTAATGTTCCCAAACATGTAGCACACGCACTAAAGCATACAATTCTTTGTCATAGATGGGATAATTAAGTTGAGCACCAGAGAGTTTTTCACTAAAATAAGCAATGGCTCATTTTTCTTGCATCAAAACTCCGCCAATTCCGGTACCACTAGCATCACAATGAACCTCAAAAGTTTTGTCAAAATTGGGCAAAGCAAGAATCAGAGCATGAGTAAGCAAAGACTTGAGCTCATCAAAAGCGGTTGATTGCAAAGTTCCCCAAACAAAGGGAGTGTTCTTCTTACTCAAGGCATGCAAAGGAGAGGCAATTGTGCTAAAGTCTTTCACAAAGCGACGATAAAAACCCGCAAGACCAAGAAAGCTGCAAGCACTTGTTGCAAATTGGTGGGTTGGGGCCAAGTTTTGATTGCTTGAATATTAGATTCCTCAACATGGACACCCTTTGAGGATACTACAAAACCCAAGTAAACCACTTTGTCAACCCCAAATGTGCATTTTGTCATGTTTGCATAAAGACTTTCATTGCGAAGGGTTTGCAAAACAGCCCTAACATGATTAAGATGTTCTTTCATGGTTTTGCTAAACACAAGAATATCGTCGAAGTAAACCACAACAAAGACTCCAATGTAAGGACGAAGCACATGATGCATAAGACGTACGGAAGTACCGGGAGCCTCCGATAGACCCATAGGCATCACTAACCACTCATATAAACCAAATTTGGTTTTGAAAGCAGTTTTCCATTCATCACCCTCTTGTATGTGGATTTGATAATAGCCACTTTTAAGGTCAATTTTTGAGAAAAAGTTGGCTCCACTAAGTTCATCAAGCATATCATCTAAGCGAGGAATGGGATGCCTATAGCGTAACGGTAATAGCATTTATAGGTCTACAATCGTAACACAAGCGGAAACTTCCATCGGGCTTAGGCACAAGTATAACGGAACGGCATAAGGGCTTAGGCTTTCACGTACATGACCGTTGTCGATGAGTTGTTGTACTTGCCGTTGAATCTCCTTGGTTTCTTCGGATTGACTCGGTATGGAGCTTTGTTTGGTAGAGGCGCACTGGATGAGGTCGATTCGATGCTCAATGCCTCAAGAGGAGGTAGACCCGGAGGTAGCTCATCGGGGAAAATATCTTGGAATTCCTGCAAAAGAGATTTAAACACTAAAGGTAGCTCAAGAGAGGTGTTAGTTGTTGGGTCTCCATCCTTGCACACAAGGACAAAGTGCATCACACTAGATGGGTTCTCACATACTTCTCTCATCTCACTTTTGGTGGCAAATAGGATGAGGTTTTTCTCTCTAGGCGAAGAGGCGCTAAAGTTTGGCTTGTGGCTCTCACTCACTTTTTGGTGGATCACTTTCTCACTTTTGTCTCTATGATGGGTGGCTTGTTTGTCGGCTATCACTTGACTAGGAGACATAGGTCGTAGCACATATTCCTTCCCTTTCATCTTGAAGCTATAGTGATTGGTGCGCCCATTGTGGATGACACCACGGTCGAATTGCCATGGTCGACCAAGAAGGAGGTGGCAAACCGTCATTGGGACCACATCACATTCCAAAGTGTCTTCATAAGCACCAATTTTGAAGGAGACTTGGACCGTATGCTCGACTCGTATAGTGCCGGAGTCACTTAGCCATTGAACCTTGTAGGGGTGCGGGTGCTTCCTCTTGACCAAATGAAGTTTGGAACATAGTTCTTCACTTGCCAAGTTGTGGCAACTTCCACCATCAATGATGACCTTAACGGACCTTCCGTTGATGCCGGCTTTTGTATGGAAGATGTGGCATCTTTGGTCGTCTTCTTGTTGATGTTGAAGAGTCAAGACCTTGGAGACAACGAGAGCGGGGCTCGAATCCTCATCGCAAAAGACTTGATCATCTTCATCTTCGTTCACTCGCCAGTGCATGGCCACTTGCTTAAGGGCTTCCATCTCCTCATCACTCATTGAGTCATATGTGTCGTCGTCGTTGAGGATCATGGTTCGCTTGTTGGTGCATTCGTAGGACTTGTGGCCTCGGCCGCCGCAAGTGAAACACTTGAAGGAGCTTGTTTTGATGGTCTCATCGGTCGGAGTAGATGATGAAGCACGCGGCTTGAGGTTGCTTGTAGTAGGAGGAGGACGACTTGAACTTGTCGAATTTCTCTTGTAACTCGACTTGTCGTCGTTGTTTGTAGAAGGTTTGGTTGATGTAGATGTTCGAGGAGGTGTTGAAGCTTGGTTGTTGGAGAAGCCGTAGGTCTTGGATGAGTACTTACGCATTTGAAGTCATCTTGCACTTGACGTTCCGCCTTTGTAGCTTGATGTACGAGCTCAATGAGGGTGGAGTATGGTTGGAAGTCGGCGATCTTCTTGATGGGATGATTGAGTCCATTCAAGAAACGTGCCATAGTTTGCTCATCATCTTCCTTGACATTGGCTCGAATCATGGCTATCTCCATTTCCTTGTAGTATTCTTCAACACTCTTTGTTCCTTGCTTGAGAAGTTGGAGTTTCTTGAAGAGGTCGCGGTTGTAGTAGGTTGGCACAAAACGTGCTCGCATGACATCCTTCATTTGAGCCCAAGTGGTGATTGGAGGTTACCTCTTGCTTGTCGTCGCTCAATGATTTGTTCCCACCATATGAGCACATAGTCTTGGAACTCAAGGGATGCCATAGCGATTTTCTTCGCTTCATCGTAGTTGTGCAACCGGAAGATTTTGTCAACCTTCAATGCCCATGAGAGGTAGTCTTCGGGGTCATTGCTTCCATTGAACTTGGGCATGGTGAATTTTCGCTCAGAAGCGTTGCTCTTCATTGTGTTGTTGGCGATGTTGATGATGACGCCCTTGACGTGGATTGCAATCGTCTTCATGTTTCTCTTGGCGTGGGGGAAGACCATGATCAACTTGCTCTTGTTGAACTTGAGGTTGAAGTGGAGCTTGACGAGCTTGTGGAGGAGCTTGAGGAACTTGACGTTGTCCATGAGGTTGGTAGTTCCTCTCTAGGATTTCTTCTCGAAGGGCTTCCTCTTGGTTGCGCCGTTCGCGATTGCGCTTGTCGAAGGCTCGACTTGATTCTTGAAGGGCACGTTGCGCCTCAAGAGCTTGCGCTTCACGTTGTTGTTGTTGAAGACGTTGAGCCTTGGCGTCTTGTTCGTCTTGGTGTAGTCGCGCTCGTTCTTCCTCTTGGCGCCGTAGTCGTTGTCGTTCTCGAGCTTGAGCAAAAGCGTATTGGTTTGATTGAGGACGAGGGACTTGCTCATCGACTTGCTCTTGTGAATGCTTGTCATGTAGCGGGTTGCGAGATTCATGACGGTCTTGACGCGGTCTTGACGACGAAGAGTGTTCGAAGTAGGTGTACTTGAGTCGTAGAAGGTGTCGTCGGAGTGTCTACTCGAGCGGCTCCGTTTTGAGGATGAAGATGTGGAATGGTGTCGGTTTCTCATCAAGGCGCGGATCTCGTCCATTCTTGCATCATTCTCTTGCTTGTGAGCGTCGAACTTGTTGTCGAAGTAGTCTCTTGTACGTTGCTCGGAGAGTCGCAAGTCGGTGGCGAGGTTGTCGGCGCGGTCGCTCATTGCTTGTTGTTCTTGGTGCAACGCTTCGTTGTGCACCAAAGAGGTGGTTCTTGGTGACGTATGATGAAATGTAAATGCGTCTTGTTCGATGAAGAGTGGGTTGGTAGAAGTACTTGGCCTATCCATCGTTCCAAGCAAAAATGTGAGTGGTAGAAGGAGAAGAACTTATACCAATTTACCTTTGACCGATGTTGATGATGAATCAAGTTCACTCAAATGCGGACAATGAAATAGCACTATTGGTGCCAATCCTTGTCGGTTCTCACACCTACACAAATAAAAGCTTATGGTGGAGCTTGGTGAGGATGGTGGCACAAAATTTGATGCAATTGTAAGTGAGCGTCAATAATGTTGGAAAAGGTACACAAATTTGCAAATGCAACAAGTAGACCAAGCAAATAGTGGTACACGGAAACACACACGCCAAATAGATAAGTGGGATTGTGCAAACCAAAAGTGAGCCAAAATGTGGAATCCACGAAAATGCTCTTGTTGCACAATACTAGAGAGACGCTAGCACGATTGCACAATAGGCTGATACGGAACTTGTGCACAACCTACTATGCAAAAATGCAACTATCTCTGTTCCACGTATGCTATATGTATGGTATTTCGGTGCTATGATCCAAGATGATCCAATATGACAATCTTAATGTAGTATGATGCTATGGTTCTTGCTCATAAGCTCTTTGCTTATCTTTCCTCTTTGCTTAAAAGCTTGTGTGGCTCTTTCACTTTTGAGCTCCTTTCTCATGCAAAACTTCACGGACCAAGGTAGCGATTGCGTATGCTATGACAACATTGTGACACACAAATGGATCCCAAGATATGCACCACGGTGGTATGTTATGTATGCTATGGAGTATGATCACTAATGTGCACAAGTCACGTTGCCTACAATACTCAACGGCTAGTCTCGATGGGTAAGCTACGCAAAAGGAGGGACAATGTGGGTATCAATGCAAATGCAATGTTTGACAAAGATGTCGTCGAAGTTACCATCCTTGGCGATGATGAGACCCTTGCGAAGTTGAGTCGTGGTGATGATGAAATCGAACCGCACCTAGGTAGCCGAAACACAAGAGGATACGGAAGCCACAACTCAAAATCTCAAGGACCAAAATGTGGTGAAATCGTCATAGGATGTATTGGGGAGGATGGTGGTGTATGTTGTTTTGGAAGATGTGGTGGAAGGTGGGGCTGAGGTGGTGGCGAACTGACAAAGTTCAGGTTCGTAGGGTTTTACGGACGTCCGGGCATTTACAGTCGTCCGGACCTCGTCGGACGTCCGACCGTTTCCGGTCGTCCGGAGACTGGGCAAAAATCGGGCTCGGGAAGAACTGCGAGATTTCGGGGAAGAAGGAAATTGTGAGGTCGAAATCGAGTGATTTGGTGGATGGAAAAGGGTGGGGAAGGAGGGAAAAGCTAGATCCACACGTAGCAACTGAAATCCATGGACCAAATCCAACAAAATCTCAACTCACAAACAAATCACAAAAAAATTTGGGGCTATTTTTGGTGGGGAATTTTCGGAATTAGGACGAAAACAACAAAATCAAGCTAGAAAAAGAGGGGTAGGGGCTCCAAAAACGTGATCAACGTGGCTCATGATACCAAGATGATGTAGGGCGGAACCCTATGTCAACGATCTTTCACGTTTGGAGTGGATCCTACGGGGAATCACAAAGAACACGCAGAAGAACAAAGGGAAACACGGAGGAAACGAGAGAGAGATCACTCAACCAACAAGGAATCAATCACACAAGTGCTAGATCACTGAACACAAAGAGATACATATGATCCACAATCAACAAAGGTAAGGATACACGAGTAGCCGTTCTTCTCCGGGAGGAGGTCTTGATGGGGTCCACCCTAGAAGGGGGTCTTGAATCCGCTTGGGGGATCTTTCTCCGTAAAGGTCCCGAGCTCCGAGGAGAAGTAACCAAGTGGATGAGCAAGGCTCTCACACAAACATGAGCTAAACCAAAGCTAACCCTAGAAAGTTGGGGAAGAAGGAGTATATATAGTCTAGGGGCGAAGGGGTACAAGGGCTGCGCCCAAACGAAGTCAACACCAAAGCGCCGGACGTCCGGAAGGCGCCGGACGTCCGGAGGTTCGGACGGTCCGGACGTCCGGACGGGCTCAGCGTCCGTAGAATCAGCTTCGTTGTGGCCGCAGGACGTCCAGAGAGGGTCGGTCGTCCGGAGCTTCGTGACGGTCCGGACGTCCGGAAGTTGTCAGTCGTCCGTAGATTCGGTTCGGGCGTGCGTCGGTCGGACGTTCGGAGGGTCCGGTCGTCCGGGTCCTGGGACTCGTCGGACGTCCGGAAGGCGTCGGACGTCCGGTGCCTATGCCTTCAGCAGCATCTCTTCTTCTTCTTCAATATGCTTGGAGTCCTCGCCGTCTTGGCTCTCGCAAGTAGTTGATCATTGGCTCACCTCCATGTACCTGATTACACATAGAGTCTCCGAATGAGGTAGTAGCCATGTCTCGTGAGTAGGAAGAGGGAGTTCGGAGAAGAGCGAATTCACCTTATCTTCGATAGCCTTAGCTCGGGCTCTTGTCATGGGTCCTAGTGGCGTTGAGGGAGATGTAGGCACGTCCATGGGGATGAGCGAGGGATGCTCCGCATCAGCATGCATCACAAGTAATATGTCCAAATCTCCACGATCAATAAGCATAGCAAGTTGGCACTCAACACAAGGTGATATGAGAGATGCAACTAATGGAGACAAGAGACAATGATCAAGACAAATCAAGTGAGAGGCATGAACATATATGTCATCAACCCAAGAAAGCGAGTAATGGAACATGTGTGATGCGACAAAGCAAGCAATCATAGAGATCAAGTCAAGTAAGCTAGTAGTGCGAAGATGCAACGTACTAGAAGGAATCATGGCAAGCATGTCATGTGTGCAAATAGTGGGCATACAAAATGCACATGACATTTCACAAGCATAAAGGCAAGATATGAGCTAAATAGCATCAATAGCATGGGGCACATGATAAACATGGCAATAGCAACAAGGATCTCCACCAAGCATGCAAATACACATAGGGTCAATCATGGGTAGATGCAAGCAAGGGTCACAATTGCATGGCAAAGGCATAGAAGCAAGTATAACATGCAAAGTGAACACGATAGAATGGGCATAATGTGACAAGTGGTAAATAGCCCATAGCCGTGTGAGAGACAAGTAAAAGAGATGCGCGTAGTCCTTGCGCAAAAGGAATGGTGGGAATGAAAGTCCACGGGATCCCAAGTCATCGTTGCCCTCAAGAGCTCGTTTCGTCAACTCATGGGATTGAGAAGTTGACGAGTGTATGTGGGTACCTACACAAAACAAAGACAAAGGGAAAATTGTGTGTGCATGGTAGATGTACACATCATCCATCATGATGCGCACGTGCATGTGTCGGTTAGCACAAAATATCCAATGCCCAAATAAGTGAGATGCGTGATATAGAAACATGTCATCCATCATGATAGGTTTGTTATTATGTATGGCATAATGGAGACTCGGAGGATGTAATGCATCATGAGAAATATCTAGAGCATTGTTATTCATGGAATGCATGTGGTGCAAGCAATCATGGAAATCATGCAAAGGATGGGATGAATCAAAATCTCCAAACATGTATGAGGAAACTATGGGGTTGTCCTCATGAGCATTAATGGAAACATCACATGGAGAATATTGGCAACATTCAAAACAAATCATATTTGGTTCAATGTGGTCATGGCATGACATAGTAGATGAATTGCGCAAATCATGTAAAGGAAGCATGGCAATATCATCACATGAAAAACAAAAGCCAATGACCATCATCTCGTCATATATGCCATAAGTGCAAATGGGATTGATTTTAATGGGGCATGCATAGTTACTATGTTGAGATTGAAATGAGGCTATATGGGAGATCTCACTCATAGCATATGACAAGTTAAAAGGATTGTCAAACATGATGTGACCAAAAGAATTTTCACATGATATCCTATGGAGCATAGCATCACAACTAGGCAACTCAACATGCTCATCATCATATTCATCATAAATAGGTAAGTCAAGGCATGAAGAAGTCTCACTAGCATGAAGCATGGGAATAGGAGGATCGACATCATGCAAGCAATCATTGTCAAGATAGTCCACTAGTGGGACAAGAGAAGCACCATCACCTATGTTACTGCTGGAGCGCCGCTCATGTGTTGTAGGTGAGGTGTTGAAGATCGCCTCGTTGTCATCTTCATCTTGATGGAACCATGTGGGGGTGCATCATTGTCCACCATGGCCATCGGTTTTCCTTTGAGGGATGGACTCTGCCGAGGATAGGCATGTCGTCATGTAGGAGACCTAGCACCAAAGAAGAAAACACACTAGGAGTAGAGGTTAAGTCATTAGAAATCATAGTGGCCTCACATGTCGTGTCAACTACCTCACTCACTAAGTGTTGTGGCTCACTCACTCCCTCAAGGATGCTCTCACTCATATGGTTGGTGGAGTCACTCAAATGGCGCTCAACCTCACATAGGATGTGTGGCATGCTCTCATGTGTGGGGCTAGTGGAGGTCACACTCATCCTCTCATAGTAAATGCACTCAATGTCATATAGGGTGGAGTCACTCATCTCTCTCATGGGTTGGTGGCTCTCCTCGCATGGCAATTGGGTCATCTCATGATATGTGGGTGTCGGAGAGATGTTGGTGCAAATGTCTCCATGCGCGGTCGCGTAGCTTGACTCGGAGTATGAGTCCGATATGGGCGCCGTCTTCATGTTGTAGAAGAGATTCGGCCGTCGCCCGTGGTCGAAGGGGATGGCCCTTGCTCGACCTTCTTGTCACCGTCTTGGTGTGCGAGGCCTATATGATGTGGCACCTCGTAGCTCGTCTCCATGACCGAAGGAAGTTTCACATGCTCGGCCATCTTCCTTGAGGGGCTTTCGAAGATGGAAGTGTCACCCTCGCTCGTAGGTGGTCGCCTTGGACTTCATGAAGTCGATGTAGGCGTACACGTGGGAAGTAGGCGAAGATGCCGTACGTCCAAAGGCGAAGATGCTTTGATAGCACTTGGCGAAGATGCCGAAGTGGTTGTTGTAGTAGCCGTAGCGTTCTCGTGGTGGTGCTTGTCTCGCGGTCTTCTCTTGTGCTCATGAAGCTTGGACTTGGCGTGAAGTAGGGCTTGTTGGGACTTGTGCACTTCCGCTTGTGGAGCATCTTCATGATGATGATGTCATTGTCGTGCTTGAGCTCGTAGTAGATGTCGTTCGTCGTCGTCGTGCACATGATGCTTGGAGTGACTTGCCCTTCACGACGATGTGGATCACGAACGTGATGATGGTCGCCATGGAGATGTGGACGACTTGCGCTTGCATCGTTTGGGCGCTCCGAGGACTTGTGTCTTGAATGTCGCCGTCTTGAAGATGATGAAGGGGAAGTAGACTTGAGCAAGGTCTGAATCTCCTCCATCCTTGCATCTTGCTCCTCTTTATGTGCGGAAAGCTTCTTGTCGATGTACTCCCTTTTCCTTGCTTCGGAGAGATGAATGTCGATGGAGAGGTTCTCGATGCGCTCTTGCAAGGTAGATTGTGCACCTTGCACTTGTCGTTGTAGATCGAAGATAGACGCTTTGGTGATGTAGTTGTTCACGCCGTCGTCGTAGTCGAAGACCGGAGAGGGAATGCCTTGCCTATCCATCACAAAACTCGAGCAAATATGAGTGGGAGAAAGAGAAGAACTAGACCAAATGTACCTTGACCGATGTTGAAGATGGATCAATGATCACTCAAATGTGTAACAACGAAATAGCACAATTGGTACCAATTCTTGTCGGTTTCTCACACCTACACAAGTAAGGCTTATGGTGGAGCTCGGTGAGGATAGTGGCACAAAAATTTGATGCAAAAATGTTAGCAAGAGTCAATAATGTTGAAAGAGATTCACAAATTTGCAAGAGAAACAAGTAGACCAATAGCAAAGAATGGCACACGGAAACACACACATGGATAGATAAATGGGGCCGTGCAACCAAGGAATGAGCTCAAAATGTGGAATCCACCAAAACGCTCGTGTTGCACAACTCAAGAGAGACGCTAGCATGATTGCTCAATAGGCGGATACGACACTTGCGCACAACCTATAAGATGCAAAATGGATAAACTTTCTATCCCAAGTATGCTATGTATGTATGGTTCCCGGTGTTTCTCTCAAGATGATCCAAGATGATCGAGTATGACAATCTTATATGCAATGTGGTATGATGCTATGGCACTCGCTTACAAGCTCTTTGCTCTCTTTCTCTTTTTGCTTAAAAGCTTATTCTCTTTTTTTTGTATTGTATGGCCACTTTTGCACAATGCACAAACCAAGATAGCTATTGTGTATATGCGGGAACTATATTGTGACATAATGGATGATATGATACCAATATGATATGGTATGTATGCAATGGATGGTGTAGATCAATGATCACTAATGTGCACAAGTAGCGTGGCCCGGCAATAGTCAAATGGCTAGTCTCAATAGGCAAGTGAGTGGCGGTGTACAATGCAATTGCAAGGGGAATATACAATGGTGTCGTCGAGGTTACCGTCCTTTGAGATGATGAGTGGCGGTGTTCTTGATGTAGATACCAAGATGATGGAGACTCGTCCCTAAGTAGCCGAAACACCTTAGGAAACGGAAAAACTGCGAACTCAAAATCTCAAATGACAAATGTCAAATGGTGGTATCGGAAAGCGGTGGTGGTTGCGGAAGCTCAATGGGATTGCGGAAATGCAATGGTGGTTTTGGAGTACGCAATGCGGAAGTGGAGGGTAAGGTGGTGAACTATACACGGTTTCGGAGTTGGAAGCACAGTCCCTAAGTAGCCGAAACACATTAGGAGACACAAGCCACAACTCAAACAAGCTCAAACAACTATTGGGTTAAGTTCGGGGTGGCGGAAGTGTATGGTGGTCAAGCCTATGCGGAAGTGGCGGTGGTGGTTGATGAAGAAGCAATCGTCCCTAAGTAGCCGAAACACCTTAGGAGACTCGAATTACAACTCAAACAACCATGGGAAACAAAATTGGTTAGGTTGCGGAAGTCGGTGGTGGCTATGCGGAGGATGTGGTGGAAGCCCTAGGCAAAGATGCCAAAATTCACAAAATTTGATGGAGTCAAAAGATGTTGGTGGTATTTTTGTGGGATAGGGGATGTCAATAGCTTCAAAACGAGCTAAAGAACGTCAAAATCGGAGTTCGGATGAATTAGTTATGGACAAAACACAAATCAGCCGAAGTGGGAATCTACAGATTACGGACGTCCGGAAAAGTCGGAAATCCGTAAATTCAGCTCTGGTTAGGGGTTCCGGTCATCCGGAAAGGTCGGACGTCCGGTCGTTCCTGGGGCTCCGGACGTCCGTAAAGCGTCGGTCGTCCGGTGGGTCGGGGTCAACGCGAGGTGCGAGTTTCGGGACGCGATTTTGAGCGGAAAATGGAGATTTCGGGGTCAAAATTAGCGGGATTTCGTGGATGAAAGATGGGGGAACTTGGGGAAATGCTAGATCCACTCGAAACCAAGCAAATCCATGGATCAAAATCAACAAAACTTCATCTCACCAACAAATCACAAGAAATTTTGGGGCTATTTTTTGTGGGGAATTTTCTAATTTGGGGAAGAACACAACAAAATCAAGCTAGAAAACACGGGGTAGGGGCTCCAAAACGTGATCAACCTTGCTCTGATACCAGGATGATGTAGGGTGGAACCCTATGTGGACGATCTTTCACGTTTGGAGAGGATCCCTACGAGGAACACGAAGAACAAGCGGAAGAGCACGAGGGAAATCACGGGGGAAAACACAAGAGAATCACTCAAACCAACAAGATTCGATTACACATGCGCTAGTTCCAAGAACACATAGAGATCACACGGTCCAAATCCAATAAAGGACGATACAAGAGGTAACCGATTCTTCTCCGTGAGGAGGTCTTGATTGTCTTCCCTTGAAGGGATCTTGAATCCGCTTGGGGGATCTTCTCCGAAGAGGTCCTGAGCTCCGAGGAGAAGTAACCAATTGGATGAGCAAGGCTCTCACACAAAATATGAGCTAAACCATTGCTAACCCGAACTAGGAGGTGGTGGAGGAGTATATATAGTCTTGGGCCACGAAGGGGTAAGTGGGGGTTACATGGACTCGGTCCAATACACTATGCGCAGACAGGCGTCGGACGTCCGGAGGGTTCCGGTCGTCCGGAGGCTCGGGAAGGTCCGGACGTTCGGTGCTCTTCAGACTTTCATAGATTCGGCTCGGGTGCGCTTCGGTCGGACGTCCGGAGGGGGCCGGTCGTACGGAGGCTCAGGAAGGTCCGGACGTCCGGTGTTCTTCGGACTTCCGTAGATTCGGCTCGGGTGCGCTTCGGTCGGACGTCGGGAGGGGGCCGGTCGTCCGGTGCCTGGAGTTCGTCGGACGTCCGGTCTGGTCGGACGTCTGCCGCCGTAGAAGCTTCGGGCAGCTTCTTCTCTTGGTCCTTGTATTTGGTGTCCTCGTCGTCTTGTCCAATGCTCGCAGCTGTTCCATTGCCTTCCTCTTGGTTCCTGGACATGCATAGCACACACGTTTGAGGTAGTAGCCATGTCTCACATGTGGAAAGTGACGATTCGGGGAGGAGCGAGTTCACCTTGTGTCCAATGGCGTATGTTCGAGGTCTCTTCATATGTCCACTTGGGGTTTGGAGAATAGTCGGAGTGTACATGGGGATGAATGTGGGATGCTCCGCATCAACAAATGTCCCATACAGCTGCAATTAGACAGAACACAAAAGTGTGTGAAGTATTTTTGTTCTGGATAACATAAATAGATTATTGAATAGTTCGCACTAGAAATCACCTGGCAAATATGCATGTATGCAATATTTTTGGTCGTATCCAAGGTAGTCATGTCCTCATCAATGGGGCACATGCATATGTGGCGAGCTCATCCTCTAGGAGTAACGGTTCGATGGTTCGATGACCTCGTCTTCGTGCCATCCCTGCGGAGGTCGTTGAGGGGGGTAAGGTCCAATATGGCGCAAATTTACGTCCTATCATGCGGTCCCTTTCGGCCGCCAAATATTTCTGTGCCTCCTTGTAATGGAGCCAAATAGCACGATCCGTCTTCACTACCAACGCTTGCCTCGACGACGGTCTCCTTAGAGATTTTGTCGGGGCAAACACATGAGGCATAGGTGACGTAGCGCACATTTGAGGCGTATGCGGCATAGCGCTCATCCTTGAAGATTTCGTTGGGGCAGGTGACCGAGGCGTTGGCGACATAACATTCATCCCATGCATAACGGTGAGGTGATAGGAGCACGTGGAGGCCAATGTGAATTATGTGGGCGAGGCCTCTCCTACTTATACAGGATATGCACGCTAGCTGTGCTCGATATCCCGAACAAGGAAGTGTGTTTTGGGATCCCCATCTAACCACCCATTGAGAGCAGGATCTTCCTACATGGTCTCTAGCATGTCACAACGAGCGCACTCTTGCGGTTGTGAGGGTGGTCTTTTCCTCTACTTCCTCCTTGTTCACAATTCGCTCCTCCTCATATGAGAACAACACTCAGTCCGGTTGCGAGGGAAGCGACATGGCGACGTGAGGGAAGTGGAGGTTGTGAGCGACGTGCATATGAGCTATTTGAACATGGCGACCACCATTTTATAGTCGTGGGTGTTGGGAAAACATGGCGAGCAGTTGGCATGCAGCGACCACCTCTAATTCACAGGCTTCCTCGTATCATGGGCGTCTATCCGTCTGCACCATTGGCGAGAAGAGAAGATGGACGTGAAAAACTGAGATGGGATGGGTGAAACTTCCCTCCCGCATCAGCGGTTGGCAATGATGTATGCTCCAAAGTAACGCCCCACAATCTCCAAATACGAAGTTTCGCACACTCGATTTGGTTTTCATAAATGATGACCATCACATGCAGAATGTTTTTTTAAACCACTTGGCGCACTTTATTAAACTCAAATCAAAGTTACATCATCCACAATATTCTAAAGTAAAAAGCTGGGAGGATCACCATCCCAAACAAAAGTAGAATTTAAACTGAAACTATGTTTAGCAAGATTGTGCGCCAATCTATTAGCCTCCCTAGGGCAATTAGCGAAGGATACTGCACCAATATGGTAGGCTTTTTCAAAACAAGCCATTACCGCATGCTCAACCTATGCCCCACCCAAGTGGTCTCCTCCGGCTCAAGGATGGGCAAAATTGAACATTGACGGATCGTTCTACGCCACATTGGGAACTGTGGTGGCGGGCATGATTCTGCACGGCTCCACCCGCAACATTATTTTCTCATCCTATAGAGAGTTGCTCACATGTACAGAACCATTGCAGGCTAAGCTCTCAGCTTGCATGGAGGGCATCAACCTCACCCTGCAATGGTCAGAGATGCCGATAGAAGTAGAGACGAACTGCCTTGTCGCTCTTAAAATGATTAATGGCCCGAACAGGGACCGGTCTCGCTATACCATGTTGGTTAGGGCTGGAATTCGAGCCGAGTCGAGCCGGCTCGGCTCGACTCGCTAGAGCTCGTTTCGTTAACGAGCTAGCTCGACTCGACTCATTATTATAACGAGCTCAAATCCAAGATTGGCTTGACTCGTATAACTCGCGAGCTGGCTCATTTAGCTTGTTAAGCTCGTTAAAGATATGGATATAAAACCCTCAAATATTATAAAAATGATTATGTATATATTAAACATATATATCACTAACAATAGTAATTTCCTTGTAACGCATGAGTCTCCTAGGCGTTTGGGCCTTCAACGGCTAGGCCTTGTGTTGTGCGACTAGGATATAGGGTGCTGAGTGGCTGACCTTTTTTTGTATTGGGAGTGGCTGATCTTTTGTACCAAGCCTAACGAGTTACACGAGTACTTGTGAGATTGGCTCTTTTAACTTGGCCTATAAACGATCTTAAACTAAAGCTTGGCTCGACTCGTTATTCTTCGAGTTCGAGTCGATTCGAGCCGAGTCACGAGCTACTCGTTTAGCTCACGAGCTTCAAGCTTTTTTTCCAGCCCTAATGTTGGTTGATCAAATTCAAAGGCTTTTGAGGGAAGGGAGGATGTTCAAGCTATCTCATGTTCATAGGGAACAGAATGGTGCAAGCCATTATCTGGCCTCCTTTGGACGGACAGAAGGTCGCATTGTGGTGTGGTTGGGCTCGGGACGAGGAGACGTCCCTAATATTTGTAAGTGACTTTATGTCCTGATTGATGAAATAAAATCTTCCTTTCACCTGAAAAATAGCAGTTTAGAGCATCTCCAACAGCCGCGCAATGCGCGGCGCACTAAAAAAGTGTTTGCAGCGTGCTGTTTGTGAGTTTTTGCGCGACGCGGAGCGCTTGCTCCAGCGGTTGCTGCAAAGTTTAGCGCACGCGAGCCGCTGCAAAAAAACTGCACGCGTGCTCTCGCACAAACAACATATGCACTCCAAACACAACCAAGAAGATCTAACACAAATAAAATAAATCGACAATAAATAGTTCAATCTTATTATTACAACTCAAACAAAAAGTTTATCTTGCAACAGAACAAATAGGTCAACAATACAACATCAAACGCACAAATCATGATGCTCTTTGTCGGCTATTCCATGCCCACCACTTCTCGATGAGATCCTTCTGAAGATCATCATGTGTTTCGCCACGTCGAATGGCATGATAGGAGGCAACAAAAACGGCCACCCTGGCAGCCCTCCGCCGCACTCGCACGGGATGTCCCAAGAGCTCATACTGAGAGTAGTCTAAACCTTGGCCACGTTCATTCTCGATGATCACGTTGTGCATGATCACACCAGCGTGCATGATGTACCAAAGCATCTTTTGATCCCAAAATCTAGCCGGTCCTCTCACAATAGCAAATTGGGCTTGCAAAATCCCAAAAGCTCTCTCCACATATTTTCTAGCCGCCGCCTGAGCATTGTGGAAATCAAGAATTTTCTTACCTTCCGGTTTTTTCAACGGCTTCACAAATGTTTGCCACTTCGGGTAGATGCCATTCGCAAGATAGTAGCGATAGTTGTATGTATGGCCATTTTCTACAAACTACACCGGTGGCAGTTCATCATTTGCAATCTTCATCAGTGGTGACCGATTAACAACGTTGATGTCATTCAAAGATCCGGGCATTCCAAAAAAAAGGCATGCCAAATCCAAGTCTCTTGGTCGGCCACCGCTTCAAGGATTATAGTGGAACCCTTTTTTTGGCCGTGGAATTGCCCATGCCATGCCTTAGACAATTCTTCCAACTCCAATGCATGCAATCTATTGAGGCAAGCATACCCGGGAAGCCGCGAGCTTTGTTCATCTCCAATAGACTTGCGGCGTCTTCAGCATTGGGAGATCTCAAATACTCTGGCCAAACACTTGCACAATTCCGATCACAAGCGCTTTGACACACATGATGGCTTAACTCTCACCCATGGCCAAGTGGTCATCAACTAGATCAGCGGAATATCAGATGCGAACATACGACAAATGACTGTCACCTTCTGAAAGGTGCTATGCCCGAGCTCTCCGACGGCATTCCTCCTTTGCTGAAAAAACCGGCCATGGCTCGCTAGTTTCTTTCCAATGCGCCTGAACAACTCGGTGCTCATCCTAAACCAGCGCCGGAAGTACGACTCGGGGTACACGGGATTATCCGCAAAATAGTGCCTCATCAATCTGTTGTGGGCATCGATCCTATCCCTCCAAATTTTCTGCCGACCGATAACCGAAACATCGTTCTTTGGTTTTTTATTGATGTGCATAGCTAGGATCATTGCAAGATCCTCCTCCTCTTCAATATCAAATTCTTCTTCGGAAGAATTATATGACGAACTCATCTACAATGCTCAATTTAAACTAGGCTATAAAAACTACAAACAACATGCACCAAATTCATGTAAAAATGTGAAGTTGAAGCAATACATACCTTGCAAGCGTTTTTTCGAACACCTTGTAGGCGCTGAACGGCAGTGGGCGACCGGGCGCTATTCGTCGGAGGAATGGCGCGCGCGAGGGGCGGGCGACTAGAGGGGGAAGGAGGAAGCGGCGGCGGCGCGGGGATAGGCCGAGGAAGCGCCGGAATGGTCGCCGGAACAAATGGGGCGGTGCAGGCGGCGGCGCCAGCGCCTGGGTCGGGGTAGGTGGAAGTCGCGAGCGGGCGCTCGAGTGTGCGGCGCGCAAGATGGCGTTTCAGACCATGCGCTGAACTCTTTATGCTGCGCGCGCGATTATTGCACCTCCGCTGGAGCTCGCTTACCGATTGTGCGCGCTAAAAACCACAAATTTTTGGCGTGGCGCTTAGGCTAGTCATAGTGGGAGTAACTTAGGTAGTAACATAACACATCCCCAGGCAAATTTGCTTATGTGGCATGGAATTAATGAGGAGAGACATGCTTGTGGTAACATAATATGTTATCGTAACATAACACACCCCCGAAGTAAAATGAGTCTATATCTCAATTAATGAAGGCTTGCATGTTACCATCCATATGTTACTACCCATTATGAAGGTAGTAACATAGCCTAGTAACATATGCATGTTACTAGTCTAAGTTACTCCCCACTATGACCAGCCTTATATAGCGCGGTTGTTGGAGATGCTCTTAGGGTCTATGTAACGGTCTTTTCCATCAAAGTCATCATAATAATCTTTAGGACGCAGATAACTGCCACACATGTGGCATATAGGGGGTTGGGCAGACGCCTGTGGTGGCACGGAGACGAATTCTACCAAGACGACGGCCCCGGGCGCTGCAGCCACAGCTCAAGACATCCGGTGTGTGGCACAATCGCCCACACGTCCGGGCGAACGACCGCGCTGCCCGCACGACCAACACGCCCGTCATCCCGGCCTCCTTTCGAACCCCCGTGCGACCTGTGCCGTCGTCTCCTACCTCTCGATCCCCTACTTCCATCACCTTACTTCGCTAGTTGCCATGGCAACCAGAGCAGATCCCTAGCGCCTCCCCACCGCTAACCACACCCCTCCCCCCCCAACCCCGCCCTCCCAAGACGACGAGCTAAACAAGTGGATCTCCGATCTCCTTCTGTTTCTCGTCCTTCTTCTGTCCAGAAATTTGAAATTGCAGATTGCCCACGAAGATGGCGACTAGATCCACGTTGTGAGGGCAAACACACCATAGATTTGTGTGTATTCACATTTGCCCACCAACATACGCCAGATCTACCATATACTATACTAGAGTTGAGCTAAGCTTCTGGGTTGCCTTGGTGCGAGTAGTAGGTACTGAAGGATGTGTAGGAATCACTAAAAATAGGGGGAGAGAAAGGAGGAATTTGGCATAGGGAGGGGAGGAAAAATAATTGCCACTTGTATCTAACGTTAGTTGCCACCTATCATTGTCGTTAGCTGCCACCATGTTATGTTGTTGCTTGCCATCCTATTATATTGGCTATTGCCATCGCTTCAAAATGATAGATGGCATCCAGAATTTAGAAAAGAGAATGAATGTGCATGTCCTACTTGGCATGATGTGTTGGTTGCCTACGCAGGAAATGTGATAAGATTGTCGTGTTATCTTGTATGTGCAAACAGCAAGAATGCATTTTGCGGATTATTGATGCGTTCTTGTTCATGCAGTGACCGAAAACACAGTGGCAGAAAAAGCGGAAGAATGAATCATGAAGACAGCACTGATCCTTGGTTTTCTCAAAGGCCAGAAACACCCCCTTGGGATGCATCAGAGTACAATCAACTCATTTCTGCAGTGCCGTTGCTGCCACTACTAGAGCAGTATGCGAGCATCGGTACGATGCATGATAAAAAAAGGAACAATTGCCATGTTTGTGACAAGGAAGATGGCATTCTACTTATGTCCTACAATGTCATATTTCGCAGGTTCTTATGACCCAACCACACAGGGGGATACCATGGCAAGTTCAGTCACAGGGCACTAACACTGACAAATGTACCGGCGACCAACTTCAAGTAGCTAATGTGGAAAATCAAGGTAACGCATACGAAAAAGAAACATACTGGTGTGGCCATGAAATTAAACTTGCAAGGATGGCAAAAGACTCACGAGTTATATGGAAAAATGTAGGACCTTCATGCCGCACGTGGCATCAGGAGGCAACCATGTACCTGCCATCAACGTCGTACACAGGTGAGTCCATGAAGTGAAGTTGTGGACAATGAATTAGGAGAAGGAACATAGGTGACATTGGGGTTGCCATGCCTGGACAGCTGCAGTTGCCATGTGTCATAAAATGTGATTGCAATGTCTAAACAACTGTGGATGACAAGTGTGAACAAATCTGTGTGGCATGGATGCACCACTACATGTGCCATGTTGTACAAAACTACAGTTGCCATGCATTGACCAACTGCTAAAATGATCACAGGTTGTTATGGTGGATCCACATCGGCAAACATCTCATGGCAAGCTTCACAGTTGCAGGTCAACGCTATTGCACATAGAGCACATCAAATTGGAATGACAAACCAGATATGATCAGCACATGCGGCACAACAAGGTAAAAAAATGTGAACCAGAAAAACATTAGTGCATTTGCTTTTGTAGGAAAAGCATGGGAGGAAAAGTGGTTTTGTCACGGTGGTGGTGGAAAAAAACAAACAAAAATGCTACCAAGTGGACGCGTGCAAAAAGTCATCTATTGTCTTCAGGATTTACCAATTGCTATATAAATGTGTGCAACATTCATGGTTGATTCCATTTGCCTAGTGAGCTCGTACCCAGAATACAAGTTTTGATGCTAAAAGATGTTGGTTGCCATGTCTTGGCAACAATAGTTTCCATGTATGTTGGGCTGTAGCTGCCATGGCTGTAGAATCCAAGTTTTGATGCTAAAAGATGCTGGTTGCCATGTCTTGGCAACAGTAGTTGCCATGTTTGTTGGACTGTAGCTGCCATGGCTGAAAAACTACAGTTGCCATGCATGGCCATATGCAGATTCCACGGCTTGCTGTATGAATGATGTCATGCCAAATCACATGCAGTTGCTGTCTTCCGTTACGATAAACATGCCATTCAAGCAATGCTTACACACGTACTTGTTTTTTTTATTGCAGGACCTCCAACTACAATCAACAGCGGCGCGGGGACATCTACTGCGGAAACCTCTGAGCACATGGAAGAAGCGTTCCACCAGCCAGTCAACAATCATGCCACAAACAATGCAGAGTTAGTGTCAGAAATGGCAATCGTTCCAGCAATGCCGACAAGCACACCTTTGCATACCAGCACAAGCATGATAGAGGCAAAGGTGTCCCGTCTTTCGATGAGATGGTGGCTATCGTTTTGGAGGAAACTTTGACGATCCGACTACGAACATGCGAGGACGTCGCGCCTTAGCAATCGCTAAACCAACTCCAAGAGGTTATTGACCACGCCGGAGCACGATCAACCTGACCACGAAGGTCTATTTCCTCCAGGCAAACGAAGAACAAGCAAGAAACTAAGATTGCAATCTGGATATTGCGAATATAAGAGGAAAGCTCTATTGATCAAGGTGGGGTTCTGTGACGCCTTTGTCTGGTCGTTGAACACAAACGAAGTACGCGAAGTTGCGGCTATGGCGAACTTTTAATCTAAACAAAACCCCCCAAAGTCTAAACGGTGCCCTAAGGGTTGTATATATGGAGGAAGAGGGGGGGGATTCGTGGCCCTTGGGGAAGGGGTCCGAAACCAACCCTATCTCTTGTTTCCCCACACATACAGACTCTAAAAACAGCATATACTTATGTATTTCGAAATTACATGGGCCTGGCCCAATAATAAGGTGACGCAGCACCTAGAATAGCCTATGGACGAAGTTTATGAAGTGGCATCTTGTATATTTCGTCCAAGGCTTCATGCACTCATTATGGTGGCTTCAAAGTCCTGAAATCATCACTTGTAACTCCGTTCTTGTTCCCCTTGCGCATGCCATCAACTCCATGCTTGTTCTTGCACCAATGTTCATCCCTCTTATCCATGCCAGGCCCTTCATTTGTAAGCAAAACAAATATATCCAATTTAGGCAGCATCATATTCTGATGAACATTAGAATCATTACCAAGAAACGAAAGTACCTGATAATTTAATTGGCGTGCGCGAGCTCTAGTAATTGGTCCAGTATATGTAGTAGTAGGGGATGTGGGTGTAACAATGGTATTGATGTCCTCATCAAAGCAACACTCAAGCAGATGAAACAGCCGTCGATACTGAAGTGAATGATGAAACTGATGACGAAGCACAAGGGGATGAAGAAGATGGGCAATCAGAAATCAAGGTACCTCAGCCACCATATGTTGGGCAGAGATTTGATTCATTCGAAGATGCCAAGGAATTCTACCAAAGATATGCAACGTTCCATGGGTTTGCAGTCAACAACGAATACCATAGGAAAATTAAGAAAACTAACGAGTACAGCAGATGTGAGATGAGGTCCTACAAGGCACGAAGGAACAAGAAGGGTAAAGGTGTTGCGCCTGTTGTTCCAGAACGAAAGAGAGGTATCATTGTCAAGACGGAATGCCTTGTCCGGTGTAAGCTAAACGTAGATGGAGCACGGTGGGTGGTCACTGAATATTTTGACAAGCACAACCACGAACTCATAAAGAAGTTTGACCTGGTAAAATTTCTGAGCGCCCACAGAGGATTCACCCCCCTCGAGAAGAAATTCATAAAGTTGCTACATGATTGTAACGTTGGTCCATCAAGAATGGTCCAAATACTGTCCCGCATTGATGTAGGGCGGAACCCTATGTGGACGATCTTTCACGTTTGGAGGGGATCCTACGGGGAATCACGAAGAACACGCGGAAGCACAAAGGGAACACGGAGGAAACGAGAGAGAAATCACTCAACCAACAAGGAATCAATCACACAAGTGCTAGATCACCGAACACAAAGAGGTACATATGATCCACAATCAACAAAGGTAAGGATACACGAGTAGCCGTTCTTCTCCTAGAGGAGGTCTTGATGGGGTCCACCCTAGAAGGGGGTCTTGAATCCGCTTGGGGGATCTTCTCCGTAGAGGTCCTGAGCTCCGAGGAGAAGTAACCAAGTGGATGAGCAAGGCTCTCACACAAACATGAGCTAAACCAAAGCTAACCCTAACTAGGAGGAGGAGGAGGTCTATTTATAGTCTTAGTGCAAATGGGGGCGAAGTGAAGGGGTACATGGGCCTCACCAAACACTGCGGCGCAGACAAAGGCCGGACGTCCGGAGGGTTCCGGCCGTCCGGTGGCTCGTGGGCGCCCGGATGTCCGCAATCTCCGGACTTCAGAGATTCGCCTGGGTGCGCTTTGGCCGGACGTCCGGAGGGTTCCGGTCGTCCGGAGGGTCCGGACGTCCGGTGCTCTTCGGACATCCGTAGATTCGCTCAAGCGCTTCGCCGGACGTCCGGAGGGGGTCGGTCGTCCGGTGCCTGGAGTTTGTCGGACGTTCGGTCCTGGTCGGACGTCTGGCCGCTGTAGCTTCAGGCAGCTTCTTCTCTTGGTCCTTGTACTTTGTGTCCTCGCCGTCTTGTCCATGGTCTTCCTCCTTGTTACTGGTCATGCATAGCACATATATTTGAGATAGTAACCATGTCTCACATGTGGGAAGTGAAGGTTCAGAGAGGAGCGAGTTCACCTTGTGTCCAATGGTGTTTGTTCGAGGTCTCGTCATATGTCCACTTGGGGCTTGGAGAGTAGTGGGAATGTACATGGGGATGAACGTGGGATGCTCCGCATCATCTCCCCCCTTGGCGGAGATGGTAGACTGAGTAGCATGCCCTACATACCAACAGACGTCACAAACCTAAAGGCAAAGTACCGTAGAGAGAGCAGGTTGGCTGACATAGAAGACACGATAGCCTACTTCGACGAGAAAGAAAAAGCAGATCCAGATTTCTTCTACAGGATAAGATTGGACGATGAGGACCGTGTCAGGAACATGTATTGGGTGGATGGTGCTGCAAGAAGAGCCTACAAACATTTCCGAGATTGCATTTCGTTCGACACGACATATCTCACTAATATGTACAAGATGCCCTGCGCTCCATTCATAGGAATAAATAACCACAATCAGTCATTGCAGTTCGGATGCGGGCTCGTTCGGAACGAAGACACGGATGGGTACACTTGGCTGTTCAAAACCTTCTGGAGTGCATGGGTGGACTTGCTCGATGAACATAATAATGCATCAGGATTTTAGCATGCGTGCAGGCATAGAGGAGGTTCTTTCCATTGGCAAGGCACAGTGCACCGCAGGTGGCATATTATAAAGAAGGCCGAGGAGACGCTTAGGACCGTTCTTTGTCGACTGGCCCGTCGAGCTGCACAAGGCATCAGAGTTGTGCGTGGACCACAGCTTGACGGTGGAGGAGTTTGAACGGAGCTGGACAGCTATGATTGAAACATATCAAGTCCAAGACAACGAGACGCTTGCTAGCCTGTGGGAGAAGTGAATGTACTAGGTGCTGGCCTACTTCATGCAGTGCTTCTTCCTGCTTACTGCATTTCACGCAGCAAATGAGGGGTTCAATGCTGTTCTGAAGCGGTACGTGAGCCCTGGCAACTCATTGCTGCAGTTTGCCAAGCAATACACAGCTTTGCAACAGAAAATACTGGGATCTGAGCTACAGCAAGAAGCAAACACTGTGCTCAAGCAGTCTAAATTGCTAACATATTTTCCGATGGAGAGGCAGATGAGCAAGACATATACCAACAAGATTTTTAACAAGTCATTCGTATTACCGTCTTATTTGCACAAGCATGAAGGTAGTAGGTGCCATATAGAATGCAATGCAGTTGCCAGCTTTTTTGAATTGCTGATATATTGAAAGTAGCCATTGAGTGCAAGGTAATCATGATATGTAGTTGCCATGTGAAAACAACTATAGTTGCCGTGTGAAATCAACTATAGTTGCCATGTTTAATGAACTGTAGTTGCCATGTTTAATCAACTATAGTTGCCATGTTTAATGAACTGTAGTTGCCATGTTTTATGATATGCAGTTGACATGTGACACAAAACTGCATTTGCCATGTTGTATGAACTGCAGTTGACATGTTAAATGTAATGCACTTGCCAATTAAAATGTTATGCATTTGCCATGTGAAAATATCATGCAGTTGCCATATGGAAACAAACAACACAAGAACAGATGTGGGCAAAAATCAGGATTTCCATGCCATCATTCATTTTAGATGCCTTTACTACGTTACAGCCTACATCAACATAAGGTGCTACAAACATCGTATAAGAGTTTAACAAACCACAAAAAACATGCAGATTCCAGGAAGAAATAAAGCGTGCCAGCATGTACACGGCTTACCAGGTGGACGAACATACGTTCAAGGTTTGTTCTTTCTTGGGCATGTCGGATTCAGAACCTGAAGACCCACACAAAGGAAGGAACTACTTTGTGAACGCCTCGATAAACGAAGGCAAATACTACTGCTAATGCTGCAAATTTGAATGGGACGGGGTTGTGTGTTGTCACATACTAAAAGTAATGGACATGAACGCGGTCACATGAATGGCCCGCCATTTCATACGGCGGCGATGGACTTGGGACGCTGACGACGCATTGGGGCCACAAACATCAATGCAGTTTTGGTTGTGCATGATGAGAGACCAGAGGCAACCATGGAAGCCGTGAGGCACGTTGTGTTGACAAAGAACTATGCTGAACTAATAGATGAAGCGTGCAAAAGTGATGAGACAGCGAGGGTGGCAGAAAAACATAGGAAGGCCCTGAAAAGAGAGCTTGATGAGATCAAAAACAGGAAAGCTGAGGAAGCCTTACACGGGTTCCCCCGCACCTCAAGTGTGCCTTCGTCCATGGGGCCATCATCTGAAAACTCGAAGGTAGGATCTGGAACAGCAAGCACACAAACCCAGGCCAGGAACCTACCCCGTTCCATCACAAAGGGGCGTCCAAAAGAGGTGAGATACAAATCGGGGCTGGAGATTCAAGCAAAACACAAGAAAAAAAAGAAAGGGACGGGCAATCCGTAAGCAACATTGGAGCACTGTAACTTGGTTGTTTGTGACATTTTTTGTAAGGTAGATGTTCTAAATTTTAGAAAATGGGAGAATGAAACTTGGTGGGCATCAGAATTTGAAAGAAAATTCCATGAATGAATGACTACAATTGCCCCGTGTGTGGTATTGAATCTACCATGTTATTTCTACTGAATCTGCCATGCTTTTTCTACTGAATCTGCCATGCCTTTTCTACTGAATCTGCCATGTTATTTCTACTGAATCTGCCATGATTTTTCTACTGAATCTGCCATTGCGTAGATTTCCGTTTTCATTCAACACATTTTAGTCCACAAATATTTGTATTGTGTGCAAACTATGAAAAACAAGTTGAAACGATCGCGTGCAAAAACGCAAGTTTACGACTGCTTATGAACTACCATGCTAACCGATACAGTTAGCAATACAAAAAACCCAAAAGCCAAACGAAAAGAACGATAACTTTCACTAACCGTGTCTGATCAACTACATTTGCCATGTTTTCAGGCAGCATAGACGCATTCAAAACACCCAACTGGTACTACCAACAACGAACACATAATAATACTGAAACATAAGCGTAGCTGCTGTCACACCTAAGTAAGCTCACATCCACACATATATTACAAAAATATTCAATGTCACTCACACACCACCTCTATATACTAGGCTACGGGCAGATGCAGTCATAACATAGTACACGGACATAGTTTTAAAAGAACAAAGTTGATACCTTACATTCCTCAGCCACAGAAATGTAAGGTAGTCGTGCGGTATGGAGCACCACGTGATCACTTGTACTTCTTGTTGGCTTTCTTGACAGCTTCCTCTATGAACTCTCGTATGCTGGCCTGCGTGTTGAAATCTTCATTCATCAACCAGTTCCATGTGTATATCTTATGGAGCTCGACGACCATTATTGCAAATGGATTTATTAGGGACCCGTCGACCTTCCCACTTTGCAAGGTATTCCAACGTGTGAAAGCCACAGTCATGCCTATAAAGAAAAGAATCGGGTCAACTAAAGAGAACAGAAAAATCGTAAACTTCAATGCAGAGGTGAAAAAAAAGGTTTGGGATTGATGTGGAGGACACGTGGAAAAAGATAGTAATTACCGGTTTCCTTGCTTCGTAGTCGCGACATACTCGATTGGGAAATGACCGATCTGGACCCTTGAGTTTTCGTAGCGGTGGTTCCATGCCTCTTTGAGGTTGTTGATGATGAATTCAGCATGCGTAGTAAGGTCTACATCAGCTTCTAAACGCATTGAATCTAGCACCTCAAATCGTTGGTTCTTCAGGTCAAGGCAAATCGCGTAGTGGTGACCACACTTGTCATGTGGGTCTTGTGGTGCAAGCTCCTGGAACATGGGGAAAAGTACCTGCAAAGTAAGATGAAGGAAAAAGAAAAAGCGGGGTTCACATCAAAAACAGCAATGATGTAGTTGGAAAAATGATATGTAAAGATATCGCCGGATGCACTAAGAGGTACATGAATGAGAAGGCAGCAAGTGTCCAAAAGTACACCCACATAGAATGTTTAGTTGCCATGTGTAATTAAAAGAAGTTGTCATCCATGTATGAAGAAAGTTGCCCAGTATTTTAGTTGATGTTGCCACATAAGTTGCATTAAGAAGCAAATCAAACTCATTTTACATGGCAGCTGTTGCCACATGAAAACAGCTGTCACAAAATAGTGTGTAGCCCATATGTGAAGCATAGCTACTGGCAAAACATAGCATGGGAGGAAAAATGTGCAAAAAAGAAGGAATACTCACACATTTCTTCATTGTGAGCTTGAATTCACCATGCGCAGCAAAATGCTTCCTCGGGATTTTATGGTGTAAGTCACCATCCCATATTTTGCAGGTCACACTGTACTGCATGTTTGTTTTGTCGGGACAAATATTCATATGCATGTTGATGAAGTCAATCCCACATGCAACTACATTCTTCGACATTTCACCGAGTGGCCTCACAGACTCGGCAAGATCACCCAGGTCAACGTACGTCGCATCACATTGTATGATCTTGGTTCTGTCCAAACATGAGCTGTATGAAAATGATATAACATGAAAGAATCATGTCTACTAAGTAAAAAATAGAAATAGAACATAAACACAGCATCTCTAGAATAGCAAAAGGAAGAAAAATAAAGAGGAAAGCAAATGAGGGGTTATGTGGTGTGGTCATTACGCTTTCAGCTCCTTCATGTGCTTGTTGTTGGACCTTGCACTTCCAAAGCGCTTGACAATATCGTACAGCTGGTTCTGATCCTTTGAGGCCTTGACTTCTGGCTCATAGTCATCTGCGGGTGGTGTGTGAACTACCCTATGTTGTCTCACAGAACCAGGGGTGGCACTTCTAACGGTATCCTCACATACCGACTCGGCAGGCGCGTTAGAATTTGATTGCCCCTAACCTCATGAGGACCTCCTCTGCAATGCTGCCTCCTCAATCCTGCAGTAAGCTTCATCAAGTGACGGCGTAACCTCCTCAGGGGTGGCTGCAAGGATCAAAACAGCGGGTTAGGATACCTAGAAAACAAAACAAGTTTAGTGTGAAAGAAAGGGTGCAAAATATGAAATGTAGGTGCAAAAAATAAGGAGTTGCCATGTGGAGGCAACTCCAGTTGCCAGGTGTTGTGCACTGTAGTTGCCGTGTGGCAACAACTACAGTTGCCACGTGGGTTGAACTGTAGTTGCCATGTTGCATCAACTCCAGTTGCCATGTGCTTGCCAAATGGAACTGCAACATGGCAACAAACTGTAGGTGGCATTGTGCAGCAACTCCAATTGCCATGTCCATCAGATAAGATTTGCCAACACCAGTGAGAAACCAAAAAAAGCTTGGGACAAAAGTCAGACTACAAAAATGTATACAACAAAATGATAAACACAGAAAAAATGTACCTTGCACAATCGGCTCTGGAAACTTCACAGCCTTCCTGCCATCAGCCATTGGCTGCGCCATCATTGGGGCCATGCCTGCCGGGAAAGCAAAGGCAACTGGCATAGGATTTTGCACCACTGGTTCATCTTGACTGCGATTGATGCCAAGGCTAAAGCTTGGTGGGTGAAAGCCATTGGGTGCCTCTCCTGCCTACTAGCCGGACCGCGAACAACTTGCTTGGCAGAATCCAGGGGTGACAGATCAACAAACATTTCTGCCTCGTCTGCTGCAGAATCATCAGGCTTATTAGTAGGGCGGGGCGTGTTGTTAGCGGTATCAATCGCAACTTTCTTGCCAATCTTCTTGTTTGGGTTGTAGGGGACACCAATGTTGACTTGGAGCTTAATAGTGCGCAGATTTAAGATGGGGTTCTCCACGGCGGGTAAAGAAGCAGTCTGCTCCAGACGTTCACCTCCGTCAGTCGTGCCCGGCTTGCCACCTAGGTCAGTTGTACTCCGGACTTCCGTTTTCTCCATAACGTTGCTTTTGGCAGGTGGTGGGAACAATGTGGACGCAGGAACATAACCAGAGTCATCTCTGCTGCTCCTAGCTACAGCTGGTGCATTGGGTATGTCTGCAGATTGTTTGCGGGGGCTACGACGCCTAGGTGGAAGACCAGCTCGCGAAACGGTCGCCGTAGCAACCTTTGGACCACCAGAAGCTGGAGTTGTTGTGCCAAGAGTCTCTCCTGTGGATGGCATATCATTCTGAATTGTCGCTGCAGCCCTTCTTTTGTGGACGCAGGCGCCACCACCCGCGCTTGGAATCCGTGACGATGAGCGGGAATCTTCCTTGCTTAGGTTGATATCGGAGCGCCCACTTCAACACTTGCCGATCGGGTGACATGGGTCACAAAGAAGCATCCTTCATTGCCGCCAGAGTGGGCAATATCTCATGATCTGGCAGACATCGACTCATCACTCCCAGATGTACGGATGCCTGTTGTTGTAGCTTGCATATCTGCAACCGGCGGAGATGGTCGACCACTTGCATCAGAGCTAGTGGGAACACTGGATGGTGCAGCAGCAGTTTTGTCGACTAGCGCCTCATGAACATCTGAGTTGCCACCTATCGACAGCTTTGAATGAATGCGTTCGAGTGGGTCTCTGGGGTTCTGCTTGGTCACGCGTGTAGTAGTCTTCTTCACCCTAAAAGAAAAGCACATGCAGAGTGTAAAAAATTGAACAAAAATAGTTGCCATGGTAGCCATCTTAAAAATGAAAAAATGTGTGATGTGCCAGAGCTGCCATTTGAGAACTAGGTATGGATGAGCACACAGGACAATGTAGGGGGGTGGAAGCCAATGGAAAGCTGGTAGTTTCCATATAAGTGGAGTAAGAATTGCATGTGGCCTAGTTAGCAGTTGCCATGCAGAACAAGCAGGAGTTGCCATGCAGCAAAAAAAGAGATCATGAGAAAACAACAGTTGCCATGTGGGACTGATGGCAGTAGCCCATGTGGCAAGCTGGACAGCTGCATTGAAAAGCAAAACGGGTAGTTGCCGCATAAATGTATAAACTAAAAAGGTTATATATGATCTACAATGCATCAGGAAAAAATGTAGCACTATGACAATGAAAAAACAAGGATAACCTACTTCTTGACTGTCTTCCTCAAGTCTACCAACATGACAGGATCCCCGGTGTTGGACATCGACGTACGAGGAGATGACCTAGTGGAAGGGTGTCACCAGCAATGGGGGCATCCTTGTTCAATCGGGTAGAAACACGGGTTGACGCTGGTGCTTGTTTCTTCATAACTGCTCGTCCACCAGCTGTCGCCTCGCTGCACGTATAAAAAATGGCAAAAAAGGTACCAAGTGTGAGACACGAAAATCATGCCACGCTTAGCAAACAATGAAAAAAGGGGCGGTCTGTTAAAAAGGAGAGACAAACAAAACACTAAATAGATGTCGAACCTCCTCCTAGCAGCTAAGGGATCGGTCCTAGACCTCTTGCCAACAGAGCCCTGCCCAACATCCTCTGGAGCCCTGATGTAGGGCGGAACCCTATGGGGCCGATCTTTCACGTTTGGAGTGGATCCTACGGGGAAACACGAAGAACGCGCGGAAGAACACAAGGGAAATCACGGGGTGGAACGAGAGAAACACTCAACCGACAAGTGATTGATCACACAAGGGCTAGATCACCGAGAGCATAAGGTAACACATGATCCAAAATCAACAAAGGGAAGATACAAGAGTAACCGTTCTTCTCCGTGAGGAGGTCTTGATGATCTTCTCCGGATGGAGGCCTTGAATCTGAATGGATCTTCTCCGAGGAGGCATGGTCCCTCACGTGGAGTAGATCCGGTATGGATGAGCTATGCTCTATCTTGAAATGAGCTATCACAAAGCTAACCTTAACTAGGAGGAGGTGGAGGAGTATATATAGTCTAGGTGAATGAAAGTGTAAGTGGCTTCGGCCCCACACACGGGCGGACGCACAGGCGTCGGACGTCCGGAGGACGTCGGTCGTCCGGAGCTTCGGGACGGTCCGGACATCCGTAGATCGTCGGACTTTCGTAGATTTGGCTCGGGTGGAGAAGTACCAGACGTCCGGAGGGGTTCGGTCGTCCAGGGCCTGGGAGTCGTCGGACGTCCGGTCCTGGTCGGACGTCCGACCAGAAGCGCATGCTGGCTGGTTTCCTTGGGCTGGCGTGACCTTCAGGGGCCGGACGTCCGGGCTAGGCCGGTCGTCCGGTGGCTGTAGCTTCGGGCAGCTCCTTCTCTTGGTCCTTGTACTTGGCATCCTCGCTAGCTCTTCCGTTGGATGTGGTGGCTCCGTGGCTTTCCTCTAAGTACCTGATCATGCATAGCACACACGTTGGAGGTAGTAGCCATGTCTCACATGTAGAAAGTGAAGGTTCGGAGAGGAGCGAGTTCACCTTGTGTCCAATGGCGTATGTTTGAGGTCTCGTCATATGTCCTCTTGGGGTTTGGAGAGTAGTCGGAGTGTACATGGGGATGAACGTGGGATGCTCCACATCATCTCCCCCCCCCCCCTTGGGAAAGATCCGACCTCAGATCGTGATCCTCATCACCATGGAAACGGTTGTCGTAGACGGACTTGTAGTTGGACGAAGTTGAAGACATGGCGCAATCCAAGTAGTCCAAGGTGTCGCCGGAGTGATAGACATGTAAAAGGAGCAAACACAAGCAACACTCGGAAATACAATGGTTAGCGCACACAAAGTGTCCATCATGTAAGAATGAGTCCGTGTGGCAAGATTGGTCGTGATAAAGCGCATGAAGCTTATCAAGATGATCTAGAATGAGATGCAAAGCATTCATGGGAGGAAATGCAATTATTGCGCACACAAATGTGTTGTAAATATGATCAATGCAACCACGGTGCAAAATGATGTCATAGTGAGACGGTTTATCAATAGCATGAATATGGCAATGGATGCTCAACATGTGTATGTTATCATGCAATTGATGGTGGACAATATGATCATGATGTATGAATATGCCATCAAGGTAGATCACAACAAATTTGCTAAGGAAGTGCACAAGCTCATATATCATGGATGACATGGAAATAGATGCAACAAGACAAGCATAATGTGAGTCAATCCATGCATGGGGTGCAAACTTGTGGTTAGTATGATATGTCCATCGCGCATGACATGTATGAGCACAATCAACAAATATGGAGGTGTTGGTGTACCAAAGCTCGATATCGAGGCATGAGTGGAGTTCCGAAGGTGCATCCAATAAGTGCGAGAGCTCCTCAATGTGAAGGTCCATGTAGCCAATCTCCAATGTCGCTCCTCCGTTCACGAGATGTATCATGTAGACAAGAAGAAGAAAACAACAATGAAAGAGTGACCCATCCAATATGCGTATTTGAGGATGGCTCAAAGAGAAGGAGTTCACCTTTATGAGAATGTCAAAAATGTTGTTGTCGCACATCATGTAGACCTTTGCATGACCAATATGGCTCATGATGGTACCGCCTTGTGAATCCTTCAAAATGAAAGAACATGACAAACACTCGGAAAAACAAATGATGTTAGCGGAAATGCAAAACCTATCATTCGTGTGGTAAGATACCCAACAAGTGTATGCACCATGCTCATCATAATAAAGTACGAGGGAGCATTTCATAGTATGGAGGCATATGATGTGAGAACAACCAAATACAATAGGCTCAATCAAACAAGCATGCATCACAAGTAAGGTTTCAAAGTCTCTAGGATCAATAAGCATAGTATGGTTGCACTCAATACAAGTGGATATGAAAGAGGCAACTAATGGACACAAGAGACAATGATCAAGATATATCATGTGAGAGGCATGAGCATATATGTCATTAACCCAAGAAAGCGAGTAAGAGTGGAACATGGGTGATGCAACCAAGCAAGCAATCATAGCAATCAAGTCAAGCAAGCTAGTAGTGCGAAGATGCAATATACTAGGAGGAATCATGGCAAGCATGTCATTGGTGTAAATAGTGTGCATGAATAATTCACATGACATAGCACAAGCATGAAAGCAAGATATCAGCAAAATATCATCAATGTATTGGCGAGAGGCCATATGTAAATAGCAATGGGGCATCATGACTCTCCCAACACAACAAACATCAATAGTATGGAGCACATGATAAACATGGCAATAGCTACTAGGATCTCCACCAAGCATGCATATACACATAGAAGTAGCATAATTGTGAATCATGGGTAAATGCAAGCAAGGGTCACAATTGCATGGCAAATCATGTAAAGAGGCATAACATGCAAAGTGAACAAGATACAATGGGCATAAGGTAACAAGTGATATATAGCCCATAGCCTTGTGAGACTCAAGGAGAAGAGATGCACGTAGTGCTTGCATGAAGGGAATGGTGGTAAGGATAGTCCACGGGATCCCAAATCGTCATTGCTCTTAAGAGCTCGTTTCGTCAACTCTTGGGATTGAGAGGTTGACGAGTATACGTGAGTACCTACACAAAACAAAGACAAAGGGAAAAGTGTGTGTGCGTGGTAGATGTACACATCATCCATCATGATGCATACGTGCATGTGTTGGTTAGCACAAAATAGCCAATGCTCAAATAAATGAGATGTGTGATATAGAAACATGTCATCCATCATGAGAGGTTTGTTATTATGTATGACATAATGGAGACTCAAATTGTGTAATGCATCACGATAAATATGTAGAGCATTGTTATTCATGGAATGCATATGGTGCACACAATCATGGGAATCATGCAAAGTATGGAATGCATCAAAATCTCCTAATATGTATGAGGGAACTATGGGGGTCTCCTCATGAGCATTAGTAGAAACATCACATGGAGAATATTGACAACATCCAAAACAACGCATTTTGGAAACAATGTGATCATGGCATGGTATAGTAGATGAATTGCACAAATCATGTAAAGGAAGCATGGCAACATCATCACATGAAAAACAAAAGCCAATGACTATCATCTCGTCATCTATGCCATAAGTGCAAATAGGATTTATTTTAATGGGGCATGCATAGTTACTATGTTGAGCTTGAAATGATGCGATATGGGAGATCTCACTCATAGCATATGACAAGTTCAATGGATTGTCAAACATGAAGTGACCAATAGAATTTTCACATGATATCCTATGGAGCCTAGCATCACAACAAGGCAACTCAACATGCTCATCATCATATTCATCATAAATTGGTAAGTCATGACATGAAGAAGTCGCACTAGCATGAAGCATGGGAATAGGTGGATCAACATCATGTAAGTAATCATTCTTGAGATAGTCCACTAGTGGGACAAGAGAAGCACCATCACCTATGTTACCTTTGGAACATCGCTAATGTGTTGTAGGTGAGGTGGTGAAGAACAAGTCGTTGTCATCTTCATCTTGATGGAACCATGTGGGGGGTGCATCATCGTCCACCATGGCCATCGGTTTTCCAATTGAAGGTATGGACTCGTCGAGGATAGGCGTGTCGTCATGTAGGAGACCTGGCACCAAAGAAGAAAACACACTAGGAGTAGAGGTTAAGTCGTTAGGAATCATAGTGGCCTCACATGCCGTGTCAACTACCTCACTCACTATGTGTTGTGGCTCACTCACTCCCTCAAGGATGCTCTCACCATATGGTTGGTGGAGTCACTCAAATGGCGCCAACCTCACATAGGATGTATGGCATGCTCTCATGTGTGGGGCTAGTGGTGGTCACACTCATCCTCTCATAGGAAATGCTCTCAATGTCACGTATGGTGGAGTCACTCATCTCTCTCATGGGGTGGTGGCTCTCCTCACATGACAAATGGGGCAGCTCAACATATGTGGGTGTTGGAGAGGTGTAGGTGCAAATGTCTCCATGCTGTCACAGTAGCTTGACTCGAGTACGAGTCCAATATTGGCGCCGTCTTCATGTTGTAGAAGAGATTCGCGCTCGTCGCCATGGTCGAAGGGGATGGCCCTTGCTCGACCGTCTTGTCACCGTCTTGGTGTTGGAGGCCCATATGATGTGGCACCTCGTAGCTCTTCTCCATGACTGAAGGGAGTTTCCCATGCTCGGCCATCTTCCTTGGGGGGCTTCCGAAGATGGAAGTGTCGCCCTCGCTTGTAGGTGGTCGCCTTGTTGTTGAGGATTTCGATGTAGGCGAACTCATGGGAAGTAGGCGAGGATGCCGTACGTCCAAAGGCGAAGATGCCTTGAGAACACTTGGCGAAGATGCCGAAGTGGGTGATGTAGCCATATCTCCGTCTTGTTGGTGCTCGTCTCGCGGTCTTCTATTTTGCTCATGAAGCTTGGACTTGGCGTGAAGTAGGGCTTGTTGGGACTTGTGCATTTGCGCTTGTGGAGCATCTTCATGATGATGATGTCGTTGTCGTGCTTGAGCTTGTAGTAGATGTCGTTCATCGTCGTCATGCACATGATGCTTGGAGGTGACTTGCCCTTCATGATGATGTGGATCACGAACGTGATGGTGGTCGCCATGTAGATGTGGACGAGGACGATTTGCACTTGCATCTTTTTCGCGCTCCGAAGACTTGTGGCTTGAATGTCGCCGCCTTGAAGATGACGAAGGGGAAGAAGACTTTATCAAGGCTCTAATCTCCTCCATCCTTGCATGTTGCTCCTCTTTATGTCGGAAAGCTTCTTGTCGATGTAGTCCCTTTTCCTTGCTTCGGAGTGACGAATGTCGATGGAGATGTTCTCGATGCGCTCTCGCAATCTTGATTGTGCGCCGTCGTTGTAGATCGAAGATGGACGCTTTGAAGATGTAGTTGTTCACGCCGTCGTTGTTGTCGTAGACCGGAGAGGAAATGCCATGCCTATCCATCACAAGACTCGAGCAAATATGAGTGGGAGAAAGAGAAGAACTTATACCAATGTACCTTGACCGATGTTGACAATGAATCAAGTTCACTCAAATGCGGATAATGAAATAGCACTATTGGTACCAATCCTTGTCGGTTCTCACACCTACACAAGTAAAAGCTTCTGGTGGAGCTTGGTGAGGATAGTGGCACAAAAATTTGATGCAAAATGTTAGCAAGAGTCAATAATGTTGAAAGAGATTCACAAATTTGCATGTGAAACAAATGGACCAATAGCAATAAGTGGCACATGGAAACACACACACGGATAGATAAATGGGGTCGTGCAACCAAGGAGTGAGCACAAAATGTGGAATCCGCGAAAAATGCTCGTGTTGCACAACTCAAGAGAGACGCTAGCACGATTGCTCAATAGGCGGATACGACACTTGTGCACAACCTATAAGATGCAAAATGGATAAACTTTGTATCCCAAGTATGCTATGTATGTATGATGCTATGGCACTTGCTTACAAGCTCTTTGCTCTCTTTCTTTTGCTTAAAAGCTTTATTTTTTTATATGGCCACTATTGCACAATGCACAAACCAAGATAGCAATTGTGTATATGCGGAAACAAACTTGTGACACAAGATATGATCACAATGGTATGGTATGTATGCAATGGGAAGTATGATCACTAATGTGCACAAGTAACGTTGCCGGCAATACTCAAATGGCTAGTCTCGATAGGCAAGTAACGCAAAATGGGCTAGGGGTTAGCAATGCAATGGCAAGGGGAATATACAATGGTGTCGTCGAGGTTACCGTCCTTGGCGATGATGAGTGGCGGTGTTCTTGATGTAGATATCAAGATGATGGAGACTCGTCCCTAAGTAGCCGAAACACCTTAGGAAACGGAAAAACCGCAAACTCAAAATCTCAAATGACAAAAGTCAAATGGTGGTAGCGGGAATGCGGTGGTGGTTGCGGAAGCTCAATGGGATTGCGGAAATGCAATGGTGGTTTTGGAGTACGCAATGTGGAAGTGGAGGGTAAGGTGGTGAACTATACACGGTGTCGGAGTTGGAAGCACGGTCCCTAAGTAGTCAAACACCTTAGGAGACACAACTCACAACACAAACAAAATTGGGTTAAGTTGAGGTGGAAGTGTATGTTGGTCAAGCCTATGCGGAATTGGCGGTGGTGGTTGATGAAGAAGCAACCGTCCCTAAGTAGCCGAAACACCTTAGGGGACTCGAATCACTTCTCAAGCAACCACTAATGCTATATGGATCAAGAAGGGTTAGGTTGCGGAAGTCGCTGGTGGTGTAGCGGATGATGTGGTGGAAGCCCTAGGCAAAGATGCCAAAATTCACAACATTTGATGGAGTCAAATGGTGTTGGTGGCATTTTTGTGGGAAGGGGGAAGTCAATAGCTTCAAAACGAGCTAAAGAACGTCAAAATAGAGTTCGGATGAATTAGTTACGGGCAAAACAAAAATCAGCCAAAGTTTGAAACTACAGGTTACGGACGTCCGAGAAAGGTCGGATGTCCGGGCGGGTCGGACATGCGTAAATTCAGCTCAGGTTTGGGGTTCCGGTCGTCCGGGAAAGGTCGGACGTCCGGTCGTCCGGGAAAGGTCGGACATCCGGTCGTTCTTGGGGCTCCGGACGTCCATAAAACGTCGGTCGTCCGGTGGGTCGGGGTCAACGCGAAATCCGAGATCTGGGGCGTGATTTTGAGCGGAAAATGGAGATTTCGGGGTCAAAATTGAAGAGATTTTATGGATGGAAGATGGGGACACTTGGGGAGATGCTAGATCCACTTGAAACCAAGCAAATCCACGGATCAAGATCAACAAAACATCATCAAAACCAACAAATCACAAAAAAATTGGGGGCTATTTTTTGTGGGGATTTTCGGATTTAGGACAAAATCAACAAAATCAAGCTAGAAAACACGGGGTAGGGACTCCAAAAACAAAGGGTAGGGGCTCCAAAAACGTGATCAACGTGGCTCATGATACCAAGATGATGTAGGGCAGAACCCTATGGGGCCGATCTTTCGCGTTTGGAGTGGATCCTACGGGGAAACACGAAGAACGCGCGGAAGAACACAAGGGAAATCACGGGGTGGAACGAGAGAAACACTCAACCGACAAGTGACTGATCACACAAGGGCTAGATCACCGAGAGCATAAGGTAACACATGATCCAAAATCAACAAAGGGAAGATACAAGAGTAACCGTTCTTCTCCGTGAGGAGGTCTTGATGGTCTTCTCCGGATGGAGGCCTTGAATCCGAATGGATCTTCTCCGAGGAGGCACGGTCCCTCACGTGGAGTAGATCCGGTACGGATGAGCTATGCTCTATCTCGAAATGAGCTATCACAACGCTAACCTTAACTAGGAGGAGGTGGAGGAGTATATATAGTCTAGGTGAATGAAAGGGTAAGTGGCTTCGGCCCCACACATGGGCGGACGCACAGGCGTCGGACGTCCGGTGGACGTCGGTCGTCCGGAGCTTTGGGACGGTCCGGATATCCGTAGATCGTCGGACTTCTGTAGATTTGGCTCGGGTGGAGAAGTACCGGACGTCCGGAGGGGTTCGATCGTCCGGGGCCTGGGAGTCGTCGGACGTCCGGCCGCTGTAGCGTGCGTTGGCCTGGTTTCCTTGGGCTGGCGTGACCTTCAGGGGCCGGACGTCCGGGCTGGGCCGGTCGTCCGGTGGCTGTAGCTTCGGGCAGCTCCTTCTCTTGGTCCTTGTACTTGGCGTCCTCGCTAGCTCTTCCGTTGGATGTGGTGGCTCCGTGGCTTTCCTCTAAGTACCTGATCATGCATAGCACACACGTTGGAGGTAGTAGCCATGTCTCACATGTAGAAAGTGAAGGTTCGGAGAGGAGCGAGTTCACCTTGTGTCCAATGGCGTATGTTTGAGGTCTCGTCATATGTCCTCTTGGGGTTTGGAGAGTAGTCGGAGTGTACATGGGGATGAACGTGGGATGCTCTGCATCAAGCCCTGCCCCTCTTTGAGGGCAACACCCCCTTGTCTCTCGCAATTGTCTGTTCAATGAGTTTCTCCGGTGGGGGGACATCTGGTGCAGCCTTGTCCTTCTTACCACCTTCACAAACTTCAACATGTTCATCGTCGTCGGTTTCATGTTGCACATTTTCCATGTCATCATCATCATCCTTGTCGAGACCAAAGATCTCCATCTAGTTCATCTTGCGTGTCGTGAAGCTCTCGAGCTGTTGTAGTCATACCGGCCACGGCAACCAGTTGGCTGATGTGTCCGTTCTGCAACAAACGGTGTGAACTGCCTCGCAACCGCGTCGCTGTCAGAGCCATTAAGTGCAGTCCAACCCTCAACCAACTTCCCGAGCAAGCTGGTCATGTCGGAAGCAAACTGCCCAACTAGATGCTCAACAGGTGCCCTCGCCTGTGCACGAAACAAAAAGCAACAGTAACCAACCATATTAGAGTCACATGCGCAAGAACAAATAAAACAAAACAACCATAGAGATATATTAAATAAAGAAGAGAAAAAAAAATTCAAAAAACAAAATGAAAATCCTTGATTACCTCAGCAGGACAAGACGGAGCTGAGTGCACGTCCATCCACTTGCCAAAGTTTTGAGGCCCACCCAACACGCTGTAGTCTATAGCATGCTTGGCCATCAGCTGGAAATCATCAAAAATAGCTAGGATGTAAGAGAGAAAATAAGGAACAGTGACTAACAATTCATGTATTGCAAAAAAAGAGGAAGAAATCAGAAGTTTCAACACGGATGTCAGTTGCCATCTATCTGTGTTAGTTGCCATCATGTTGTGCTGGCAGTTGCCGTCTTGTTATGATGATAGTTGCCACAAGGTCAACATCATGGTTGCCATGCATATTGTATAAACAGAGAGTGGATGTATGAAATGAACATTTTTTTCTTTGTGTGTTGTTGAAAAATGCTATTGCCTTGTAGGCAGCAACCACGGATGCCATGGATCAAACAGAAGTCACTTTCACATGTAAACAAATTCACATAAACAAATGAAAACAAACGGGTTGCATGCATGATCTTGTACGGTTCACACTTATCAATAGTTGACACATTGATTTGGGAAAACATTCAACGTGGTAAGAGAATTTGCAAAAGTGATAGAGGCTAAGGTGTCCCGTCTTTCGATGAGATGTTGGTTTTCGCTTTGGAGGAAGTCGACTTTGACGATCCGACTACGATTTAACGGCGTCGCCGCGCTTTAGCAATCGCTAAACCAACTCCGAGAGGTTATTGACCACGCCGAGCACGATCAACCTGACCACGAGGGTCTGCTTTCCTGCGAGCAAACGAAGAACAAGCAAGAAACTGAGATTGCAATCTGGATATTGCGTAATATAAGATGAAAGTTTTATTGATCAAGGTGGGGTTCTGTGGACGCCTTTATGCGGTTGTTGAACACAAGCGAAACGGCGCGAAGTTGCAGCTATGGCGAACTTTTAATCTAAACAAAACCCAAAGTCTAAACGACGCCTCTAAGGGCTGTATATATGGAGAAAGAGGAGGGAATTTCGTGGCCCTTGAGGGAGGGGTCCAAACCAACCCTAACTCTTGTTTCCCCAAACATACGGACTCTAAAAACAGCCTACACTTAAGTATTTCGAAATTACATGGGCCTGGCCCAATAATAAGGTGACGCAGCACCTAGAATAGCCTATGGACGAATATTATGAAGTGGCATCTTGTATATTTCGTCCAAGGCCTCATGCTCTCATTAGGGTGGCTTCAAAGTCCTGGAATCATCACTTGTAACTCCGTTCTTGTTTCCCTTGTGCATGCCAACATCTCCATGCTTGAACTTGCTCCAAGATTCATCTTTCTTGTCCATGGTAGGCCCTTCATTTGTAAGCAAAACAAATGTATCCAATTTAGGCAGCATCATATTCTCATGAACATTGGAATCGTTACCAAGAAACGAAAGTACCTGATAATTCAATTGGCGTGCGCGAGCTCTAGTAATTGGTCCAGTATGTATAGCAGCAGGGGCTGTGGGTGTAACAATGGTATTGATGTCCTCATCAAAAAGAGTAGGGAAAAGATACCATTAAATGGAGTCGACAACCCTTCTGGTACTTCTTGTTTGAGAATGCATCATGCAGGAAGTCCGTGATGAATTTACACCAATTCATGTTCTTCACGTCTTTCAAATTACCGCATCGCATACACATATTTCAGGACAAGAAGTTGCCGCATCAGCATTAAAATGAAAAAACATCAAAAAACTGGCAGTGACTAGCTTACAGATGACATCAGAGTCAAAAGATTGAAGGAAGAAAGAAGTAGAGATAGAGCATTCACCAGGATGGGGAAGCACTTGTTGCTTGGACGAAGAGATGTGGTAGGCGAAAAGACAGCTGAGATCAAGTACATGAGCAGCTTCATCTTAAAAACCTCACCATGGGTTTTCATACTCTCCAGCGAATTTGTCAGCACAGTCGTGTTCGGCATGGATGTCGTCCCAGGAAACAAACGGGCAAACAATGTTTCCTCAATCTTATTATTGACCTCATACGGGACTTTGATTTCTCCACGGGGCACACCCAATGTGCAGAACATGGATTGCTCGTCCAACGGCAGTCTTCCACGTCCCGGAATCACAAATTCCCTGGAGGCGGTGTTGGGGAACGTAGCAATTTCAAAAAAAATCCTACGCACACGCAAGATCATGGTGATGCATAGCAACGAGAGGGGAGAGTGTTGTCCACGTACCCTCGTAGACCAAAAGCGGAAGCGTTATATCAACGCGGTTGATGTAGTCGTACGTCTTCATGATCCGACCGATCCAAGTACCGAAAGCACGGCACCTCCCGATTACGCACACGCTCGCTCGGTGACGTCCTCGCCTTCTCGATCCAACAAGAGGGGCGAAGTAGTAGATGAGTTCCGGCAGCACGACGGCGTGGTGACGGTGTTGGTAAAGCACAATCTTCGCAGGGCTTCGCCTAAGCACTGCGAAAACTATGACGGAGGATAAACCAGAGGAGACGGGGTTGCCGGCACACGTCTTGGTGTTTCTTGATGTGTCTTGGGTACTAGCCCTACCCCTCTATTTATATGTTGAGCCTTGGGGTCGAAACTTGGAGTAAAAGCCTCCACAAAGTCGGTTTCACCCGAAAGGCAAGAGTCCTTCTCGGACTCCAGAGCCAGACGCCAGGGTTCCCGGTGTCTAGACCTGCACGCCAGGACCTGGCGTCTGCCTCGGACTCATAAAACTTCCTTTGCGCTTTCCAAAAACCTCGTGGGCTTTCCCTTTGGCCCAGGATAGAGTGTTCTCGCGCCCAAACATTTCAGGAAACATCCGGAACCCCTTCCGATGGATTCCGGAACCTTTCCGGAGATCAAACACTACAATCCACATATCAATCTTTACTTCCGGACCATTCCGGAGTTCCTCGTCATATCCGTGATCTCATCCAAAACTCCGAACAACATTCGGTCACCAACATACATAACTCATAGTACTATATCGTCAATGAACGTTAAGCATGCGGACCCTACGGGTTCGACAACTATGTAGACATGACCGAGACACCTCTCTTGTCAATAACCAATAGCGGGACCTGGATGCCCATATTGGCTCCTACATATTCTACGAAGATCTTTATCGATCAGACCGCATAACAACATACATTGTTCCCTTTGTCATCGGTATGTTACTTGCCCGAGATTCGATCGTCGGTATCTCAATACCTAGTTCAATCTCGTTACCGGCAAGTCTCTTTACTCGTTCTGTAATACATCATCCCGCAGCTAACTCATTAGTTGCACTGCTTGCAAGGCTTAAGCGATGTGCATTACCGAGAGGGCCCAGAGATACCTCTCCGACGATCGGAGTGACAAATCCTAATCTCGAAATACGCCAACCCAACAAGTACCTTCGGAGACACCTGTAGAGCACCTTTATAATCACCCAGTTAAATTGTGATGTTTGGTAGCACACAAAGTGTTCCTCCGGTAAACGGGAGTTGCATAATCTCATAGTCATAGGAACATGTATAAGTCGTGAAGAAAGCAATAGCAGAATATTAAACGATCGAGTGCTAAGCTAACGGAATGGGTCAAGTCAATCACATCATTCTTCTAATGATGTGATCCCATTAATCAAATGACAACTCATGTCTATGGCTAGGAAACATAACCATCTTTGATTAACGAGCTAGTCAAGTAGAGGCATACTAGTGACACTCTGTTTGTCTATGTATTCACACATGTATTATGTTTCCGGTTAATACAATTCTAGCATGAATAATAAACATTTATCATGATATAAGGAAATAAATAATAGCTTTAGTATTGCCTCTAGGGCATATTTCCTTCAGTCTCCCAATTGCACTAGAGTCAATAATCTAGATTACACAGTAATGATTCTAACACCCATGGAGCCTTGGTGTTGATCATGTTTTGCTCGTGGAAGAGGCTTAGTCAGCGGGTCTGCAACATTCAGATCCGTATGTATCTTGCAAATTTCTATGTCTCCCACCTGGTGATGCGGAGCATCCTACGGTCATCACCATGTCAAGAGTCCGTTTGGCAAGTGACACGTTCGACATCCACTTCACATACACAAAGGTGAATCATCTCCTTTACGCGTGTTCACTTGACCCCTTCGAGGATGGTATACTACTTGACACTTCTCCCGTGTGCATGCATAGGTACCGCCGTAACACTACGTGACGACGAGGAGGAGTGCAAGCACCAAGGAACACCTACACCATCCACGAGGGAAGCATGGAAGAGAAGACGAAGAAGACGGGGTTATGGAGTCTCACAAAGAATCGGACGATCGAAGCCACCGGACGTCCGACACTCTCCAGCGCCCGGACGACCGACGTCCACCGGATGTCAGACACAACCACGCCAGGACCAGCCAGGAGATCTACAGCGGTCGGACGACCGACAACCTCCGGACGTCCGACAAGTCCCAGCGCCCGGACGACCGACGCCGACCGGACGACCGGTGCCACTACACCCGAGAAGAATCAGCGGACATCCGACGCGCGCCGGACGTCCGGACCGTCCCGAGCCACCGGACGTCCGACCCCCACCGGTCGTCCGGCACCTGCCTGTGCGCAGCCGGGCCTTTGGCCTTGTATCTCTCTCCCACTTGCCCCTTCGTGGCTTAGACTATAAATAGAACACCTCCACCTCCTTTCTAGGGTAAGCAAATATGATAGCTCATTCTTAGGTGATCTTTGCTCCTACCTCTACTCTTGAGAGAGAGAGAGAGAGACCACTACCCCATTGGAGGCCAAGACCTCCATCTAGGAGAAGATCCTGCGGGATATATCATCAAGACCCCCTCTTGGGCGGCCCTCTTCAAGACCTCCTCATGGAGATGAACTCTACCTTGTATCTTTCCCTTTGTTGTGCATGTACCTTGTGGATCTTGTGTGTTTGATTGTCTAGTGGATGTGTGATTGGACTTGTTCTTGAGTGTTTCCCCTTGTGATTTCTCCCTGTTCTTCCCCGTGTTCTTCGTGCTCTTCGAGGGATCCCACTCCAAACGTGAAAGATCGGCCTACACCGGGTTAGCCCCGCATCATATGGTATCATGAGCCACGTTGATCACGTATTTGGAGTCCCTCCCACCATTTTCTAGCCTTCTTTTGCTTGATTTCGTCCTAAATTTCGAAAATCCCCACCAAAAATAGCCCCAAAAATTTTTGTGATTTGTTGGTTTGATGATGTTTTGTTGATTTTGATCCGTGGATTTGCTTGGTTTCGAGTGGATCTAGCATTTCTCCAAGTTTCCCCATCTTTCATCCACGAAATCTCGTAAATTTTGACCCCAAAATTTCCATTTTCCGCCCAAAATCGCGCCCCCGAACTCGCATCTCGCGTTGACCCCGACCCCCCTGGACGACCGGCGTTTTATGGACGTCCGGAGCCCCAGGAACGACCGGACGTCCGACCATTCCCGGACGACCGGAACCCCTAACCCGAACCGAAATCACGGATTTCCGAGCCCGCCCGAACGTCTGACGACCGGACATCCGTCCATTTACGGACGTCCGTAACCTGTAGATTCCCACTTCAGCTGATTTTTGTTTTGTCCATAACTAATTCATCCGAACTCCGATTTTCGCGTTCTTTAACTCGTTTTGAAGCTCTTGACATCCCCTATCCCACAAAAACACCACCAACACAATTTAAATACATCAAATTTTCGAAAATTTGGCAAGTTTGCCTAGGCCTTCCACTATATCATCCGCATAACCACCATAGCCTTCCGCAACCTAACCCAATTTTGTTTGAGCTTATTTGAGTTGTAATTTGTGTCTTCTAAGGTGTTTCGGCTACTTAGGGACGTCAACTTCAACTCCGACACGTGTATAGCCCATCATTTCACTTCCATATTGCCAAGTGCAGACCACCACCGCATTCCCGCTACCACCATTTGACTTTTGTCCTTGAGATTTTGAGTTGTGATTTTTTCGTTTCCTAAGGTGTTTCGGCTACTTAGGGACGAGTCTCCACCATCTTGGTATCTACATCAAGAACACCGCCACTCATCATCGCCATTGACGGTAACCTCTATATCATCTTGTTATAGTGGTATCCCTCCATTGTATTTTCCCCTTGCCGTTGCATTGTTAACCCCTAGCCCATTTTGCGTTACTTGCCTATCGAGACTAGCCATTTGAGTATTGCCGACAACGTTACTTGTGCACATTAGAGATCATACTTCCCATAGCATACACACCATATCATCATGGTGCATATATTGGTATCATATCTTGTGTCACAAGTTTGTTCCCGCATATACACAATTGCTATCTTGGTTTGTGCATTGTGCAAAAGTGGCCATACATAGAAAAAAAAGAATAAGCTTTTAAGCAAAAGAGAAATAGCAAAGAGCTTGTGAGCAATAGCCATAGCATCCAAAATATATCATATGGTATCATACTTGATCTTTTGGATCATTGTGTGAGAAACACCGGGAACCATACATATATAGCATACTTGGGATAGAAAGTTTATCCATTTTGCATCTTATAGGTTGTGCACAAGTGTCGTATCCGCCTATTGAGCAATCGTGCTAGCGCCTCTCTTGAGTTGTGCAACACGAGCGTTTTTCGTGGATTCCACATTTTGTGCTCATTCCTTGGTTGCACGACCCCATTTATCTATCCGTGTGTGCGTTTCCGTGTGCCACATATTGCTATTGGTCTACTTGTTTTGCTTGCGAATTTGTGAATCTATTTCAACATTATTGACTCTTTCTAACATTTTGCATTAAATTTTTGTGCCACTATCCTCGCTGAGTTCTACCATAAGCTTTACTTGATAGGTGTGAGTGAACAAGTCCGGTACCATTTCCACTATTCTTTCATCTCACATTGAGTGAAACGGGATACATCCTCAACTTTGGGAAAAGGTAACTTGGTATTGTTTATCTCACTTCCTACTCACCTCTACTCGAGTCTTGTGATGGATAGGCAAGGCATTTCACCTTCGGTCTACAACAACAACGACGAGTTCGATGCCACGAACAACAACTCCGACGCCAAGATGCAAGCTCAAATGGAGGAGATCAAAGCCCTCATCAAGTCCTACAAGCGATCTTACTCATCTTCGAGAAGACGCTCAAGAGCACATGCTTCCGAGCTACCATCTCCGGCAAGATCACATCGGCATCGACACCATCACCACCAAGAACGTAAAGGTCAAGAGTTCAACACCAACAACCACTCAACGACTTCACCATCTCCCTTGGCATCTTCGCCAAGTGACTTCAAGGCATCTTCGCCTATGGACATACGGCATCTTCGCCAACAAGCACCCCAAGACTACGCTCAAAAGAAGCTCCCCAAGCTCAAGTCCGCGACTTCCACGAGCTACTACAACCTCGACATCGACCATGAGATTCCTTTCTATGGGACTCACGAACCCGAGGAGTATCTCGAGTGGGAGCGCTTAATGGACGACTACCTCAAGCTACATCAAGTTCCCCCCGAAGATCAAGTGAAGTGCGCCACAAGAAACTTCCACGACTACGCCTCAACTTGGTGGCTTCACACACCTTCGGAGTACTACAACATGAGTTGGCCCAAGACGAAGAGAGCTTTGCGGCGAGAGTTTGTGCCTCCAACCTACACGGAACAACTTCTTCACCAATTGGAGAACACCATCCAAGGATCCAAGTCCATCGACGCAGATTCAAGGAGATGAAGATTGCCTTGCGACGAGCCGGCGTGGACGACCCCATTTCGATGAAGTTCCACTTCATGATGGGATTGCACAACGACATCTCCAAGACTATCTTCCTCGAGAACTATAAGTCCATCAACGACTACTACATTGGTGCTCTCAAGGCGGAACAAGAACTCATGAAGGCCAAGGCTTCTCCACCCCAAGCACACTTCGCGGCGACCAAGCTCTACGACAAGCATGAGGCTAGTACCACCACGATGTCCAAGCCCGACGAGCTCCGAGATGATGCTCCCAAGTTCGACTTCACCGCCATCCCTCTTTGTGGCATTGATGATGCCGAGTCTACTTCGACTCTTTTTCAAGATGGTGCGACGATGAGGACGACTACGGAGACCCTCAAGGACCAAGCTTTGGAGGCGAGCGACAAGGTGGCGAGCAAGGATGATGCTTCCATCTTTGGAGGCGAGAGCGATGTTGTGCCATCTTCGGCCTTCATCCACGACGACGGTGACGAGATTATCGAGCATGGGATTTTCCCTTCGGTCATGGAGGAGAGTGATGATGTGCCACCTTCGGCCTTCATCCACGGTGACAATGACTAGATGGTTGAGTATTTCACTTCGACCACGGCGACGTATGATGACTTGAGTGACTTTAGCCACCATATTGAGAGTGAGAGTGACTTCACCACTAGCCACATATATGATGTGCTGCCACAATTCCCATGTGAGGAGAGCCACAACCCCCACCACTTGAGTGAGATGAGTGACTCCACCATACGTGAGATTGAGTGCACCTATTTTCAGAAGTGAGTGAACCACCACATAGAGAGAGTGTGATAGTTGATAGGGCATGTGAGGCCACTTCAATTTCTAACGACTTAACCTCTACCTCTATTGTGTCTTCTCATTTGGTGCTAGGTCCCATATATGATGACGCGTCGAGGATCGACGACTTCGTCCTCCCTTTGGACAAGATGATGGCCATGGTGGAATATGATGCACCCCCCCACATGGTTCCATCAAGATGAAGATGACCACCATTTGGTCTTTCCTACCTCACCTACACCACTTGAGTGAAATGACAAAGGTAACAAAGGTGACGGTGATGCTCTAGTCCCACTAGTGGACATTCTTGAGACTGATTGCTTGCATGATGTTGATCCACCTAGTACCATGATTCATGCTAGTATGATTTCCCCATGTGACGATTTGCCCATTTATGATGAATATGATGATTCTCATGTGGAGTCTATTAGTTGTGATGCCATGTTACATAGGATTTCTTGTGACAATTCTTTAGGTCGCATCATGTTTGCTAATCCGCTTGACTTGTCATATGCTATGCATGAGATCAACCATATGTCTTATTTGCAATCTCTTCATAGTGACTATGCATATGCCATTAAAATAAACCCAATTTGCACATATGGCATACATGACAAGCCCATGGTTATTGACATTTGCTTCTCTTGTGATGATATTGATATGCTCCCTTTGCATCATTTATCTCATATGCCATACCATGCCCACCTAGCTTCGGATATGCATTGTTTTGGATGTTGTCCATTTTCTCCATATGATGTTTCCGATATTGCTCATGAGGAGACCCCCATAGTTTCCTCATACATGTTAGGAGAATTTGATCCATCCCATTCATTGCATGATCCCAATACTTGTGTGCACCATATGCTCCCCATGAACAAACATGCTATTGATGTGCCATATACTTGCATTCTCAATTTGTGTCCCCATCGTGTCATACATAATAACTATTCCTTCATGATGGATGACATGTTCTTATACCATGCATCAAATTTCTTTGAGCAATGCTTATCTTGTGCTAACTCATTATCGCGTGCACATACACATCATGATGGATGATGTGTACATTTACCACGTGCACAATTTCTTTGGTTTGTGTCTCTTTTGTGTAGGTACCCGTGAATACTTGTCAACCTCGCAATCCCCCGAGTTGACTAAACGAGCTCTAGAGAGCAACGATGATTCGGGATCCCATGGTTGCCTTTCCCACCGCTCTCTTCACGCGAAGTATTCGCGCATTTCTTCTACATGGCCCTCACTTGGCTATGGGTTGTTGTCCATTACATATTCTATGCCCATCTTGCCATGTTCACTTTGCATGATATGCCCATTCTTATGCCTTTTCAATGCATTTGTGACCCATGCTTTGCTTTACACATGATGATTGACTCTCATACTTTTATGTGTATTTGCAAGCTTGGTGGATATATTGCTTGTTGTTGCCATGTTCCATTTGTGACCCACCCCTATGATGATACTATGATCTTGCTTTGTGTTCGTGCTTGTGATATGTCATGTGCATTGTCTATTCCTATTATTTGCTCACATGACATGATTGCCATGATTTCCTCTAGTGTGTTGCACTTCGCTCCACTAGTTTGCACGACATGATTGATATGCTTGCTTGTGTTGCATCAACTATGATTCATACTTGCTCATTTCATGCGGTTGATGACAACCATCTACATGCTTTGCACATGATTGTTGTTGCTTCTTGTCATATATCTCTATGTGTTGCCTCTCTCATGCTAGATGATTTGCCATGTATTGAGTGCAACAATGATTCTCTTCTTGCTCATGAGATTGCCCCCATAGCATTCTCGCATATATTTGGAGATTTTGACATAATTCTTGTGAAGCATGCTTGTCTTACTTCTTTGCACCATATAACTAGTGCCATGAATATTGCCATTGTTGCATCATATTATTCATGCACTTGTGCTTCTAATGGTTATGTGCAAAAGATGAGAACCATCATGATTGATGATGTGTTTATCTACCATGTGCATACGTTCTTTGTTTTGTTTTGTGCATGTGTAGGATACTTGGACTTTGTGTCGACTTCCACTTCACGTGAATTGACCATTCGAGCTCTTGAGAGCGAGCCTCATACATTCTACCACGACTCACTTCTACACCGTATTTGCTTCCACTTCGGCATTGTGAAGAATGCACAAGGACACGCCTTCAAGGTGACATCCTTCTTGAGCTTGGATATTATGGATCATACAACTTGTGTTGCTTGCCCCATGAGACTTATTGTTCATCTTGGACCACTTGATTGCACACAAGTAAGAGATCTTGCTTCGACTTGTCATTTTCACCATTCCATGCATCTTGATATATATGCCTTGTGTGTTGCATCCAATTCTTGGATTACTTGCTCCTATCACATGTTTGGTTGCACCAATGCCATTTCTTCACATATGCCATGTCCCATTGATTGCTACATGCTTGACTTGATTGCCTCACACATGATGAATAAATGCTCTTTCTATTGTGTTGAGTGCCACACTATATTCACTACACCCTATGCACATTATGCTTGGATTGTCTTGCACTTGACCCATGTGTTTAGACACTTCATTTTCTTTGGTGTTGTGAATGATTCTTATGCCTATCATAGACCTTTCATTGGATGCTTTGTGAATGCTTGCTATGACCTTAGGGTAGATGCTTATGCTCTTGTCACACATATTTGCATCTCTACCTCACATTTACATGCTTGTCCCCATGATATTTTTGCTTGTGCTCGATTGATATACTTACATGCCATGTCACAATCCTTTGTCACACCCTATGCTACGCATGATGACAACACTTGTTTGGTGAATCACCTCTTGAATGCTTGGTTTTGCACTAACGCTAACCATATTTGTTTTTCCAAGTGTTTGTTCCATTTTCTCCTTTTGAAGGAATCACAAGACGGTGCAACATTGGAGAGTGCCAACTTCGAGCTACTAGATGATGAGTGCTTGATGATCGACAACTTCGACACGGCACTGCCATCTCTTTCCCATGGTGATTTGGTTTTCGATCCGAGGTCGGATCTTTTCCAAGGGGGGCGGGGATGATGCGGAGCATCCTACGGTCATCACCATGTCAAGAGTCCGTTTGGCAAGTGACACGTTCGACATCCACTTCACATACACAAAGGTGAATCATCTCCTTTACGCGTGTTCACTTGACCCCTTCGAGGATGGTATACTACTTGACACTTCTCCCGTGTGCATGCATAGGTATTGTCAGAACACTACAGACGACGAGGAGGAGTGCAAGCACCAAGGAACACCTACACCATCCACGAGGGAAGCATGGAAGAGAAGACGGAAGAAGACGGGGTTGCGGAGTCTACAGCAACCGGACGACCGGAAGCCACCGGACGTCCGACACTCTCCAAATACCGACGACGATCGACGTCCACCGGACGTCCGACGCAACCATGCCAGGACCAGCCAGGAGATCTACAGCGGCCGGACGACCGACAACCTCCGGACGTCCGACAAGTCCCAGCGCCCGGACGACCGACGCCGACCGGACGACCGGTGCCACTACACCCGAGAAGAATCGGGCATCCGACGCTACGGACGTCCGACCGTCCCTGAAGCCACGGACGTCCGACCCCCACCGGTCGTCCGGCACCTGCGTGTGCGCAGCCGGGCCTTTGGCCTTGTATCTCTCTCCACTTACCCCTTCGTGGCTTAGACTATAAATAGAACACCTCCACCTCCTTTCTAGGGTAAGCAAATATGATAGCTCATTCTTAGGTGAGCTTTGCTCCTACCTCTACTCTTGAGAGAGAGAGAGAGACCACTACTCCATTGGAGGCCAAGACCTCCATCTCGGAGAAGATCCTGCGGGATATATCATCAAGACCCCCTCTTGGGCGGCCCTCTTCAAGACCTCCTCACGGAGATGAACTCTACCTTGTATCTTTCCCTTTGTTGTTCATGTACCTTGTGGATCTTGTGTGTTTGATTGTCTAGTGGATGTGTGATTGGACTTGTTCTTGAGTGTTTCCCCTTGTGATTTCTCCCCGTTCTTCCCCGTGTTCTTCGTGCTCTTCGAGGGATCCCACTCCAAACATGAAAGATCGGCCTACACCGGGTTAGCCCCGCATCACCTGGACTAGATCCCAGATGGAGTTGAAGCGTCTCTTGATGTGCTTGGTTCTCTTGTGAAATCTGGATTCCTTCGCCAAGGCAATTGCTCCAGTATTGTCACAAAAGATTTTCGTTGGTCCCGATGCACTAGGTATGACACCTAGATCGGATATGAACTCCTTCATCCAGACTCCTTCATTTGCTGCTTCAAGCAGCTATGTACTCCGCTTCACACGTAGATCCCGCCACGACGCTTTGTTTAGAATCGCACCAACTGACAGCTCCACCGTTCAATGTAAACACGTAGCCGGTTTGCGATTTAGAATCGCCCGGATCAGTGTCAAAGCTTGCATCAACGTAACCATTTACGATGAGCTCTTTGTCACCTCCATAAACGAGAAACATATTCTTAGTCCTTTTCAGGTACTTCAGGATGTTCTTGACCGCTGTCCAATGATCCACTCCTGGATTACTTTGGTACCTCCCTGCTAGACTTATAGCAAGGCACACATCAGGTCTGGTACACAACATTGCATACATGATAGAGCCTATAGCTGAAGCATAGGGAACATCTTTCATTTTTTCTCTATCTTCTGCAGTGGTCGGGCATTGAGTCTTACTCAACTTCACACCTTGTAATATGTGCAAGAACCCTTTCTTTGCTTGATCCATTTTGAGCTTCTTCAAAACTTTGTCAAGGTATGTGCTTTGTGAAAGTCCAATTAAGCGCCTTGGTCTATCTCTATAGATCTTAATGCCCAATATGTAAGCAGCTTCACCGAGGTCTTTCATTGAAAAACTCTTATTCAAGTATCCCTTTATGCTATCCAGAAATTCTATATCATTTCCAATCAACAATATGTCATCCACATATAATATTAGAAATGCTATGAGCTCCCACTCACTATCTTGTAAATACAAAGGCTTCTCCAAAAGTCTCAGACAAAACCAAATGCTTTGATCACACTATCAAAGCGTTTATTCCAACTCGAGAGGCTTGCACCAGTCCATAAATGGATCGCTGGAGCTTGCACACTTTGTTAGCTCCTTTGGATCAACAAAACCTTTCGGTTGCATCATATACAACTCTTCTTCCGTAAATCCATTCAGGAATGCAGTTTTGACATCCATCCGCCAAATTTCATAATCATAAAATGCGCAATCGCTAACATGATTCGGACAGACTTAAGCATCGCCACGGGTGAGAAGGTCTCATCGTAGTCAATCCCTTGAACTTGTCGAAAACCTTTTGCAACAAGTCGAGCTTTGTAGATGCGAACATTACCGTCGCCGGTCTTCTTCTTGAAGATCCACTTATTCTCAATGGCTTGCCGATCATCGGCAAGTCAACCAAAGTCCACACTTTGTTCTCATACATGGATCCCATCTCAGCATTTCATGGCCTCAAGCCATTTTATGGAATCTGGGCTCACCATCGCTTCTTCATAGTTCGTAGGTTCATCATGATCTAGTAGCATGACTTCGAGGATGGGATTACCGTACCACCGTGTGGATCTTACTCGTTGATCTCAGAGGTTCAGTAACAACTTGATCTGAAATTTCATGATCATCATCATTAACTTCCTCACTAATTGGTGTAGGTGTCACAGAAACCGGTGATGAACTACTTTCCAATAAAGGAGCAGGTACAGTTACCTCATCAAGTTCTACTTTCCTCCTGATACGTCCATTTTGCATCATGCTTTTATATCGATATTTATCGCATTATGGGCTGTTATTTCACGTTATGTCACAATACTTATGGCTATTCTCTCTTATTTTACAAGGTTTACATGAAGAGGGAGAATAACGGCAGAATGGAATTCGGGCTGGAAAAGGAGCAAATATTGAAGGCCTATTCTGCGCAACTCCAAAAGTCCTGAAACTCCACGGAATACCTTAAAATAAAGAAAGAAAAATCGTCACCAAAGATGAAGGCCAGGGGGCCCACACCCTGCTCACGAGGGTGGGGGGCGCGCCCCCCTACCTCGTGGGCCCCCTGGTGGCTCTCCGAGTCCATCTTCTCCTATATGAAGTCTTTCGATGAGAAAAAAATCATAAGCAACCTTTCGGGACGACACTCCGCCGCCACGAGGCGGAACCTTGGCGGAACCAATCTAGGGCTCCGGCAGAGCTGTGCTGCCGGGGACACTTCCCTCCGAGAGGGGGGAAATCATCGACATCATCATCACCAATGCTCCTCTCATCGGGAGAGGGCAATCTCCATCAACATCTTCACCAGCACCATCTCATCTCCAAACCCTAGTTCATCTCTTGTATCCAATTCTTGTCTCCAAGTCCGGGATTGGTGCTAGTAGGTTGCTAGTAGTGTTGATTACTCCTTGTAGTTGATGCTAGTTGGTTTATTTGGTGGAAGATTATATGTTCAGATCCTTTATGCATATTATTACCCCTCGGATTATGAACATGAATATGCTTTGTGAGTAGTTACGTTTGTTCCACGAGGACACGGGAGAAGTCTTGCTATTAGTAGTCATGTGAATTTGGTATTCGTTCGATATTTTGATGAGAGTATGTTGTCTAACCTCTAGTGGTGTTATGTGAACGTCGACTACATAACACTTCACCATAATTTGGGCCTAGAGGAAGGCATTGGGAAGTAATAAGTAGATGATGGGTTGCTAGAGTGATGTAAGCTTGAACCCTAGTTTATGCGTTGCTTCGTAAGGGGCTGATTTGGATCCATATGTTTCATGCTATGGTTAGGTTTACCTTAATACTTTTGTTGTAGTTATGGATGCTTGCAATAGAGGTTAATCATAAGTGGGATGCTTGTTCAAGTAAGGACAGCACCCAAGCACCGTCCACCCACATATCAAATTATCAAAGTACCGAACGCGAATCATATGAGCATGATGAAAACTAGCTTGACGATATTCCCATGTGTCCAGGAGCGCTTTTCCTATTATAAGAGTTTGTTCCGCTTGTCCTTTGCTACAAAAAGGATTGGGCCACCTTGTTGCACCTTATTTACTTTTTGTTACTTGTTACTCGTTACAATTTACCTTATCACAAAACTATCTGTTACCACTTATTTCAAGATTGCAGAGAATACCTTGCTGAAAACCGCTTATCATTTCCTTCGCTTCCTCGTTGGGTTCGACACTCTTACTTATCAAAAGGACTACGAAAGATCCCCTATACTTGTGGGTCATCAAGACTCTTTTCTGGCGCCGATGATGGGGAGTGTAGCGCCTTTGGTAGGTGGAATTTGGTAAGGGAAAATTTATATAGTATGCTGAAATTTTACGTCACTTGTTACTATGGAAAGTAATTCTATGAGGGGCTTGTTCGGGTATCTTCACCCCTTCCAAGAGAGCAAAGAGTTGCTCCTCAACCTACTGAACCTATTGAAAATGAAACACCTTTTGAATTCCCTTCGGTATCATGGAAAAACTGCTGGCTAATACTTTTACAGAGATGGAACAAAGCATCCCGACGAGCATCTACGCTATGTGGATGATATTTGTGGACTATTTAAGCTTGCAGTATACCCGATGATGTTGTTAAGAAGAAGGCTTTCCCTTTATCTTTGGAGGAGACGCATTGACATGGTATAGGCTATGTGATGATACGAGATCATGGAACTATAAAAGAGTGAAATTGGAATTTCATCAAAAGTATTACCCTATGCATCTTGTTCATCGTGATCGCAATTATATATATAATTTTTGGCCTCGCAAAGGAGAAAGCATCGCTCAAGCTTGGGGGAGGCTCAAATCAATGTTATATTCATGCCCCAATCATGAGCTCGCAAGAGAAGTGATTATGCAAAGTTTTTATCCTCGGCTTTCTCATAATAATCAAACAATGCTCGATACTTCTTGTCTTTGGCTCTTTTATGATGAAGCCTATTGAATTTAGATGGAATTTATTGGATAGAATTAAACGCAACTCTGAAGATTGGGACCTCGATGAAGGTAAGGAGTCAGGTATGACACCTAAGTTTGATTGTGTTAAATCTTTTATGGATACCGATATTTTCCGTAAGTTTAGCACTAAATATGGACTTGACTCTGAGATAGTAGCTTCTTTCCGTGAATCTTTTGCTACTTATGTTGATCTCCCTAAAGAGAAGTGGTTTAAATATCATCCTCCCATAGAAGTAAAAGTAGTTGCACCTATTAAAGTTTAAGAAAAGACTATCACTTATAATGATCCTATTGTTCCCACCTCTTATGTTGAGAAACCACCTTTCCCTGTTAGAGTAAAGGATCATGCTAAAGCTTCAACTGTTGTTCGTAAAAGCAATATTAGAACTTATACACCTCATGAGCAAGTAAAAGTAGAACCTAATATTGCTATTGTTAAAGATCTCTTGTCTGATAATATTGATGTGCATGTCATTCAATTCTCTCGATGAAACTGCTAGAATTGCTAAACCTCGTGATAGAGATAAACATAGACATGTGGTAGGCGTGCTGTTATTTCTGTTAAAATAGGAGATCATTTTTATCATGGCTTATGTGATATGGGTGCTAGTGCTAGTGTTATACCCATTGACTTATATAAAGAAATTATGCATGATATCGCACCTGCCGAGTTAGAAGATATTGATGTTACAATTAAACTTGCCAATAGAGATACTATATCTGCAATGGGAATTGTTAGAGATGTTGAAGTCTTGTGTGGGAAAACTAAATATCCCACTGATTTTCTTGTTCTTGGTTCTCCACAAGATAGCTTTTGTCCCATTATATTTGGTAGACCCTTCTTGAATATTGTTAATGCTAAGATAGACTACGAAAAGAATGTTGTTACTATTGGCTTGGATGATATGGTTCATGAGTTTAATTTCTCTAAATTTAGTAAACAACATCGTGAAGAAGAATTTCCTAGTAAGGATGAAATTATTGGTCTTGCTTCTATTGCCGTACCTCCTAGTGATCCTTTGGAACACTATTTGCTAGACCATGAAAATGATATGTTTATGAATGAAAGAAGGGAATAGATGAAGTATTCTTCAAACAGAACCTATTCTCGCAACATAATTTGCTGTTGAAATCCTAGGGATCCTCCTCCACCCAAGGGTGATCCCGTGTTTGAGCTTAAACCGTTGCCTGATAATCTTAAATATGCTTATCTTGATGAAAAGAAAATATATCATGTTATTATTAGTGCTAACCTTTCAGAGCAGGAAGAAGAAAGATTATTGAGAACTCCGAAAAAGCACCGTGCCGCTATCGGATATACTCTAGATGATCTTAAGGGCATTAGTCCCACTCTATGTGAGCATAAAATAAATTTGGAAGCGGATGCCAAACCAGTTCGTGATCCTCAATGACGTTTGAATCCTAAAATGAAAGAAGTGGTATGGAAAGAAATACTCAAGCTTCTGGAGGCAGGTATAATTTATCCCGCTGTCGATAGTCGGTGGGTAAGTCACATCCATTGTGTCCCTAAGAAGGGAGGTATTATCGTTGTCCCTAATGATAAAGATGAATTGATTCCGCAAAGAATTATTACAGGTTATAGGATGGTAATTGATTTCCATAAACTAAATAAAGCTACTAAGAAAGATCATTACCCTTACCTTTTATTGATCAAATGCTAGAAAGATTATGCAAACATACACATTATTGCTTTCTAGATGGTTATTCGGTTTCTCTCAAATACCGTGTCGGCTAAAGATCAATCAAAGACTACTTTTACATGCCATTTTGGTACTTTTGCTTATAGACGTATGCCTTTTGGTTTATGTAATGCACCTGCTACCTTTCAAAGATGCATGATGGCTATATTCTCTTATTTTTGTGAAAATATTTGTGAGGTTTTCATGGACGACTTTTCCGTCTATGGTTCCTCTTTTGATGATTGCTTGAACAATCTTGATCGAGTTTTGCAGAGATGTGAAGAAACTAATCTTGTCTTGAATTGGGAAAAGTGTCACTTTATGGTTAATGAAGGTATTGTCTTGGGGCACAAAGTTTACGAAAGAGGTATTGAAGTTGATAAAGCCAAGGTTGATGCTATTGAAAAGATGCCATGTCCCAAGGACATCAAAGGTATAAGAAGTTTCCTTGGTCACGCCGGATTTTATAGGAGGTTCATTAAGGACTTCTCAAAAATCTCTAGGCCTCTGACTAATTTATTACAAAAAGATGTACCATTTGTCTTTGATGATGATTGTGTAGAAGCATTTGAAATACTTAAGAAAGCATTAGTCTACGCACCTATTGTTCAGCCACCGATTGGAATTTACCCTTTGAAATTATGTGTGATGCTAGTGATTATGTTGTAGGTGTTGTTCTAGGGCAAAGAGTTGATAAGAAATTAAATGTTATCCATTATGCTAGTAAGACTCTAGACAATGCTCAAAGAAATTATGCTACTACCGAAAAGGAACTTTTAGCAGTTGTGTTTGCTTGTGATACATTCAGACCCTATATTGTTGATTCTAAAGTAACTATTCACACCGATCATGCTGCTATTAGATATCTTATGGAAAAGAAATATGCTAAACCTAGACTTATTAGATGGGTTCTCTTGCTGCAAGAATTTGATTTGCATATTGTTGATAGAAAAGGAGCTGAGAATCCCGTTGCAGACAACTTATCTAGGTTAGAGAATGTTCTTGATGACCCACTACCTATTGATGATAGCTTTCACGATGAACAATTAAATGTCGTAAGCACTTCTCGTAGCACTCCATGGTATGCTGATTATGCTAATTCTATTGTTGCTAAATTTATACCACCTAGCTTCACATACCAACAAAAGAAAAAGTTCTTTTATGATTTGTGACATTACTTTTGGGATGACCCACATCTTTATAAAGAAGGAGTAGATGGTGTTATTAGACGTTGTGTACCTGAGCATGAACAGGAACAGATCCTACGCAAGTGTCACTCCGAAGCTTATGGAGGACACCACGCTGGAGATAGAACTGCACATAAGGTATTGCAATCTGGTTTTTATTGGCCTACTCTCTTCAAGGATGCCCGTAAGTTTGTTTCAAAGAATTGGTAATATTAGTAGACGTCAAGAAATGCCTATGAATTATTCACTTGTTATTGAACCATTTGATGTTTGGGGCTTTGATTATATGGGACCTTTTCCTGCCTCTAATGGATACACTCATATTTTAGTTGTTGTTGATTACGTTACTAAGTGGGTAGAAGCTATTCCAACTAGTAGTGCTGATCATAACACTTCTATCAAAATGCTTAAGGAAGTTATTTTTCCGAGGTTTGGAGTCCCTAAATATTTAATGACTGATGGTGGTTCACACTTTATTCATGGTGCTTTCCGTAAGATGCTTGCTAAATATGACGTTAATCATAGAATTGCATCTCCATATCACCCGCAGTCTAGTGGTCAAGTAGAATTGAGTAATAGAGAGCTCAAGTTAATTTTGCAAAAGACTGTTAATAGGTCTAGAAAGAATTGGTCCAAGAAACTTGATGATGCATTATGGGCATATAGAACTGCATATAAGAATCCTATGGGTATGTCTCCGTATAAAATGGTTTATGGAAAAGCATGTCGCTTACCTCTTGAACTAGAACATAAGGCATATTGGGCTATTAAAGAGCTCAACTATGATTTCAAACTTGCCGGTGAGAAGAGGTTATTTGATATTAGCTCACTTGATGAATGGAGAACCCAAGCCTATGAAAATGCCAAGTTGTTTAAAGAAAAAGTTAAAAGATGGCATGACAAAAGGATACAAAAGCGTGAGTTTAATGTAGGTGATTATGTATTGCTAGACAACTCTCGTTTAAGATTTTTGCAGGAAAACTTCTCTCTAAATGGGAAGGTCCCTACGTTATCGAGGAGGTCTACTGCCCGTGCCATAAAAATCAACAACTTCAAGGCACAACCGAAGGTGGTAAACGGTCAAAGGATCAAACACTATATCTCGGTAATCCTATAAATGTTGAAACTAATATTATTGAAACCGTAACCGGGAGGAATACATAAGGGACACTTTCCGTAACGTCCCGGACTCAAAAAGGAATAGGTATGTGTTACGGTAAGTAAACCGACTCCAAAACAAATTCTAAGGCAATATTTCTCCGTTTTGAAATATTTAGAAAAATAGAAAAATAAGTAGCAGTCCGGGGAGGACACGAGGCCTCCACGAGGGTGGAGGGTGCGCCCTACCCTCCTGGGCGCGCCCCCCTACCCCGTGAGCACATCGTGTGCCCTCTGGACTCCGTTTTCTTGCACGATACGTATTTTGGTCTGTAAAAATTCATTATATATTCTCCCGAAGGTTTTGACTCCCGTATCACGCAAATATCCTCTATTTTCGTTTCGAGCTATTTCCGTTGCAGATTTGAGGATTCCGGAGACTCGATCATCCTTCTATGAGGGTGAGCCTATGCCATGGAAGGTGGACGACAAGCTTGCATCATCAACAACACCTCCACCGCCAACAACAAAGAAGGAGACATAATCACATGGGTATGGGCACTCCCCTTGGCAACTACCAAGCTTGGGGGAGGTGCCCCGGTATCGTATCACCATCACAACTCCTATATTTACCGTTTTTCTTAGTTCGATTGATACGGGGCTAACCCGGTGTAGGCCGATCTTTCACGTTTGGAGTGGGATCCCTCGAAGAACACGATGAACACGGGGAAGAGCGGGGAGAAATCACAAGGGGAAACACTCAAGAACAAGTCCAATCACACATCCACTAGACAATCAAACACACAAGATCACAAGGTACATGTACAACAAAGGGAAAGATACAAGGTAAGGTTCATCTCCAAGAGGAGGTCTTGATGATATCCTAGACGGATCTTCCCGCAAGGGGGTCTTGATGATATCCCGCAGGATCTTCTCACATGGAAGTCTTGAACTCCATGGGAGTGGAAGTCTCTCTCTCTCAAGAGTAGAGGTAGGAGCAAAGCTCACCTAAGAATGAGCTATCATATTTGCTAACCTTAGAAAGGAGGTGGAGGTGGTCTATTTATAGTCTAAGCCACGAAGGGGTAAGTGGGAGAGGGATACAAGGCCAAAGGACCACGGCCGCGCACACAGGCGTCAGACGTCCGGAAGGGGTCGGACGTCCGGAAGCTCGGGACGGTCCGGAGGCGCTCGGTCGTCCGGAGGCGCTCGGTCGTCCGTGGCCTGGGAGGTGTCGGACGTCCGGTCTTGGTCGGTCGTCCGGGCGCTGTAGAGGGTCGGACGTCCGGATGCTTCCGGTCGTCCGGTCGCTGTAGACTCCGCAGCACTTTCTTCTTCCGTCATCGTTTCCAGGCTTCCCTCGCGGATGGTGTAGGTGTTCCTTGGCGCTTGCACTCCTCCTCGTCGTCCGTGAATCTCCGGCAATACCTATGCATGCACACGAGTGGAGTGTCAAGTAGTATACCATCCTCGAAGGGGTCAAGTGAACACGTAAAGGAGAAGATTCACCTTTATGTATGAGAAGTAGAGGTCGACGTGTCACTTGCCAAACGGACTCTTGACATGGTGATGACCGTAGGATGCTCCGCATCATCCCTCCCTTGGAAAAGATCCGACCTCGGATCGAAAACCAAATCACCATGGGAAAGAGATGGCGGTGCCGTGTCGAAGCGGTCGATCACCAAGCACTCATCATCTTGAAGCTCAGAATAAGCACTCTCCAATGTCGCACCATCTTGTGATTCCTTCAAAAGGAGCAAATAGAACAAACACTTGGAAAAACAAATGTGGTTAGCGTTAGTGCAAAACCAAGCATTCAAGAGGTGATTCCCCAAACAAGTGTTGTCATCAAGCATAGCATAGGGTGTGACAAAGGATTGTGACATGGCATGTAAGCATATGAATTGAGCAAAATCAAGGTCATCATGGAAACAAGCATGTAAATGTGAGGTAGTGATGAAAATATGTGTCACAAAAGAATAAGCATCTACCTCAAGATCATAGCAAACATGCATAAAGTGCTCGACAAATGGTCGATGGTAGGCATAGGAATCATTCACAACACCAAATAAGATGAGATGTCTAAACACATGGGTCAAGTGCAAGACAATCCAAGCATAATGTGCATAGGGTGTAGTGAATATAGTGTGGCACTCAACACAATAGAAAAAGCAATTGTTCATCATGTGTGAGGCAATCAAGGGAATCATGTGACAAGTAAAGGGACATGGCATATGGGAAGAAATGATATTGGTGCAACCAATCATATGATAGTAGCAAGTAGACCAAGAATTGGATGCAACACACAAGGTATATATATCATGAAGCATGAAAATGTGGCAATCATGGGTGAAAGCAATATCTGAGCATGCGTGCAAATGGTGCAAGCAACACATGAAGTATGATCGACAATATCCAAGCTCAAGAAGGATGTCACCTTGAAAGTGTGTCCTTGTACATTCTTCACAATGCCGAAGTGGAAGCAAATGCGGTGTAGAAGCGAGTCGTGGTAGAATGTATGAGGCTCGCTCTCAAGAGCTCGAATGGTCAACTCACGTGAAGTGGAAGTCGACACAAAGTCCAAGTATCCTACACATGCACAAAACAAAACAAAGAACGATATGCAAGATGGTAGATGAACACATCATCCATCATGATGGTTCTCATCTTTGCACATAACCATTAGAAGCACAAGTGCATGAATAATATGATGCAACAATGGCAATATTCATGGCACTAGGTATATGGTGCAAAGAAGTAAGACAAGCATGCTTCACATGTAATATGTCAAAATCTCCAAACATATGTGAGAATGCTATGGGGGCAAACTCATGAGCAAGACGAATAGCACGGTTGCACTCAATACATGGCAAATCTAGCATGAGAGAGGCAACATATGGAGATATGTGACAAGAAGCAATAACAATGGTGTGCAAAGCATGTAGGTGGTTGTCATCAACCGCATGAAATGAGCAAGTATGAATCATAGGTGATGCAACAAGGCAAGCAAACATAGTAATCAAGTCGTGCAAACTAGTGGAGCGAAGATGCAACACACTAGAATAGATCATGGCAATCATGTCATTTGAGCAAATAATAGGCATAGGGAGTGCACATGACATATCGCAAGCACGAACACAAAGCAAGATCATAGTATCATCATAGGGGTGGGTCACAAGTGGAACATGGCAACAACAAGCAATATCTCCACCAAGCTTGCAAATACACATACAAGTGCTAGAGTCAATCAACATGTGTAATGCAAAGCATGGGTCACAAATGCATGGCAAAGACATAGTAATGAGCAAAGAATGCATAGTGAACATGGCAAGATGGGCATATAATACGTAATGGACAACAACCCATAGCCAAGTGAGGGCCATGTAGAATGAATGCGCGACGTCTATGCGCGAAGAGAGCGGTGGGAAAGACAATCCATGAGATCCCAAATCATCGTTGCTCTCTAGAGCTCGTTTTGTCAACTCGTGGGATTGCGAGTTTGACAAGTATTCATGGGTACCTACACAAAAGAGACACAAACCAAACAAATTGTGCACGTGGTAAATGTACACATCATCCATCATGATGTGTATGTGCACGTGTGAGTTAGCACAAGATAGGCATCGCTCAAAGAAATTTGATGCATGGTATAAGAACATGTCATCCATCATGAAAGAATAGTTATTGCATTATGACACGATGGGGACACAAATTGAGAATGCAAGTATATGGCACATCAATAGCATGTTTGTTCATGGGGAGCATATGGTGCACACAAGTATTGGGATCATGCAATGAATGGGATGGATCAAATTCTCCTAACATGTATGAGGAAACTATGGGGGTATCCTCATGAGTAATATTGGAAACATCATTTGGAGAAAATGGACAACATCCAAAACAATGCATATCCGAAGCTAGGTGGGCATGGCATGGCATATGAGATAAATGATGCAAAGGGAGCATATCAATATCATCACAAGAAAAACAAATGCCAATAACCATGGGCTTGTCATGTATGCCATATGTGCAAATTGGGTTTATTTTAATGGCATATGCATAGTCACTATGAAGAGATTGCAAATAAGACATATGGTTGATCTCATGCATAGCATATGACAAGTCAAGCGGATTAGCAAACATGATGTGACCTAAAGAATTGTCACAAGAAATCCTATGTAACATGGCATCACAACTAATAGACTCCACATGAGAATCATCATATTCATCATAAATGGGCAAATCATCACATGTGGAAATCATACTAGCATGAAGCAAGGTAATAGGTGGATCAACATCATGCAAGCAATCAATCTCAAGAATGTCCACTAGTGGGACTAGAGCATCACCGTCACCTTTGTTACCTTTGTCATTCCACTCAAGTGGTGTAGGTGAGGTGGGAAAGACCAAATGGTGGTCATCTTCATCTTGATGGAACCATGTGGGGGTGCATCATATTCCACTATGGCCATCGCCTTGTCCAAAGGGAGGACGAAGTCGTCGAGGATCGGCGCGTCATCATAAATGGGCCCTAGCACCAAATGAGAAGACACAATAGAGGTAGAGGTCAAGTCGTTAGTGTTGAAAGTGGCCTCACGAGACCTATCAACTATCTCACTCTCTCTATGTGGTGGTTCACTCACTTCCTCAAAGTAGGTGCACTCGATCTCACGTATGGTGGAGTCGCTCATCTCACTCAAGTGGTGGGGGTTGTGGCTCTCCTCACATGGTAATTGTGGCAACACATCATATATGTGGCTAGTGGTGAAGTCACTCTCACTCTCAATATGGTGGCTAAAGTCACTCAAGTCATCATACGTCGCCATGGTCGAGGTGAAATACTCAACCATCTCATCGTCGTCGCCATGGATGAAGGCCGAAGATGGCACAACATCACTCTCCTCCATGACCGAAGGGAAAATCCCATGCTCGATCATCTCGTCATCGTCGTCGTGGATGAAGGCTGAAGATGGCACATCATCACTCTCGCCTCCTAAGATGGAAGCATCATCCTTGCTCGCCACCTTGTCGCTTGCCTCCAAAGCTTGGTCCTTGAAGGTCTTCGTACTCGTACTTATCGCCGCACCATCTTGAAAAAGAGTCGAAGTAGACTCGGCATCATCAATGCCACAAAGAGGGATGGCGGTGAAGTCGAACTTGGGAGCATCGTCTTGGAGCTCGTCGGGCTTGGACATCTTGGTGGTACTAGCCTCATGCTTGTCGTAGAGCTTGGTTGCCGCGAAGTTTGCTTGGGATGGAGAAGCCTTGGCCTTCTTGAGTTCTTGTTCCGCCTTGAGAGCATCGATGTAATAGTAGTCGATGGACTTATAATTCTCGAGGAAGATGGTCTTGGAGATGTCGTTGTGCAATCCCATCATGAAGTGGAACTTCATCGAAATGGGGTCGTCCACGCCGGCTCGTCGCAAGGCAATCTTCATCTCCTTGAAGTACGCGTCGATGGACTTGGATCCTTGGATGGTGTTCTCCAATTGGCGTCGAAGTTGTTCCATGTAGGGTGGAGGCACAAACTCTTGTCGCAAAGCTCTCTTCGTCTTGGGCCAACTCATGTCGTAGTACTCCGAAGGTGTGTGAAGCCACCAAGTTGAGGCGTAGTCGTGGAAGTTTCTTGTGGCGCACTTCACTTGATCTTCGGGACGAACTTGATGTAGCTTGAGGTAGTCGTCCATCAAATGCTCCCACTCGAGATACTCCTCGGGTTCTTGAGTCCCATAGAAAGGAATCGCATGGTCGATGTCGAGGTCGTAGTAGCTCGTGGAAGTCGCGGACTTGAGCTTGGGGAGCTTCTCTTGATCGTAGTCTTGGGGTGCTTGTTGGCGAAGATGTCATATGTCCGTAGGCGAAGATGCCTTGAAGTCGCTTGTCGAAGATGCCAAGGGTGATGGTGAAGTCATTAAGCGGTTGTTGATGTAGAGCTCTTGACCTTCACGTTCTTGGTGGTTATGGTGTCGATGCCGATGTGATCTTGCCGGAGATGGTAGCTCGGAAGCATGTGCTCTTGAGCGTCTTCTCGAAGATGAGGAAGATCGCTTGTAGGACTTGATGAGGGCTTTGATCTCCGCCATTTGAGCTTGCATCTTGGCGTCGGAGTTGTTGTTCGTGGCATCGTCGTTGTTGTTGTAGACCGAAGGTGAAATGCCTTGCCTATCCATCACAAGACTCGAGTAGAGGTGAGTAGGAAATGAGATAAACAATACCAAGTTACCTTTTCCCAAAGTTGAGGATGTATCCTGCTTCACTCAATGTGAGATGAAAGAATAGTGGAATAGGTACCGGACTTGTTCACTCACACCTATCAAGTAAAGCTTATGGTAGAGCTCGGTGAGGATAGTGGCACAAAAATTTGATGCAAAATGCTAGCAAGAGTCAATAATGTTGAAAGAGATTCACAAATTCGCAAGTGAAACAAGTAGACCAATAGCAATATGTGGCACACGGAAACACACACACGGATAGATAAATGGGGTCGTGCAACCAAGGAATGAGCACAAAATGTGGAATCCACGGAAAACGCTCGTGTTGCACAACTCAAGAGAGACGCTAGCACGATTGCTCAATAGGCGGATACGACACTTGTGCACAACCTATAAGATGCAAAATGGATAAACTTTCTATCCCAAGTATGCTATGTATGTATGGTTCCCGGTGTTTCTCACACAATGATCCAAGATGATCGGATACGATACCATGTGATATATTTTGATGCTATGGCTATTGCTTACAATCTCTTTGCTCTCTTTCTTTTGCTTAAAAGCCTTTTTTTCTATGTATGGCCACTTTTGCACAATGCACAAACCAAGATAGCTATTGTGTATATGCGGGAACAAACTTGAGACACAATGGATGATATGGTATGGTATGTAATGGATGGTGTAGATTACTAATGTGCACAAGTAGCGTGGCTCGGCAATACTCAAATGGCTAGTCTCGATAGGAAAGTGACGCAAAATGGGCTAGGGGTTAACAATGCAATTGTAAGGGAATATACAATGGTGTCGTCGATGTTACCATCCTTTGCGATGATGAGTGGCGGTGTTCTTGATGTAGATACCAAGATGATGGAAACTCGTCCCTAAGTAGCCGAAACACCTTAGGAAACGGAAAAACCGTGAACTCAAAATCTCAAATGACAAATGTCAAATGGTGGTAGCGGGAATGCGGTGGTGGTTTGTACTTGGCAATGTGGAAGTGAAATGATGGGCTATACACGTGTTGGAGTTGAAGTTGCCGTCCCTAAGTAGCCGAAACACCTTAGGAGACACAAGCCACAACTCAAAAAAGCTCAAACAAAATTTGGTTAAGTTGGGGGTGAAAGTGTATGGTGGGTAAGCCTATGCGGAAGTGGTGGTGGTGGTTGAAGAAGAAGCAATTGCCCCTAAGTAGTCGAAACACCTTAGGAGACTCGAATCACTACTCAAGCAACCACATATACAATGGGTAACAAAATTGGTTAGGTTGCGGAAGTCGGTGGTGGCTATGCGGATGATATGGTGGAGGGCATAGGTAAACTTGCCAAATTTTGGAAATTTTGATGAAGTCAAATGGTGTTGGTGGTATTTTTGTGGGAAGGGGGATGTCAATAGCTTCAAAACGAGCTAATGAACGTCAAAATCGGAGTTCGGATGAATTAGTTATGGACAAAACAAAAATCAGCCGAAGTGTGAAACTACAGGTTACGGACGTCCGGAAAGCTCGGATGTCCGGGGCGTCGGACGTCCGGAAAGGTCAGAAATCCGTAAATTCGGTTCGGGTTGGGGGTTCCGGTCGTCCGGAAAAGGTCGGACATCCGGTGCTTCGTGGGGGTCCGGACGTCCGTAAATCGTCGTTCGTCCGGTGGGTCGGGGTCAACGCGAAATTTCAGATCCTGGACGGGATTTTGGGCGGAAATTGGGGATTTCAGGGTCAAAATTGACGAGATTTCGTGGATGAAAGATAGGGAAACTTGGGGAAATGCTAGATCCACTCGAAACCAAGCAAATCCATGGATCAAAATCAACAAAACTTCATCTAACCAACAAATCACTAAACAAAAATTGGGGCTATTTTTTGTGGGGATTTTCAAAATTTAGGACGAAATCAAGCAAAAGAAGGCTAGAAAACGGTGGGAGGGACTCCAAATACGTGATGAACGTGGCTCATCATACCATATGATACGGGGCTAACCCGGTGTAGGCCGATCTTTCACGCTTGGAGTGGGATCCCTCAAGAACACGATGAACACGGGGAAGAGCGGGGAGAAATCACAAGGGGAAACACTCAAGAACAAGTCCAATCACACATCCACTAGACAATCAAACACACAAGATCACAAGGTACATGAACAACAAAGGGAAAGATACAAGGTAAGGTTCATCTCCAAGAGGAGGTCTTGATGATATCCTAGACGGATCTTCCCAAGAAGGGGGTCTTGATGATATCCCTCGGGATCTTCTCACATGGAGGTCTTGAACTCCATGGGAGTGGAAGTCTCTCTCTCAAGAGTAGAGGTAGGAGCAAAGCTCACCTAAGAATGAGCTATCATATTTGCTAACCTTAGAAAGGAGGTGGAGGTGGTCTATTTATAGTCTAAGCCACGAAGGGGTAAGTGGAGAGGGATACAAGGCCAAAGGCCGCGGTCACAAGACAGCGCCGACGTCCAGGAAGGGGCCTGACGTCCAGGAAGCTTCAGGATGGTCCGGACGTCCGGAAGTCTTCGGACATCCAGAATTCTGTTCGGTCGCCATAGCACCGGTCATCCGGAGGCGCTCGGTCGTCTGCGTGGCACAGGAGGTGTTTGACGTCCGGTCTTGGTTTGCCGTCCAAGGCCAGAGAGGGTCGGACGTCCAGAGGCTTCCGGTCGTCCGGCCAGAGACTCCGCAAAGACTTTCTTCTTCCGTCTTCGTTTCCAGGCTTCCCTCGCGGATGGTGTAGGTGTTCCTTGGCGCTTGCACTCCTCCTCGTCGTCCGTGAAGCTCCGGCAATACCTATGTATGCACATGAGTGGAGTGTCAAGTAGTATAACATCCTCGAAGGGGTCAAGTGAACACGTGTAAAGGAGAAGATTCACCTTTATGTATGAGAAGTAGAGGTCGCACGTGTCACTTGCCAAACGGACTCTTGACATGGTGATGACCGTAGGATGCTCCGCATCATCGATCCTATTAGTAGTATCTTGATATAGTACAATAAAGTCATGGCATGATCTAGTTTTGAAGTTTTGCTTTATGATCACTCTTTGCAATAGAGTCCGTGAGCTATATATAATAAAGATTAGTATTGAATCAAGGGCTTGATTACTTTGCCATGATCTTGAGTGATTAGAAGAAAAAGAATAAAAAGAATCAAAGAGTTCATATTGATCTTAGTGAAAGTAATGACTTCGCATAGAAAGAGTATGATGATTAAAAGTTGTTGGGAGTAGGCAAATATAGTTTTGGTCAACGTTGCAATTAATAGGAAGTAATAAGGAGAGAGAGGTTTCACATATAGATATATTATCATTGACATCTTTTATGATTGGGAGCACTCATTAAAATATGACATGCTAAAGAGTTGATGTTAGACAAGGAAGACAACATAATGAGTTATATTTTCTTATATCTGAGATAAAGTATGTTGTCATGGTTCCTCTAACATGTTGAGCTTGTGATGCGGAGCATCCTTTGGTCATCCCCATGGACCTTCCATCAACCATCCAAGCTCCAAGTGGACCCATGACAAGAGCAAGAGCTCGTGCTATTCAATCCGAGGTGACATCACTCCTATTCGATTTCCCTTTTCCTTCCAATGAGACATGGCTACTACCTAAGTCCGAGACACTATGCATGATCAGGTACAACGTTCAAGCCAAGGAACCAGGAGTCAAGAAGAAACGACAAGCGCCAACACTGGACAGCCCGGAACTTCCTACCACCTCGAACTTCCGGCCAGCCCGAGCTTCCTACCGACGACTTCGACCAGCCCGGGCGTGCACACTTTCTGGTTAGCCCGGAACCTGCCCGGAACCCGGCCCGGAACTTCCGGCCCCCGGAACTTCCGGCCCCCGGAACTTCCGGCCCGCCCGGACCTTCCGGCCCCCGGAAGCCAGCCCAGCTCCACCCACGCCAACTTTCGACTTAGGCCGGACCCTGCCCGGACCTTCCGGCGCCCGGAACTTCCGGCCCTGCCTGCGTGCAACCACTTGGGCCGAGGCCCGTGTACCCTTTCGTCCCGTAAACTATAAATACTCTCCCACCTCCTCCTAGTTAGGGTTAGCATTGGTTTGGCTCATCTTTGGTGTGAGAGCCCTTGCTCATCCACTTGGTACTTCTCCTCGGAGTTCACAACCTCTTCGGAGAAGATCCCCCAAGCGGATTCAAGACCCCTTCAAGGGAAGACCATCAAGACCTCCTCTCGGAGAAGATCGGCTACTCGTGTATCTTTACTTTGTTGATTTTGAATCTTGTGCTACCTTATGTGTGTTCGGTGATCTAGCCCTTGTGTAATCGAAACTTGTCGGCTTAGTGTTCCTCTTGTGTGTGTTTCCTTGTGTTCTTCCGCCCGTTCATCGTATTTTCCCTGTAGGATCCCCTTCAAACGTGAAAGATCCCCAATTAGGGTTCCACCCTACATCATATGGTATCATGAGCCACATTGATCACGTTTTAGGAGCCCCTACCCCGTGTTTTCTAGCTTGATTTTGTTGTTTTCGTCCTAAATCCGAAAATTCCCCACCAAAAATAGCCCCAATTTTTTTTTGTGATTTGTTGGTGTGATGATTTTTTGTTGGATTTGATCCGTGGATTTGCTTTGCTTCGTGTGGATCTAGCATCCCTACCCTTCTTCCCCTCGAATTCCTTCTTTTCCCCTCAGGATTTGGGTTTTTCCCCCAATTTTTCCGCCCAAACCCTCGATCCCGAAGTTCTTGTTCTTGGCAGATTCCCGACCCCCGGAACTTCCAGCCCAGCCCGGAACTTCCGGCCCCCGGACCTTCCGTCTTGCCCGGAACTTCTGGCCTAGACAGAAAGGTCGCGCAACTTCCGTGACCCCCTCTTCTTCGGCAACTTCAACCTCGATGTAGCGGCATCTTCACCAACGTACTGAAGACCGTGCATCACATCATCATCCACATTCGCATCCGTTTGGAACCTCGACCGTAAGCAAGGACGGTAATCTCGATGACATCTTTGTCCAAACCTTGCCATTGCATTGATAAACACCATAGCCATCTTTTGCGTTGCTTACCCATCGAGACTAGCCTTTGAGTATTGTAGGCAACGTGACTTGTGCACATTAGTGATCATACTCCATAGCATACATACCAGACCACCGTGGTGCATATCTTGGGATCCATTTGTGTGTCACAAAGTTGTCATAGCATACACAAGTGCTATCTTGGTTCGTGAAGTTTTGCATGAGAAAGAGCTCAAAAGTGAAAGAGCCACCCAAGCTTTTAAGCAAAGAGGAAAGATAAGCAAAGAGCTTATGAGCACGAACCATAGCATCATACTACATTAAGATTGTCATATTGGATCATCTTGGATCATAGCAATCAAATACCATACATATAGCATAATGGGATAGAGATAGTTGCAATTTTGCCTAGTAGGTTGTGCACAAGTTCAGATCCGCCTATTATGCAATCGTGCTAGCGTCTCACTAGTATTGTGCAACAAGAGCAATTTTGTGGATTCCACATTTTGGCTCACGTTTGGTTTGCACAATCCCACTTATCTATTTGCGTGTGTGTTTCCGTGTACACCTACTTGCTTGGTCAACTTGTTGCATTTGCAAATTTGTGAATCTTTTCCAACATTATTGAATCTCATTTACAATTGCATCAAATTTTGTGCCACCATCCTCACCAAGCTCCACCATAAGCTTTTATTTGTGTAGGTGTGAGAACCGACAAGGATTGGTACCAATAGTGCTATTTCATTGTCCGCATTTGGGTGAACTTGATTCATCATCAACATCGGTCAAAGGTACATTGGTATAAGTTCTTCTCCTTCTACCACTCACATATTTTGCTTGGAATATGGATAGGCCAAGTATCTCTACCAACCCACTCTTCATCGAGCAACACGACGACATGTCATCATACGTCACCAAGAGCCACCTCTTTGGTGCACAACGAGCGTTACATCAAGAGCAACAAGCAATGAGCGACCGCATCGACAACCTCGCCACAAACTTGCGACTCTCCGAGCAACGTACAATGGACAACTTCGACAACAAGTTCGACGCGCACAAGCAAGAGAATGATGCAAGAATGGACGAGATCCGCGCCTTGATGAGGAACCGACATCATTCCACTTCGTCATCATCAAGACGGCGCCGCTCGAGTCGACACTCCGACGACACCTTCTACGACTCAAGTACACCATCATCGAACACCCTTCGACGAGCCGCGCGACAAGACCGTCATGCATCTCGCAACCCGCTACATGACAAGCATTCACAAGAGCAAGTCGATGAACAAGTCCCTCGTCCTCAATCCAATCAAGCCGCTTTTGCACAAGCTCAAGAACGACAACGAATAAGGCGCCAAGAGGAAGAACGAGCGCGTCTACATCAAGACGAATAAGATGCCGAGGCTCAACGCCCTCAACAACAACGACGAGAAGCGCAAGCTCTTGAGGCGCAACGTGCCCTTCAAGATTCAAGTCGAGCCATCGCCAACCGCAATCACGAACGGCGCAATCAAGAGTAAGACCTTCGAGAAGAAATCCAAGAGAGGAACTACCAACCACGTGTGCAACGTCAAGTCCCTCAAGCTCCTCAACAAGCTCATCAAGCTCCACCTCAACCTCAAGTTCAACAAGAGCAAGGTTATCATGGACTTCCTCCACACCAAGAACAACAAGAAGATGATTGTCATCCACGTCAAGGGCGTCATCTTCCTCGCCCACAACAAAATGAAGAGCACCGATATGGAAAGCTCAAATTCACCATGCCCAAGTTCAATGGAACCAATGACCCTGAAGAGTACCTCTCATGGGCATTGAAGGTCGACAAAATCTTTCGTTTACACAACTATGAGGAAGAGAAGAAGATCGCTATGGCCTCACTTGAGTTCCAAGACTATGTGCTCATATGGTGGGAACAAATCATTGAGCGACGACAAGGAAGAGGTGAACCTCCAATCACCAGTTGGGCTCAAATGAAGGATGTCATGAGAGCACGCTTTGTGCCAACCTACTACAACCGCGACCTCTTCAAGAAACTCCAACTTCTCAAGCAAGGAACAAAGAGTGTTGAAGAATACTACAAGGAAATGGAGATAGCCATGATTCGAGCCAATGTGAAGGAAGATGATGAGCAAACAATGGCACTTTTCTTGAATGGACTCAATCATCCCATCAAGAAGATAGCCGACTTCCAACCGTACTCCACTCTCATTGAGCTCGTGCATCAAGCTACAAAGGCGGAACGTCAAGTGCAAGATGACTTCAAGTACGCCAAGTACTCGTCCAAGACCTACGGCTTCTCCAACAACCAATCTTCAACAACTCCTCCAACATCTACATCAACCAAACCTTCTACAATCAACGACGACAAGTCATGTTACAAGAAAACTCCGACAAGTTCAAGTCGTCATCCTCCTACTATAAGCAACTTCAAGCCGCGTGCTTCATCATCTACTCCAAACGATGAGACCGTCAAGACAAGCTCCATCAAGTGTTTCACTTGCGGTGGCCGAGGCCACAAGTCCTATGAATGCACCAACAAGCGCACCATGATCCTCAACGACGATGGCACCTATGACTCAATGAGTGAAGAGGAGATGGAAGCCCTTGAGCAAGTGGCCATGCACCGGCGAGTGAACGACGATGAAGATGATCAAGTCTTTTGTGATGAGTATTCGAGCCCCGCTCTCGTGGTCTCCAAGGTCTTAACTCTTCAACATCAACAAGAAGACGACCAAAGATGCCACATCTTCCACACAAAGGCCGGCATCAAGGGGAGATCCGTCAAGGTCATCATCGACGGAGGTAGTTGCCACAACTTGGCAAGTGAAGAACTATGCTCCAAGCTTCAATTGGTCAAGAGGAAGCACCCGCATCCATACAGCGTTCAATGGCTAAGTGACTCAAGACTATACGAAGTCGAGCATACGGTCCAAGTCTCCTTCAAAATCGGTGCATATGAGGACACTTTGGAGTGTGATGTGGTCCCAATGACCGTTTGCCACCTCCTTCTTGGTCGACCGTGGCAATTCGACCGTGGTGTCTTCCACAACGGGTGTACCAATCACTATAGCTTCAAGATGAAAGGGAAGGAATATGTGCTACGACCTATGTCTCCTAGTCAAGTGTTAGCCTACAAGCAAGCCACACATCATGGAGAGAAGAGTGAGAAAGTGATCCACCAAAAAGTGAGTGAGAGCCACAAGCCAAACTTAAGCGCATCTTCGCCTAGAGAGAAAAACATCATCCTATTCGCCACCAAAAGTGAGATGAGAGAAGTGTGTGAGAACCCATCTAGTGTGATGCACTTTGTCCTTGTGTGCAAGGATGGAGAGCCCACAACTAACACATCTCATGAGCTACCTTTAGTGTTTCAATCTCTTTTGCATGAATTCCAAGATATTTTCCCCGATGAGCTACCTCCGGGTCTACCTCCTCTTCGAGGCATTGAACATCGAATCGACCTCATCCCCGGAGCGCCTCTACCAAACAAAGCTCCATACCGAGTCAATCCCGAAGAAACCAAGGAAATTCAACGGCAAGTACAACAACTCATTGACAACGGTCATGTACGTGAAAGCTTAAGCCCTTGTGTCGTTCCCGTTATACTTGTGCCTAAACCCGATGGAAGTTTCCGCTTGTGTTCCAATTGTAGACCTATAAATGCTATTATCGTTCGCTATAGGCATCCCATTCCTCGCTTAGATGATATGCTTGATGAACTTAGTGGAGCCAACTTTCTCTCAAAAATTGATCTTAAAAGTGGCTATTATCAAATTCGCATACAAGAGGGTGATGAATAGAAAACTGCTTTCAAAACCAAACTTGGCTTGTATGAGTGGTTAGTGATGCCTATGGGTCTATCGGAGGCTCCCGATACTTTCGTGCGTCTTATGCATCATGTGCTTCGCCCTTATATTGGAGTCTTTGTTGTGGTTTACTTCGACGATATTCTTGTGTTTAGCAAAACCATGAACGAACATCTTGATCATGTTAGGGCTGTTTTGCAAACCCTTCGCAAGGAAAGTCTTTATGCAAACATGAAAAAATGCACATTTGGTGTTGACAAAGTGGTTTTCTTGGGTTTTGTTGTTTCCTCAAAGGGTGTCCATGTTGATGAATCTAAAATTGAAGCAACTAAAACTTGGCCCCAACCCACCAATTTGCAACAAGTGCGTAGCTTTCTTGGTCTTGCGGGTTTTTATCGTCGCTTTGTGAAAAACTTTAGCACAATTGCCGCTCCTTTGCATGCCTTGAGTAAGAAGAATACACCTTTTGTTTGGGGATCTTTGCAATCCACCGCTTTTGATGAGCTCAAGTCTTTGCTTACTCATGCTCGATTCTTGCTTTGCCCAATTTTGACAAAACTTTTGAGGTTCATTGTGATGCAAGTGGTACCGGAATTGGCGGACTTTTGATGCAAGAAAAACGAGCAATTGCATATTTTAGTGAAAAACTCTCCGGTGTTCAACTTAACTATTCCATCTATGACAAGGAATTATATGCTCTAGTGCGTGTGCTACATGTTTGGGAACATTACCTTAGACCTCATGAGTTTGTCATCCATACCGATCATGAAACGCTTAAGTACTTAAAAGGTCAAACTAAGTTGAACAAGCGTCATGCCAAATGGAGTGAATTTATTGAATCTTTTCCTTATGTCATCAAATACATTAAGGGTAAGGAAAATGTAGTTGCCGATGCACTTTCACGCATATGCACGCTTGTCACTAAACTTGAGTTGAATGTTATTGGCGTTGAGCACATAAAAGACTTGTATGCTAACGGCACATCTTTTGCTATTCCTTATGCTAAGTGTTTGACGCATACGTCTTGGGAACAATATTATATCAAGGATGGTTATCTTATGAGAGCTAACAAACTATGCATTCCCGAGTCTTCTCTTCGTTTGCTCCTTTTGCAAGAGGCTCATGGAGGCGGACTCATGGGACACTTTGGACGCGACAAGACATTCGCCACGCTCTCCAAGAACTACTTTTGGCCCAAGATGTTCATGACGCCTCACGCTTCACCAACCGTTGCTCTACATGTCGCAAAGCTAAGTCTAAAGCTCAATCTCATGGTCTTTACATGCCTCTTCCTATCCCCTATCAACCTTGGGAAGACATTAGCGTGGATTTTGTACTTGGTTTTCCTAGAACTCAAAATGGAAAGGATTCTGTGTTTGTTGTTGTGGATAGATTTTCCAAGATGGCACATTTGATTCCTTGCAACAAGATAGACGATGCTTCACATATTGCTAATCTTTTTTGTAGGGAAATTTTGCGACTCCATGGAGTACCAAAGACAATTGTCTCCAATCGTGACGTCAAGTTCTTGAGTTACTTTTGGAAGATATTGCTAATCTTTTTTGTAGGGAAATTTTGCGACTCCATGGAGTACCAAAGACAATTGTCGCCGATCGTGACGTCAAGTTCTTGAGTTACTTTTGGAAGACCCTATGCGCCAAGCTCGGAATTCAGCTCTTGTTCTCATCCGCATACCATCCTCAAACCGACGGCCAATCGGAGGTGATTTAACCGCACCCTCTCCACTCTACTGGCGTCTTGATCAAGAAGAACATAAAGGAGTGGGAGGCATGTCTACCCATCGCCGAAAGTACGCCTACAATCGCAAGAACACACTCGACTACCGCAAGTCCCCTTCGAGATCGCTTCACGGCTTCAACCCGTTGTCACCATTGGACATTCTACCGCTTCCTCTCCAAGAGCGCACCAACATGGATGCAAGTGCACGGGCAAGCTACATCAAGAAGATGCATGAGGATACAAGACAAACCATCGAACGCCAAGTACAACGACTAGCGACCATGCTCAACGTCAACAAGCAACCTATGGTCTTCAACATTGGTGATCTAGTGTGGCTACACCTTCGCAAGGACCGCTTCCCCACCGAACGCAAGTCCAAGCTTCTCCCTCGAGTCGATGGACCTTTCAAGGTGCTAGCACGCTACAACGGCAACGCCTACAAGATCGACCTGCCACGAGACAAGTACAATGTGAGCGACATCTTCAACGTCAAGGACCTCGCGCCGTACCATGGTGATGAAGATCTTGATCCGAGGTCGGATCTTTCCCAAGCGGGGGGGGGGGGGGGATATGATGCGGAGCATCCTTCGGTCATCCCCATGGACCTTCCATCAAACATCCAAGCTCCAAGTGGACCCATGACAAGAGCAAGAGCTCGTGCTATTCAATCCGAGGTGACATTACTCCTATTCAATTTCCCTTTTCCTTCCAGTGAGACATGGCTACTACCTAAGTCCTAGACACTATGCGTGATCAGGTACAATGTTCAAGCCAAGGAACCAGGAGCTGAAGAAGAAACGACAAGCGTCAACACTCTGGATAGCCCGGAACTTCCGGCCCCCGGAACTTCCGGCCAGCCCGGAGCTTCCGGCCCCCGGTGACTTCGACCAGCCCGGGCGTGCACACTTTCTGGTTAGCCCGAAACCTGCCCCGGAAGCCAGCCCAGCTCCACCCGCGCCAACTTTTGGCTTAGGCCGGACCCTGCCCGGACCTTCCGGTGCCCGGAACTTCCTACCTGCCAAGTCAGCCACTTGGGCCGAGGCCTGTGTACCCTTTCGTCTGTGAACTATAAATACTCTCCCACCTCCTCCTAGTTAGGGTTAGCATTGGTTTGGCTCATCTTTGGTGTGAGAGCCCTTGCTCATCCACTTGGTACTTCTCCTCGGAGTTCACGGCCTCTTCGGAGAAGATCCCCCAAGCGGATTCAAGACCCCTTCAAGGGAAGACCATCAAGACCTCCTCTCGGAGAAGATCGGCTACTCGTGTATCTTTCCTTTGTTGATTTTGAATCTTGTGCTACCTTATGTGTGTTCGGTGATCTAGCCCTTGTGTAATCGAAACTTGTCGGCTTAGTGTTCCTCTTGTGTGTGTTTCCTTGTGTTCTTCCACCCGTTCATCGTGTTTTCCCCGTAGGATCCCCTCCAAACGTGAAAGATCCCCAATTAGGGTTCCACCCTACATCAGCTTGCCTTTCCCCCTCATGCTAGCCAAATTCTTTGCACCAAGTAGAGATACAACTTGTGCTTCCCAAAACCCTTAAACCAGTTCTGCCATGAGAGTCCACCATATCTACCTATGGATTGAGTAAGATCCTTCAAGTAAGTTGTCATCGGTGCAAGCAATAACAATTGCTCTCTAAATATGCATGACTTATTAGTGCAGAGAAATAAGCTTTGTACGAACTTGTTGTGGACGCAATAAAAGCTTAATTTGCATAATAAAGGTTCACATACAAGGGCAATATAAAGTGACGTTCTTTTGCATTAAGATTTTGTGCATCCAACCATAAAAGCGCATGGCAACCTCTGCTTCCCTCTGCGAAGGGCCTATCTTTTATTATTATCCTCTACCTTATGCAAGAGCCACGGTGATCTTCAGCTTTCCCTTTTTATTTTATCCTTTGGCAAGCCTAGCATGTTGGAAAGAACATGATATATATATCTAATTGGATGTAGGGGAGCATGAATTGTTATTGTTGACATTACCCTTGAGGTAAATAGTTGTGGGGCAAAACTATAAGCACCTATCTTTCTCTGTGTCCGATTAAAACTCCGTAACCACAAGTATTGCGTGAGTGCTAGCAATTATGAAGGACTAAGTCATAGTTGAGTATGTGGACTTGCTTTTAAGCTCTGACATAGACTCTTTCCGATGTTATGATAAATTGCAATTGCTTCAATGACTGAGGTTATACTTTGCTGGTGCCCAATAAAGTTTCTGATTCATACTTTGGCTTTGTGAAAAGATCATCACTTGAACATAAGTAATCATATGACAAATCTATATATGTTGCTGTTATGAGAATAATCATGATGCCTTCATGTCCGTATTTTATTTTTATCGACGCCTCTACCTCTAAACATGAGGACATATTTATTGTTATCAGCTTTTCGCTTGAGGGCAAGCGAGGTCTAAGCTTGGGGGAGTTGATACGTCCATTTTGCATCATGCTTTTATATCGATATTTATCGCATTATGGCTGTTATTTAACGTTATGTCACTATACTTATGGCTATTCTCTCTTATATTACAAGGTTTACATGAAGAGGGAGAATGCCATACGGAAATCAATGGAAAAGGAGCAAATATTGAAGGCCTATTCTACGAATCGCAAAAGTCACGAAACTCCACGGAATACCTTAAAGTAAATAAACAAAAATCGCCGCTAAAGATGAAGGCTGGGGGCCCACACTGCTCACGAGGGTGGGGCGCCTCACCTCGTGGGCCCCCGGTGGCTCTCCAACGTCCATCTTCTCCTATATGAAGTCTTTCGATGAGAAAAAAAATCATAAGCAACCTTTCGGGACGAGACTCCGCCGCCACGAGGTGGAACCTTGGCGGAACCAATCTAGGGCTCCGGCAGAGCTGTGCTGCCGGGACACTTCCCTCCGGGAGGGGGAAATCATCGCCATCATCATCACCAATGCTCCTCTCATCGGGAGAGGGCAATCTCCATCAATATCTTCACCAGCACCATCTCATCTCCAAACCCTAGTTCATCTCTTGTATCCAATTCTTGTCTCCAAGTCCGGGATTGGTGCTAGTAGGTTGCTAGTAGTGTTGATTACTCCTTGTAGTTGATGCTAGTTGGTTTATTTGGTGGAAGATTATATGTTCAGATCCTTTATGCATATTATTACCCTCCGATTATGAACATGAATATGCTTTGTGAGTAGTTACGTTTGTTCACGAGGACACAGGAGAAGTCTTGCTATTAGTAGTCATGTGAATTTGGTATTCGCTCGATATTTTGATGAGATGTATGTTGTCTAACCTCTAGTGGTGTTATGTGAACGTCGACTACATAACACTTCACCATTATTTGGGCCTAGAGGAAGGCATTGGGAAGTAATAATTAGATGATGGGTTGCTAGAGTGACAGAAGCTTGAACCCTAGTTTATGCGTTGCTTCGTAAGGGGCTGGTTTGGATCCATATGTTTCATGCTATGGTTAGGTTTACCTTAATACTTTTGTTGTAGTTGCGGATGCTTGCAATAGAGGTTAATCATAAGTGGGATGCTTGTTCAAGTAAGAACAGCACCCAAGCACCGGTCCACCCACATATCAAATTATCAAAGTACCGAACGCGAATCATATGAGCGTGATGAAAACTAGCTTGACGATATTCCCATGTGTCCTCGAGCGATTTTCCTATTATAAGAGTTCGTTCCGGCTTGTCCTTTGCTACAAAAAGGATTGGGCCACCTTGCTGCACCTTATTTACTTTTGTTACTTGTTGCTCGTTACAATTTACCTTATCACAAAACTATATGCTACCACTTATTTCAGTACTTGCAGAGAATACCTTGCTGAAAACCGCTTATCATTTCCTTCTGCTCCTCGTTGGGTTTGACACTCTTACTTATCAAAAGGACTACGATAGATCCCCTATACTTGTGGGTCATCACCTCCCACTCACTTCTTTCGAGAGAAACTCCTTCTCTAGAAAGGATCCATTCTTAGCAACAAATGTCTTGCCTTCGGATCTGTGATAGAAGGTGTACCCAACTGTCTCCTTTGGGTATCCTATGAAGACACATTTCTCCTATTTGGGTTCGAGCTTATCAGGTTGAAGCTTTTTCACATAAGCATTATGCCCCAAACTTTCAGAAACGACAACTTTGGTTTCTTGCCAAACCACAGTTCATAAGGCGTCGTCTCAACGGATTTCGATGGTGCCCTATTTAATGTGAATGCAGCCGTCTCTAAAGCATAACCCCAAAACGATAGCGGTAAATCAGTAAGAGACATCATAGATCGCACCATATCTAGTAAAGTACGATTACGACGTTCGGACACACCATTATGCTGTGGTGTTTCGGTGGCGTGAGTTGAAAACTATTCCGCATTGTTTCAAATGTAGACCAAACTTCGTAACTCAGATATTCTCCTCCACGATCAGATCAGAGAAACTTTATTTCCTTGTTACGATGATTTTCAACTTCACTCTGAAATTCTTTGAACTTTTCAAATGTTTCAGACTTATGTTTCATCAAGTAGATATACCCATATCTCGCTTAAATCATCTGTGAAGGTGAGAAAATGGCGATATCCGCCACGAGCCTCAACATTCATTGGACCACATACATCTGTATGTATGATTTCCAACAAATCTGTTGCTCTCTCCATAGTACCGAGAACGGGCGTTTTAGTCATCTTGCCAATGAGGCACGGTTCGCAAGTACCAAGTGATTCATAATCAAGTGGTTCCAAAAGTCCATCAAGATGGAGTTTCTTCATGCGCTTTACACCGATATGACCTAAATGGCAAGTGCCACAAATAAGTTGCACTATCATTATCAACACTTTGCATCTTTTGGCTTCAAAGATTATGAATATGTGTATCACTACTATCGAGATTCATCAAAAATAGACCACTCTTCAAGGGTGCATGACCATAAAAGATATTACTCATATAAATAGAACAACCATTATTCTCTCGATTTAAATGAATAACCGCCTCGCATCAAACAAGATCCAGATATAATGTTCATGCTCAACGTTGGCACCAAATAACAATTATTTAGGTCTAATACTAATCCGAAGGTAGATGTAGAGGTAGCGTGCCGACCGCGATCACATCGACTTTGGAACCATTTCCCACGCCGCATCGTCACCTCGTCCTTTGCCGGTGTTCGCTAATCCGTAGTCCCTGCTTCGAGTTGCAAATATTAGCAATGTAACCAGTATCAAATACCTGTGTGCTACTGCGAGCTCTAGTAAGGTACACATCAATAACATGTATATCACATATACCTTTGTTCACCTTGCCATCCTTCTTATTCGCCAAATACTTGGGGCAGTTCCGCTTCCGATGACTACCGCTTGTAGTAGAAGCACTCGGTTTCGAGCTTAGGTCCAGACTTGGGTTTCTTCTCCTGAGCAGCAACTTGCTTGCTGTTCTTCTTGAAGTTCCCCTTCTTCTTCCCTTTGCCCTTTTTCTTGAAACTAGTGGTCTTGTTGACCATCAACACTTGATGCTCCTTCTCGATTTCTACCTCCACAGCCTTTAGCATTGCGAAGAGCTCGAGAATCGTCTTATCCATCCCTTGCATGTTATAGTTCATCACGAAGCTCTTGTAGCTTGGTGGCGAATTGGAGAATTACATCAATGACGCTATCATCCGGAAGATTAACTCCAGTTGAACCAAGTGATTATTATACCCGGACATCTTGAGTATATGCTCACCGACCGAACTATTCTCCTCCATCTTGCAGCTATAGAACTTATTGGAGACTTCATATCTCTCAATCCGGCATTTGCTTGAAATATTAACTTCAACTCTGGAACATCTCATATGCTCCATGACGTTCAAAATGTCGTTGAAGTCCCGGTTCTAAGCCGTAAAGCATGGCACATCGAACTATTGAGTAGTCATCGACTTTGCTCGCCAGACGTTCATAACATCCGGTGTTGCTCTGCAGCAGTTCGGCACCCAGCGGTGCTTCCAGACGTAATTCTTACATGCAGCAAAGATGATAATCCTCAAGTTACGGACCCAGTCCGTGTAATTGCTACCATCATCTTTCAACTTTGCTTTCTCAACGAACGCATTAAAATTCAACGGAACAACAGCACGGGCCATCTATCTACAATCAAACATAGATAAGCAAGATACTATCAGGTACTAAGTTCATAAATTTAAGTTCAATTAATCATATTACTTAAGAACTCCCACTTAGAAAGACATCCCTCTAATCCTCTAAGTGATCACGTGATCCAAATCAACTAAACCATAACCGATCATCAGTGAAATTGAGTAGCTTTCAATGGTGAACATCACTATGTTGATCATATCTACTATATGATTCACGCTCGACCTTTCGGTCTCAGTGTTCCGAGGCCATATCTGCATATGCTAGGCTCGTCAAGTTTAACCTGAGTATTCCGCGTGTGGAAAACTGGCTTGCACCCGTTGTAGATGGACGTAGAGCTTATCACACCCGATCATCACGTGGTGTCTGGGCACGACGAACTTTGGCAACGGTGCATACTCAGGGAGAACACTTTTTATCTTGAAATTTAGTGAGGGATCATCTTATAATGCTACCGTCAATCAAAGCAATATAAGATGCATAAAAGATAAACATCACATGCAATCAATATAAGTGATATGATATGGCCATCATCATCTTGTGCTTGTGATCTCCATCTCTGAAGCACCTCCATGATCACCATCGTCACCGGCGCGACACCTTGATCTCCAACATAGCATCGTTGTCGTCTCGCCAATCGTATGCTTCTACGACTATCGCTACCGCTTAGTGATAAAGTAAAGCATTACAGGGCGATTGCATTGCATACAATAAAGCGACAACCATATGGCTCCTGCCGATTGCCGATAACTTCGGTTACAAAACATGATCATCTCATACGATAAAATATAGCATCACGTCTTGACCATATCACATCACAACATGCCCTGCAAAACAAGTTAGATGTCCTCTACTTTGTTGTTGCAAATTTTACGTGGTCGCTACGGGCTTAGCAAGAACCGTTCTTACCTACGCATCAAAACCACAACGATAGTTTGTCAAGTTGGTGTTGTTTTAACCTTCGCAAGGACCGGGCGTAGCCACACTCGATTCAACTAAAGTTGGAGAAACTGACACCCGCTAGCCACCTTTGTGCAAAGCACGTCAGGAGAACCAGTCTCGCGTAAGCGTACACGTAATGTCGGTCCGGGCCGCTTCATCCAACAATACCGCCGAACCAAAGTATGACATGCTGGTAAGCAGTATGACTTATATCGCCCACAACTCACTTGTGTTCTACTCGTGCATATGACATCTACGCATAAAACCTGGCTCGGATGCCCTTTGTTGGGGAACGTAGTAATTTCAAAAAATTCCTACGCACACGCAAGATCATGGTGATGCATAGCAACGAGAGGGGAGAGTGTTGTCCACGTACCCTCGTAGACCGAAAGCGGAAGCGTTATATCAACGCGGTTGATGTAGTCGTACGTCTTCACGATCCGACCGATCCAGGTACCGAAAGCACGACACCTACGAGTTCTGCACATGTTCGGCTCGGTGACATCCTCGCCTTCTCGATCCAGCAAGAGGGGCGAAGTAGTAGATGAGTTCCGGCAGCACGACGGCGTGGTGACGGTGTTGGTGAAGAACAATCTTCGCAGGGCTTCGCCTAAGCACTACGAAAACTATGACGGAGGATAAACTAGAGGAGACGGGGTTGCCGGCACACGGCTTGGTGTTTCTTGATGTGTCTTGGGTACTAGCCCTACCCCTCTATTTATATGTTCAGCCTTGGGGTCAAAACTTGGAGTAAAAGCCTCCACAAAGTCGGTTTCACCTGAAAGGCAAGAGTCCTTCTCGGACTCCAGGGCGACGCCAGGTTCGGCGTCTGGACCCAGCACGCCGAGGACCCTAGCGTCGGCCCTGGACTCATAAAACTTCCTTTGCGCTTTCCAAAACCTCGCGGGCTTTCCCTTTGGCCCGGATAAAGTGTTCTCGTGCCCAAACATTTCGGGAAACATCCGAAACCCTTCCGATGTATTAGGAACCTTCCGGAGATCAAACACTACTATCCACATATCAATCTTTACTTTGGACCATTAGGAGTTCCTCGTCATATCTGTGATCTCATCCAAAACTCCGAACAACATTCGGTCACCAACATACATAACTCATAGTACTATATCGTCAACGAACGTTAAGCGTGCGGACCCTACGGGTTCGAGAACTATGTAGACATGACCGAGACACCTATCTTGTCAATAACCAGCGGGACCTAGATGCCCATATTGGCTCCTACATATTCTACGAAGATCTTTATCGGTCAGACCGCATAACAACATACGTTGTTCCCTTTGTCATCGGTATGTTACTTGCCCGAGATTCGATCGTCGGTATCTCAATACCTAGTTCAATCTCGTTACGGCAAGTCTCTTTACGCGTTAAGTAATACATCATCCATAACTAACTCATTAGTTGCACTGCTTGCAAGGCTTAAGTGATGTGCATTACCGAGAGGGCCCAGAGATACCTCTCCGACGATCGGAGTGACAAATCCTAATCTCGAAATACGCCAACCCAACAAGTACCTTCGGAGACACCTATAGAGCACCTTTATAATCACCCAGTTACGTTGTGACGTTTGGTAGCACAAAAGTGTTCCTCCCAGAAACGGAGTTGCATAATCTCATAGTCATAGGAACATGTATAAGTCATGAAGAAAGCAATAGCAGAATACTAAGCGATCGAGTGCTAAGCTAACGGAATGGGTCAAGTCAATCACATCATTCTTCTAATGATGTGATCCGTTAATCAAATGACAACTCATGTCTATGGCTAGGAAACATAACCATCTTTGATTAACGAGCTAGTCCAAGAGAGGCATATTAGTGACACTCTTTGTCTATGTATTCACACATGTATTATGTTTCCGGTTAATACAATTCTAGCATGAATAATAAACATTTATCATGATATAAGGAAATAAATAATAACTTTATTATTGCCTCTAGGGCATATTTCCTTCAGGCGGGATCGTAAATCTCACCAAGCCAGTCGCATACAAAGTTCACTAGGTTCTTGCACCGAATATCCATCACAGCCTGCATCCCCATCTCACCAGCAGCTCCTCTCTGCTCGTCAGTAAATCCCTCGGTCAATATAGTCAGGCGTTCTTGTGAAGCCCTATTGTGATAACGTTTGTTCTTCTGCATAACAGACAAATGATCATTTGTTGCCATGTTTCAATGTCATGAAAATTTAGTTCCTAACAGAAGATTGCAAACTCAATGTGACACTAAAACATATGGGGGTGGAAAGTTACCTCATCGCCATCTTTTGTCCGACCAGTTGCGCGATTCTGTTACGGTAACTCCATGAAGTCATCATCATTGTCTTGATGGTCGCTGCGAGCCATTGTGCTGAGGTAAGAACAAAACACATGTCATGGTGAAATGAAAACACAGCCGACAGATACAGAAAGAACTGCATAAAGTAAGTATTCACTTGATATCATCGATGAACAGAAAATTAAAACTCTAATAGTTGCCCCAATGTTTAAGCATCTGAAAGAGGACAGTAATTGCCATGTGATGAACATACACAAAAATGGCAGAAAAAATAAATCAAAATGGAAAAGCAATTGCAGAAGCATGGCAAACTAGACGTGTATGAACTTATGAAGGAAGCAGTTGCCAGCTAGCAGAATTGTACTTGCCATATTGGCTCAATTGAAAGTGGCAAGATGAGGCAAGATCATAGGAACACCCACACCCCCTATGATTGCCCAACAAGAAATGTGGCAACTAAACACATTGGCTTCATAAAAAATGTACAGATCGTAAGGCACTTTAACAATGTTCAAGTTGCCATGTTAGCACAAGACACTACAAAGAAAGTCACACATCTTCCACTGCACAAACATATAATGTGGCAACTCACACCCTGTCCTCATATAAAAATGAGTTGCCATGTGTTCACTGAGCAAATGTACTAGGTTCAAATTGCCATGTTAAAATGCAAGACAATTCAAAAAAGTGCAGAAAACATCCACTACACAGCATGTAATGTGGCAATTCACACCCTGGCCTCATATAAAAAATAAGTTGCCATGTAGTACAGCCAAATATGTTCAGAAATCACAAGTCAGCATGGCAAAATGCAAACTGATCGTATAATACAGTAAATTGGCCCATTATCCTGCCTACAACATGGCAACAGCCATAGTGTGTTCACAAAAGATTAGTTGCCACATGGAAAGCATATTTGTGGCAACTGACACGGTTGATCAGGAAATTAGTTGCCACATGGAAAGCATATTTGTGGCAACTGACAAGGTGAGGGAGTCCTGGACTAAGGGGTCCTCGGGCGTCCGGCCTGTTATCCATGGACCGGACTGAGGCGCTATTAAGACACGAAGGCCGAAGACTGTACCCATGTCCGGATTGGACTCTCCTTGGCATGGAAGGCAAGCTTGGCGACCAGATATGAAGATTCCTTCTTATGTAACCGATTCTATGTAACCCTAGGTCCCTCTGGTGTCTATATAAACCGGAGGGCATTGTCCAGATAGCATATACTCATTACCATAGTCATACAGGCTAGACTTCTAGGGTTTAGCCATTACGATCTCGTGGTAGATCAACTCTTGTAATACTCATATTCATCAAGATCAATCAAGCAGGAAGTAGGGTATTACCTCCATAGAGAGGGCCGAACACAGGTAAACATCGTGTCCCCCATCTCCTGCAACCATCGACCTTAGACGCACAGTTCGGGACCCCCTACCCGAGATCCGCCGGTTTTGACACCGACATTGGTGCTTTCATTGAGAGTTCCATTGTGCCATCGACAAAAGGTTTGATGGCCCTCTCAGTCGTCGATAGTGACGCCGTCCAAGGAGAAACCTTCCTCCCGGGACAGATCTTCGTATTCGGCGGCTTTGTACTGCGGGCCAACTCGCTTGGCCATCTGGAGCAGATCGATAGCTACGCCTGCCATCGTGTCAGATTCGGAAGCTTGAACTACGTCATGGACGTCGCGGAGACTTGATCTTCAAAGGATTTGAGACCACGATGATCGCTTCCCCTCGCTCCGATGAACATGACTTAAATCTGTCATCGGACCACGTCTAGGAGATGGTTCCTGTTGCTATGACGGCCTTAGAGCCGCAGCAGATCGTGCCATCCGAGGCCACAGAGTCCGCGGTGTTGGAGCCGCACACAGACTCGACACCCTGCAATATTTGCGTCAACGTAACTCCGAACTCGTCTCCGGCTATAAGTTCCGGACCATGTATGCCTGCGGACACCGAGCTGGATCGGTTATCGATTTTCGAATTCAGTAGCAGACATCTTCCAAAGACTCACCTTTGGGTGATGTGCTAAACTCTTTAAAGAATTTGTCCTTGGAGAAGGACTCACAACCGAACTATGTTCGGTTCGAGCTAGAGGGTGATGATGGGGAATTTTGCTTCCCACCCGCCACCCACTTTATAGCCACTGTCGATGACCTAACCGACGTGCTTGATTATGGCTCCGAAGACATCGACGGTATGGATGACGATGCCGACAAGGAGCAAGGCCAAGACCCGCCATTCACTGGATCTTGGACGGCCACCTCTTCATACGATGTGTACATGGTTGACACACCTAAAAAAACTAGCGACAATGACAAAGAAGATCCAGTTGCGAATAAACCTTCTGAGACACAGTCCAAGCGCCGGCGCCCTAAACGCCATTCTAAGCCTCGTCGCTCAAAAGATGGCAACACTGGCACCGGAGAAAATAGTACTTCGGGCGACGCCGAAAACAATGAAGACCATGTTGGAGCTGCATCCGAACAGGAGGAACAAGACAACGGGCAAGTTAACCCTGGTAAACAGGCCATGCCCAATGACCCGGATGACGATAGTTATCGTCCAATCTCCGAGGATGAGGAGAGCCTCGGCAGCGAGGATTTCATCGTGCCTGAGGCACCCCTCGAGAAGGAGCGCTTCAAGCGCCAGCTAATAGCTACTACAAGAAGCCTGAAGAAAAAGCAGTAGCAGCTCCAAGCCGATCAAGACCTACTCATTGACAGATGGACGGATGTCCTGGCAGCCGAAGAATACGGCCTCAAGCGCCCAGCCAAGAGTTACCCAAAGCGCAGACTGCTACCTCAGTTCGATGAGGAGGCACCAGATCCCATACCTCCCTCGCGTAATGCGGAACGACCACCACGCGGTCGGGATAGTGCGGCGGACCGACCACCCCGCAGTCGGGATAAAACGGCAACTCAGGCCGAACAACAGCCCGCCCACCGCCTCGTAAAAACAGGGACAGAACAGCTCGGAACCATACATACGACCTTTGGCAGGACCTGGATAGTAGAGCAGGACACACCAGATCAATCTACAGATCGCGAGGACACTTCCCAACTCGGGATGACGGCTACCTATTCGTACGTGACAAACCCAGTCATGCCCGGGCCGATAACCGTTACGGACTTCATCGGAGGTGCGTCGTGACGCGGCCTGATATAGAGGCGCCGCACACCCTCTCTGCTTCACACATGAAGTACTGGATCACGAATTCCCCAAGGGGTTCAAGCCCGTCAATATAGAATCATACGACGGAACAACCGATCATGCAGTGTGGATCGAAGATTTTACTCTCCACATCCATATGGCCAGAGGAGACGACCTCCACGCCATCAAATACCTCCCACTAAAATTAAAAGGGCCAGCTAGACACTGGCTGAATAGCCTGCCTGAAAATTCTATCGGCAGCTGGGAGGACTTGGAAGAAGCTTTTCTCGATAACTTCCAAGGCACTTATGTCCGACCACCAGATGCCGATGACTTAAGTCATATAGTCCAACAACCCGGAGAATCAGCCAGAAAATTCTGGACTAGGTTCCTAACCAAAAGGAACCAGATCGTTGATTGTCCGGATGCCGAAGCCCTAGCAGCCTTCAAACACAGCATCCGTGATGAATGGCTCGCCTTCCACCTCGGCCAAGAAAAACCGAAATCCATGGCAGCCCTCACAACACTCATGACCCGCTTTTGCGCAGGTGAGGACAGCTGGCTGGCTCGTAGCAAAAACACAGCCAGCAAGGTAGGCCCCTCCGAGGCCAAGAACAGCACTGGCAAGACCCGGCGCGATAGACACAAACGCCAAAGTGACGGCGATAACACCGATGACACTACAGTTCACGCCGGATTCAGTGGCTCCAAGCCTGGCCAGCGAAAGAAACCCTATAAAAGGGACAACGAGGGACCATCCAGCTTGGACCGCATACTCGATCGTCCGTGCCAGATACATGGCACCCCAGGCAAACAAGCCAATCATACCAACAGAGATTGCTGGGTTTTCAAACAAGCCAGCAAGTCAAATACCGAAAGTAAGGAAACGGGATCGCAAAGCGAGGACGACGACGAAGAGCCCCGGCAGCCGAACACTGGGCGACAAAAGAAATTTCCCCCTCAAGTCAAAACGGTGAACATGATATATGCTACACACATACCCAAAAGGGAGCGCAAGCGCGCACTCAGGGACGTCTACGCGGTAGAGCTAGTCGCCCCAAAATTCAATCTGTGGTCGTCATTTCCGATCACCTTTGATTGACGCGACCACCCAACTACTATCCGTCATGGCGGATCGGCCGCACTGGTCCTTGACCCAATCATCGACGGATTTCACCTAACACGAGTCCTAATGGACGGTGGTAGCAGTCTCAACCTGTTATATCAGGATACAGTGCGGAAGATGGGCATTAATCCCTCACGAATCAAACCCACAAGGACTACCTTTAAAGGAGTCACACCAAGCGTAAAGGCCCGTTGTACGGGCTCAGTCACGCTGGAGGTGGTCTTCGGTTCTCCGGCCAACTTCTGAAGCGAGTAGTTAATCTTCGATATCGTCCCCTTCCGCAGCGGCTACCACGCACTGCTCGGACGAACCGCGTTTGCTAGATTCAACACAGTGCCACACTACACTTATCTCAAGCTTAAGATGCCCGGTCCATGCGGCGTCATAACAGTTAATGCCAACACGGAACGCTCCCTCCGTACTGAGGAGCACACAGTCGCCCTAGCAGCAGAGGTACAGAACGGCCTTCTCAAGCAGAAGTATAATCCGGCTGCCGAGCCACCGGACATCGTTAAGAAGGTCCAGACTACACTGCAACAGGACAACTCGGCTCGTAAAGAGCTTGATTAGCAATTTGGCCTCCGTCCCACGCGTACATAATTACGCACCCAAACAATATGGACGGAGGCATAGCTAGCTCGCGATCCACAGTGCGGCTCGACCGACCCCAGGATTCGCGTACCTTTTCTTTTCCATTTCAGGTAAATTTTCTCTTTTCGAGATTCTTCAGACAAACCGTCTGTCGGACACACCAAGGAGGCAAGGAGCTTTGGCGCACAAGGGAACCCCAAGGTGGCCTCCGTTAACGATTGCTATACCAGTTTTACATACCCGCACGCAGCTCGTACTTGGTCCTGGCATGTTAAATAGCCTTTTTTGCTCATCATATTGCACGTACAAATATTGTAACATCCCAAAATTCTAAATTTTGGAATGTTATAAATAAATAGATAGATTTGATTGTTTGTTTGATTGTTGTTTGATTGATTGACTGAAAGTGAGTGGAATTCGAAACCTTTTTGAAAGTTAAATGAGAGGGAATAAAAGGACTTTCCCAAACTTTCATTTTGCTTTTATGATCTTCGGGAATTCAGATTCTTTTTCACCACAAAACCCTGGAGAGAAGATGACATGACTTCTTCCATTTATTTAAATGACAAGGTGTGTTGAAAATATTTGAATTTCATTTGGAAAATATTTCCAATTCTAAAATTTATGCAACTCAATGATTTTCACGAGCGAAGATAAAATGACTTCTTCAAAACATATGAAATATGAGTTGGGAGTTTCAAAGAATTAAATTCAAAGTTCTTCTGATTTTATTTTTCAATTTGGAGTTATTTGATTTTTATTCAAATTATTTTTCTCCAAAAATAAAATATATTGAAAATAGTGTAACATGATTCCCTACATCAGAAAATTGGAGAGAAATAAATTTGAATTCATTTTGGTATTTTTAAAATGATTTTTATTGGATTTTATTATAGGAGAAGCACTCTTTGCTTTATCTGAATTTGTGTGTATTTTATTGACTCTAGAATAATGTTCATCTTGTAGGAAATCTTTTTCTGAAAATTTTGATATATGATATGCCTATAGTATATTTTTATTTATTTTGGTTTTATTTTATTTTCTGAAAAAATGTTTTTTTAACTTCCGATCGGACCGGACCGGGCGCCAGCCGCCCGACGCGCCATCCGCCTCGTCCCCGAGCTCGGGACGAAGTCCCGAGCCAAGATCTGTGCCGTCCATGGCGGACACCGCGCCGCCCTTGCCCCTTGCCCACGCCACCGCCCCTCCCATGGCCTTTAAAAGGCGGGTCCCGACGCCCCCGGCCCCCTCTTTCCTCTATCTCCTCTTGCTCACTCTCGCTCTACTTGTCTGAGCCCATGGCCGTGGTTAAGCCACCACCGCCGCCTCGCTCTCGGCCGAACCCACCTCAAACTCAAATGCGCCCGCCGTGCTACTTCGCCGTCTCCGCCCATCGCCGCCGACCCGAGCCACCGCCGCCGTCTGCCGGACCTCACGGAGTTCGGGTAAACCCTAGCCCGACCCATGGTTGGATCGAGATCCCACGATCTCGATCGATCTTGTTTTTTCCGGCTAATTAACGAACGCCCGTTTAGGTTTTATGTGTGAACAGATTCGCTAGATTACTTGCTGTAGCGAGCGTTCGCTCGATAGTTTTTTTCTTTTTATTTTAGATTTCGGCCAGGGACCTATCTGTGATGATCTTATTTACAGATTAGTCCCTGTTTTTCAAACGGCTATAACTTTTTACTCGTTTGTCCAAATCCAACGAAACCAACGCCCACTTCTTCGTTATGATCTCCTCTATCCAGTAATCCAACTCAAACATGTTTTTGAAAGTTTAAAATTTTAATTAGATCTGATTTGAATTTAAACTTCGTTTGATCATAACTTGAGTTTCGTAACTCCGTTTTAGTTGATTCTTTTTGCAAATCGAAGCTCTTGACCTAAACTTTCTGATAAGGCCAAATTCACATAGTTTTGGTACTGTTAGAAATTGTTTTATGTTGCAAGAGTTATTTGCTTGGTTTTGATGTTTTCCGAATCGTCTTCTTTGTTATTCCCGATCTTTTGAGTGATTGCTTATGAGTGGTTACTATTGCTTGATTTCGATAGATTGACTGGAGTGTGACGGGTAGAGCTATCAAGAGTTTTGAGTGCGAATCATCTTCATCAACTTTGCAGGCAAGTAACACTTTGATCATACCTTTTCTACTACCCAGTTTTTATGCATTAGTTTCAACCCTCAAACATTGCATGAGTAGGATTGATAACATGTGGGTATTGAGAAGTAGTTGCTGAGGTAGGAACCTATTGCCCTGTTACTATCAAACCCGTGGGAGTTACTATCAAACATTGCGTGAGTAGGATTGATAACATGTGGGTATATTACTATGCTATGCTCGTAGACGTGGTTTGGGTATGAGTGAAATCCATGGCAGATGTGAGATTGTTATTTAATGGCTCAACTTAAGGTGGCAACTCTAATACACATCTGGGTGGATTGCTAGGGGCACCCTGGGGATATACCAGTGGACTTGCCCGGACACCTGGGGATATACCAGTGTTGTCCTAGGAGATCCCGAGGATATACCGTGTGATCATCCTACGGTCCGCCACCCAGGCTCAAAGGGATCATAAGATTATTCATGCTAGAAACTTCCGTGTGCAGCCACAAGCTATTATGGGCTCTAGCATAGTTGATTAAGTCCTGTGAACTCTTACAGTGGTAGACTAGCAGATGTAGGGGTTGTAGGTGGTACGGTCTACCCATAGTAAGGTGCAAACGCTTCTGAAAGACTATGTCTCGGTCATCCCTTTCTCAAACACCATGTAGTGCGAGAAATCCAACGGAGGAGATCGAGTCTTGTGGGGAAAAGTGCGCAAACCTCTGCAGAGTGTATAAACTAATCATGGTTAGCCGTGTCCCCCTGTTATGGACAATCTTGAGTATCTAGTTCTTGGATTATCCTGTTGATCTCATCATGTTACTTTAATTAATATTGTTGGGTTTAATGATGATACTTAATTGGGATTGAGAATGTTGTCAACCATTCTCAATGTTTAACAACCACCATGATAGTTAAATAAAATTTATTCCTTTGCAGTAGGGAAAATTTGGCTTTTCGCAAAAACATTATAACCATAGAGCTTTCCACCAGCCATATATGCATGTAGTATAGGCTTATTCTTTCATTACTCTCTATGTGTTACATTGCCAACATATTCCATGTGCTGACCCGTTTTCGGGCTGCAACTTTTCATGTTGCAGACTTTTAGAACTGACGAGTAAGTGATACGTTAGGGTTACGATTTCTACACTCAACTTTGCCGTTGGTGTTGAGGGAATCCACAACCTTGTTGCTTCCGCTATATTTTGGATTGAGGTAATAGTATTTACGTTATTTATACATGTGATTTACCTCTATTATAAATCCTCAAGTACTGTGTGTGTCAGCATACCGATCCAAGGATGACACTTAAGCACAGAGACTTGATCCATTCGGGTCGGGTCGCTACAAGATGGTATCAGAGCACATGTTGACTGTAGGACGTGACCCTAGAAACTGACAAGCCCGTAGGAAAGATTTTCCTCTACAACTTTCTTTTCAAAATGATCTTTTACCTCTCTTCTCTTCTGAGCTTATTCAAATATCCCCTTTTAGTGAGACCATACCCCTTTCCCCTTTTGACCCCTTGAAGATTTGACCGATGAGACCACTCCAAGGAGACAAGATATCGGGTAACTAAGACCATTTGGAATGAAGAGGATTTTACCGTGTACATGGAAACTACAACTGTTGAAGACTCCGAAGACTAGGAGAATTTGAAGGCTTTGAAGAATTTCCGGATTTGTATGACCTAGCAAAGCTACCTTTATGGAACTTGGCAGACTATGGAAGTTATCAATACCCGAGATCAAGGTGTATCGGAGAAAGACCGGAACATGGAGCATAGAACTCAAAGTTTTGTCAAGAAACCCAAAAGCAGGAGATATCAACTATGGAATGATAGCTCATGGAAATGACAAGAGCAGAAACACGGCTATCCATGATGTTATCTCCCACTTATGCTATTGTCGCCGGTTTGAGTTAAGCATGCATATGCATGGAAGGATTGGATGGTAGAAGGTCGATGGAGCATCTATCGGCAAAGAAGGAAATTTTAACCTTAGCTGGTGTACCACCAGGATCTGGAGTATTACATCAAGAAGTTAAGATGGACCTACAGGAAGCAGTATTTGATAAGGAAGCAGTTCGTGAAGAACTCAGGTCCCAGAAGATTAAAATAGCCAAGCAGGAGGAGCAAAACCTCGAGATACCGGAGATTTGTCAGGAACTGAAGGACAGTAGGATCATCGTTCATATCGAGGTTGATGAAATCCAGAAGTTGGAACGTAACTCCAGAATATTAAAGGACGTCACGAGAGACTCTGCGTCAATAGAGATGATCTTGCAAAAGAACTTGAGAAGGTCAAGCACAATCGGAAGAAGCCATTGGAGGCATGAACAAGACTTGAAGAGCTTGATGACTTTGAAGATTTATTGACCATTAGAAGACCCAACCCCTGTTATATACCTGCGTTAGATGCGACGATTGTGAGTTGTCATTTGTTTGATGTTTTTTTCGACAGCCACAATAAAACCCGTCTTTTCAAAACTATTGTTTGCATTGTGTGTATCCCTCCCTGTCTATATCTCTTATCTCACCCCAAAACCCATGGACCCAATAGAGGATGAATGGAGATGAGCTCGTATTTTCGGGACCGATGAGTCAATTGGAGACGGACCGATGGATTCAGAACATGGAGGATCACATGGAGAATAACCCTATAGCCGGAAAGGATATGGCCCGGCAAGCTCTTCAATGCTTTGAAAGAGGTCTTTGCTACTTGGTGGAGGATGTACCAAACCATCAATGGATGGCAAGGAGTAACCAGTTGGAAAGAATTTAAGTTGACTTTGTCAAAGTCTAGGTTTGTGTCCTAGAAGTTGAAGCCTTATGGAAATGATATGAGGAAACCTTGTGCATACAAGCTTGTGGAGAAATAGGACACAACCATAAAGAAAACAAGGACGAATACCCCCATAGTCGGAGGATTATCAAAGGAGTTAGCCGAGGATCTCAGGGAACTTCGGTTGGAGATTGTTCCCAAAGGTTTTGTTGCAGCAATGGAAGTTCAGTCTACATTGTTGGGAAAGATTCTAGAAGCTCAAAAGGATGACAAAGAGATGGCTGAGATAAAAGAGAGGATGAGCAAAGGAAAGGTCAAAGGCTTTCGTAAGGATAAGCACGACACCTTATGGTTCGAGGATCGTGTATATGTGCCCAATAATGCAAAGATCAGGAAGTTAATACTTCAGGAGGCTCATGACTCACCATACTCGATTCACCCCGGAAACACCAAGATGTATTTGGATTTGAAGTATCATTTACGGTGGTGGTATGAAGAAGGATATTGTCGAGTATGTAGCCGTATGTGATGTATGCCGAGAGTAAAAGCGAGCATCGAAGCGGCGGGATTACTATAGCCTATGCCAATACCGAATGGAAGTGGGATAAGCTTGGCATGGATCTCATTACGGATTTCCCGTAACCCGATCGGGATATGATTCTATCTGGGTAGTAGTTGATTCGCTTGACCAAAGTGGCTCACTTTATCCTAGTGAAAACCACCTATACAAGTGCGAAGTTGGCCAAGATATATTTGGCAAGGATCGTATGTCTGCATGGAGTTCCGAGGACCATCGTAGAGGAACACAGTTTACCTCAAAGTTTTGGAATCACCGCACGGACTTTGGGTACTAGGCTAGAATTCAAGATAGCCTTTCATCCATGAGCAGATGGATAAATCAAGAGAGTCAATCAGATTTTGGAGAACATATTGAGAGCGTGTGCGCTAGATTATGGATCTAGTAGGGATGATAATCTACCTTACGCGGAGTTCTCATTCAACAATAGCTACCAAGTCAGTTTGAAGATGGCCCCTTTTGAAGCTTTGTATGGGAAAAGGAGCCAGGCACCGTTGATGTGGGATGAAGTTGGAGACCGCTGCTTGTTTGGACCAAATGTGATCAAGGATTGAAGAGAATGTTAAGTTGATTCGAGATAGGCGGAAGGTAGCTTCGATCGAGCGGAAGAGTTATGCAGAGACTCAAGAACGCAAGGAGGTAGTCTATGAAATTGGAGACGGAGCATGTCTTCGTGTGTCCCCTCTGTGAGGAGTTAAATGATTTGGAGTTAAGGGAAAGTTAGCCCCGAGATTTGTAGGACCATACCGAGTTTGGAACGTATGGGAGAATTGGCTAACAAGTTGGAGTCACCCGAAGGACTGTCAGGAGTTCATGATGTGTTTCACATTTCCCAGTTGAAGAAGTGCCATGCAGAGATGGCCAATATTCCCCTGTAAGGACGCTTGACCCTGGAAAATATAATGAGGTTCCACGAAGTGGAGTATGGACTTCATAAGTATGAGTTTTTATCTCGGTATGTGGGACATCCCACGAGGATGAAGATATGAATTACTATTGGATATAAAGGAGGTAGGATGTTGGAAATATGGATCAATGGATATTCCATGATGAGTCTGAGTAATCATGTCCTAGTTTGGTGCCAATAGAAGGAAGGAAAACAGTACAATTGGATGGATTTAAGAATACTAGGAAGTTGGAAGTTGGAATAATGATCAGTGGCCCGATGATAAGTTCAAGGACTACAAGTGATGAGATGGGCCATAACCCACAGGCCCCAGGGCCTGCCAAGAAGCAAGCACACTCTTGAAGGAAAACCCCGGAAGAAGTTACGATTTTATCGACAGACGATCTTATAGGAGTTTACGCAAACCTGAGAGTTGTGAAGAAATGATAGATGTTTGTTTGGCTTGCAGAATCAATGGATTTTCCGAACCTGGTTCGTCGACAAGAGAAATGCTGCAATGCTTGTGAGGATGACCGAGTGTTAGAATGCGAGATTCGCTAAACCATGTACAAGGTAATGATTTGGGTGCGGGATGGATTGATCGCCATACCGACTTACTCTTATTATTCGCCTTGCTATATGGGATGGTAAATCTGAGTGACTTACCTATAGTAGAGAGACGACTATCAAAACCTTGTTTAAACCTTAGAATGGTATAGGTATTTTTTTCCCTTGTACACGGCAGTTGTTGCCAATCGTAGGATATTCGGTGAGGTTCAACCCAGACCCGTTTTCTGCAGGAGAAACCATAAATTCTTGACCACCATGAGGTATCGGTAGTTGTTTAGTATCGGCGCCAGACCCGTCAGCTAAGAGGACCCAGTTTCGGAATAACCTTACCAAGATAAAAAGGACAGAAGACATTGAGGAAAAGGTTACGCCGCTACCGGAAGAGCCAAGAGAAGTAATTATCCAGAGGATCTGAGAAGATCGACACTGCCAACAATAAGGATGGAGTATATGAGTTTTGATGGAACCGTAACCATGCTTTTAAGGGTGGTAGCACCCCAGACCCCTTGTGATGATCGATGGATTTTGAGAAGACCCCAAACCCTAACCTATTTCTTGCTAGCCTCTCCGAATCTCGAGGGGCGAGATTCATTTTAAAGTGGTAGTTTGTAACATCCCAAAATTCTAAATTTTGGAATGTTATAAATAAATAGATAGATTTGATTGTTTGTTTGATTATTGTTTGATTGATTGACTGAAAGTGAGTGGAATTCGAAACCTTTTTGAAAGTTAAATGAGAGGGAATAAAAGGACTTTCCCAAACTTTCATTTTGCTTTTATGATCTTCAGGAATTCAAATTCTTTTTCACCACAAAACCCTGGAGAGAAGATGACATGACTTCTTCCATTTATTTAAATGACAAGGTGTGTTGAAAATATTTGAATTTCATTTGGAAAATATTTCCAATTCTCAAACTTTATGCAACTCAATGATTTTCACGAGCGAATATAAAATAACTTCTTCAAAACATATGAAATATGAGTTGGGAGTTTCAAAGAATTAAATTCAAAGTTCTTCTGATTTTATTTTTCAATTTGGAGTTATTTGAGTTTTATTCAAATTATTTTTCTCCAAAAATAAAATATATGGAAAATAAGGTAACATGATTCCCTACATCAGAAAATTGGAGAGAAATAAATTTGAATTCATTTTGGTATTTTTAAAATGATTTTTATTGGATTTTATTAGAGCAGAAGCACTCTTTGCTTTATCTGAATTTGTGTGTATTTTATTTGACTCTAGAATAATGTTCATCTTGTAGGAAATCTTTTTCTGAAAATTTTGATATATTATATGCCTATAGTATATTTTTTATTTATTTTGGTTCTATTTTATTTTCTGAAAATTTGCTTAAAAAACTTGGACCCGGCCGGAATGGGGCAGCCCGACTAGAACCACGGCCCGGCCGGCCCAGCCGTCCGCCTCGTCCCGAGGCTCGGGGCAGAAGTCCCGAAACTAATCTGCGCCGCAGATCCCGTGGCCGAGACCGCGCCTTGCCTGCCACGCCACGCCCTCCATGGCCTTTAAAAAGGCGGGTCCCGGCGCCCGGCCCCTCTTTCCTCTCTCTCCTCTCGCTCCGCCGCTCTACTTGTCGAGCCGTCATGTGCCGTTGAAGCCCTTGCTTGCCTCGCTCTCGGCATGCGACCCGCCTCAAACTCAAATCGCCCATGTGTGCTGCCGCCGTCTCCACCATCGCCGCCGACCGAACCACCGCCGCCGTCTGGGACCTCATGGGAGTTCGGGTAAACCCTAGCCCCGACCCATTGTTGGATCGAGATCAAGCGATCTCGATTCGATCTTGTTTTTTTCCGTTTGCTAATTAGCGAACGCCCGCATTGCTTAGGTTTTATGTGTGAACAGATTCGCTAGATTAGTTCTTTGTGGCGTTAAGCTCGATAGTTTTTTTCTTTTTATTTTAGATTTCGGCCAGGGACCTATCTGTGATGATCTTATTTACAGATTAGTCCTTGTTTTTCGAACGGCTATAACTTTTTACTCGTTTGTCCAAATCCAACGAAACCAACGCCCACTTCTTCATTATGATCTCCTCTATCCAGTAATACAACTCAAACATGTTTTTGAAAGTTTAAAATTTTAATTAGATCAGATTTGAATTTAAACTTCGTTTGATCATAACTTGAGTTTCGTAACTCCGTTTTAGTTGATTCTTTTTGCAAATCGAAGCTCTTGACCTAAACTTTCGATAAGGCCAAATTAACATAGTTTTGGTACTGTTAGAAATTGTTTTATGTTGCAAGAGTTATTTGCTTGGTTTTGATGTTTTCCGAATCGTCTTCTTCGTTCTTCCCGATCTTTTGAGTGATTGCTTATGAGTGGTTACTATTGCTTGATTTCGATAGATTGACCGGAGTGTGACGAGTAGAGCTATCAAGAGTTTTGAGTGCAAATCATCTTCATCAACTTTGCAGGAAAGTAACACTTTGATCATACCTTTTCTACTACCCAATTTTTATGCATTAGTTTCAACCCTCAAACATTGCATGAGTAGGATTGATAACATGTGGGTATTGGGAAGTAGTTGCTGAGGTAGGAACCTATTGCCCTGTTACTATCAAACCCTTGGGAGTTACTTCTACGCGTTGCTTATATTACTATGCTATGCTCGTGGGCGTGGTTTGGGTATGAGTGAAATCCATGGCGGATGTGAGATTGTTATTTAATGGCCCAACTTAAGGTGGCAACTCTAATACACATCTGGGTGGATTGCTAGGGGCACCACAGGGATATACCGATGGACTTGCGGACACACAGGATATACCGGTGTTGTCCTAGGAGATCCGGGGATATCTGGTGTGATCATCCTACGGTCCGCCACCCGTGCTCAAAGGGATCATAAGATTATTCATGCTAGAAACTTCCGTGTGCAGCCACAAGCTATTATGGGCTCTAGCATAGTTGATTAAAGTCGTGTGAACTCTTACAGTGGTAGACTAGCAGATGTAGGGGTTGTAGGTGGTACGGTCTACCCATAGTAAGGTGCAAACGCTTCTGAAAGACTATGTCTCGGTCATCCGTTTCTCAAACACCATGTAGTGCGTGAAATCGAACGGAGGAGATCGAGTCTTGTGGGGAAAAGTCATAAACCTCTGCAGAGTGTATAAACTAATCATGATTAGCCGTGTCCCCGGTTATGGACAATCTTGAGTATCTAGTTCTTGGATTATCCTGTTGATCTCATCATGTTACTTTAATTAATATTGTTGGGTTTAATGATGATACTTAATTGGGATTGAGAATGTTGTCAACCATTCTCAATGTTTAACAACCACCATGATAGTTAAATAAAATTTATTCCTTTGCAGTAGGGAAAAATTGGCTTTTCGCAAAAACATTAGAACCATAGAGCTTTCCACCAGCCATATATGCATGTAGTATAGGCTTATTCTTTCATTACTCTCTATGTGTTACATTGCCAGCATATTCCATGTGCTGACCCGTTTTTGGGCTGCAACTTTTCATGTTGTAGACTTTTCAGACGACGAGTAAGTGATACGTTAGGGTTACGATTTCTACACTCAACTTTGCCGTTGGTGTTGAGGGGTCCACAACCTTGCTGCTTCCGCTATATTTTGGATTGAGGTAATGGTATTTACGTTATTTATACATGTGATTTACCTCTGTTATAAATCCTCGAGTACTGTGTGTGTCAGCATACCGATCTAGGGATGACACTTAAGCACAGAGACTTGATCCATTCGGGTCGGGTCGCTACAAATACGTCTCGACGTATTAATCACACAATAAAAATAAAGGGCAGTGTGAGTTTTTACTTAATCTTCCCCTTTCTTTCTCTGTATTTATTATTCGTCGCACACATACACTCTGGTACGTATTACTGCGCCAGGGGCTTCATCACGCCCCGAATTACGACAACAAAAGTCCGAACACTTCTAAAGTACAGTTCGGCACCCCGAACTTATAGCATTATATGCATCGGCTCCGAATCATGTCTTTGGTCAATAGTTGGGTTGCGGCTCACGTGCTTACTACCTTACGTTCCGCTATATCGGCTAGGGTAGTAAAGGGAGAACTACTGGGATTGTGTCCCGGTTCTTCCGGACGAGCACCTCAGTAGAGAAAGCCGAACACTGACTGTCATGATGCGGCGAGAGCTGGTCAGCCGTTCGAGAGGTCTCAAATCCTTAGAGATTTGTTCCGCTTTACGCGAGGAATCAGTGTTTCTCCGATTAAGCATGTATAGCGCCCCTAGTTCAGCCTTCCGAACACCAGGGGCTTCGCCGAAATTTTCATTGTCAAACTCCTATGGCTAAGTGAGGGTGATAAAGGCCATATAGTCTAATTGCCTTGTTCGTTGCGCTAAACACCTCCTTTATGGACCAAAACGTGGAGTAAAGAGTGTTTAGATTTATCCCGAACACCCCCGTACTACCTATGTGGGGGCAGAAGCCGACGACTGGTCAACCCTCAGATTTCATAAACGGCCGCACAGGAGGTAAAAATTTAAAAATCAAAAGCATTATATTACATAACATCATTGTTTCATCCTACAGGACAAGATAATACGAATGTTTTCATGGGAAAATAACATCCTTCGCACATTGCTCCACCACCAGGCGGGACCCCTCTAGGACACTATCAAAATATAGCTCGGGTCAACGATGCTCCTTGCCCTCAGGCGGCCCCTTGGTCACCAGCTTCTTGGCATCTAGCTTCGCCCAATGCGTCTTGACGCGGGCAAATGCCATCCGTGCACCTTCAATGCAGACCAATCGCTTCACGGCTTCGAGCCATAGGAAGGCGCTCACGAGCCGCTTCACAAGTCCGAAGTAGCTGCTGGGTATAGGCTCGGCAGGCCACAACCAGACTATCAGGTCCTTCATGGCTAGTTCGGCCGACACAATGACTCGACCAATTTATTTAATTTGGTCGCTAAAGGGCACCGGATGTTCGGGTCCAAAATATTGAGATGAATAGCTTCTCCGTAGACATCCCTCTTCGGCTCGATAAAACTTCGGCGACATCGATATCTTTGTGGCGGATTCAGAACGCATACTGGAAAACCCGAATTCGGGTCAGTACAAGGTAGGTTTCCTTCGCCTACTAGCTTTGCATAGCAAAAGACTTACCCGCCGTAATCTCCTTGGCCGCCTAAATTTTTTGGAGGGCGCTTCGGGCTTCGGCTCGGTCATCCTGTGTGCTCTGACGGGCCTTCGCAAGCTCGGACTCTTGCGTCTTAAAATCGCGCTCCAACGACTCGAGCTTCTCGACGGCGTCCTGGAGCTCTTGCTGGGCCTTGCTAACCAAGGCCTCGTGCTTCTCGCGCGCGGCGCATTCCTTGGCCGCTTTGTCCTCGGCCTCAGCTGACGCCTTCTTGAGGGCCGCCACCTCGGTCGTGGCCCCTAATAAAGTTCATGACACTTTAGTCAGCTTGAACAATTTATTCTTCAATATATACGCAGGTTACTGCATACCTTGGCTATCCTCCAGATGCTTCTTCATGAGGCCGAGCTCTTCCTCGGCCCGCTCGATTCTGCTTGGTCAGGAGACCTCCAGCGGTTTGAGCGGTAGTGACCATAACAAGGCCTGCTTATTCACATAGACACCTTATGTTAGACTCCTGCAAAAATTATTTTTGATCCTATGTTCGGCTTTTCCTTTCCGGACACCGAAAGAGCATCAGGGGCTACTGTCTACTCTGTGATATTCTTACATTACTGACCTCAAAGCCTGCTAGAAGGCTAGTGCAGGCCTCGGTCAGTCTGTTTTTGGCGGACTGAACCCTTTCAATCACCATACCCATATGGGCACGGTGCTCATCCACAATGGAGGCGCCTTGCAGCGCTTCCACTAGACGATCCCGCGCCTCCGGTTGGGCAGAGGTCACCGGTAGCTCACCCCCTCCTTTTGGGAAGGGCCGTTTGCCGGACTCCGGAGCCGCATACGTCTCCGGAATAGAATCCGACTGAGGGTCGAGTAGAACTCGGCCCACACAGTCCGTCTCCGTAGGGGCTTTTTCCCCCGTATATCCGGCGGCCCGGGAGTCATCCTGGAGCGCCACCATGACGATCTCCGGAGCTTTCCCCCGGCCCGAGGAGGTCCTTTGGGACGCCTCCTCGTCATCACCCTTGGCCGAAGGGGAGTAGGCCGGCGGAGGTGACATGTTGGCCCGCTCCTTATGGTCCAGTGAACCTTCTGATGAAGATCGCGGAGAACTGTCCCGAGCCGGACTATAACAACACGATTCAAACATATTAATATGGTAAAGCGGAAAGGACGGACGTTCGGGTGTGAATAAAGATTTTTGATACTTACAATGCGGCCCGAGGCCTGGCCCGGGGAGGCCGCTCCGGACTGCTGTCGACATCCCACGCGGAGTTATCCGCGGGGAAGCCTTTCCCCCTCTTGGGTGCCTTCGCCTCCAGATGCGTGGAGGCCGTTCTCTTCTTCCTCCCAACCTCGGGTGGGGAGTCATCTTCCTCTTCCTCCTCCTCGTCCTCGGCGAACGAAGAGCGAGTTTCTCCTTCGGACATCACGTCTGGAGCGCCTTTTCGGCGAGGGCCCCTCCGGACCCCTTTGGCCGCTCTCTTGGCCGTCTTCTCCGGCACCTCATAAGGTGCTGGAAACAACATTTTCGTCAGTAATGGAAATTCGGGGTCTTCGGGTAGCGGAGCTGGACAGTTAATCTGATAGAGGCAAAGGTGTCCCGTCTTTCGATGAGATGTTGGTTTTCGCTTTGGAGGAAGTCGACTTTGACGATCCGACTACGAACGTGCGAGGACGTCGCGCCTTAGCAATCGCTAAACCAACTCCGAGAGGTTATTGACCACGCCGAACACGATCAACCTGACCACGAGGGTCTGCATTTCCTGCGAGCAAGCGAAGAACAAGCAAGAAAGCGAGATAAATTATTCTTGCCTTGTTTTAATTGTTCCAATTTGTGAAGCAATTCCACGGCGATAGTAAGGAGGGAAAAATTGTTGTCTCATTACATCTTTCAAATCTTTCCAAGTTGTGGGTTGGTTATCATTGTTTTTCTTACAATGCACACTCCACCAAGCGAAGCAAAACCGATAAATGCTCTAGTGGCGGCTCGTACTCGCTCAAGTTCAGAAAAGTCATGGTGACTAAAAACTTGTTCAACTTCAAGCTCCCAAGCAAGATAAATAGCAGGATTAAATCTACCCTCAAATGACGATAAAGAGATAACCTGACCATGTGCTTGTGTGTATTGTCCCAACTCTCGTGATGGTGGAGATGTGTCCGTCATCCAAGAACTTCTATCTCCGGAACCTGTCGTCATTAGTAAAAACAAGAAACAAAATTCGAGAATAATGTTTCTATGAACTAATAGGATGTGGTGGTAAAACGCTCACAGTATAGCAAATATCAATATCTTACAAGTTCTTACCATGCAGCAGGTGGTGACAAGCAACCAGCGGTGTCAAGTAACTCTGAAGATTGTGTAAAGCGATTGCGAGAACGTCACGTATACGGTGTAGAAATATGTGGAGCTGGGTTGGCTATATATGGTAGCAATTTTTTAGCAATAATCAATTCAAAGATGCAATGTTGAATAAGCGCTCAACGACAGATCTTGTCTTTGGTCCTAGGCTAGACCCGGACTAGAGGCGCGAGCCTAGAACACTAATGAGGACACGGCGTAGCACAACTTGCATCAATGAAGGATACTAAGTAGCTCTGGACAACAAGATATAAGTGAAGATCCTGGCGGTGAAGATAATGATGAAAAACAAGCGCCAAGCGGGATATACAACAACTCTCTCTCCAATTTTCCTCTTAAAAAGTTTGAGCCAATTTTCTGATAACTTTTTCAAAGAATGCTACTAACTCAAGCTTTCCAATGCAAAAAGAATCACTCAATTCGAGTTGATATGAGGAGTCAAAATTCTAAAACTGGTTTGAAAAAGCTGGAATAAAATTTGTGTTCACGAACTTGGAGGGCAAAAAGACCTATTTAGAAGCCGATTTTGTGGTGCCAAATATTGAATTAGCTTCGCAACTATTTAGATGCAGCTCTTCTCTAGCTTTAATTTGAGTACTCATGAGCCAAAAGCGGACTTCGTATGAGGAAGTTATGCTGTTTTCTTGAGCGATTGCACAAAACAGATTCCAATCCGAATTCAGCTACGAGATTGAGTCTAGATAGATCCGAACTTTGTTTTTTTTCTTCTCTCTTTTTTTTCTCACACTTTTTTCCTTTTTCTTTCTCTTTTTTTTCTCTGACTTTTTTTTTTACTTTTGTTCTCTCTTTTTTTTCTCTCTCCCTCTTTCCAAACAAGCTAGATAAGATGCATATTGGATCAAGTGAAGATGTGAACGATCTCAACTATGATTATGACAATGAATGTTGGGTAGCACATGGTGGAAATTGATGGATGGATGGTGGTCAACGGAAGGGATAACGATGCAGCGGCGGCGTAACTAATGTGAACAGAACTCGAAACTCTAAACGAACTAGACACTAAGACCAGCAACTCGACACGACGATGCAACCGATAATTCAATAATGCAAACAATGAAAAGAAAACTGCAAAGGCTCAGACTGGCTTGGACAAAGGATGAATAGATCTAACTTTTTTTATGGCTTTTTCTTGGACAATAGGTAAGAAAATAAATCTAATCTAGGGATAAATGGAAATTCTCACCGAGCAACATGAAAACTGATACCAGTTGATAGAGACGACTGTGTCCCGATCTTTCGATGAGATGTTGGTTTTCGCTTTGGAGGAAGTCGACTTTGACGATCCGACTACGAACGTGCGAGGACGTCGCGCCTTAGCAATCGCTAAACCAACTCCGAGAGGTTATTGACCACCGGAGCACGATCAACGACCACGAGGGTCTGCTTTCCTGCGAGCAAACGAAGAACAAGCAAGAAACTGAGATTGCAATCTGGATATTGCGAATATAAGATGAAAGCTTTATTGATCAAGGTGGGGTTACGTGACGCCTTTGTGCAGTCGTTGAACACAAGCGAAATGCTGTGAAGTTGCAGCTATGGCGAACTTTTAATCTAAACAAAACCCAAGGAAAAAGCTACTAGATGGATCTACTTATATAGGAGCAAGGGGTGGTGGCCAAGGAGGTGGGAGGACGTCCCAAGGCAGCCTAAAACTAACCCTAGGTCGTACAAGGCCAATCGGCCCAATTGGAGGTGACGTAACACCATTGGACTTGTAGTTTGACTCAAATTCTGCTGCAGCATCAGATTGTTTCGTCCATAACTCAACTCTCCAGATGAATTTGAAGGTGAATCCAATTGGGTTAGAAAGTGCACGAAATCTACTTTCCAACAAAAAAAGAATCATCCAATTTGGAGTTCGGATGAAAAAGTTATTGACGTTTTGAGTCAGGTATGTATGCATGCGATCCGAATCCGAGTCCAGAACGTGAGAGATTTGGACTCTATCTTCTCTTGGGCCAAAAGTGACGTGAGAGAACTTTTTGAACAGCAACTAAATTCCTATTTCTCCCTTATCTTCATATGTGGATTGTACAAATGTCCCATACACCTGCAATTAGACATGGCATAAAAGTTTGTGAAGTATTTTTGTCCTGGATGACATAAATAAATTATTGCATAGTTTGCATTAGAAATCACCTCACAAATATACATGTATCCAATATTTTTGGTCTTATCCAAGGTAGTCATGTCCTCATCATAATCCCCCCTGCTACCTCGATCCAGGCCTGAAAACATGGATAGGAAGGCTTAGGCTTTTTCCTCAAAATATGCTAGTAAAGGGTATGCCTTGAAAACATGAAACAACTTACTGAATTAGCCTGACGCTTTAAGCTGAGCCCTCAATCCTCGGTCGTGGGCAGTGGTGTCTCGCCGGCCTTGAAGAGCACTTTCCAGATGTCTTCGTGCGTCGTGCCGAAGAGCTCTTGTAGCTTCTGGTGCTTGGCCGGATCGTACTCCCACAGATAGCAAGTCCGGCGTTGGCACGGAAGAACCCGACGAATGAGCATGACCTAGATCACGTTGACGAGCTTGATTTTCCTATCTATCATGTTTTGGACACATGTCTGGAGTCCAGTCAGCTCGTCCGAGGGACCCCAGGTTAGACCCTTCTCTTGCCAGGAGGTGAGCCGCATCGGGGTTCTAGATCGGAATTCAGGGGCCGCTGCCCAGTCAGCGTCGCGCGGCTCGGTGATGTAGAACCACCCTGATTGCCACCCCTTTACCGTCTCCTCGAAGGAGCCTTCGGGCCAGGTAACATTGGGCATCTTGCCCACCATGGCGCCTCCGCACTCTGCTTGTTGACCGTTCACCACCTTCGGCTTCACAATGAAGGTCTTCAGCCATAGGCCGAAATGAGGTGGGATGCGGAGAAAGGCCTCGCACACGACAATGAAGGTCGTGATGTTGAGAATGAAGTTAGGAGCTAGGTCATGGAAGTCCATCTCATAATAAAACATCAGTCCGCGGACGAACGGGTGTAGAGGGAATCCCAGCCCGCGGACAAAATGTGTGAGAAACACAACCCTCTCATGGGGCTCGGGAGTGGGGACGATTTGCCCTTTTGCCGGGAGTCGATGAGCAATCTCCTTGGCCAAATATCCGTCCTCCCGGAGCTCCGTGATGTCCTTCTTCTTAAAGGAGGAGGCCATCCACTTGCCTCCAGCTCCGGATCCGGACATGTTTGGAGAGCTTTCTCAAACAAGGAAAAGCTAAAGCTTGGGCGCTGGAGCTCAAGAGCGGAAGGACTGAAGGAGAGAAAGGGTGTGGGTGAAGGAAGGGAATCCTTATCCCCTTATAAAGGCCGCGAATATCAAGCGCCTCCCCACTCGCCCTAAAAACTCGCCTATTCCCAAGGGCTGTATAAACGGCACGATTGGGTTACCCATGCCCGCATTGATGAGAATCCGGCGATAAGGGGACACGATCTCTGTTTTGACAAGACGCGCCAATAGCAACCGCGCCTCGGGACGTGGGGCGTCGAACACGAAAACGGTTTGGAATTATGACCGTCAGACGCAATGTCATGCTACAAAATTTGTCAGCGGATTGGATTCGTGTAGAACTATATTTTCTCCGTGGTTGCGTATGGTGTGTGTGACAGATCCGGATACTATCACTGCGTCCGAAGACTATCTTGGAGTTCGGAAAGAAGGGAACCCGCCTTGCAATGCCGAAGACGATCTGCGCGCCGAACTCCTCGTCATTGAAGCCAGGTTCAGGGGCTACTGAGGGAGTCCTGGACTAAGGGGTCCTCGGGCGTCCGGCCTTTTATCCATGGACCGGACTGAGGGGCTGTGAAGACACGAAGGCCGAAGGCTGTACCTGTGTCCGGATTGGACTCTCCTTGGCGTGGAAGGCAAGCTTGGTGACCAGATATGAAGATTCCTTCTTATGTAACCGACTCTATGTAACCCTAGGTCCCTCCAGTGTCTATATAAACCAGAGGGCGTAGTCCGGATATCATATACTCATTACCATAGTCATACATGCCAGACTTCTAGGGTTTAGCCATTACGATCTCGTGGTAGATCAACTCTTGTAATACTCATATTCATCAAGATCAATCAAGCAGGAAGTAGGGTATTACCTCCATAGAGAGGGCCCGAACCTGGGTTAATATCGTGTCCCCCGTCTCTTGCAACCATCGACCTTAGACGCACAGTTCGAGACCCTCTACCCGAGATACGCCGGTTTTGACACCGACACACGGTTGATCAGGAAATTAGTTGCCATCCAGTGAAGATAGTTGCTGAAAATGCCATGGCTGTCATTATACTACACTTTGAAATACATCTACCTAGATCTAGGGTTCATTCGCAACTATCATATCCTCAAAATTAACAACAAAAAACTCCCTACACCGATGGCCTTTTCATTCTGAAGCAATACATAACTAACATCTAGAAAAAATCGCCGGCGTGTGGACATGATAATGGGCAATCCACACCGGCATGGCTGCCACCGCGGATAGGCCGATCCACACCGGCATGGCTGCCACCGCGGCGGCGTCGAAACTGCGCTATGCCGCCCTAAACAACAATCAACGGACTCCACCGCTGACGAGGACGCCGGAGCACCGCGAAACCCCCGGAATCTCGAGGATTCTCGAGCGAAAATTAACCACATAGGGGAGGGGGGAATGCAGGCAGAAATGTGAGCGTGGGATGGAGCATTACCTTCAATCCGCGGGCACTCCGGCGAAGACGCTCCGGTCCGGCGAGCCCCACCAACCACAGCGAATGCCGTCGACTCTTCCGCCTCCGCCGCCGTCTTCTCCTCTCGGCTTCTCCTCCAATCGATCGAATCTGGTATGGATGGTGGGTTGGGGGAGTAATGAAGTGGAGGGAGTAATGGAACCGCGAGGGAAGGGGGGCGAAGTGGCGAGACGTGGTAGACGACAACCGCAGTCGGGCATGGCGTGCGGGCGCCACGGCAGTTCCACCGCACGCCATGACTGGCAACCGTTGACCGCGGAGAGGAAACCAGCGTGCGGGCGAACTCTCTCACACGCCACACACGAGTTGTCCTACGTGGCACATAAAATCAGCCATTTCATGCCAAAATTCATGCAAAGTAGCTGGACGATGATGAAGACATGTGGGTGAGTTGGCTAACACCCACACGTATGGGCGTTAGTGTTTCCGAATCTTTATTATTGCTCGGTCGATACTTATCAAGTTTTTCTTGGCAGCCTTAAACCCTGTGAGCCCTTGTGGTAATCACTATTTTACCCCTTCCTCTCTTCGAATTCCCTTCCTCTTCTCCAAAACCCTAGCCCCACATCGGCGCCGTAACATGGCGTCTCGGGGAGGTTACGACGGCGGCTCCGCCACGGGAGGCAAGATCCGTAGGCGCCCTCCCTCCCGCGTCGCAGCTGCGTCACCCTATGCGCGCCCGGCTGCTCCTACTCATCCAGCGCCACACGGCGGTGAAGGGAGCGGCTGGCTCGCCCGTCTCATCTCCGGTGGCGCATCGCGCCTCCTCTCCTCTGTGTTTCGCAAGCCGCCTCCTCAGCTCGCCGCGCCTACGCTTTCGGAACCAGAGTTGGTCGACGCTCCTTGCTCGTCGCCGCCGCCGCCTTTAGGTTGGTGCCTTGCTGATTTGTTTGCGTGCATTCTCCGATAGCTGTGTTGGCGGTTTGACTTGTCTGATCTGCGACTAGAGCGAAGTGTTTTCTATCATCCTGTAAAGATCAAATCATCCAAGTTTTTCCAGCTTATCATCATAGCTTGCCAATGCACATGGCGGCCGATAGGTGAAGTCGATGGTGTGAACCATGGTTACTGTTTTTATCAGATTAGCGATTTATTTACCAGCAATCAGTAAATAAGATGCTAGTTCAATCTACCCTGTGATATGGGAGATAATTCTCATTTTATTGTTAGTGGTTTCCACCAAACTCACACAAGCTGGTTTTGGAATGTAGAGAACGACATTCTAGAAGAAAACGGAGGAGGGACTGCTAACGTAAGCTGATTCTGTAACTTCATGCTGTACACGTCGTTGTTCTAATATTCTTTATTTTGTTGGGTACTAGTGCACTGTTTAACCATTTATCCTGACTAGACGCTGAATTTAAGCTCTTTTAAATGGCTAGTATACTAAATTTACCATTTATCTTGCCTAGACACCGAGTTTAAGCTCTTTAAACCACCTATCTTTCAGCAGTATTTCGCAAGTGTTCTCAAAAGACAAAAAGCAGTGACACCACACCTTAGGTGGTACTATGCTACCACGGCAAGGTAGTACCTGCAAAAAGTTATGATTTTTTTAGAATATTGATGACAAAATATATGTCTACAATCCCACAAAACTTCAAACCCATATTTGATCTACCTGCAGCAAAAAAAAACATATATTGTCATTTTTTTTTCAGAAATCTTCAAAACTTTTTAGAGGTGCTACCGTTTGTTGGTAGCACGGCAGCACAACTAAGGACACATTTATTAATTATTACTTCTTCGACCAGTTAATAGCGTGCCCAACCTTAGGATACATTTCTCTATTTTCTTATTGTTCTAAGGTTACACTTTTACACTGTTCCTCTGCTAATTATTTTACTTCTCTAGCCTATTGGACTTTATAATTTCCTGTAATCCTGAGTTTCCAAGCATTATTGCTGCCCATGCAGAATCTGTCTACTGATAATCCTGAAAATTATCCCATTGATGGAGATGACATTCTAAGTTCTTGTTTCAATGGTAGTATGGATCTTGAAGAATTGTTGAAGCAGAAGACCTTTACAAGGCAAGTATTGGATATTCTAATATATCATTTGAGCAGTGTTAGTGTGGTACTCACCTCAGTTCATTCTGAACTTTTCAAATGTTCAATGTTCTGCAAGCTAAGGATATGATATGTAGGAAATTCACATCACCTTGTCCTGATGAAATGCACTAATAGTACATGAGGAAGAATGTTTCTGTTAACACGCTATCAAGAACTGTGGGTTATCCTTATCTGGTTCCTTTGATATTTTGTTGGGATTTACTGGAATTCTCAGCGGTAAGTGCTTATATAATATAAGTTATATTTGTCATGTTGGTAGCAAACAAGTATCATTCAATGCCAATACCTGGTATCAAGATGTGGAAGGTTCCTTTATTTGCTTTGTAAAGGACAATTGCAATGTGTGGCACGCGTGCATAATTTTGGCTCCTTATCTGTATGGTCCGATCACCATAGTTGCAAATGTTTCTTACCTGTTTTCACATTTTCCTCAAATCCTCATCTGTATTGCTATTTTTTCCTGATACAGCAGAGAATATATCCTTCTGTGGATTTCTTTACATTCGCTTGGGTACTTACAACGACCTTTTCTGCATGGTGCACTTATAGTTCACGAGACAGTTACTTAATATCATTCCTCGAGGCTGGAGTAGTTGGGCCTAACTGTGGAGTTATTGCATTTTGTACAAAGGGAGATCAGCATAGAACTGTGGCATAGGGTAGTAGTTTTATTTTGTTGTTGCAGGTTTCGAATCAACATCCAGTTATGTTTATCACATGAACACCGGGGAACTAACTCCCTTCTTATTGTTCTGATTCCTTGTTTCTTATTCATCTTTATGTGTTTTCCTGTTTATGCAATTCAAATCTCACATTATTTTGTTGATTCCCATATATATCTGTTAATGTTAAAACTTGAGTTCATGTTCTGCTTCATCGTATGCATTATGTAAATTACAAATATATAAGTTGACTTAAGTTCTGTGTTCCACATTGTTTTGCTTATCTCTGAAATGTAGCCCTAACAGATCTCTCCGAATAACTGTCTGTATGTTCTGTAGGAGTGAGTTTGAATATTTGACTGGGTTGTTGCGATCCAGAACTGTTGGATCCAATACAATGCAGTCAGAAGTTAATAATATAAAACAAACATTGTCTCCCGAGAAGGAAAAGGGATCTAGAGACTTACCTGTTGATTTCTCCATTAAATCATACAGTATCGCTGTGAGTATGCAATTCATGCTGTCCTTTTAAATGTTCAAAGTGTTTCCGACTCACTGATGAAAAATTAGACTTTCTTGCAATTAACCGTATACTATATAATATGATTTTCCTTAAAAGTTTGGAACTAGTACTATTTGCTATTTGGAAGTTAAGTAAACATATCGTTATTTGGACTTTACCAATAGATACTTCTATCATATTATTGACTCAATAGGTTTTTATATCTTGACGCATTTGTTAAGAGAGACCTGAAGGATTGGAGTATCACCAAAGAACTAGCTATGGACAGGGATGTGTGGAAGCTTGCTATCCATGTGCCAGAGCCATGAGTTGGTCGCGAGATCTTATGGGTTTCACCTCTAGCCTATCCCAACTTGTTTGGGACTAAAGGCTTTGTTGTTGTTGTTGTTGTTGTTGTTGTTGTTGTTGTTGTTGTTGTTACGCATTTGTTACTTGTACTGTTGATATTCTCCTTCTGATCACATGATTAATTTAACCTTATGCATTCTTGCAGGATCAAGTTGCTTCACCTGCAGAACTTGCAAAGGCATATATGGGTTCAAGATGTTCAGAGGGGGCACCGTTACGCCTTAGATTGCATGAACCCTCCTCCCTTTCTGTCAAATCAATAGAATCTGGCACAATACAAATAGCTAAATCTCCAAAGGCCCCACTTCTCGGAATTTCAAGATTGTCTGCTTCCACACCCTTTGATCGCCTTGGAAGCAACTATAGGACTCCAAATAAATCAGAAATACACAAAATGTCATCATCTCCTTATTTTAAGGTTTAATTTCCTCATTTTATTTATTCAGTATATTATTAATTTATGCTTATGGTATGATTACTTGGAATATCGGAAGTGCAAGTTAATTATGTATTGTACCTTTGACCAATCCCTCGAGCAGTATTGAAACCACATGCATTACTCTTTCTGCCGTGCCATAGAATGATGTCCTGTCTGGTTCCAATGCACGTAATATCTATTTCTATCCTTGTTTCGAGCAAGGAAAAAAAAGGCGCTCCTAGGCGCTCGCTTAGGTGTGCTTTGCTTTGGCACCTGGCAGTACAAAAAAAAATCAGCCATCAAGGTCCCCCGGTGAGGAATAAGCCTTCTCCGGCGAGATATCAATCTCCCCGGCCAGATTTGACCTTCCCAGCAAGTATGTATATGTATCCTCCCTGGCGAGGATTCAACCACTCTGACGACAAATTGACCTATTCTGGCAAGGAATCGAGCTTTGCTGTGGCTGGTTGCCATCACTGCAGTGAGGGAGGTGGCGTGAGGGAGGCTCCCTAATTTGCTGTGTATATATGCGCTTTTAGTAGAATGCAGCTGTATCCAGAATAAAGACTAGAAAGTGTTCAGCTAGGGTCCATGTGTACTGCAGCCAACAAGAGATTCATGAATAGAAAAACCGAGTGCGTTGTTGTCTCTATCTTGTGTAGTAGTCAAGTGCTACGGGAGATAAGATGGCAGAAATACTTACTTTGCAGAACAGCTGAAAGAATTGAATACCACACTACAGCCTATACATTCTTCACACTAACCATTTCGGTGCAGCGTCCGTTACAGAATGCCCAGGCACGCCTGGGCGACACCTAAGTGAGTTAAGCGTTAGGCAGTGGCAAAACGCCTAACATATATTTTCCTTGCTCAAGCATAACATCCATCTCTAGTAGGTCTAGTCTTTCTAACTTGTGTTCAATCAATCTATTCAGGGTCCTGTTTCTTCTAGGGACATATGTGGTACTGTATCTTCATCATATCAGACTGCGAACAGCGTTCATACATTTGGCAGGCAGGTACTCATTGGTAAAGCACAACTTGTTTTGTAGTATATTTACTTTGTGTTGGTTGTTAGTTTCTGTGCTATTATATTGAGTTGATATTGTACTACATTCTAAATTTTTCATAGGGATTAGCCATGAGATGAAATCTTAGAATCTGGATTCAGCAATTTAAGCGTACATGCTTATTATTATCACCGGTTAACTCCTCCCCTTAAAGCTGCAGGAGGATACATCCATAAACCATGCTTTCAGATTTTCTTGACTGCACCCTACCTATCTTCCTGTGTAAAATAAGCTCAACATATTGATGTAAAAATTCTCTTATATTTTCAAATCGGTGAAATTTATTCTTGATATTATTCAGGTTTTAAAATGCTATCTTTGCAGTCAGTAGTTGACACCAGGTATTTCGGCACAAGCATGATTCTACATAAATAATGTTAACCCGTGCTTCATTGTCCAATAACATGTTTAATTCCAACACTAATTTTGTATTGGTTTTTCGTTCCTGAACAATATATAAGCATTGAATACAGTAACATCCATTGCATTTACATTCAGCAATTTGTTTTCGTGAAAAGGATAAAAATCCATCAGTGTGGGATAGGCGAAAAATATTAAGAGCCCTAGCATCCTGTACAAAATGGTTTTGTTAGAGATTTGCATGAGGTTCATGGGCCAGATATAGCAACTGCGATTCAATTCATGAGCCTATGTTGGCAGTTTTGAACTACATGGCTACTGTGCTATTTCCCCAATGTTATGCCATTAAGTTATCTAATTTATGTGCCCTTTGATGTTCTACCAATATTACTGGCTTATTTTGTACGCTGCGTTGTGCTGTTAGTAATTATTTATAAATCAGCAGTTCCTGAGGAGGAAGAACATTGCTCTGAACAATGAGACTGTGTCTGTTGGCCCCATACGCAAAATGCACCAAAGATATAACAGAGTATCATCACTCTCGGAAACATGGCCTGGTTATCGTGAGTATCCTGGTAATGATGCAAGCAAACTGGATGAAGGTTTCGAACACTCCACACAAACTCAAAAGCGTCTGCGTCTGGCTGAAGTTGACGATGGCACTCTACGTATCTGTGGCAACAGTTTTGTTCAAGCACCAGCTCAATCAACTGAGATGGCTGCAAAGATATTGAAACAGCTTGATACATTAGTCCCTTCACCTCCAGAGAAGGAAAGCACACCAGAAACGAAGCAAAAACATGGAAATGCCCTGGATGTTGAGGATTCTATTTCTCGGAGAAAGGAAATACCATCTCAGGGCAGCCTTTTGGAATCATCTTCATCATTCATCCCAGCTGCAATAGATGGCAAGACTGTTGATGCTATGTCAAACGGTTCTGCCCTCCTCCTAGAAAGTAAATCATCCTCTGAATTAATAACTTCACCCAAGGTAGGACCATATGACTAAAAATATGATACTATCTTCTATACTCTGCAGCTACCTTTTTGAGATATATTATGTAGCTATTAATGTTTTCCTTGTAGGATTCTCTGGAGGTGGAACACTGCAGTGGAAGTATTGAAATTGAGAAAAACTACTCACCAATCCAGGAACATGCTGCTAACAACTCTGGAACAACAAATAAGGAGAATCCCCCAACAGCCTCTTTGCGAAGCTATTCTCCTTCCAATCTGGTGTTATCTAGTGAAATAAAACGAACCAAAATGCTGGCTTCATCAAATGGCTTCTCATTCCCTGTCACGGCTGCACCGGGTGCCCACTCACAGGCCCCTCCAACGCCTACTATGGCATCTCCACCTGCACTACATGTTGGAAAGCACAAATCTTCTGCACTACCCAGTGTGCCAGTTACTTCCCCGGAAAGTGCTCCAAGGTCAGATTCTGATCGAGCTAGAAAGCATTTTTTTTTTACTCTGAAGTGTTATTGTATTTTCCTGCTTAATAAAATTGGAACAACCATCAGTTATCAAGTAGATACTGCAATGAAGAAATGCTACTTTTGTTTCCTCCATTTATGTTAGAGCACTATTAGCTTGTTAGTCTTGAGCGTGCCATTTTTGGTTCCACTTCTCCAGTTAGAAGGGTATCTGCTCAGTTGATGTTCAAACTGTTGGTCTATAATTCTGAAGTTTTCCATGTTTATTCACCTCTCCATTTATTTAAAGATTGTTGAAGCCTGGACATTATTTTATTTGTCTTTGCAGGTTTTTGAAACGAGTTTCAGAAGAAAGCTCAATTTCAGACAAGCACAATAAGAAGTTAAATGGAGAAATTCCGCCGGTTTCTTCCAAGGGTGCTGGACATGTTGCATCATTCACTAGTAACCCTGTATTTACTGTTGCCAATTCCAAGCCTACAACCTTAAGTAATGGGCTAGAACATACATCAAAATCAACTGCCTCTGCTGTTCTGGCTTCTAATAAACCGAACAACCCATTTTTGTCTACAAATACTGCCTCTTCCCAATCTGCTAGAGCACCAACATCTGGAAGTGCCAATGCGCCTTTCAATTTCTCACCAAAGTTTGGTGGTGCAAGTTTGTTAGCTGCCCAGAACAAATCCAAGGCAGGAAGCAGCAGTGCCCCATTTAATTTCTCTCCGCAGTTTGGTAGTTTGAATTTGGTCGCGTCTCTGGATAAGTCCAAAGTAACCTCACCTGAATCAACGTTGTTGTCTGGAAACCAGTTCGCCCAACCAGGAAATAACAATTCATTGTGCACACAGAGTTCAGCAAGTAAGTCGGATATGATGTCTCCGGAAGAATCAAACATGGGGAGCTTACCATTTGGTTCAGCACCTCTGAGCCCTAGTCCTTTCAGTTTGAGCTCTGTAGCTGCCTCTGGCACGACCTCTGTGATTACAACTACTCAACTGCCTCTGCCATCTATGGCTTCTTCTGCTTTGGGGTCTAGTAAAGCATTCTCGGTGTCACCAATATTTGGCAGCAGTCCAATCACGACTGCTCCATCGTCGTTTGGCATGCCGAATAATGGTTCCGCTATGTCCATTAGCCCCTCTAGCGCTGTATTTTCATTCACTTCGGCCACACCTACAATACCAGATCCACCATCCTCAACACCACTATTTGGTAGCATGATCCCAACTATTGGCTTCAGTACAGTAACTGATCAGATGACTGTGGGGAATAACCATACTCTTTCTGTTACGGCCCCACCATTTGGCTTTCAGAGCAATTCACTGTCAACTCCAGCTTTCAGCGGCTTTCAGAGCAATTCACTGTCAACTCCAGCTTTCAGCACGCCAGCTACTCAATTCGCTTCCACCTCAACCACCTCACCTGGCATTTTCCAGTTTGGCCAGCAGAGTCAAGCTTCGTCAGGTGTCTTTTCAATGGGCACTGTCCGCGACAATGACAAGTCTGGCAGAAGAATTGTCAAGGTAAAGAGAAAGAAATAGGCTACTCTGTTCAAAGTTGATTGAGGCTCGGAACTTGCAGTCAAATTGGCCTGTGGATCAGCCTACATTGCAAATTGATATGGCTTCCAGGGCTCTGGCGATCGGCGAGTGTAGTGCAGCACATTTGTTCACTTGATATCGACTGATCTGGCATGGGATTGCCCGTGGCGTTTTTGTCTCAGTACCTATGGAGGACTCTCTCTAGTCTATTTTGTTGAACTGAATTTTGTTGCATGATTTTGTTCCCTGATGTACCATTACAAAAACATTTGTATATCGAAGTAATGTTTTGAGGTATCTGTTCTTGTTACTGCTCAGTCCTATGATCCTTGCACCTTTCTTCAGTCGATTCATGCATCGTTCATGTAGGGAAACACAATTTTGGCCTGTGTAATGAGAAGTGTCAGATTTGCGGGTTGCAGTACACTGACAACTTATTGTTGGTTGCATCTCGTCCAGAGTTTTAGCCTCCCAGTTTAATGAGATTGATCTAACGTTGCCATCCGCCAATTGTATTGTTCGTATTACAGGGTCCAACTGGTGCCTGTGTTCAGGGTCTTGCACCGGAACCATGATTTGCATTTCTAGATTAATAACTAGGTAATTGCCTGCAATGGGGCATAAATATTCTTGTATGTCACTGCTGCTATTTGCTAAAGCAAAGCCGAGGAAACACGGCCGCTGCGGACAGGAGGGAAAGCATCAAAGAAAAGAAAGATATGCACATATACGAGAGCTAACCTAACTGTGCACTAGCCTAATCTTTATCGAAAAAGGTAATAGCTCAGTATGATGATTTTCCTGTGTTGAACTCTAATTCAGAATATCACATCTTGTAGCATGAATCATATTGTGTTGCTCACAAGAAAATAATGCGCATACGATCGATAAGAAAAGAAGTGTCACACATAGTATACCCGACTAGTTTTTGATTTTTAACATTCAAGTGTAGAAGAATCATTCCACTTTCGTCCGGTGAACTGATTCCTCTACTTCTTGCTCTTGCCTCGATCAACGCCACTTCTTGCTCTTGCCCCGATCAAGCAGGCTTTATATCCATCCCTTGGCCGCTACCTAAAACCTGCAAACGGAAATGGCACACAAGAAATTAAAGCATGAAACGCCGGGACAAGCCCAACATGCATGCAGCGGCCGTCAAGACCTGCCGTTTCCCACCATCAACACAGGGTCTACGCGGTATTCATAGAGTGCAGTGCCTCGGAGCCAGGGACAGATTTTGTGATGTATATGACACTAATCTATGTTACCACCTTCATAGTGAGGGATAACATATTTTTCACGAATACGCAAAGATTGCGTATCTTTTCATTAATAGAAGAAGTTGAATGAATACAAGAACGTTGGTACAACACATGTTACAAACGCAAAGGGTAACATAGTGACCTGAGCATGGGGAGGGGGATGCTCACCCCCAACAAGACTGAAGCGTACGTCCCAACAATGATGAGAGCCAATCCCTTTGGCACTGGCCTTTACCCACAGCCGTGCCTGATCCTTGATGTCCTGTATCACGCGGGCCGTGGATGGCCGTAGCCCATAAAAAATGCATGCGTTCCGGTGGCACCAGATGCACCGGGCCGTCAGCATAATGAGGGATGAGAGGCCACGTCTATGAGCCGTGAGTGCATGGTGGCAGGAGAGGCCCACCACACCGAAAGGCTCGACGTCGGGTCTGGGATCATAGCCGTGGACAACATATCATGCCATACCCAGTGGGGAGTAACATAGGGAGTGTCATAGGTGGTTGTATTTATTAGCTTGTAGACTCATTTTGTTTTGGGAAGAGCTATGTAATGGTAACATATTATGTTACTGCAAACACCTCTCTCCTCATTAACTACATGCCACATAAGCAAACTTATCTCGAGGTGTGTTATATTACTTGTTAAGTTACTCCCACTAAGAAGGGCCATAGTGGGAATAACTTCAACAATAGCACGGAGTCCAACTCAACAAATTTTCCTAGTGGCAATGAGTTAATAAGGAGAAAGGTAATTTGAGCAACTTAGCTAGTTACCGTAACATCACATATCCTATACAATATGTGTCTTATAACCTACTAAATGAAGCTTTGCATGACACCATACTTATGTTACTACCCACTATGAAGGTAGTAACATAGCCTAGGGTCATGTGCATGTTACTAATGTAAGTTACTCTCCACTATTGCTAGTCTAAGGCTGGTCATAGTGAGAGCAACTTAGCTATTAACCTAACATACCCCAAGATGAGTCTGTTTATGTGACATGTAGTTAATGAGGATAGAGGTGTTTGGAGTACTACCTCCGTCCTGGTTTATTGCCCCCCTTCGCATTTTGTGTCAAATTTGGACCATAGATTTAACTAACAAAATTTTAATGCATGTCACCAAAAATTATATCTTTGGATTCATATTTGAACATAGTTTCCCATGATATAGGAGGAAGAGTAGGCAGAGGAGGAGGGGGCGCATGAGGAAGAGGTTTAGGGAGAGGTATGGAACAACAACAACACTAGGATGTGGAAATGGAATACACCGAATCCAATATGGAAACAGATGGAGATCACAATAAAAATGTTCGCAGGCGGCTAGTATCTCCTAATGGCATTGTCAACTTCCGAGGGCAACCCTTGGCAAACTTGGCAGGAAAAGTAGCGGGAACGGTGCTTCCATTGGAAGGAGCGGCGGTCAGTGGAGGAAAGGAAGGAGTTGTTACAGCTCTTGAGAAAGCACCAATTGTTAAACAGAGAAGACAAGGGGATGGGGTGGATTTAGAAGAGAATGATCTTATGAGCGAGGCGACCTCTTTCGAGGAGGGCCGCCATCATCAATGAGTACCGAACTGCCGTGGGATTGGCGACCCTGCGATAGTTCAAGAGCTCAAGGAGCTCATCTGGGTTGTGCACCGAAGGTGGTTTGTCTGGTTGTAACGCAATTGACAAAGCAACATATCAAGGACCTGGCAGGTATTCTAGGGTATGATGGGAAATATGTTGTGGCTAATAGTGGAAGGAGTGGTAGCTTGGCGGTGTTCCAAAAGAGTCCTATTAGTTTGTGGTTGTTAAACTTCTCCAAATATCATATTGATATAGTTGTGACAGAGCCAGGGAAGGAAGAATGGAGACTAATTTGTTTTTACGGGGAAGCTAACCGGAGTTTGAGGCAAAATACATGGGATATGATGACATTTTTGAGGGGAGAATCAACTATGTCATGGGCTTGTATAGGTGATTTTAATGGTATTCTTTGCTGAGAGGAACAATTTGGTCCAAATGAGAGGGATGCGGCTCATATGGCTGGGTTTAGGGAGGCGGTCGATGTATGTGGATTGTGTGACCCGGGCTACATTTGTCTAAACTGGACTCTTGAGGAGAAGGTGGCATGGGGAAATTTCTGTAGAGTCAGTCTGGACAGAGCGCTTGCTACAACAAGTTGGAGCGCCCTGTTCCCTTTTGCTTCAGTACACCATTTGGTTGCAGCTAAATCCCACCACTCTCCAATCATCTTATTTAATGATCTTGATGCTGCTAATAGGAAAATAGCACTGGATCGGCCGTTTCGGTATGAAAATATGTGGGAGGCACATGCTGATTTTCCCCCTATGCTTGATAGGGTCTGGTCAGTAGCAGGCAAGGCTGACTCAATGCACGATTTGAAGCAGAAAACTGAGGCAATTGCAGGCTCCCTAGCGGCATGGGGAAGGAGTCTTTTGGCCATTCCGAAATGAGTTGCGAGCTCTGAAGAAAAGGCTTGAGGAGTTGTGTTCTGAACCAAATAGACAGGGGTGGTCCTTGGAAGAAAAGAAGGTGGAGCAATGCATAGTTGAGCTGAACTTCAGGGAGAACATTATGTGGAGACAAAGGTCGCGTATTTAGTGGCTGTCAGAAGGTGATGGAAACTCTAAACTTCTCCATCAAAAAGCATCCACTAGAAAGAGGAGAAACATAATAATTCAACTAAAGTGTGATGAAGGAACAATGTGTGAAAATGATGCATAAATCGGTAATATGGTTATAGATTTTTACAAAAATCTTTACACTTCTGAAGGTACTGTTGGGATGGAGGAGGTGCTCTTCACATACCATGTAAAGTAACTAATGATTTTAACGAGATGTTGTGTGCTCCGAATGAGGCGTGTGAAGTGAAGGAGGCCCTATTTCAAATGTTTCCCACTAAAGCACCGGGAACGGATGGTTTCCCGACGCATTTTTTCAAAGGAATTGGGGAGTGTGGTGATGAAGTTACTAAGATAGTGTTGCGAGTGCTTAATGGTATTGAGTCTCTGGAGGTTATTAACAAGACAATCATCGTTCTTATCCCGAAGGTACAAAAACCAACCTCTCTAGTCCAATTTCGGCCAATTATTTTGTGCAATGTAATCTTCAAGATTATATCGAAAGTACATGCAAACTAGATGAAAAAGATTCTGATGCGGAGCATCCTTCCATCATCCCCATGGACTCTACTCCGACACATCAAGCCCCACGTGGACCTATGACAAGAGCTAGAGCACGTGCTTTGGAAACCGAGGTGAATTCCTTCCTACTAGATTTGCATATGGACACAAATGGAACATGTTTACTACCTCACCAAAATGTGCTATGCATCCTTAGGTATGAAGAGGAACATCACCAAGACGCTCAGGAGCATCACCAAGGAGTGGGAGGATCACCCGAGGCCACGCAAGCCAAGAAGAAGGACAACAACAAAGACACAGAAGCTCCAGGCGACCCGTGCGCATGGGCCCCGAGACCCGTGCCCACGGGCTACTCGAGGAGTTGGCGCTGGAGCACCCGGCGCCACGGGCCTCCCGGGATGGCCGGCCGAGATCGCATCTTGGCTCCTCTTCATCTCCTTGACCCCTAGGCTATATATTCCGTACCAAGGACCATGTTTAGGGTTAGCAAAGTATTAGATGAGATATTTGTGAGCTTTGCTCCTTTCTACCTTCCCTTGTGGAATCAAGACCCCTAGGGAAGAATCCTTGTGGATTTCAAGACCTCCTCAAGGAGTAGACTATCTTCAAGACCCCATCTCCTTTGGATTTGGGAAGAACTTTGCCATTGTATCTTTCCTTTGATTGTGTTTGTGACTTGTGGATCTTGTGTTGTTACTCTAGTGGATGTGTAATCGGGAATTGTTGGAGTGATTTCCTCTTTGTGTTCTTGTAGTGTTCTTGTTGTTTCTCTCCTTTTCCCCCTCCAAGTGTGAAAAGATCCCACCTAGGGTTCTACCCTACATCATCTTGGTATCATGAGCCACGTTGATTCACATCTTGGAGTCCCTACCTTCCACTTTCTAGCTTGATTTCGTTGTTTTTCGTCCTAATTTGAAAATCCCCACCCAAAATAGCCCCAAAATTTTTCTTGCAAGTGGATCTACCCGTCTACCATCTTCCCCACCCCCAAATCCTCGAATTCGACCTCTCCTTGCAAAATCCCCACGGATCCCGAGCTGTTCATCCGCTCCCAGAACACCCCCTGCACATGGGCCCTCGAGACCCCGTGCACACGAGCCTCACTTACCCCGTGCGCACGGGTTATCTAGGGAGGTTCGGCCATTTTCTGTTTTTCATCATTTCATTTCCCCACCACCTCTTGTGTTCTTCCGCACCATTCCACGTGTTTGTTTGAGTGTTGGCTCGCGGTTTCTCTTGTGTCCTAAGGTGTTTCGGCTACTTAGGCGCATTTGGACATCATCATCGCCACCAAGCATCAACTCGGACAACACATCGACTTCAACAACTTCACTATTACCGTAAGATCGGACGGTAACCTCGACGACATCTCACCCTTGCTTTTGCATTGATAACTCGAGCCACTTCGCGTAGCTTACCCATTGAGACTAGCAAGTTGAGAATTGCCGGGCCACGCTTTGTGCACCGTAGAAATCGTGTTACCATCTTTGTGCCATAAGTCTCTCCCGTGCATATCTTACTTATTTGTCTCATATCATACTTGACTCGAGCATAAAAAAAGAAAGAAAAGCTTTTAAGCAAAAGAGGAAAAACAAAGAGCTTGTAAGCAATAGCATCGAGTCATTTTGCATATCATCTTCAATATCTCATACGTAGCATAGTTGGGATTGAAGACGACACGTTTCTCTTATAGTTTGGTGCACACGCGTATCTAGCCCTTTTGAGCAATCGAGCTAGTGTCTCTCTAGCATTCGCACAACAAGAGCATTTTCCGTGGTTGCACATTTGAGCTCACCCCTTGGTTGTGCGGATCCCATTTATCTTCCGTGTGTGTGTTCCTCGTGTTATCTTTGGAGGTTGATCTATTTGTCCTACTTGCCATTTGTGAATCTTCTCAACCTTTTCGATATCTTGACTAACATTTGCTTGAAATTTTTGCCACCATCCTAACCAAGCTCCTCCATAGACCATTTACTTGTAGGTGTGAGAAACAATTCCCGGTACCAATTCCCCTATTGTAACATCACGTGGGATCGTACTTGTTGCATCCACAATCTTCGAAAAAGGTAACTTTGGTTTTGTTCTCTCATTTTCCTACTCACCACCACTTTCATATGATGGATAGGCCAAGTACCTCTACCAACCCACTCTTCATCGAGCAAGATGACGACATGTCATCATTCGTCACCAAGAGCCACCTCTTTGGTGCACAACGGGCGCTACATCAAGAGCAATAAGCAATGAACGACCGCATCAACAACCTCGCTACCGGCTTGCGACTCTCCGAGCAACATACACGGGACTACTTCGATAACAAGCTCGACACGCACAAGCAAGAGAACGATGCAAGAATGGACGAGATCCGCGCTTTGTTGGTCAACCGGCCTCCTTCAACTTCTTCCTACTCAAGACGGAGCCACTCAAGTCGACACTCCGACGACACCTTCTCCGGCTCAAGTACACCATCATCGAACACTCTTCGACGAGTCGCGCATCAAGACCGTCACGCATCTCGAAATTCCGCTACACGTCAAGCATTCACAAGAGCAAGTCGATGAGCAAGTTCCTCGTCCCCGTTCAAACCAAGACGCTTTTGCTCAAGCTCAAGAACGACAACGAGTACGGCGCCAAGAGGAAGAACGAGCGCGTCTACACCAAGAAGAACAAGACGCCGAGGCTCAACATCTTCAACAACAACAAAGAGAAGCGCAAGATCTTGAAGCGCAACGTGCCCTTCAAGAATCAAGTCGAGCCATCGCCAACCGCAATCGCGAACGGCGCAATCAAGAGGAAGCCCTTCAAGAAGAAATCCACGAGAGGAACTATCAACCCCGCGTGCAACGTCAAGTTCCTCAAGCTACTCCACAAGCTCGTCAAGCTCCTCCTCAACCTCAAGTTCAACAAGAGCAAGTGGATCATGGACTTCCTCCACACCAAGAGCGACATCGTGAGGAACGAGCATTTGAGGATCTTCCACCACGGCAAGAGCGACATCACAACCGCTACTTCGACGAAGAACTCCGCTACGGAAAGCTAAAGTTCACCATGCCCAAGTTCAATGGAAGCAATGACCCCAAGAGTACCTCTCATGGGCATTGAAGGTTGACAAAATCTTCCGGTTGCACAACTACGAAGAAGAGAAGAAGATCGCTATGGCATCACTCGAGTTCCAAGACTACGTTCTCATTTGGTGGGAACAAGTGACTGAGCGACGACGTACAAGAGGCGAACCACCAATCACAACTTGGACGGCGATGAAGGATGTCATGAGAGCTCGTTTCATGCCTACACACTACAATCGTGATCTCTTCAAGAAGTTGCAACTCCTCAAACAAGGCACAAAGACGGTGGAAGAATACTACCAAGAAATGGAGATTGCCATGATTCGAGCCAATGTCAAGGAAGACGACGAGCAAACAATGGCACGCTTCTTGAACGGCCTCAACCATCCAATCAAGCGGATTGCCGACTTCCAACCATACTCAAACCTCCTCGAGCTAGTTCATCAAGCGACCAAGGCCGAGCGACAAGTCCAAGATGACTTCAAATATGCCAAGTATTCGTCCAAGACCTACGTCTCCTCTTATTAAGCTCCCGCAACTCCGGCAACTCCCACATCAACTAGAGCCTCACCAAGTACCGGCGACAAGTCAAGTTACAAGAAAACTTCGACAAGTTCAAGTCGTCCTCCTCCTACTTCAAGCAACTTCAAGCCGCGTGCTTCGTCCTCTACACCGACCGATGAGACCGTCAAGACAAGCTCCTTCAAGTGTTTCACGTGCGGCGGCCGAGGCCATAAGTCTTTTGAGTGCACAAACAAGCGCACCATGATCTTCAACGACGACGGCACCTACGACTCCATGAGTGAAGGAGAAATGGAAGCCCTTGAGCAAGTGGCCATGCACCGCCACGTGAACAACGACGACGAAGATGATCAAGTCTTTTGTGATGAAGATTCAAGTCCCGCTCTCGTTGTCTCCAAGGTCTTGACTCTCCAACATCAACAAGAAGAAGACCAACGATGCCACATCTTCCACACAAAGGCCGGCATCGATGGAAGGTCCGTCAAGGTCATCATCGATGGAGGTACGTAGTTTCCACAACTTATCAAGTGAAGAACTATGCTCCAAGCTCCAATTGGTCAAGAGGAAGCACCCACACCCCTACAAGGTTCAATGGCTAAGCGACTCCGGCACTATACGAATCAAGCATACGGTCCAAGTCTCCTTCAAAATTGGTGCATATGACGACACTTTGGAGTGTGATGTGGTCCCAATGACCGTTTGCCACCTCCTTCTTGATCGACCATGGCAATTCGACCGTGGTGTCATCCACAATGGGCGTACTAATCACTATAGCTTCAAGATGAAAGGGAAGGAGTATGTGTTACGACCTATGTCTCCTAGTCAAGTGATAGCCGACAAGCAAGCCACCCATCATGGAGATAAGAGTGAGAAAGTGATCCACCAAAAAGTGAGTGAGAGCCACAAGCCAAACTTGAGCGCCTCTTCGCCTAGAGAGAAAAACCTCATCCTATTTTCCACAAAAAGTGAGATGAGAGAAGTGTGTGAGAACCCATCGAGCGTGATGCACTTTGTCCTTGTGTGCAAGGATGGAGAACCAAAAACTAACACCTCTCACGAGCTACCTTTAGTGTTTCAATCTCTTTTGCAGGAATTCCAAGATGTTTTCCCCGATGAGCTACCTCCGGCTCTACCTCCTCTACGAGGAATTGAGCATCGAATCGACCTCATCCACGGAGCGCCACTTCCAAACAAAGCTCCATACCGTGTCAACCCCGAAGAAACTAAGGAGATTCAATGGCAAGTACAACAACTCATCGACAATGGTCATGTACGTGAAAGCTTAAGCCCTTGTGCCGTTCCGGTTATACTTGTGCCTAAATCCGATGGAAGTTTCCGCTTGTGTTCCGATTGTAGACCCATAAACTCTATTACCGTTCGCTATAGGCATCCCATTCCTCGCTTAGATGATATGCTTGATGAACTTAGTGGAGCAAACTTTTTCTCAAAAATTGATCTTAAAAGTGGCTATTATCAAATCTGCATTCAAGAGGGTGATGAATGGAAAACTGCTTTCAAAACCAAATTTGGCTTGTATGAGTGGTTAGTGATGCCTATGGGTTTATCGGAGGCTCCCGGTACTTTCGTGCGCCTTATGCATCATGTGCTTCGCCCTTATATTGGAGTCTTTGTTGTGGTCTACTTGACGATATTCTTGTGTTTAGCAAAACCATGAAAGAGCATCTTGATCATGTTAGGGCTGTTTTGCAAACACTCCATGAGGAAACGTCTTTACATAAACATGAAAAAATGCACATTTGGTGTTGACAAAGTGGTTTTCTTGGGTTTTGTTGTATCCTCAAAGGGTGTCCATGTTGATGAATCTAAGATTGGCCTTAATTAAAACTTGGCCCCAACCCACCAATTTGCAACAAGTACGTAGCTTTCTTGGTCTTGCGGGTTTTTATCGTTGCTTTGTGAAGGATTTTAGCACTATTGCCGCTCCTTTGCATGCTTTGAGTAAGAAGAATGCTCCTTTTGTTTGGGGATCTTTGCAATCAACCACTTTTGATGAGCTCAAGTCTTTGCTTACCCATGCTCCGATTCTTGCTTTGCCCAATTTTGACAAAACTTTTGAGGCTCATTATGATGCAAGTGGTACCGGAATTGGCGGAGTTTTGATGCAAGAAAAACGAACCATTGCATATTTTAGCGAAAAACTCATCGGTGCTCAACTTAACTATCCCATCTATGACAAAGAATTGTATGCTTTAGTGCGTGTGCTACATATTTGGGAACATTATCTTAGACCTCATGAGTTTGTCATACATACCGACCACGAAACGCTTAAGTACTTAAAAGGTCAAACCAAGTTGAACAATCGCCATGCCAAATGGAGTGAATTTATTGAATCTTTCCCCTATGTGATTAAGTACATTAAGGGTAAGGAAAATGCAGTTGCGGATGCACTTTCACGCATATGCACGCTTGTCACTAAACTTGAGTTGAATGTTATTGGTTTTGAGCACATCAAAGACTTGTATGCTAATGATCCATCCTTTGCTATTCCTTATGCTAAGTGTTTGATGCATAATTCTTGGGAACAATATTACATCAAGGACGATTATCTTATGAGAGCTAACAAACTATGCATTCCCGAGTCTTCTCTTCGTTTCCTCCTTTTGCAAGAGGCTCATGGAGGCGGACTCATGGGACACTTTGGACGCGACAAGACATTCGCCACGCTCTCCAAGAACTACTTTTGGCCCAAGATGTTTGAGGCGTCTCACGCTTCACCAACCGATGCTCTACATGTCGCAAAGCTAAGTCTAAAGCTCAATCTCATGGTCTTTACATGCCTCTTCCTATTCCCTATCAACCTTGGGAAGACATTAGCATGGATTTTGTACTTGGGTTGCCTAGAACTCAAAATGGAAAGAATTCCGTGTTTGTTGTTGTGGATAGATTTTCTAAGATGGCACATTTCATTCCTTGCAACAAGATAGACGATGCTTCACATGTTGCAAATCTCTTTTGTAGGGAAATCTTGCGACTCCATGGAGTACCAAAGACAATCGTCTCCGATCGTGACGTCAAGTTCTTGAGTTAATTTTGGAAGACCCTATGCGCCAAGCTCGGAATCAAGCTCTTGTTCTCATCCGCATACCATCCTCAAACCGACGGCCAAACGGGGGTGACGAACCGCACACTCTCCACTCTACTTCGCGTGTTGATCAAGAAGAATCTCAAGGAGTGTGAGGCGTGCCTACCTATCGCCGAGTATGCTTACAACCGTGCAAGACATTCGACTACCGACAAGTCCCCCTTCGAGGTCGTCTACGGCTTCAACCCGTTGTCCCCTTTGGACATTCTACCTCTTCCTCTACAAGAGCGCACCAACATGGATGCGAGTGCTCGGGAAAGCTACATCAAGAAGATGCATGAGGATACAAGGCACAACATCGAGCGCCAAGTACAACGACTAGCGACCAAGCTCAACGTCGACAAGCAACCCATGGTCTTCAACATTAGTGATCTAGTGTGGCTACACCTTCGCAAGAACCGCTTCCCGAACGAACGCAAGTCCAAGCTTCTCCCTTGAGCCGATGGACCTTTCAAGGTGCTAGCACGCTACAACGACAACGCCTACAAGATCGACCTACCACGAGACAAGTACAATGTGAGCGACATCTTCAACGTCAAGGACCTCGCGCCATACCATGGAGATGAAGTTTTCGATCCGAGGTCGGATCTCTCCCAAGGGAGGGGAGATGATGCGGAGCATCCTTCCATCATCCCCATGGACTCTACTCCGACACATCAAGCCCCACGTGGACATATGACAAGAGCTAGAGCACGTGCTTTGGAAACCGAGGTGAATTCCTTCCTACTAGATTTGCATATGGACACAAATGGAACATGTTTACTACCTCACCAAAATGTGCTATGCATCCTTAGGTATGAAGAGGAACATCACCAAGACGCTCGGGAGCATCACCAAGGAGTGGGAGGATCACCCGAGGCCACATAAGCCAAGAAGAAGGACAACAAAGAAGAAGACAGAAGCTCCAGGCGACCCCGTGCGCATGGGCCCCCGAGACCCCGTGCCCACGGGCTACTCAGGGAGTTGGCGCTGGAGCACCCCGTGCGCACGGGCCTCCCAGGATGGCCGGCTGAGATCGCATCTTCGGCTCCTCTTCATCTCCTTCGACCCCTAGGCTATATATTCCGTACCAAGGACCATGTTTAGGGTTAGCAAAGTATTAGATGAGATATTTGTGAGCTTTGCTCCTTTCTACCTTCCCTTGTGGAATCAAGACCCCTAGGGAAGAATCCTTGTGGATTTCAAGACCTCCTCAAGGAGTAGACTATCTTCAAGACCCCATCTCCTTTGGATTTGGGAAGAACTTTGCCATTGTATCTTTCCTTTGATTGTGTTTGTGACTTGTGGATCTTGTGTTGTTACTCTAGTGGATGTGTAATCAGGAATTGTTGGAGTGATTTCCTCTTTGTGTTCTTGTTGTGTTCTTGTTGTTTCTCTCCTTTTCCCCCTCCAAGTGTGAAAAGATCCCACCTAGGGTAGACCCTACATCAGATTCTACCGGAGATATTTTCCGAAGAGCAGTCCGTTTTTGTCCCAGGCAGGCTAATCACCGATGATGTTATAGTTGCATATGAGTGCCTTCACTTTATGAAAAGATCGCGAAGTGAGAATAATGCTTGTTGTTCATTGAAGTTGGACATGATGAAAGCATATGATAGAGTTGAATGGAATTATTTGGAGGTGGAAATGATCAAAATTTGCTTGCACCTTGTTGGTTAAAGAGGGCAACGCAGTGTGTGACGACTATGTGTTTTTCGGTTTTGTTGAATGGCAGTCAGCTTGAAGAGTTGAGGCCATCGAGGGGGATTCGCCAAGGGGATTTGATGCGGAGCATCCTACGGACATCACCATGTCAAGACTCCGTTTGGCAAGTGACACGTGGGACATCTACTTCACATACATAAAGGTGAATCATCTCCTTTACATGTGTTCACTTTACCCCTTCGAGGATGGTATACTACTTGACATTCCTCTCATGTGCATGCATATGTATTATCGGAGCACCACATATGAAGAGGAGGAGTGCAAGCGCAAGTGTACGCTGATAAGTCTCCATCGTATCTACTTTTCCAAACTCTTTTGCCCTTGTTTTGGACTCTAATTTGCATGATTTCAGTGGAACTAACCCGGACTGACGCTGTTTTCAGCAAAATTTCCATGGTGTTACTTTTGTGCAGAAAAAGAAATTCTCGGATTGACATGAAAATTTATGGAGAATATTTCTGGAATATATAAAAATACCGGCAAAAAAGATACCAGAGGGGGGCCACCTGTGACGCCCCCGATTCAATCGTACACTAATCATACACGAAATGTGTACGATCAAGATCAGGGACGCACAGGAAGATATCACAAAACAACTCTAGACACAAATTGGAAATAATACAATCTTTATATTACAAGCCAGGGGCATCGAGGGCTCGAATACATAAGCTCGAATACAAACATGAGTTAAACAAGTTTGCCTTAAGAAGGCTAGCGCAAAAGCAACATCGATCAAAAAGGCAAGGCTTCCTGCCTGGGAGCCTCCTAACTACTCCTGGTCGTCGACGACCGTCACATAGCAATAGGCGCCCTTGGGGTAGTAGTAGTCGTCGGTGGTGGCAACTGGCTCCTGGACTCCGTCATCTGGTTGCGACGCCCAAGAAGAATTGAAAAGGGGTAAAAGAGGGAGCAAAGCAACCATGAGTACTCATCCAAAGTACTCGCAAGCAAGGATCTACACTACATATGCACCGGTATCAATGAAATGGGTAGTATCTGTGGACTGGACTTCAGAATGGCAGAAGAGAAGGGGAAGGACTAGTGATGCGGAGCATCCTACGGTCATCACCATGTCAAGAGTCCGTTTGGCAAGTGATATGTGTGACCTCTACTTCTCATACATAAAGGTGAATCTTTTCCTTTACACGTGCTCACTTGACCCCTTCGAGGATGGTATACTACTTGACACTCCACTTGTGTGCATGCATAGGTATTGCCGGAGCTTTTCGGATGACGAGGAGGAGTGTAAGCGCCATGGAACAACTACACCATCCGCGAGAAGCATGGAAGAGAAGCGGAAGAAAGGCGGAGCTGCGGCGTCTGGCGGCAGACGACCGACGTGCCATCGGACGTCCAACACTCTCTGCCGGACGATCGGCGTCCACCGGACGTCAAACACCTTCCACCCAGCGACGAAGACGCCATAGCCGGACGACCGACGACCACCGGACGTCCAGAGCAAGTACCGAGGACCGGACGACCGATGCCGGACGACCGCACCACTGCCCAGAGCCAAACGTCCGGAAGTCCGACGCCCTCGACGTCTGGACCCCATGAGCGACGGACGTCCGACCCGACCGGACGTCCGACACCTGTCAGGCTGTGGGCCTTTGGCCTTGTATCCCTCTCCCACTTACCCCTTCGTGGCTTAGACTATAAATAGACCTTTCCCTCATTCTTTCTAGGGTTAGCAAATATGATAGCTCATTCTTAGGTGAGCTTTGCTCCTACCTCTACTCTTGAGAGAGAGAGACTACCACTCCGATGGAGTTCAAGACCTCCATGTGAGAAGATCCTGTGGGATATCATCAAGACCCCCTCGTGGGAAGATCCGCCTAGGATAGCATCAAGACCTCCTCTTGGAGATGAACCTTACCTTGTATCTATCCCTTTGTTGTTCATGTACCTTGTGATCTTGTGTGTTTGATTGTCTAGTGGATGTGTGATTAGACTTGTTCTCGAGTGTTTCCCCTTGTGATTTCTCTCTCTTCTTCCCCGCGTTCAACGTGTTCTTCGAGGGATCCCACTCCAATCGTGAAAGATCTGCCTACACCGGGTTAGCCCCGTATCACCTAGCCTATCAAAGACCAGCATCTTCAAGCATCTTGCAGCATCAGAAAAGATAGGAGTGGCATATTATAATATTAGTAAGTATGTTGTAACATCGCCCAGAGATCACTTCCTCGACTCCCTGTGAGAAAGAAGTCCCGGAGCCGTTATTTCCATTACATGCCTCAGCATCAAGTTCTAGTTGTAGCGATCAGAATAAAACTTCGAGCGTCTGTTATTGTGGACATGGCTATTCGAATAGATAATACTTCCCTGCAGGGGTGCAGAAACTTACCCAACACGCTCGATCAACTCCGGCCGGACACACCATCAGGCCATGACCGTCCTCGGCCAATCAACACACCATAGTCCTACCTAGGCTCAACAGAGAGGCCAGCACGCCGGTCTACATCCTAAGCGCGCAGGGTCTTGGACCCATCGCCCTTTGCACTCCTGCATGTTGTATGGGCGGCCGGTGAGCAGACCTAGCTACCTCCTTAAAAAGGCAGGTGCTTACGTAGTCCAACCCGGCGCGCGCCGCTCCATCACCGACGTTCGTTGAGCTTTCGGCTGATACATATGACGCAGAGTGCCCATACTTATTCCCGCGTGGTGGTTAGTGCAAAAAAGGCCAGAGGCCTACTCGGATCAAATATCCAAACCATTAGTGTCTTGGTAGTGCGGTAACGATCAATGATCCACAATATGTGGTCCCGTCGCCCCGTCTCACAGACTTGCGAGCTAAGAATGCGCGGCCGCGCCGCGTGGAAAACTTGCGGGTATCCTCCAGATCAACCTGACTTCACATCACTCGCGGGTACCCCTCGGGGCCGACCTGATGTCATCATGGTTCTTTGGTAAGTCAAAAGTAACCGTGTGTCCAAAACAGCAAGGGGGAAGCCTGAGGAATCACCCTCGATGGATTCCCACTCGATGTAGCCGTCAAGGTGGACTTGGAGGAATCACCCTCGTTGGTCCACACTTGAGGGGTTGCACGACTGAGTCGTTAACGGGAGTGGTGAAGGAGGAATCACCCTCGATGACCATGACCGAATAGTTACACTACAGGGTTAACATCAGAAGTGCTGACGAGGTATCACCCTCGGCACTTGATAGTAACTCTGTGGTGTCGGGGTCTGGACGTTGATCACGTGGATCGAGTCATTGATGACCCACAAGTATAGGGGATCGCAACAGTTTTCGAGGGTAGAGTATTCAACCCAAATTTATTGATTCGACACAAGGGGAGCCAAAGAATATTCTCAAGTATTAGCAGCTGAGTTGTCAATTCAACCACACCTGTAAACTTAATATCTGCAGCAAAGTATTTAGTAGCAAAGTAATATGATAGTGGTGGTAACGGTAACAAAAGTAAAGACAGCAAAAGTAATGTTTTTGGTATTTTATAGTGATTGTAACAAGAGTAACGGGAAAGTAAATAAGCGAGAACGATTATATAGAAAACTTCGTAGGCACCGGATTAGTGATGGATAATTATGCTGGGATGCGGTTCGTCATGTAACAGTCATAACATAGGGTGACATGTAACTAGCTCCAATTCATCAATATAATGTACGCATGTATTCCGTATATAGTCATACGTGCTTATGGAAAAGAACTTGCATGACATCTTTTGTCCTACGCTCCCGTGGCAGCGGGGTCCTAATGGAAACTAAGGGATATTAAGGCCTCCTTTTAATAGAGAACCGGAACAAAGCATTAGCACATAGTGAATACATGAACTCCTCAAACTATGGTCATCACCGGGAGTGGTCCCGATTATTGTCACTTGAGGTTGCGGATCATAACACATAGTAGGTGACTATAGACTTGCAAGATAGGATCAAGAACTCACATATATTCATGAAAACATAATAGGTTCAGATCTGAAATCATGGCACTTTCGGGCCCTAGTGACAAGCATTAAGCATAGCAAAGTCATAGCAACATCAATCTCAGAACATAGTGGATACTAGGGATCAAACCCTAACAAAACTAACTCGATTACATGATAAATCTCATCCAACCCATCACCGTCCGGCAAGCCTACGATGGAATTACTCACGCACGGCGGTGAGCATCATGAAATTGGTGATGAAGGATGGTTGATGATGACGACAGCGACGAATCCCCCTCTCCGGAGCCCCGAACGGACTCCAGATCAGCCCTCCCGACAGAGATTAGGGCTTGGCGGTGGTTCCGTATCGTAAAACGCGATGATTTCTTCTCTCTGATTTTTTTCTCCCCGAAAGCCAATATATAGAGTTGGAGTTGGCGTCGGAAGGTGTCCAGGGGGCCCACGAGGTAGGGGGCACGCCCTGGGGCGCCCCCACCTCGTGGGCAGTGTGGGCCCCTGGTCATTATCTTTGGCGAGGATTTTTATTTTTTAAGACATCCCGTGGAGTTTCAGGTCATTCCGAGAACTTTTGTTTTACGCACATAAAACAACATCATGGCAATTCTGCTTTGAAAAACAATCGATCCGGGTTAGTTCCATTCAAATCATACAAGTTAGAATCCAAAACAAGGGCAAAAGTATTTGGAAAAGTAGATCTGACGGAGACGTATCAACTCCCCCAAGCTTAAACCCTTGCTTGTCCTCAAGCAATTCAGTTGACAAACTGAAAGAGAAAAAGAAAAACTTTTACAAACTCTGTTTGCTCTTGTTATTGTACCTATGTCAAGTCAGTATTCAGGTTTTCAGCAAAGATCATCACTAACCACATTTGCAATAATTCTCAGGTCTCATGTTTACTCATATCAATGGCAGAATCAACTAGCAAGTCATAATAATAAATCTCGGATGAAAACACTTTCTCAAAATAATCATAATATGATATAACAGGATGGTATCTCGCTAGCCCTTTCTGAGACCGCAAAACATAAATGCAGAGCACCTTCAAAGATCAAGGGTGACTAGACATTGTAATTCATGGTAAAAGAGATCCAATCATAGTCATACCCGATATAAATTAACGGTAATGAATGCAAATGACAGTTGTGCTCTCCGACTAGTGCTTTTAATAAGAAGGTGATGACTCAACATAAAAGTAAATAGATAGGCCCTTCGCAGAGGGAAGCGAGGATTTGTAGAGGTGCCGAGCTCGGTTTTGAAATAGAGATAATTTATATTTTGAGCGGCATACTTTCATTGTCAACATAACAACTAAGGGATGACGATATCTTCCATGCTAAACAAATTATAGGCGGTTCCCAAACAGAATGGTAAAGTTTATACTCCCCCTCCTCCACAAGCATCAATCCATGGCTTGCTCGAAACAACGAGTGCCTCCAACATTCAACGGGTCCCAGGGGAAGTTTTGTTTGCAATTATTTTGATTTAGTTTGCATAAAGCATGGGACTGGGCATCCCGATGACTAGCCATTTTCTCGTGAGTGAGGAGCGGAGTCCACTCCTCTTGAGAATAACCCGCCTAGCACGGAAGATAAGGGCAGCCCTAGTTGATATATGAGCTATTCGAGCATGCAAAACATAATGTTTGAAGGTTTAGAGTTTGGCGCATACAAATTTACTTGGGACGGAAGGTAGATACCGCATATAGGAAGGTATGGTGGACTCATATGGAATAACTTTGGGGTTTAAGGGATTGGATGCACAAGCAGTATTCCCGCTTAGTACAAGTGAAGGCTAGCAAAAGACTGGGAAGCGACCAACTAGAGAGCGACAACAATCATGAACATGCATTAAAATTAATAAACATTGAATACAAGCATGAGTAGGATATAATCCACCATGAACATAAATATCGTGAAGGCTATGTTGATTTGTTTCAACTACATGCGTGAACATGTGCCAAGTCAAGTCACTTAAATCATTCAAAGGAGGATACCACCCCATCATACCACATCACAACCATTTTTAGCATGTTGGCACGCAAGGTAAACCATTATAACTCATAGCTAATCAAGCATGGCACGAGCAACTATGATCTCTAATTGTCATTGCAAACATGTTTATTCATAATAAGCTGAATCAGGAACGATGGACTCATCATATTTACAAAAACAAAAGAGGTCGAGTTCATACCAGCTTTTCCCATCTCAGTCAGTCCATCATATATCATCATAATTGCCTTTCACTTGCACGACCAAATGATGTGAATAATAAGAGTGCACGTGCATTGGACTAAGCTGGAATCTGCGAGCATTAAATAAACAGGAGAAGACAAGGCAATATGGGCTCTTGGTTAAATCAACAATGATGCATATAAGAGCCACTTTAATAATTTAATCATGGTCTTCTCCTACTGACCCCCAAAGAAAAGAAAAGAAATAAAAACTATTTACACGGGAAAGCTCCCAACAAGCAAAAGAAGAACGGGAAATATTTTTGGGTTTATTTTTAATTATTACTACTACAGCAGGAAAAATAAACTACTAATAAATATTTTGGTTTTTCTTAAGGTTTACTAAACACACAAGAAGAAAGCAGGAAAAAGAAAATAAACTAGCATGGATATTACAGTGAAAGAGTATGAGCATCGACATCTAGCAATGAGTGTGTGTGAACATAAATGTAATGTCGGTGGGAAATACGTACTCCCCCAAGCTTAGGCTTTTGGCCTATGTTGGTCTATTGCGAGGATAGCTGGCGGATACCCATAGGTGTAGCTGGGTCGTCTTTGCGATGCAATGGCTATCGCTTCCTAAGGCTGCAGCGTGGCGTCGAGCCGCCTCGCTCTTCTCTCGTACTCATTTGCCTCCTCTCTGGTAATAATATATCTTCCTTTTGTCCGAGAATCAAAGAAGGCAGGAGGCAGGAAGAGTAATATGGACAACATGCCGTTTGTTAAAGATTAGTCGATCTTTGGAGAGGTGGTTTAGTCCTCTCAACAAACTGGTGGGAAACCATAGAATCAAAATCTAAATAAGTAGGGGGTAACTCCATATCACCCTCACGAATGTCTATCTCAAGAAAATTAGCTAAGCAGGTTGCATAAATTCCTCCAAAGAAATATCCGTTATGTCTATTATGATGCAACCTACGAGTTACAATGGCTCCCATATGATAAGATTGGTCTCCTAACACAGCACTTCTGAGAATGCTGAGATCAGGGGCACACATGTGACATGCTTCATCCTTAGCATTTATGCATCTGCCTATGAAAAGAGCAAAATAATGTATAGCAGGAAAGTGGATGCTCCCTATAGTGGCTTGTGTTATATCTCTAGATTCCCCCACAGTTATTCTAGAAAGGAAGTCTCTAAATTCAGATTTAGGGGGATCCCAGACACTACCCCAAGATGGAAGTTTGCAAGCAAAAGTGAAATTCTCTAAGTCCATGGCATAAGATTTGTCATAAAGGTCAAACATGACTGAAGGAGAATTACACGAAGATGAGAACTCAAACCTCCTCACAAATGAACTTGTGAGATCATGATACTGGGGGCATTTGTCAGCTTCAAAGTCCTCAAGACCGGCATTAGGAAAATATGCGCTAAATTCTTCTTTGATTCCCGCTTGATCCATAAAATTTTCCGAAGTCCATTCACAGGGCCTCACAAGAGCGTCTCTTGGTGGTTCCTCGTCAGCATCACGCATTGCAAGCCTGGGACCTTGCTTCCTTGAAGAGCCACCTTGGAACATTTTCCTAAACATATTGTTTCCTCTGAAAAAATTTCTGAAATTTTAGTAACTTCAAACAAAAGTGAACCAACTTCAATAAAATTGATAGCAACTACTCTCCTACAAGTGCCTAGAACCTATATCAAGCATTAGAACTACTTGGAACCATATAAATTTGACATGCAAGCTCAAGAACATGGTCACCTATGCAGCACAAATTTGCAAAGAATAAAACACTAGTACAAAACTTAATTGGACCAATGGAGGAGTCACATACCAAGGAACAATCTCCCCAAGCAGTTTTGCGAGAGGTGCTTTGAGCAAGGAGATCGAAAATCACAGCAAAAGTGGCTGGAACTCGAGCTTGAGTTGGTTTTTCGGGTTTGTGCGAGGCAGAGGAAGAAGATGGGTGCAGGGATAAGTGGAGGAGGGCCACCATGGGCCCACGAGGCAGGGAGGCGCGCCCAGGGTGGTAGGGCGCGCCCTCCACCTCGTGGCCAGTGGCTTGCCTCATGATAATTTTTGCACTAAAATACTCAAATATTCCCGAAAAATCATATTAAATTGGCATGGCATTCTGAGAACTTTTATTTTCGGGATATTTTTATATTGCACGGATAAGTCAGGAGACAGACAAAAAATATACTATTTTTACTTTATTTCTACTAAATAACATAAAATATAAAGAGGGTACATAAGGTTGTGCTTCTAGTTTCATCCATCTCATGCTCATCAAAAGGAATCCACTAACAAGGTTGATCAGGTCTTGTTAACAAATTCATTCCGACTAACATGGAACCGGAGAAATTTTGAATAACACTATGTTACCTCAACGGGGATATGGACATCCCCAATAATAAGTATATCATATTTCTTCTTGACAAGAGGGAGAGGAAATTCAAAACCTCCGAATATAATCGATGGAATTTTTCCAATAGAGTTGATACTATGAACTTGAGGTTGTTTCCTCGGAAAGTGTACCGTATGCTCATTACCATTAACATGAAAAGTGACATTGCCTTTGTTGCAATCAATAACAGCCCTTGCGATATTAAGGAAAAGGTCTTCCAAGAATAATAGACATACTATCATCCTCGGGAATATCAAGAATAACAAAGTCCGTTAAAATAGTAACGTTTGCAACCACAACAGGCACATCCTCACAAATACCGACAAGTATAGCAGTTGATTTATCAGCCATTTGCAAAGATATTTCAGTAGGTGACAACTTATTCAAGTCAAGTCTATGATATAAAGAGAGATGCATAACACTAACACCGGCTCCAAGATCACATAAAGCAGTTTTAACATAATTTCTCTTAATGGAGCATGGTATAGTGGGTACTCCTGGATCTCCAAGTTTCTTTGGTATTCCACCCTTACAAGTATAATTAGCAAGCATGGTGGAAATTTCATGATGCGGAGCATCCTACGGTCATCACCATGTCAAGAGTCCGTTTGGCAAGTGACGCGTTCGACATCCACTTCACATACACAAAGGTGAATCATCTCCTTTACGCGTGTTCACTTGACCCCTTCGAGGATGTGATGAGGACATCAATACCATTGTTACACCCACAGCCCCTGCTGCTATACCTACTGGACCAATTACTAGAGCTCGCACACGCCAATTGAATTATCAGGTACTTTCGTTTCTTGGTAACGATTCCAATGTTCATGAGAATATGATGCTGCCTAAATTGGATACATTTGTTTTGCTTACAAATGAAGGGCCTACCATGGACAAGAAAGATGAACCTTGGAGCAAGTTCAAGCATGGAGATGTTGGCATGCATAAGGGGAACAAGAACGGAGTTACAAGTGATGATTCCAGGACTTTGAAGCCACCTTAATGAGTGCATGAGGCCTTGGACGAAATATACAAGATGCCACTTCATAATATTCGTCCATAGGCTATTCTAGGTGCTGCGTCACCTTATTATTGGGCCAGGACCATGTAATTTCGAAATACTTAAGTATAGGCTGTTTTTAGAGTCCGTATGTGTGGGGAAACAAGAGTTAGGGTTGGTTTCGGACCCCTCCCTCAAGGGCCACGAAATTCCCTCCTCTTCCTCCATATATACAGCCCTTAGGGCGTCGTTTAGACTTTGGGTTTTGTTTAGATTAAAAGTTCGCCATAGCTGCAACTTGGCGTGCCGTTTGTGTTCAACGACGGACAAAGGCGTCACAGAACCCCACCTTGATCAATAAAGCTTTCATCTTATATTCGCAATATCCAGATTGCAATCTCAATTTCTTGCTTGTTGTTCCTTTGCGTGCAAGAAATAGACCCTCGTGGTCAGGTGGATCATGCTCTGGTGTGGTCAATAACCTCCTGGAGTTGGTTTAGCGATTGCTAAAGTAGCGGCGTCCTCGACGCTCGTAGTCGGATCGTCAAAGTCGACTTCCTCCAAAGCGAAAACCAACATCTCATCGAAAGACGGGACACCTTTGCCTCTATCAAGTGGTATCAGATTTTCAGGTTGCTCGGTGAGATTTTACAGTTTTTCGTAGATTAGATCGAGTCTGTTCTTCGTACCTAAACTCCACGAAAAAGCCACAAAAAAAATTAGGGTTAGTTCATCATATCCGAACCAATCTGAGCCTTTGCATAATCTTTTTAGGGTTTTTCTTTGTTGAATTTGCGGTTGCATCGTCGTGTCTAGTTGCTGGTCTTAGCGTCTAGTCTTTTAAGAGTTTCGAGTTCTGGTCATAAGTTGTCACGCCGCCACCGCACCATTATCATCGCCCCTGCCAACTACCACCACCGCTCCGAATCCGTATCCATAGACCACCACCAATCCGTGTCCATATACCACCACCGATACTACCATCGCTACCACCACCGCTGCCATATACCACCACCATATATCCACCACCAATCCGAGTTCCTTGCATATTAGGTTTGTTTTCGAGATCCATCTAGTTTCCGATTCGTGTTTCCTTGCGGAGTAGGTTTGAAAAAAAAGTCCGAAACCACCCTCCGTTTAGGCCCAAAATTTTCCGAAAACGCACTTGTCGAAAAATTTTTCGGCTATCCTATTTTTAGGTGTTTCTAAGCGTATTGAGACGATCGCCGTTATAGAAAGTTTTTTGACCCGTTTCCAGTTTTTGGGTCCGGCAATCGAAAAAAAAATTTGGTCGAAAAAATTTCGTGCCCATCCTGTCGATTTGACACAGGAAGAGTTTTGAGACACTCGCCATTATAGTGATTTTTCGCAAAAAAAAGAGCAGCACAAAAAAAAAGCAGCGCAAAAAAGAGAGCGAAAAAAAATTCCAGAGTGTGCTTTTCCCTTGTTTACGTGCAGCGCCGTGATTTTGTTAGTGTTCTAGGCTCGCGTGTCTAGCACGGTCTAGCCTAGGACCAAAGACCTGATCTGCGTCGTTGAGCGTTTATTCAACTTTGCATCTCTGAATTGATTATTCTTGACCCTTTTGCTACCATATTATAAGCCTTCCCAGCTCCACATACATCTACATCGTATGCGTTTGACTCTCCCCGTAATCGCTCTATCCAAGCTTTGAGAGTTTTGACTACATCGGTTGCCGATCACCGCTTTCTTCTTTGGGTAAGAACTGGTAAGAATTTGAGATTTGCTTGACGGATTTGTGATCGCCCACCACACCACCACCACCACTTCCTAGTAGTCTGTCGAATCATATTCTTGTGTGTTTCTATTGCTGCTAACCATGGCGGGATCACAAGCCGGCAGAGGTATTTGGGAGAACATGACAAAAAAGCGCTACATGATAAGTTTCAACAAATGATGAGTGGGCAGGTGGAAGATGTTCTAAATAGATTTGAAGAGGCCATGGAGAGATAGATGGCATTGAGAAGGCGTTAGAAACAAAGCTCGATAACAAGTTTAATGAATTGCTCGCGCGTCTACCACCACCACCACCGGCTGCACCTAACGCACCTCTACTACAACAACAACGACTACCTCCACATCGCGAAACAGCCCTCCCCCGAGCTTCCCGTGTCCCTCTTTAGCCTGGCCAAGCTGCAGGTGCTGCTGTTGATACTTCTGTGGCTCCTGCTGCTGATGTGGGGGAGGATGATTATGTGGGAGATTACGAGGATGAGGTTGATCAACATCAGAACTACGTGCAACCACCAGCACCACAACCACCAGGTCGTCCACATGCAAATAATGGCAATGTTAAGGCTCCCCCTCAGGTACGAGATCATGACCATCTCCCTAAACTGAAATTGAATATTCCACCATTTGAGGGTAGATATGTTCCTGACATATATCTTACTTGGGAGTTAGAAACTGAACAACGATTTACATGTTTACAATATCACGAGGAGAGACGTGTTCCTGCCATTGTTTGTGCTTTCACTAGCTTTGCATGTGTTTGGTGGTGCGAACATTGTAGATTATATCCTGTTCCAGCTACTTGGGCTGCTTTGAAAACTGCTATGCGTACTCGTTGGGTTCCACCATATTATCAACGTGAATTACTTCAAAAATTGCAGCGCTTAAGACAAGGAAAACATTCGGTAGAAGAATATTATCGGGAATTACAAAGCGGCTTGATTAGATGTGGTATTGTTGAGGAGAATGAAGCTATGCTTGCACGTTTTACGGGTGGATTAAATAGAGAGATTCAGACCATTCTAGACTACAAGGATTATAATAATATCACTCGATTATTCCATCTTGCTTGTAAAGCTGAACGTGAAGTGCAGGATCGTGAGCGTTGGCGCGGACTAACTTTTCTGCAGGTCGACCTTCATCATGGACACCACGTGCATCATCTACTTCCACACGTTCTACTACACCGGCACCTCCGTCGGCTGCTACCTCCAACCGTGATACAAGAAAGCAGGCACAACCACCACTATCTGCCAAGAGCGCACCTGCTGGGCCTACACAGAGCTCTTCTTCTTCCATGGCGTCAACAGGGCACACAAGTGATATTATTTGTCGTCGTTGTAAGGGAAGAGGACATTTTGCAAGAGAATGCAAATCTCAGCGTGTGATGATTGCTACTGAGGATGGTGGGTATGAGTCCGCTAGTGACTATGATGAGGAGACTTTGGCTCTTATTACACATGAAGAACACGGTGGAGATGATTACGATCATGAGACGCAATACATGGTCTTTGAAGATCTTGTGGTATGAATGTTTAGTTGCTCAACGTGTTTTGAGTGTGCAAAGTTACACAAGCTGAGCAAAATCAGAGGCATAACTTGTTCCATACAAAGTGAGTTGTGAAGGAACGTTCTATTAGAGTCATCATAGATGGAGGGAGCTGCAACAAATTTGCTAGCATGGATATGGTGGAGAAGCTTTCTCTCTCCACAAGACCACATCCACATCCTTACTAGATCCAATGGTTCAACAACAGCGGCAAGGTTAAGGTAACACGTCTTTGTTAGGTGTGTATTTTAGTATCTCTACATATCTGATTATGTTGATTGTGATGTGGTACCTATGCAAGCATGTTCCTTATTACTTGGTAGACCATGGCAATTTGATAAAATTCTGTACACCATGGTAGAAACAATCAGTATACTCTTGTTCACAAGGATAAAAATATTACTTTGCTTCCTATGACTCTGATTCCATTTTGAAAGATGATATTAATAGAGCTAATAAAGCAAAACAGGAGAAAAATAAGAGTGAAAATCAGATTGTGGCAAAAGAATTTGAGCAACAAATGAAGCCTAATAATAAACCATCTAATGTTGCTACGAAATTAAACTGAAAAGTGCATGTTTACTTGCCACCAAATCTGATATTGATGAGTTAGATTCTAGCAAATCTGTTTGCTATGCTTTTGTGTGGAAAGAGGCATTATTTTCATTCGAGGGCGTGCCTTCCTCTTTGCCCCCGTCACTAACATTTTGCAGGAGTTCGGCCGACGTCTTCCCACAAGACGTGCCACCGAGATTACCACCTATTCGAGGGATTGAGCATCAAATTGACTTAATTCCCGGTGCATCGCTACCCAACCGTGCACCATACCGTACCAATCCAGAGGAGACGAAGGAGATTATGCGTCAAGTACAGGAGCTGCTCGACAAAGGTTATATACACGAATCTCTTAGTCCTTGTGCTGTTCCTATTATACTAGTGCCTAAAAAGGACGTTACGTCGAGTATGTGTGTTGATTGTAGAGGCATTAATAATATTACTATTCGTTATCGTCATCCTATTCCTAGGCTAGATGGTATGCTTGATGAATTGAGTGGCTCTACAATATTCTCCAAAGTTGATTTGCGTAGTGGATACCATCAAATTCGTATGAAATTGGGAGATGAATGGAAAACAACATTTAAAACTAAGTTTGGTTTATATGAGTGGTTAGTCATGCCTTTTGGGTTAACTAATGCACCTAGTACTTTCATGAGACTAATGAGCGAAGTTTTACGTGCTTTCATTGGACGATTTGTGGTAGTCTATTTTGATGATATACTGATTTATAGCAAATCTTTGGAAGAACATTTGGAACATTTACGTGATGTTTTTAATGCTCTACGTGATGCACGTTTGTTTGGTAACCTTGGGAAGTGCACCTTTTGCACCGACCGAGTATCTTTTCTTGGCTATGTTGTTACTCCACAGGGAATTTAAGTTGATAAAGAAAAGATTGAAGCTATTTAGAGTTGGCGCAGCCCAAAACGGTCACACAAGTGAGGAGTTTTCTTGGACTCGCTGGTTTCTATAGGCGTTTTGTGAGAGACTTTAGCACCATTGCTGCACCTCTCAATGAGCTTACAAAGAAGGATGTGCCTTTTGTTTGGGGTACCATACGGAAGAAGCCTTCACGGTATTGAAAGATAAGTTGACACATGCTCCTTTACTCCAACTTCCTGACTTTAATAAGACTTTTGAGCTTGGATGTGATGCTAGTGGAATTGGATTAGGAGGTGTGTTATTACAAGATGGCAAACTTGTTGCATACTTTTCTAAAAAATTGAGTGGGCCTAGTCTGAACTATTCTACTTATGACAAAGAATTATATGCTCTTGTTCGGACTTTAGAGACATGGCAACATTATTTATGGCCCAAAGAATTTGTTATACATTACGATCATGAATCTTTGAAACATATTAAAAGTCAAGCTAAACTGAATCGTAGACATGCTAAATGGGTTGAATTCATTGAGACTTTCCCTTATGTCATTAAACACAAGAAGGGTAAAGAAAATGTTATTCTTGATGCTTTGTCTCGTCGCTATACTATGCTTTCACAACTTGACTTCAAAATATTTGGTTTGGAGACCATCAAAGATTAATATGTGCATGATGCTGATTTTAAAGATGTAATGCAGAATTGTAAAGAAGGAAGAACATGGAACAAGTTCGTTATTAATGATGGTTTTGTGTTCCGTGCTAACAAGCTATGCATTCCTGCTAGCTCTGTTCGTATTTTGTTGTTGCAGGAGGCGCATGGAGGAGGATTAATGGGACACTTTGGCGTGAAGAAGACGGAGGACATACTTGCTACATATTTCTTTTGGCCAAAGATGAGACGGGATGTTGAGCGTTTTGATGCTCGCTGCACTACATGTCAAAAAGCTAAGTCACGACTTCCTCATGGTTTATATATGCCTTTGCCTGTACCTAGTGTTCCTTGGGAGGATATATCTATGGACTTTGTTTTAGGTTTACCTCGAACAAAGAAGGGGAGGGATAGCATATTTGTTGTCGTGGATAGATTCTCGAAAATGGCACACTTTATACCATGTCATAAAAGCGATGATCTTTATTAATGTTGCTGATTTGTTCTTTCATGAAATTATTCGCTTGCATGGTGTGCCAAATACTATTGTTTCAGATCGTGATACTAAATTTCTTAGCCACTTTTGGAGATGTTTATGGGCTAAGTTGGGGACTAAACTGCTTTTAGTATTACTTGTCACCCCCAAACCGATGGACAAACTGAAGTAGTCAATAGAACATTGTCTACTATGCTTAGGGCTGTTTTGAAGAATAATAAGAAAATGTGGGAAGAATGCTTGCCTCATATTGAATTTGCTTATAATCGTTCATTGCATTCTACTACTAAGATGTGCCCTTTTGAAGTTGTGTATGGCTTCCTACCTCGTGCACCTATTGATTTGTTGCCTCTTCCATCTTCGGAGAAGGTTAATTTTGATGCTAAAGAACGTGCTGAATTGATTTTAAAAATGCATGAGTTAACTAAGGAAAACATTGAGCGTATGAATGCTAAATATAAACTTGCTTTGGAGATAAGGGTAGAAAACATGTTGTCTTTGCACCGGAGATCTTGTTTGGTTACATTTGCGTAAGGATAGGTTTCCTAATTTGCAAATCAAAGCTAATGCCACGTGCCGATGGTCCATTTAAGGTGTTAGAGAAAATAAATGATAATGCATATAAACTTGAGCTGCTCGCAGATTTTGGGGTTAGTCCCACTTTTTAACATTGCAGATTTGAAGCCTTATTTGGGTGAGGAAGATGAGCTTCCGTCGAGGGCGACTTCATTTCAAGAAGGGAGGATGATGAGGACATCAATACCATTGTTACACCCACAGCCCTGCTGCTATACATCTTGGACCAATTACTAGAGCTCGCGCCGCGCCAATTGAATTATCAGGTACTTTCGCTTCTTGGTAACGATTCCAATGTTCATGAGAATATGATGCTGCCTAAATTGGATACAATTGTTTTGGTTACAAATGAAGGGCCTACCATTGACAAGAAAGATGAACCTTGGAGCAAGTTCAAGCATGGAGATGTTGGCATGCGTAAGGGGAACAAGAACGGAGTTACAAGTGATGATTCCAGGACTTTGAAGCCACCTTAATGAGTGCATGAGGCCTTGGACGAAATATACAAGATGCCACTTCATAATATTCGTCCATAGGCTATTCTAGGTGCTGCGTCACCTTATTATTGGGCCAGGCCCATGTAATTTCGAAATACTTAAGTATAGGCTGTTTTTAGTCTGTATGTGTGGGGAAACAAGAGTTAGGGTTGGTTTCGGACCCCTCCCTCAAGGGCCACGAAATTCCCTCCTCTTCCTCCATATATACATCCCTTAGGGCGTCGTTTAGACTTTGGGTTTTGTTTAGATTAAAAGTTTGCCATAGCTGCAACTTTGCGTACTTCGTTTGTGTTCAACGACCAGACAAAGGTGTCACAGAACCCCACCTTGATCAATAAAGCTTTCATCTTATATTCGCAATATCCATATTGCAATCTCAGTTTCTTGCTTGTTCTTCGTTTGCTCGCAGGAAACAGACCCTCGTGGTCAGGTTGATCGTGCTCTGGCGTGGTCAATAACCTCTCTGTTGGTAAGGCGCGACGTCCTCGCACGTTCGTAGTCTGATCGTCAAAGTCGACTTCCTCCAAAGCGAAAACCAACATCTCATCGAAAGACGGGACACCTTTGCCTCTATCAGGATGGTATACTACTTGACACTTCTCCCGTGTGCATGCATAGGTATTGTCAGAACACTACAGACGACGAGGAGGAGTGAAAGCGCCAAGGAACACCTACACCATCCACGAGGGAAGCATGGAAGAGAAGACGGCAGAAGACGGAGCTGCGGAGTCTACAGCAACCGGACGACCGGAAGCCACCGGACGTCCGACACTCTCCAGCGCCCGGACGACCGACGTCCACCGGACGTCCGACGCAACCACGGCAGGACCAGCCAGGAGATCTACAGCAGCCGGACGACCGACAACCTCCGGACGTCCGACAAGTCCCAGCGCCTGGACGACCGACGCCGACCAGACGACCGGTGCCACTACACCCGATAAGAATCAGCGGACATCCGACGCGCGCCGGACGTCCGGACCGTCCCGAGCCACCGGACGTCCGACCCCCACCGGTCGTCCGGCACCTGCCTGTGCGCAGCCGGGCCTTTGGCCTTGTATCTCTCTCCCACTTACCCCTTCGTGGCTTAGACTATAAATATAACACCTCCACCTCCTTTCTAGGGTAAGCAAATATGATAGATCATTCTTAGGTGAGCTTTGCTCCTACCTCTACTCTTGAGAGAGAGAGAGAGAGAGAGAGACCACTACTCCATTGGAGGCCAAGACCTCCACCTAGGAGAAGATCCTGCGGGATATATCATCAAGACCCCCTCTTGGGTGGCCCTCTTCAAGACCTCCTCACGGAGATGAACTCTACCTTGTATCTTTCCCTTCGTTGTTCATGTACCTTGTGGATCTTGTGTGTTTGATTGTCTAGTGGATGTGTGGTTGGACTTGTTCTTGAGTGTTTCCCCTTGTGATTTCTCCCTGTTCTTCCCGTGTTCTTCGTGCTCTTCGAGGGATCCCACTCCAAACGTGAAAGATCGGCCTACACCGGGTTAGCCCCACATCATATGGTATCATGAGCCACGTTGATCACGTATTTGGAGTCCCTCCCACCGTTTTCTAGCCTTTTTTGCTTGATTTCGTCCTAAATTTCGAAAATCCCCACCAAAAATAGCCCCAATTTTTTTTGTGATTTGTTGGTTTGATGATGTTTTGTTGATTTTGATCCATGGATTTGCTTGGTTTCGAGTGGATCTAGCATTTCTCCAAGTTTCCCCATCTTCCATCCACGAAATCTCGTCAATTTTGACCCCAAAATCCCCATTTTCCTCCCAAAATCACGACCCCGAACTCGCATCTCGCGTTGACCCCGACCCCCCCGGACGACCGGCGTTTTACGGACGTCCGACCATTCTCGGACGACCGGAACCCCTAACCCGAACCTAAATCACGGATTTCCGAGCCCGCCCGGACGACCGACGACCGGACATCCGTCCATTTACGGACGTCCGTAACTTATAGATTCCCACTTCGGCTGATTTTTGTTTTGTCCATAACTAATTCATACGAACTCTGATTTTCGCGTTCTTTAGCTCGTTTTGAAGCTCTTGACATCCCCTATCCCACAAAAATACCACCAACACAATTTAGCTCCATCAAAGTTTCGAAAATTTGGCAAGTTTGCCTTGGCCTTCCACTATATCATCCGCATAACCACCATAGCCTTCCGCAACCTAACCCAATTTTGTTTGAGCTTATTTGAGTTGTGGTTTGTGTCTTCTAAGGTGTTTCGGCTACTTAGGGACGGCAACTTCAACTCCGACACGTGTATAGCCCATCATTTTACTTCCACATTGCCAAGTGCAGACCACCACCGATTCCCGCTACCACCATTTGACTTTTGTCCTTGAGATTTTGAGTTGTGGTTTTCCGTTTCCTAAGGTGTTTCGGCTACTTAGGGTTGAGTCTCCATCATCTTGGTATCTATATCGGCAACACCGCCTCTCATCATCGCCAAGGACGGTAACCTCGACGACACCATTGTATATTTCCCTTGCAAAGTGCATTGATAACCCCTAGCCCATTTTGCGTTACTTTCCTATCGAGACTAGCCATTTGAGTATTGCCGGCAATGTTACTTGTGCACATTAGTAATCATACTTCCCATTGCATACATACCATACCATTGTGGTGCATATATTGGTATCATATCTTGTGTCACAAGTTTGTCCCTGCATATACACAATTGCTATCTTGGTTTGTGCATTGTGCAAAGTGGCCATACATAGAAAAAAAAGAGAACAAGCTTTTAAACAAAAGAGAAATAGCAAAGAGCTTGTAAGCAATAGCCATAGCATCCAAATATATCATATGGTATCATACTTGATCATTTTGGATCATTGTGTGAGAAACACCGGGAACCATACATATATAGCATACTTGGGATAGAAAGTTTATCCATTTTGCATCTTATAGGTTGTGCACAGGTGTCGTATCCGCCTATTGAGCAATCATGCTAGCGTCTCTCTTGAGTTGTGCAACATGAGCGTTTTCCATGGATTCCACATTTTGTGCTCATTCCTTGGTTGCACGACCCCATTTATCTATCTGTGCGTGTGTTTCCATGTGCCACATAGTGCTATTGGTCTACTTGTTTCGCTTGCGAATTTTTGAATCTCTTTCAACATTATTGACTCTTGCTAACATTTTGCATCAAATTTTTGTGCCACTATCCTCACCGAGCTCTACCATAAGTTGTACTTGATAGGTGTGAGTGAACAAGTCCGGTACCAATTCCACTATTCTTTCATCTCACATTGAGTGAAGCAGGATACATCCTCAACTTTGGGAAAAGGTAACTTGGTATTGTTTATCTCATTTCCTACTCACCTCTACTCGAGTCTTGTGATGGATAGGCAAGGCATTTCACCTTCGGTCTACAACAACAACGACGGGTTCGATGCCACGAACAACAACTCCGACGCCAAGATGCAAGCTCAAATGGAGGAGATCAAAGCCCTCATCAAGTCCTACAAGCGATCTTCCTCATCTTCAAGAAGACGCTCAAGAGCACATGCTTCCGAGCTACCATCTCCGGCAAGATCACATCGGCATCAACACCATCACCACCAAGAACGTAAAGGTCAAGAGTTCAACACCAACAACCACTCAACGACTTCACCATCTCCCTTGGCATCTTCGCCAAGTGACTTCAAGGCATCTTCGCCTATGGACATACGACATCTTCGCCAACAAGCACCCCAAGACTAGCTCAAAAGAAGCTCCCCAAGCTCAAGTCTGCGACTTCCATGAGCTACTACGACCTCGACATCGACCACGCAATCCTTTCTATGGGACTCACGAACCCGAGGAGTATCTCGAGTGGGAGCGCTTAATGGACGACTACCTCAAGCTACATCAAGTTCCTCCCGAAGATCAAGTGAAGTGCATACAAGAAACTTCCACGACTACGCCTCAACTTGGTGGCTTCACACACCTTGAGCACTACGACATGAGTTGGCCCAAGGCGAAGAGAGCTTTGCGGCGAGTTTGTGCCTCCAACTTACGGAACAACTTCTTCACCAATTGGAGAACACCATCCAAGGATCCAAGTCCATCGACGCGTACTTCAAGGAGATGAAGATTGCCTTGCGACGAGCCGGCGTGGATGATCCCATTTCGATGAAGTTCCACTTCATGATGGGATTGCACAATGATATCTCCAAGACTATCTTCCTCGAGAACTACAAGTCCATTGATGACTACTACATTGGTGCTCTCAAGGCAGAACAAGAACTCATGAAGGCCAAGGCTTATCCACCCCAAGAACACTTCGCGGCGACCAAGCTCTACGACAAGCATGAGGCTAGTACCACCACAATGTCCAAGCCCGACGAGCTCCGAGATGATGCTCCCAAGTTCGACTTCACCGCCATCCCTCTTTGTGGCATTGATGATGCCGAGTCTACTTCGACTCTTTTTCAAGATGGTGCGACGATGAGTACGACTACGGAGACCCTCAAGGACCAAGCTTTGTGATGTAGGGTGGAACCCTATGGGGATGACCTTTCACGTTTGGAGTGGATCCCTACGATGAACACGAAGAACGAGCGGAAGAGCATGAGGGAAATCACGGGGAAAACACAAGAGAATCACTAAAACCAACAAGATTCGATTACGCATGCGCTAGAACGATGAACACAAAGAGAGATGCACGATCCACGATCAACAAAGGACGATACAAGAGGTAACCGGGTTCTTCTTCGTGAGGAGGTCTTGATAGGGGCCACCCATGAGGGGGTCTTGAGCTAGGTCACTCCAAGAGGAGGTCTTGATCTCCTAGTGGAGTGGATCCATGGAGCAAAGCTCTCATATGTCTAACATATCCTTTGCTAACCCTAACAAATGGTCTAGGTACGTGATGCGGGGCTAACCCGGTGTAGGCCGATCTTTCACGTTTGGAGTGGGATCCCTCGAAGAGCACGAAGAACACGGGGAAGAACAGGGAGAAATCACAAAGGGGAAACACTCAAGAACAAGTCCAATCACACATCCACTAGACAATCAAACACACAAGATCCACAAGGTACATGAACAACAAAGGGAAAGATACAAGGTAAAGTTCATCTCCAAGAGGAGGTCTTGATGATATCCTAGATGGATCTTCCCACAAGGGGGTCTTGATGATATCCCACAAGATCTTCTCACATGGAGGTCTTGAACTCCATGGGAGTGGTAGTCTCTCTCTCTCTCTCAAGAGTAGAGGTAGGAGCAAAGCTCACCTAAGAATGAGCTATCATATTTGCTAACCCGAGAAAGGATGAGGGGGAGGTCTATTTATAGTCTAAGCCACGAAGGGGTAAGTGGGAGAGAGATACAAGGCCAAAGGCCGGCTGCGCCACAGGCAAAGTCGGACGTCCGGTCGGGTCGGACGTCCGATCGCTTCATGAGGTCCGGACGTCCGGAGGGCGTCGGACTTCCGACGTTTGGCTCTGGACAGGAGGTGCGGTCGTCCGTCGGCTTGATCGTCCGGTTCCTGGTACTTGTCGGACGTCCGGTGGTCGTCGGTCGTCCGGCCGCTGGAGAGTGTCGGATGTTCGGTGGCTTCCGGTCGTCCGGCCGCCGGGGACTCCGCAGCTCCGTCTTTTTCCGTCTTCTCTTCCAGGCATCCCTCACGGATGGTGTAGGTGTTCCTTGGCGCTTGCACTCCTCCTCGTCGTCCGTGAAGCTCCGGCAATACCTATGCATGCACACGAGTGGAGTGTCAAGTAGTATACCATCCTCGAAGGGTCAAGTGAACACGTGTAAAGGAGAAGATTCACCTTTATGTATGAGAAGTAGAGGTCGCACGTGTCACTTGCCAAACGGACTCTTGACATGGTGATGACCGTAGGATGCTCCGCATCATCCCCTCCCCCTTGAAAAGATCCGACCTCGGATCGAAAACCAAATCACCATGGGAAAGAGATGGTGGTGCCGTGTCGAAGTGGTCGATCACCAAGCACTCATCGTCTAGTAGCTCGAAATGGGCATTCTCCAATGCCGCACCGTCTTGTGATTCCTTCAAAAGGAGCAAATGGAACAAACACTTGGAAAAACAAATGTGGTTAGTATTAGTGCAAAACCAAGCATTCAAGAGGTGATTCACCAAACAAGTGTCGTCATCAAGCATAGCAAATGGTGTGACAAAGGATTGTGAAATGGCATGTAAGCGCATAAATTGAGCACAATCAAAGATATCATGGGGACAAGCATGTAAATGGGAGGTAGAGATGCAAATATGTGTGTCAAGAGAATAAACATCTACCTCAAGTTCATAGCAAGCATTCATAAATTGCTCAATGAAAGGTCTATGGTAGGCATATGAATCATTCATAACACCAAGTAAAATGAAGTGTCTAAACACATGGGACAAGTGCAAGACAATCCAAGCATAATGTGCATAGGGTATAGTGAAGATGGAGTGGCACTCAACACAATAGAAAGAGCAATTGTTCATCATGTGTGAGGCAATCAAGTGAATCATGTGACAAGCAAAGGGACATGACATATGTGAAGAAATGATATTGGTGCAACCAACCATATGATAGTAGCAAGTAGTCCAAGAATTGGATGCAACACACAAGGTATATATATCATGAAGCATGGAAATGTGGCAATCATGGGTGAAAGCAATATCTCGAACATGCGTGCAAATGGTGCAAGCAACACATGAAGTATGATCCACAATATCCAAGCTCAAGAAGGATGTCACCTTCAAAGTGTGTCCTTGTGCATTCTTCACAATGCCGAAGTGGAAGCAAATGCGGTGTAGAAGCGAGTCGTGGTAGAATGGATGAGGCTCGTTCTCAAGAGCTCGAATGGTCAACTCACGTGAAGTGGAAGTCGACACAAAGTCCACGTATCCTACACATGCACAAAACAAAACAAAGAACGTATGCGCATGGTAGATGAACACATCATCCATCATGATGGTTCTCATCTTTTGCACATAACCATTAGAAGCACAAGTGCATGAATAATATGATGCAACAATGGCAATATTCATGGCACTAGGTATATGGTGCAAAGAAGTAAGACAAGCATGCTTCACAAGAATTATGTCAAAATCTCCAAATATATGCGAGAATGCTATGGGGGCAATCTCATGAGCAAGACTAATAGCATGGTTGCACTCAATACATGGCAAATCTAGCATGAGAGAGGCAACATATGGAGATATGTGACAAGAAGCAATAACAATCATGTGCAAAGCATGTAGATGGTTGTCATCAACCGAATGAAATGAGCAAGTATGAATCATTGGTGATGCAACAAAGCAAGCAATCATAGTAATCAAGTCGTACAAGCTAGTAGTGCGAAGATGCAACATACTAGAGGAAATCAAGCAATCATGTCATGTGAGCAGATAATAGGCATATGGAATGCACATGACATATCGCAAGCACGAACACAAACCAAGATCATAGTATAATCATAGGCATGGGGCACAAGGCAAACATGGCAATAGCAAGCAATATCTCCACCAAGCTTGCAAATACACATACAAGTACTAGAATCCATCATCATGTGTAATGCAAAGCATGGGTCACAAAAGCATGGCAAAGGAATAGGAATGAGCATAGCATGCAAAGTGAACATGGCAAGATGGGCATATGATATGTAATGAACAATAACCCATAGCCAAGTGAGGTCCATGTAGAAGAAATGCATGAAGTCTTTGCGCGAAGAGAGCGGTGGGATACAATCCATGGGATCCCAAATCATCGTTGCTCGCTAGAGCTCGTTTTGTCAACTCGTGGGATTGCGAGGTCGACAAGTATTCATGGGTACCTACACAAAAGAGACACAAACCAAAGAAATTGTGCGCGTGGTAAATGTACACATCATCCATCATGATGTGTATGTGCACGTGTGAGTTAGCACAAGATAAGCATCGCTCAAAGAAATTTGATGCATGGTATAAGAACATGTCATCCATCATGAAAGAATAGTTATTATGTATGACACGATGGGGACACAAATTGAAAATGCAAGTATATGGCACATCGATAGCATGTTCGTTCATGGGGAGCATATGGTGCACACAAGTATTGGGATCATGCAATGAATGGGATGGATCAAATTCTCCTAACATGTATGAGGAAACTATGGTCGTCTCCTCATGAGCAATATCGGAAACATCATATGGACAAAATGGACAACATCCAAAACAATGCATATCCGAAGCTAGGTGGGCATGGCATGGCATATGAGATAAATGATGCAAATGGAGTATATCAATATCATCATAAGAAAAGCAAATGCCAATAACCATGGGCTTGTCATCTATGCCATATGTGCAAATTGGGTTTGTTTTAATGGCATATGTGTTGGAAATATGCCCTAGAGGCAATAATAAAAGCATTATTATTATATTTCCTTGTTCATGATAATTGTCTTTTATTCATGCTATAACTGTATTATCCGGAAATCGCAATACACGTGTGAATACATAGACTACAATACGTCCATAGTAAGCCTCTAGTTGACTAGCTCGTTGGTCAACAGATAGTCATGGATTCACGACTATGGACATCGATGTCATTGACAAGCGGGATCACGTCATTAGGAGAATGGCGTGATGGACAAGACAATCCTAAGCATAGCACAAAGATCGTGTAGTTCGTATTGCTAGAGCTTTTCCAATGTCAAGTATATCTTCATTAGACCGAGAGATCGTGTAACTCCCGGATACCGTAGGACTGCTTTGGGTGTACCAAACGTCACAACGTAAATAGGTGACTATAAAGGTGAACTACAGGTATCTCCGAAAGTGTACATTGGGTTGACACGGATCGAGGCGAGGATTTGTCACTCCGTATGGCGGAGAGGTATCTTGGGCCCACTTTCGGTAATGCATCACCATAATGAGCTCAAAGTGATCAAGTGGCTGGTCACGGGATCATGCATTCTGATACGAGTAAAGTGACTTGCGATAACGAGACTAAGCGAGGTATTGGGATACCGACGATCGAGTCTCGGGCAAGTAACATACCGTCGACAAAGGGAATAGCATACAGGTCGCTTGAACCCTCGACATCGTGGTTCATCCGATGACAACATCGAGGCGTGTGGGAACCAACATGGGTATCCAGATCCCGCTGTTGGTTATTGAGCGGAGAGCGTCTCGGTCATGTCTGCATGTCTCCCGAACCCGTAGGGTCTACACATAAGGTTCGGTGGACGCTAGGGTTATTAGGAAGACAAGTATGTGATTACGAATGTTGTTGAGTCCGGATGAGATCCCGGACGTCACGAGGAGTTCGGAATGGTCCGGAGGTAAAGATTTATATATGGAAAGTGGTTAAGCGGACTCCGGAAAGTTTAGGGGTATACTGGTAATGTCTGGGGCCACCGGGAGGGTTCCGGAGGTCCTTTGGGAGGGGCCACCCCTCGGGGGGCCACATGGGCTAAGTGGGAGAGGGAGCCAGCCCCTGGTGGGCTGGGCGCACCTCCCACCTAGGCCCATCTTGGCTAGGGCATGGGGAGGGCAAAACCCTAAAGGCGCCCCCTAGCTTGGGGGCAAGCCACCCTCCCTCCTCCCCTTTGGCCGCCGCCCCATCTAGGGTTTCCCTAGATGGCGGCCCCCTGCCCTCTCCTCCTATAAATAGAGGGGTGGGGAGGGCTGCACACACCATTGAAGGCGCAGCCCCTCCCTCCCAACACCTCTCCTCCTCCGCATAAGCTTGGCGAAGCCTGCTTGGGAGAACAACCACTCCATCTGCATCACGCCGTCGTGCTGCCATTGAGTTGTCTTCCTCAACCTCTCCTTCCTCCTTGCTGGATCAAGGCGAAGGAGACGCCATCGTCCCGTCACGTGTGTTGAACGCGGAGATGCTGTCCGTTCAGCACTTGGTCATCGGTGATCGGAATCACGTTGAGAACGTCTTCATCATCACCACTCCCTCGAACGCTTCCGTACTCGATCTACAAGTGGTATGTAGATGCAAACTCTCTCTCCAGACTCGTTGCTTAGTAGAACTCATAGATGGATCTTGGTGAAACCGTAGGAAAAATTTTAATTTTCTGCAACGTTAACCAACAGTGGCATCATGAGCTAGGTCTATGCGTAGTTCTCTATTGCACGAGTAGAACGCAATTTAGTTGTGGGCGTGGATCTTGTCAATTTACTTGCCGCTACTAGTCTTATCTTGCTTCCACGGTATTGTGGGATGAAGCGGCCCGGACCAACCTTACACGTACGCTTACGTGAGACCGGTTCCACCGACTAACATGCACTAGTTGCATAAGGTGGCTGGCGGGTGTCTGTCTCTCCTACTTTAGTTGGAGCGGATTCGATGAAAAGGGTCCTTATGAAGGGTAAATAGAAGTTGACAAGATCACGTTGTGGTTATTAAATAGGTAAGAAAACGTTCTTGCTAGAACCCAATTGCAGCCACGTAAAAGATGCAACAACAATTAGAGGACGTCTAACTTGTTTTTGCAGCAATTGACATGTGATGTGATATGGCCAAGTTGTGATGAATGATGAATGACACATTGTGATGTATGAGATCATGTTCTTGTAATAGGAATCACGACTTGCATGTCGATGAGTATGACAACGGCAGGAGCCATAGGAGTTGTCTTTATTTTGTATGACCTGCGTGTCAATGAAGAACGCCATGTAACTTACTTTACTTTATTGCTAAACGCGTTAGCCATAGAAGTAGAAGTAGTCGTTGGTGTGACAACTTCATGGAGGCACAATGATAGAGATCATGATGATGGAGATCATGGTGTCATGCCGGTGACAAGATGATCATGGAGCCTCGAAGATGGAGATCAATGGAGCTTTATGATATTGGCCATATCATGTCACTACTATATAATTGCATGTGATGTTTATTTATACATCTTGTTTACTTAGAGCAGCGGTAGTAAATAAGATGATCCCTTACAACAATTTCAAGAAGTGTTTCCCTAACGTGCACCGTTGCTAAAGTTAATGCTTCTAAGCACCATGTGATGATCGGGTGTGATGGATTCTTACGTTCACATACAACGGGTGTAAGACAGATTTACACACGCCGAAAACACTTAGGGTTTACTTGACGAGCCTAGCATGTACAGACATGGCCTCGGAACACGGAGACCGAAAGGTCGAACACGAGTCGTATAGAAGATACGATCAACATGAGAATGTTCACCGACGATGACTAGTCCGTCTCACGTGATGATCGGACACGGCCTAGTCGACTCGGATCGTGTAACACTTGGATGACTAGATGGATGTCTAATCTGAGTGGGAGTTCATTCAAATAATTTGATTAGATGAACTTAATTATCATGAACTTAGTATAAAACTTTTGAATAATATGTCTTGTAGATCAAATGGCCAACGCTCATGTCAACTTGAAATTCAACGCGTTCCTAGAAAACCAAGCTGAAAGATGGCGGCAGCAACTATACGGACTGGGTCCGGAACACGAGGATCATCCTCATAGCTGCCAGGAAACAATATGTCCTAGAAGGACCTTTAGGTGACGCTCCGTCCCGGAAGAACCAAGACATTATGAATGCTTGGCAAACTTCGTCTTGATGATTACTCCCTCGTTCGATGCGGCATGCTTCTGACTTAGAACCGGGGCTCCAAAAGCGTTTTGAGCATCACGGAGCATATGAGATGTTCGAGGAGCTGAAACTTGTTTTCCAAGCTCACGCTTGGTCGAGAGATATGACATCTCCGACAAGTTCTATAGTTGTAAGATGGAGGAAAATAGTTACATCGGTGAGCACATTCTCAAGATATGCAGGTTGCACTGCCCGTATGACCCAGTGAATATTAACCTCCACGATGAGGCGGTCATTACAGAATCCTCGATCGCTCCCACCAAGCTACAAGAGCTTTGTGATGAACTACAACATGCGAGGATGGTAAAGACCATTCTGAAGTGTTCTCTATCTTTGAAGTCGGCCGAGGTAGACATCAAGAAAGAACATCAAGTGTTGATGGTCAAAAATACCACTAAGTAAAATAAGGGCAACGGTAAGAAGAACTTCAAGAAGTACGACAAGGAGGTTGACGCGCCCGGTAAGCAAGTTCTTGGGAAGAAGTCAAAGAATGGACCCAAGCACGAGACCGAGTGCTTTTATTGCAAGGGAGGGGTCCTTGAAGCGGAACTGCCCCAAATACTTAGCGGACAAGAAGGCCGGCAACACCAAAGGTATATTTGATATACATGTAATTGATGTGTACTTTACCAATACTCGTAGTAACTCCTGGGTATTTGATACGGTGCCGTTGCTCATATTTGTAACTCACGGCGGAGCTGCGGAATAAGCGGAGGCGGCAAAGGGCGAGGTGACGATCTTGGCGTCGGGAATGGTTCCAGTCGATGTGATCGCCCGTCGACGCTACCTCTTCATTTACCTACGGGATTAGTTATGAACCTTAATAATTGTTATTTGGTGCCAAGTTTGAGCATGAATATTGTATCCGGATCTCGTTTAATGCGAGATGGCTACTCATTTAAATCCGAGAATAATGGTTGTTCTATTTATATGAGAGACATGTTTTATGGTCATGCTCCGATGGTCAATGGTTTATTCTTAATGAATCTCGGCGTAATGTTACACATATTCATAGCGTGAATACCAAAAGATGTAAAGTTGATAACGATAGTCCCACATACTTGTGGCACTGCCGCCTATGGTCACATTGGTGTCAAGCGCATGAAGAAGCTCAAGGCGATGGACTTTTGGAGTCTTTAGATTATGAATCATTTGACACATGCGAACCATGCCTCATGGGCAAGATGACCAAGACTCCGTTCTCCGGAACAATGGAACGAGCAACCAACTTGTTGGACATCATACATACTGATGTGTGCGGTCCAATGAGCGTTGAGGCTCGCGGAGGATATCGTTATGTTCTCACTCTCACAGATGACTTGAGTAGATATGGTTATGTCTACTTGATGAAACACAAGTCTGAGACCTTTGAAAAGTTCAAGGAATTTCAGAATGAAGTAGAGAATCAACGTGACGAAAGATAAAATTCTTACGATCGGATCGTGGAGGAGAATATTTAAGTCACGAATTTGGTACACACTTAATAAAATGTGGAATCGTTTCACAACTAACGCCGCTGGAACACCTCGGTAACGGTGTGTCCGAACGTCGTAATCGCCCTCTATTGGATATGGTGCGGTCTATGATGTCTCTTACCGATTTACCGCTATCATTTTGGGGATACGCTCTAGAGACAGCTACATTCACTTTAAATAGGGCACCGTCTAAGTCCGTTGAGACGACACCGTATGAATTATGGTTTGGGAAGAAACCTAAGCTGTCGTTTCTAAAAGTTTGGGGATGCGATGCTTATGTCAAGAAACTTCAACCCGAAAAGCTCGAACCCAAGTCGGAAAAATGCGTCTTCATAGGATACCCTAAAGAAACCATTGGGTATACCTTCTACTTAAGATCCAAGGGCAAGATCTTTGTTGCCAAGAACGGAACCTTCTCGAAAAAGAGTTTCTCTCGAAAGAAGTAAGTGGGAGGAAAGTAGAACTCGATGAAGTACTACCTCTTGAACAGGATAGTAGTGCAGCTCGGGAAAATGTTCTGTGATGCCTACACCGACCGAAGAGGAAATTCATGATGATGATCAAGGTACTTGGATCAAGTTGCTATTGAACTGTGGGTCCACTAGGACACGTTCCGCACTAGTGAATGCGGCAACCACATCACGGAAATCATGTTGTTAGACAACAATGAACCTTGAACTATGAAGAAGCGATGGCGGGCCCAGATTCCAACAAATGGCTAGAAGCCATGAAATCCGAGATAGAATCCATGTATGAAAACAAAGTGTGGACTTTGGTGACTTGCCCGATGGTCGTGGCGATAGAAAACAAATGGATCTTTAAGAAGAAGACGGGGCGGATGGTATTGTCACCATTTATAAAGCTCGACTTGTCGCTAAGGGTTATCGGCAAGTTCAAGGGATTGACTACGATGAGACTTTTTCTCCCGTAGCGAAGCTTAAGTCCGTCCGAATCATGTTAGCAATTGCCGCATACTATGATTATGAGATATGGCAGATGGACGTCAAAACAGCGTTCCTTATCGGTTATCTTAAGGAAGAGCTGTATATGATCTGACCGAGAAGGTTTTGTCGATCCTAAGAATCTTGACAAAGTATGCAAGCTCCGGCGATCCATTTATGGGCTGGTGCAAGCATCTCGGAGTTGGAACATTCGCTTTGATGAGATGATCAAAGCGTTTGGGTTTATGAGACTTATGGAGAAGCCTGCGTTTACAAGAAAGTGAGTGGGAGCTCTGTAGCATTTCTCATATTATATGTAGATGACATACTTTTGATGGGAAATGATATAGAATTCTTGGACAGCATTAAGGCCTACTTGAATAAGTGTTTTTCAATGAAGGACCTTGGAGAAGCTGCTTATATATTAGGCATCAAGATCTATAGAGATAGATCGAGGCGCCTCATAGGTCTTTCACAAAGCACATACCTTGATAAGATTTTGAAGAAGTTCAAAATGGATCAGTCAAGAAGGGGTTCTTGCCTGTGTTGCAAGGTGTGAGATTGAGCTCGACTCAATGCCCGACCACGGCAAAAGATAAAGAAGAGATGAGTGTCATCCCCTATGCCTCGACCATAGGATCTATTATGTATGCCATCTTTGTGTACCAGACTGATGTAAACCTTGCCGTAAGTTTGGTAGGAAGGTACCAAAGTAATCCCGGCAAGGAACACTTTGGACATCGGTCAAGAATATCTGAAGTACACGAAAGGACACAGGACATGTTTCTCGTTTATGGAGGTGACGAAGAGCTCGTCGTAAAGGGTTATGTCGACGCTATCTTCGACACAGGATCTGGATGACTCAAAGTCACAAACCGGATACGTGTATATGTTGAGCGGTGGAGCGATGAGCTGGTGCAATGCAAGCGAGGCGTCGTGGCGGGATCTACATGTGAAGCGGAGTACATGGCAGCCTCGGAGGCAGCGCATGAAGCAATTTGGGTGAAGGAGTTCATCACCGACCTAGGAGTCATACCCAATGCGTCGGGGCCGATCAAACTCTTACGTGACAACACTGGAGCTATTGCCCTTGCCAAGGAGCCCGGGTTTCACAAGAAGACCGAGCACATCAAGCATCGCTTCAACTCCATCCGTGAAAATGTTCGGGATGGAGACATAGAAATTTGTAAAGTGCATACGGATCTGAATGTCGCAGATCCGTTGACTAAACCTCTCCAGCGGCAAAACATGATCAACACGAGAACTCTATGGGTGTTCGATTCATCACAATGTAAACTAGATTATTGACTCTAGTGCAAGTGGGAGACTGTTGGAAATATGCCCTAGAGGCAATAATAAAAGCATTATTATTATATTTCCTTGTTCATGATAATTGTCTTTTATTCATGCTATAAGCTGTATTATCCGGAAATCGTAATAGGCGTGTGAATACATAGACTACAATATGTCCCTAGTAAGCCTCTAGTTGACTAGCTCGTTGGTCAGCAGATAGTCATGGTTTTCGACTATGGACATCGGATGTCATTGACAAGCGGGAACACGTCATTAGGAGAATGACGTGATGGACAAGACCCAATCCTAAGCATAGCACAAAGATCGTGTAGTTCGTTTTGCTAGAGCTTTTCCAATGTCAAGTATATCTTCCTTAGACCGTGAGATCGTGTAACTCCCGGATACCGTAGGAATGCTTTGGGTGTACCAAACGTCACAACGTAACTGGGTGACTATAAAGGTGCACTACGGTATCTCCGAAAGTGTACATTGGGTTGACACGGATCGAGGCGAGGATTTGTCACTCCGTATGGCGGAGAGGTATCATCGGGCCCACTTTCGGTAATGCATCATCATAATGAGCTCAAAGTGATCAAGTGTCCGGTCACAGGATCATGCATTACGGCACGAGTAAAGTGACTTGCGATAACGAGACTAAGCGAGGTATTGGGATACCGACGATCGAGTCTCGGGCAAGTAACATACCGTCGACAAAGGGAATAGCATCTGAGGTTGCTTGAACCCTCGACATCGTGGGTTCATCCGATGACAACATCGAGGCGTGTAGGAACCAACATGGGTATCCAGATCCGCTGTTGGTTATTGACCGGAGAGCGTCCTCGGTCATGTACGCATGTCTCCCGAACCCGTAGGGTCTACACATAAGGTTCGGTGGCGCTAGGGTTATTAGGAAGACAAGTATGTGATTACGAATGTTGTTGAGTCCGGATGAGATCCCGGACGTCACGAGGAGTTCGGAATGGTCCGGAGGTAAAGATTTATATATGGAAAGTGGTTAAGCGGACTCAGGAAAGTTTGGGGTATACTGGGTAATGTACCGGGGCCACGGGAGGGTTCGGAGGTCCACCGGGAGGGCCACCTCCCGGGGCCACATGGGCTAAGTGGGAGAGGAGCCAGCCTGGTGGGCTGGGCGCACCTCCCACCTAGGCCCATCTTGGCTAGGGCATGGGGAGGGAAAACCCTAAAGGCGCCCCCTAGCTTGGGGGCAAGCCACCCTCCCTCCTCCCCTTTGGCCGCCGCCCCATCTAGGGTTTCCCCTAGATGGCGGCCCCTGCCCTCTCCTCCTATAAATAGAGGGGTGGGGGAGGGCTGCACACACCATTGAAGGCGCAGCCCTCCCTCCCCAACACCTCTCCTCCTCCGCATAAGCTTGGCGAAGCCTGCGGAGAACAGCCACTCCATCCGCATCACGCCCGTCGTGCTGCCATTGAGTTGTCTTCCTCAACCTCTCCTTCCTCCTTGCTGGATCAAGACGAAGGAGACGCCATCGTCTCCGCACGCGTGTGTTGAGCAGCGGAGGTGCTGTCCGTTCAGCACTTGGTCATCGGTGATCGGAATCACGTTGGGATCGTCTTCATCATCACCACTCCCTCGAACGCTTCCGTGCTCGATCTACAAGTGGTATGTAGATGCAAACTCTCTCTCCTGACTCGTTGCTTAGTAGAACTCATAGATGGATCTTGGTGAAACCGTAGGAAAAATTTTAATTTTCTGCAACGTTCCCCAACAATATGCATAGTCACCATGGAGATATTGCAAATAAGACATATGGTTGATCTCATGCATAGCATATGACAAGTCAAGCGGATTATCAAACATGATGTGACCTAAAGAATTGTCGCAAGAAATCCTATGTAACATGGCATCACAACTAATAGACTTCACATGAGAATCGTCATATTCATCATAAATGGGCAAATCATCACATGGAGAAATCATACTAGCATGAAGCATGTCAATAGGGTGATCAACATCATGCAAGCAATCAATGTCAAAATAGTCCACTAGTGGGATGAGAGCATCACCGTCACCTTTGTTACCTTTGTCATTCCACTCAAGTGGTGTAGGTGAGGTGGGAAAGACCAAATGGTGGTCATCTTCATCTTGATGGAACCATGTGGGGGTGCATCATAGTCCACCATGGCCATCGTCTTGTCCAAAGGGAGGACGAAGTAAATCCGAGGATCGGCGTCATCGTAAATGGGACCTAGCACCAAATGAGAAGACACGATAGAGGTAGAGGTCAAGTTGTTAGAAATGCAAATGGCCTCACGAGACCTATCAACTATCTCACTCTCTCTATGTGGTGGTTCACTCACTCCCTCTAAGTAGGTGCACTCAAAGTCACATATGGTGGAGTCACTCATCTCACTTACGTGGTGGGGGTTGTGGCTCTCCTCACATGGGATTTGTGGCAACACATCATATATGGGGCTAGTGGTGAAGTCACTCTCACTATCAATATGGTGGCACAAGTCACTCAAGTCATTATACGTCACCGTGGTCGAAGGGAAAATCCCAGGCTCAACCATCTCGTCGTGGTCGCCGTGGATGAAGGCCGAAGATGGCACATCATCACTCTCGCCTCCTAAGATGGAAGCATCATCCTTTCTCGCCACCTTGTTGCTCGCCTCCAAAGCTTGGTCCTTGAAGGTCTCCGTAGTCGTACTCATCGCTGCACCGTCTTGAAAAAGAGTCGAAGTAGACTCGGCATCATCAATGCCACAAAGAGGGATGGCGGTGAAGTCGAACTTGGGAGCATCGTCTTGGAGCTCATCGGGCTTGGACATCTTGGTGGTACTAGCCTCATGCTCGTCGTGTTGGAGCTTGGTCTTCGAGAAGTGTGCTTGGGGTGGAGAAGCCTTGGCCTTCATGAGTTCTTGTTCCGCCTTGAGAGCACCAATGTAGTAGTCGTCGAGGGACTTGTAGTTCTCGAGGAGGATTGTCTTGAAGATGTCGTTGTTCAAACCCATCATGAAGTGGAATTTCATCGAAATGGGGTCATCCACGCCGGCTCGTCGCAAGGCAATCTTCATCTCCTTGAAGTACTTGTCGATGGACTTGGATCCTTGGATGGTGTTCTCCAATAGGCGTCGAAGTTGTTCCGTGTAGGTTGGAGGCACGAACTCTCGCATAAAAGCTCTCTTCGTCTTGGGCCAACTCATGTCGTAGTACTCCGAAGGTGTGTGAAGCCACCATGCCAATGCGTAGTCGTGGAAGTTTCTTGTGGCGCACTTCACTTTATCTTCGGAAGGGACTTGATGTAGCTTGAGGTAGTCGTCCATCAAACGCTCCCAATCGAGGTACTCCTCGGGTTCGTGAGTCCCATAGAAAGGAATCGCGTGGTCGATGTCGAGGTCGTAGTAGCTCGTGGAAGTCGCGGACTTGAGCTTGGAGAGCTTCTCTTGAGCGTAGTCTTGAGGTTCTTGTTGGTGAAGATGCCGTATGTCCGTAGGCGAAGATGCCTTGAAGTCGCTTGGCGAAGATGCCAAGGGAGATGGTGAAGTCGTTGAGAGGTTGTTGGTGTTGAGCTCTTGACCTTCACGTTCTTGTTGGTGATGGTGTCGATGCCGATGTGATCTTGCCGTAGATGGTAGCTCGGAAGCATGTGCTCTTGAGCGTCTCGAAGAAGAGGAAGATTGCTTGTAGGACTTGATGAGGGCTTTGATCTCCTCCATTTGAGCTCGCATCTTGGCGTCGGAGTTATTTTTCATGGCATCGAACTCGTCGTTGTTGTTGTAGACCGAAAGTGAAATGCCTTGCCTATCCATCACAAGACTCGAGTAGAGGTGAGTAGGAAATGAGATAAACAATACCAAGTTACCTTTTCCGTTTGTTGAGGATGTATCCCGTTTCACTCAATGTGAGATGAAATAATAGTGGAATTGGTACCGGACTTGTTCACTCACACCTATCAAACTAAAGCTTATGGAGCAGCTCGGTGAGGATAGTGGCACAAAAATTTGATGCAAAATGTTAGCAAGAGTCAATAATGTTGAAAGAGATTCACAAATTCGCAAGTGAAACAAGTAGACCAATAGCAATATGTGGCACACGGAAACACACACAGATAGATAAATGGGGTCGTGCAACCAAGGAATGAGCACAAAATGTGGAATCCACGGAAAACGCTTCGTGTTGCACAACTCAAGAGAGGCGCTATACGATTTCTCAATAGGCGGATACGACACTTGTGCACAACCTATAAGATGCAAAATGGATAAACTTTCTATCCCAAGTATGCCATGTATGTATGGTTCCCCGTGTCTCTCTCAAGATGATCCAAGATGATCGGATATGATACCATCTGATATATTGTGATACTATGGCTATTGCTTACAAGCTCTTTGCTCACTCTTTTCCTTTGCTTAAAAGTTTTTTTTGTTCTATGGCCACTTTTGCACAATGCACAAACCAAGATAGCTATTGTGTATATGCGGGAACGATATTGTGACACAATGGATGATATGATACCGATATGATATGGTATGTATGCAATGGATGGTGTAGATCACTAATGTGCACAAGTAGCGTGGCCCGGCAATACTCAAATGGCTAGTCTCGATAGGCAAGTGACGCTTAAAATGGGCTAGGGTTAACAATGCAATTGCAAGGGAATATACAATGGTGTCGTCGAGGTTACCGTCGCTGCGATGATGAGTGGCGGTGTTCTTGATGTAGATACCAAGATGATGGAAACTTCGCCGCTAAGTGGCGAAACACCTTAGGAAACGGAAAAACCGCGAACTCAAAATCTCAAATGACAAATGTCAAATGGTGGTAGCGGAAAAGCGGTGGTGGTTTGCACTTGGCAATGTAGAAGTGAAATGATGGGCTATACACATGTCGGAGTTGAAGTTGCCGTCCCTAAGTAGCCGAAAGACCTTAGGAGACACAAGCCACAACTCAAAAAAAAAAAGCTCAAACAAAATTGGGTTAAGTTGGGGTGGAAGTGTATGGTGGGTAAGCCTATACAGAAGTGGTGGTGGTGGTTGAAGAAGAAGCAATCGTCCCTAAGTAGCCGAAACACCTTAGGAGACTCGAATCACTAGTCAAGCAACCACATATACAATGGGGAACAAAATTGGTTAGGTTGCGGAAGTCGGTGGTGGCTATGCGGATGATATGGTGGAGGGCCTAGGCAAACTTGCCAAATTTTGGAAAATTTGATGAAGTCAAATGGTGTTGGTGGTATTTTTGTGGGATGGGGGATGTCAATAGCTTCAGAACGAGCTAAAGAACGTCAAAATCGGAGTTCGGATGAATTAGTTATGGCCGAAACAAGAATCAGCCGAAGTCTGAAACTATAGGTTACGGACGTCCGTAAAGGTCGGATGTCCGGGGCGTCGGACGTCCGGGAAGGTCGGAAATCCGTAAATTCGGTTCGGGTTAGGGGTTCCGGTCGTCCGGGAATGGTCGGACGTCCGGTCGTTCCAGGGGCTCTGGACGTCCGTAAAACGCCGGTCATCCGGGGGGTCGGGGTCAACGCGAGATGCGAGTTCCGGGGCACGATTTTGGGCGGAAAATGGAGATTTCGGGGTAAAAATTGATGAGATTTCGTGGATGGAAGATGGGGAAACTTGGGGAAATGCTAGATCCACTCGAAACCAAGCAAATCCATGGATCAAAATCAACAAAACTTCATCTCACCAACAAATTACAAAAAAGATTTGGGGCTATTTTTGGTGGGGATTTTTGTAATTTAGGACGAAATCAACAAAATCAAGCTAGAAAAAGAGGGGTTGGGGCTCCAAAAACGTGATCAACGTGGCTCATGATACCATATGATGCGGGGCTAACCCGGTGTAGGCCGATCTTTCATGTTTGGAGTGGGATCCCTCGAAGAGCACGAAGAACACGGGGAAGAACAGGGAGAAATCACAAAGGGGAAACACTCAAGAACAAGTCCAATCACACATCCACTAGACAATCAAACACACAAGATCCACAAGATGCATGAACAACAAAGGGAAAGATACAAGGTAAAGTTCATCTCCAAGAGGAGGTCTTGATGATATCCTAGATGGATCTTCCCACGAGGGGGGTCTTGATGATATCCCGCAGGATCTTCTCACATGGAGGTCTTGAACTCCATGGGAGTGGTAGTCTCTCTCTCTCAAGAGTAGAGGTAGGAGCAAAGCTCACCTAAGAATGAGCTATCATATTTGCTAACCCTAAAAAGGATGAGGGGAAGGTCTATTTATAGTCTAAGCCACGAAGGGGTAAGTGGGAGAGGGATACAAGGCCAAAGGCCCGGCTGCGCACAGGCAGTGTCGGACGTTCGGTCGGGGTCGGACGTCCGGTCGCTCGCGGGGGTCCGGACGTCCGGAGGGCGTCGGACTTCCGATGTTTTGGCTCTGGACAGGAGGTGCCGGTCGTCCGGTCGGCTTCGGTCGTCCGGTTCCTGGTACTTGTCGGACGTCCGGTGGTCGTCGGTCGCCCGGCCGCTGGAGAGTGTCGGACGTTCGGTGGCTTCCGGTCGTCCGGCCGCTGGGGACTCCGCAGCTCGTTCTTTTTCCGTCTTCTCTTCCAGGCTTCCCTCGCGGATGGTGTAGGTGTTCCTTGGCCCTTGCACTCCTCCTCGTCGTCCGTGAAGCTCCGGCAATACCTATGCATGCACACGAGTGGAGTGTCAAGTAGTATACCATCCTCGAAGGGGTCAAGTGAACACGTGTAAAGGAGAAGATTCACCTTTATGTAAGAGAAGTAGAGGTCGCACGTGTCACTTGCCAAACGAACTCTTGACATGGTGATGACCGTAGGATGCTCCGCATCAATACGGAATATATAGGCATGGGGACGAAGTGGAGGAAGAGGAGGCACAAACAGCAATCACAACCATCCATCCTGTAGGGCCCGTGCGCACCGGGTAAGTTGGGCCCGTGCGCACGGGGGTCCCGTGGGCATGGTACACGCGCGTGCGCACGGGGTGCTCCAGCGCAAACTCTCTGAGAAGCCCGTGCGCACGGGGTCTTCGGGGCCCGTGGGCACGGGGTCGCCTGGGAGGTGCAGAGTTGCTCTCGTTGCCCTCCTTCTTTGATGCGGAGCATCCCATGATCATCCCCATGGACCTACCATCGTCTCATCAAGAGCCAAGAGGACCCTTGACACGAGCTAGAGCTAGAGCTCTCGGGAACGAGGTGACTTCCTTCCTTAGTGATATCACATATGACCCACTCGAGACATGGCTACTACCTAAGTCCGATATGCTATGCATCATTAGGTGTCAAGAGGAGCCTCCCAAAGATGCATGTGAAGACGGACGAGCCGCCAAGTCCACGGATGAAGAGGACCACGGAAGCGGGCAAGTTCACCCTCCAGGCCCCGGACATCCAGCCAAGGTCCCGGACATCCGGCCCCTGGAGACGCCAGCACCACAACCGAAGCCCAGCAAGAAAAGCTACAGGGCCCGGACATCCGTCATCCATGCCCCGGACATCCGACCCCCCAGCCCGGATATCCGGCACATGGCCCGGAAATCCGGCACCCCGCACCCGAATCGGCAGGAGTGGCCGCAGCAGCCCGGACATCCGGCCGGATAGCCCAGACATCCGGCGCCTCGCGAAGGCCCGGACATCCGGCCTGATGCCCGGACATCCGTCCTCCCCACTGCGTCACGGTGTATCCGGACGAATCCCATGTACCCCTTCGCCCCTAGACTATATATATTCCATCCCTTCCTCTTTCTAAGGTAGCATTGGATTAGCTCATATTTTGTGTGAGAGCCTTTGCTCATCCACTTGGCTACTTCTCCTCGGAGCTCGGGACCTCTACGGAGAAAGATCCCCAAGCGGATTCAAGACCCCCTTCTAGGGTGGACCCCATCAAGGCCTCCTCACGGAGAAGAACGACTACCGTTTGTATCTTTCCTTTGTTGATTTTGAATCTTGTGCCACTTTATGTGATCAGTGATCTAGCACTTGTGTGATTGATCTCTTGTTGGTTTAGTGATTTCTCTCTCGTTTCCTCCGTGTTTCCCTCTTGTTCTTCCGCGTGTTCTTTGTGATTCCCCGTAGGATCCGCTCCAACGTGAAAGATCATCCACGTAGGGTTCCGCCCTACATCATCTTGGTATCATGAGCCACGTTGATCACGTTTTTAGAGCCCCTACCCCGTGTTTTCTAGCTTGATTTTGTTGATTTCGTCCTAAATCCGAAAATCCCAACCAAAATTAGCCCAAATTGTTTTTTGTGATTTGTTAGTTTTGATGATGTTTTGTTGATTTTGATCCATGGATTTGCTTGGTTTCGAGTGGATCTAGCATTTCCCCAAGTTTTCCCACTTTCCATCCACGAAATCTCTCCAATTTTGACCTTGAAATCATCAATTTCCGCCCCCAATTCGAAAATTTCCGCCTAAACGAGATCTGGATTTCGGGCGGACATCCAGACCTCAGGCCGGACATCCGGGCCATCCGGCCGGACATCCGGGCCCCAAGCCGGACATCCGGGCCCTGGAGCACCAAATCCGCTCGGTTCTAGACATACACCCCCGGAAATCCGGCCCTACCCTCGGATATCCGGCCCCTGTAGATTTCAGATTTTTCGGTTTCACCGTTTTGTCCATAACTAATTCATCCGGAGTCCGTTTTTGACGTTCTTTAGCTCGTTTTGAAGCTATTGACATCCCCCATCCCATAAAAATACTACCACCACCATTTGACTCCATCAAATTTTCGAAACTTTGGCATCTTTGCCTAGGGCTTCCACCACATCCTCCGCATAACCACCACCGACTTCCGCAACCTAACCAATTTTGTTCCCTTTGCATTAGTGGTTGTTTGAGTTGTGATTCGAGTCTCCTAAGGTGTTTAGGCTACTTAGGGACGGTTGCATCTTCATCAACCACCACCACCACCATAACTTCCGCATAGGCTTGCCCACCATACACTTCAACCACCTCAACTTAACCCAATAGTTGTTTGAGCTTGTTTGAGTTGTGGCTTGTGTCTCCTAAGGTGTTTCGCTACTTATGGACGGCATCTTCATCTCAGACACGTGTATAGCCTTTCATTCGACTTCCGCATTTCCAAGTGAAAACCACCACCGCATTCCCGCTACCACCATTTTGACATTTGACGTTTGAGATTTTGAGTTTGCGGTTTTCCGTTTCGTAAGGTGTTTCGCTACTTAGGGACGAGTCTCCATCATCTTGGTATCTACATCAAGAACACCGCTACTCATCATCGCCGGACGGTAACCTCCATATCATCTTGGTATCGTGGTATCCTCCATTGTATATTCCCTTGCCATTGCATTGTTAACCCCTAGCCTTACTTTTGCGTTACTTGCCTATCGAGACTAGCCATTTGAGTATTGCCGGCAACGTGACTTGTGCACATTAGTGGTCTACACCTTCCATTGCATACATACCATATCATATTGGTATCATATCGTCCCTTGTGTCACAAGATTGTTCCCGCATATACACAATTGCTATCTTGGTTTGTGCATTTCAAAGTGGCCATACATACAAAAAAGAGAATAAAGCTTTTAAGCAAAAGAAAGAGAGCAAAGAAGCTTGTAAGCAAGTGCCATAGCATCATACCACATTGCATATAAGATTGTCATATCCGATCATCTTGGATCATCTTGAGAGAAACACCGGGAACCATACATACATAGCATACTTGGGATAGAAGTTTATCCATTTTGCATCTTATAGGTTGTGCACAAGTGTCGTATCCGCCTATTGAGCAATCGTGCTAGCGTCTCTCTTGAGTTGTGCAACACGAGCGTTTTCCGTGGATTCCACATTTTCTGTTCATTCCTTGGTTGCACGACCCCATTTATCTATCCGTGTGTGTGTTTTCGTGTGCCATTCTTTGCTATTGGTCCATTTGTTTCACTTGCGAATTTGTGAATCTCTTTCAACATTATTGACTCTTGCTAACATTTTGCATTAAATTTTTGTGCCACTATCCTCACCGAGCTCCTCCATAAGCTTTACTTGTGTAGGTGTGAGAACCGACAAGGATTGGTACCAATAGTGCTATTTCATTGTCCGCATTTGAGTGAACTTGATTCATTGTCAACATCGGTCAAGGTACATTGGTATAAGTTCTTCTCTTTCTCCCACTCATATTTGCTCGAGTCTTGTGATGGATAGGCAAGGCATTTCCTCTTCGGTCCTCGACAACAACGACGGCGTGAACAACTACATCACCAAAGCGTCTATCTTCGATCTACAACGACAAGTGCAAGGCACACAATCAAGATTGCGAGAGCGCATCGAGAACATCTCCATCGACATTCGTCACTCCGAAGCAAGGAGAAGGGACTACTTCGACAAGAAACTTGCCGCACATAAAGAGGAGCAAGATGCAAGGATGGAGGAGATTAGAGCCTTGATCAAGTCTACTTCCCCTTCGTCATCTTCAAGGCGGCGACATTCAAGCCACAAGTCCTCGGAGCGCGGAAACGACGCAAGTGCAAATCGTCCTCGTCCACATCTACATGGCGACCACCATCACGTTCGTGATCAACATCGTCATGAAGGGCAAGTCACCTCCAAGCATCATGTGCACGACAACGATGAACGCCAAGGAGCTCAAGCACGACAATGACATCATCATCATGAAGATGCTCCACAAGCGCAAATGCACAAGTCCCAACAAGCCCTACTTCACGCCAAGTCGAAGCTTCATAAGCACAAGAGAAGACCGCGAGACAAGCACCACCAAGACGGCGCTACGGCTACATCAACCACTTCAGCATCTTCGCCAAGTGTTCTCAAGGCATCTTCACCTTTGGACGTACGACATCTTCGCCTACTTCCCACGAGTACGCCTACAACAACTTCTTCAAGTCCAAGGCGACCACCTACAAGCGAGGGCGACACTTCCATCTTCGGAAGCCCCTCAAGGAAGATGGCCGAGCATGGGAAACTCCCTTCGGTCATGGAGACGAGCTATGAGGTGCCACATCATATGGGCCTCCAACACCAAGACGGTGACAAGACGGTCGAGCAAGGGCCATCCCTTCGACCCGCGGCTGACGGCGCTTGAACCTCTTCAACAACATGAAGACGACGCCCACATTGGACTCATACTCCAAGTCAAGCTACGCGCGCATGGAGACATTTGCACCTACATCTCTCCGGCACCCACATATGTCGAGATGCCCCAATTGCCATGTGAGGAGAGCCACCACCCCATGAGTGACATGAGTGACTCCACCATACGTGACATTGAGAGCATTTCCTATGAGAGGATGAGTGTGACCACCACTAGCCCCACACATGAGAGCATGCCACACATCCTATGTGAGGTTGAACGCCATTTGAGTGACTCCACCCACCATACGAGTGAGAGCATCCTTGAGGGAGTGAGTGAGCCACAACACTTAGTGAGTGAGGTAGTTGACACGGCACATGAGGCCACTATGATTTCTAACGACTTAACCTCTACTCCTAGTGTGTTTTCTTCTTTGGTGCTAGGTCTCCTACATGACGACATGCCTATCCTCGACGAGTCCATCCCTACATTGGAGACGACGATGGCCATGGTGGACGATGATACACCCCCCACATGGTTCCATCAAGATGAAGATGACAACGAATGGATCGTTGACACCTCACCTACAACACATGAGCGACCTTCCAAAGGTAACATAGGTGATGGTGCTTCTCTTGTCCCACTAGTGGACTCTCTTACCATCGATTGTTCCCATGATGTTGACCCACCTATTACCATGCTTCATGCTAGTGAAACTTCTTCATGCCTTGACTTACCTATTTATGATGAATATGATGATGAGCATGTTGAGTTGCCTAGTTGTGATGCTATGCTCCATAGGACATCTTGTGAAAATTCTATTGGTCACTTCATGTTTGACAATCCATTGAACTTGTCATATGCTATGAGTGAGATCTCCCATATTGCCTCATTTCAATCTCAACATAGTAACTATGCATGCCCCATTAAAATAAATCCCATTTGCACTTATGGCATAGATGACGAGATGATGGTGATTGGCTTTTGCTTCTCTTGTGATGATATTGCAATACTTCCTTTACATGATTTAGCAATTAGTCTACTATTCCATGCCATGATCACATTGTTCCAAATATGCATTGTTTTGGATGTTGTCAATATTCTCCATGTGATGTTTCCATTAATGCTTATGAGGAGACCCCCATAGTTTCCTCATACATATTAGGAGATCTTGATGCATTTCATACTTTGCATGATTCCCATAATTGCTTGCACCTTATGCATTCCATGGATAACAATGCTCTAGATATTTCTCATGATGCATTACACAATTTGAGTCTCCATTATGCTATACATAACAACAAACCTATCATGATGGATGACATGTTTCTATATCACGCATCTCATTTATTTGAGCATTGGATATTTTGTGCTAACCGACACATGCATGTGCGCATCATGATGGATGATGTGTACATATATCATGCACACACAATTTTTCCTTTGTCTTTGTTTTGTGTATGTACTCTTGTATACTCGCCAACTTCTCAATCCCAAGAGTTATTAAACGAGCTCTTGAGAGCAACGATGCTTTGGGATCCCGTGGACTATCCTTACCACCGTTCCCTTGCGCAAGGACTACGCACATCTCTTCTACTTGGCTCTCACACGGCTATGGGCCATTTACCACTTGTCACCTTATGCTCATTTTCCGTGTTCACTTTGCATGTTATGCTTGCTCCTATGCCTTTGCCATGCAATTGTGACCCTTGCTTGCATCTACCCATGATTCACCATTATGCTACTCCTATGTGTATTTGCATGCTTGGTGGAGACCCTTGTTGCTATTGCCATGTTTATCATGTGCCCCATGCTATTGATGCTATTTTGCTCATATCTTACATTTATGCTAGTGATATGTCATGTGCATTATTCATGCCCACTATTTGAAAACATGACTTGCTTGCCATGATTCCTTCTAGTACGTCGCATCTTCGCACTACTAGCTTGCTTGACTTGATAGCTATGATTGCTTGCTATGTTGCATCACCCATGTTCCACTATTACTCGCTTTCTTGGGTTGATAACATATATGTTCATGCCTCTCACATGATATATCGTGACCTTCGTCTCTTGTCTCCATTAGTTGCACCTCTCATATGCCATTGTAGTGAGTGCATCCATGCTATGCTTATTCATCTTGGAGACTTGGACATATTACTTGTGATGCATGATTGCTTACTTGAGCCTATTGTCTTTGGTTGTAGTTGCATCATATGCTTTAATACCATACCACACCTTGTTCTTTCTTATGATGAGAATGATGCATACACTTGTTGGGTATCTTACCACACGAATGATAGGTTTTGCACTTTAGCTAACCTCATTTGTTTTTCCGAGTGTTTGTCATGTTCTTTCGTTTTGAAGGATTGACAAGGCATTACCGTCATGAGACATATTGGTTATGTGAAGGCATACACGATGTGCGACACCAACATTTTCGACATCCTCATAAAGGTGAACTCCTTCTCTTTGAGCCATCCTCAAGTTTGCATATTGGATGGGTCACTCTTTCATTGTTGTTTCCTTCTTGTTGTCTACATGATACATCTCGCGAACGGAGGATCGACATTGGAGATTGGCTCTATGGACCTTTACATTGAGGAGCGCTCGGACTTATTGGATGCACCTTCGGTTTTCCACTCTTGCCACAACATCGAGCATTGGTATACCAACACCTCCATATTTGTTGACTGTGCTCATACTCATGCTCGATGGACATATCATACTCACCACAAGTTTGCACCCTATGCATGGATTGACTCACATTATGCTTGCCTTGTGGCATCTATTTGCATGACATCCATGATATATGAGCTTGTTCACTTCCTTAGCAAATTTCTTGTGATCTTCCTTGATGGCATATTCATACATCATGATCATATTGTCCACCATCAATTGCATGATAGCTTACACATATTGAGCATCCATTACCATATTCATGCTATTGATGAACCGTCTCTCTATGACATCATTTTGCACAATGGTAGAATTTGTCGCTTTGTGCACCATGCTTTTGTTCCCATGAATGCTTTGCATCTCATTCTAGAAAATCTTGATAAGCTTCATGCGCTTTGTCACGACCAATCTTACCGCACGGACTCATTCTTACATGATGGACACTTTGTGTGCGCTAACCATTGTATTTCCGAGTGTCGCTTGTGTTTGCTCTTTTTGCATATATACCACTACGGAGACACCTTGGAGTACTTGGATTGCGCAATGTCTTCCACTTCGTCCTACTACAATTCCATCCACGACAACCGTTTCCATGGTGATGAGGATTTCGATCCGAGGTCGGATCTTTCCCAAGGGAGGGGAGATGATGCGGAGCATCCCATGATCATCCCCATGGACCTACCATCGTCTCATCAAGAGCCAAGAGGACCCTTGACACGAGCTAGAGCTAGAGCTCTCGGGAACGACGTGACTTCCTTCCTTAGTGATATCACATATGACCCACTCGAGACATGGCTACTACCTAAGTCCGATATGCTATGCATCATTAGGTGTCAAGAGGAGCCTCCCGAAGATGCACGTGAAGACGGACGAGCCGCCAAGTCCACGGATGAAGAGGACCACGGAAGCGGGCAAGTTCACCCTCCAGGCCCCGGACATCCGGCCAAGGTCCCGGACATCCGGCCCCTGGAGATGCCAGCACCACAACCGAAGCCAGCCAGAAAAGCTATAGGGCCCGGACATCCGGCCTCCATGCCCCGGACATCCGGCCCCCCAGCCCGGATATCCGGCACCTGGCCCGGAAATCCGGCACCCCGCACCCGAATCGGCAGGAGTGGCCGCACTAGCCCGGACATCCCGCCGGATAGCCCGGACATCCGGCGCATCGCGAAGGCCCGGACATCCGGCCCGACGCCCGGACATCCGGCCTCCCCTGCCTGCGTGCAGTGTATCCGGGACGAATCCCATGTACCCCTTCGCCCCCTAGACTATATATATTCCATCCCCTTCCTCTTTCTAAGGTAGCATTGGATTAGCTCATATTTTGTGTGAGAGCCTTTGCTCATCCACTTGGCTACTTCTCCTTGGAGCTCAGGACCTCTACGGAGAAGATCCCCCAAGCGGATTCAAGACCCCCTTCTAGGGTGGACCCCATCAAGGCCTCCTCACGGAGAAGAACGGCTACCGTTTGTATCTTTCCTTTGTTGATTTTGAATCTTGTGCCACTTTATGTGATCAGTGATCTAGCACTTGTGTGATTGATCTCTTGTTGGTTTAGTGATTTCTCTCCCGTTTCCTCCGTGTTTCCCTCTTGTTCTTCCGCGTGTTCTTTGTGATTCCCCGTAGGATCCGCTCCAACGTGAAAGATCATCCACGTAGGGTTCCGCCCTACATCATTCTTCCTTCTTGTGGCCTTGTGGTCCTTCTCCAACTCCTTTGGGGTGTTCCTCACCAGCTTGTGGTCGTCGGTCTTTGTATCTAAGGACACATAGAGCTCTTTGGTGAGGTAGCAAGCAAGTCCAATGGATATTCATGATATTCTCGAAGAAGAGTGGGTTCACCTTAATTCCGGTAGGTCCGCTTGGGGCTTGATGCGCTATGATGGTGTACATGGAGATGAACGTAGGATGCTTCGTATCATCTCCTCCCCCTTTGGAAAGATCCGACCTCGGATCGTAAACCGTATCGCCATGTACACTGTAGGCATGGATGTAGCATAGGTTGATGTCGTGGCACTCCCCAACGTGAAGGTCCAAAGGGTCCGTCTCCAATGTCGGTCCTCCATCCAATATATGTAGCATGTAGACAAGAAGAAGGAAACAACAATGAAAGTATGGCCCATCCAATATGCATATGTGAGGATGGTTCAAAGGGAATGAGTTCACCTTTAGGAAATGCTCGCCAATGTTGGTGTTGGCCATCATGTACGCCTTCACATAACCAAAATGTCTCTTTATGGTACCGCCTTGTGAATCCTTCAAAATGAAAGAACATGAGAAACACTTGGAAAAACAAATGATGTTAATGCAAAAGCAAGACCTATCATTCGAGGGGCGAGATACCCAACAAGTGTATGCATCATGCTCATCATAAGAAAGGACAAGGGAGCATTGCATAGTATGTAGGCATGAGATGGGAGAACAACCAAATACAATAGGCTCAATCAAACAAGCATGCTTCACAAGTAAAGTGTCCAAGTCTCCGAGATCAATAGGCATAGCAAGGTGGCACTCAATACAAGGTGATATGAGAGGTGCAAGTAATGGAGACAATAGACAATGACCGATATAAATCATGTGAGAGGCATGAATATAGGTGCTATCAACCCAAGAAAGCGAGTAATGGTACATGGGTGATGCGACAAAGCAAGCATTCATAGTGATAGAGGCAAAGGTGTCCCGATGTTTCGATGAGATGGTGGCTATCGTTTCTGTGGGAGTCGACCTTGACGATCCGACTACGACGTCTTGAGGCGTCGCGCCTTAGCAATCGCTAAACGAACTTCCGAGGGTTATTGACCACGCGGAGCATGATCAACCTGACCACGAGGGCCTGTTTCCTGCGAGCAAGCGAAGAACAAGCAAGAAACTAAGATTGCAATCTGGATATTGCGAATATAAGAGGAAAGCTTTATTAATGAAGGTGGGGTTACGAGGCGCCTTAGTGCAGTCGTTGAACACAAGCGAAATCTGTGAAGTTGCAGCTATGGCGAACTTTTGATCTAAACAAAACCCAAAGTCTAAACGACGCCCTAAGGGCTGTATATATGGAGAAAGAGGAGGGAATTTCGTGGCCCTTGAGGGAGGGTCCAAACCAACCCTAACTCTTGTTTCCCCACACATACGGACTCTAAAAACAGCCTACACTTAAGTATTTCGAAATTACATGGGCCTGGCCCAATATTAAGGTGACGCAGCACCTAGAATAGCCTATGGACGAATATTATGAAGTGGCATCTTGTATATTTCGTCCAAGGCCTCATGCTCTCATTAGGGTGGCTTCAAAGTCACGGAATCATCACTTGTAACTCCGTTCTTGTTCCCCTTAGCATGCCAACATCTCCATGCTTGAACTTGCTCCAAGGTTCATCTTTCTTGTCCATGGTAGGTCCTTCATTTGTAAGCAAAACAAATGTATCCAATTTAGGCAGCATCATATTCTCATGAACATTGGAATCGTGACCAAGAAAGCGAAAGTACTGATAATTCAATTGGCGTAGCGTGAGCTCTAGTAATTGGTCCGGTATGTATAGCAGCGAGGGGCTGTGGGTGTAACAATGGTATTGATGTCCTCATCATCCTCCCTTCTTGAAATGAAGTCGTCCTCGACGGAAACTCATCTTCCTCACCCAAATAAGGCTTCAAATCTGCAATGTTAAAAGTGGGACTAACCCCAAAATCTGCAGGCAGCTCAAGTTTATATGCATTATCATTTATTTTCTCTAACACCTTAAATGGACCATCAAAGACGTGGCATTAGCTTTGATTTGCGCAAATTAGGAAACCTATCCTTACGCAAATGTAACCAAACAAGATCTCCGGTGCAAAGACAACATGTTTTCTACCCTTATCTCCGACAAGTTTATATTTAGCATTCATCGTTCAATGTTTTCCTTAGTTAACTCATGCATTTTAAAATCAATTCAGCACGTTCTTTAGCATCAAAATTAACCTTCTCCGAAGATGGAAGAGGCAACAAATCAATAGGTGCACGAGGTAGGAAGCCATACACAATTTCAAAAGGGCACATCTTAGTAGTAGAATGCAATGAACGATTATAAGCAAATTCAATATGAGGCAAGCATTCTTCCCACATTTTCTTATTATTCTTCAAAACAGCCCTAAGCATAGTAGACAATGTTCTATTGACTACTTCAGTTTGTCCATCTGTTTGGGGGTGACAAGTAGTACTAAAAAGCAGTTTAGTCCCCAACTTAGCCCATAAACATCTCCAAAAGTGGCTAAGAAATTTAGTATCACGATCTGAAACAATAGTATTTGGCACACCATGCAAGCGAATAATTTCACGAAAGAACAAATCAGCAACATTAACAAAGATCATCGCTTTTATGACATGGTATAAAGTGTGCCATTTTCGAGAATCTATCCACGACAACAAATATGCTATCCCTCCCTTCTTTGTTCGAGGTAAACCTAAAACAAAGTCCATAGATATATCCTCCCAAGGAACACTAGGTACAGTAAAGGCATATATAAACCATGAGGATTGAGTCGTGACTTAGCTTTTTGACATGTCGTGCAGCGAGCAACAAAACGCTCAACATCCCGTCCTCATCTTTGGCCAAAAGAAATGTGTAGCAAGTATATCCTCCGTCTTCTTCACGCCAAAGTGTCCCATTAATCCTCCTCCATGCGCCTCCTGCAACAACAAAAGACGAACAGAGCTAGCAGGAATGCATAGCTTGTTAGCATGGAACACAAAACCATCCTTAATAACGAACTTGTTCCATGTTCTTCCTTCTTTACAATTCTGCATTACATCTTTAAAATCAGCATCATGCACATATTGATCTTTGATGGTCTCCAAACCAAATATTTTGAAGTCAAGTTGTGAAAGCATAGTATAGCTGACGAGACAAAGCATCAGCAATAACATTTTCTTTACCCTTCTTGTGTTTAAAGACATAAGGAAAAGTCTCAATGAATTCAACCCATTTAGCATGTCTACGATTCAGTTTAGCTTGACTTTTAATATGTTTCAAAGATTCATGATCAGAATGTATAACAAATTCTTTGGGCCATAAATAATGTTGCCATGTCTCTAAAGTCCGAACAAGAGCATATAATTCTTTGTCATAAGTAGAATAGTTCAGACTAGGCCCACTCAATTTTTCAGAAAAGTATGCAACAGGTTTGCCATCTTGTAATAACACACCTCCTAATCCAATTCCACTAGCATCACATTCAAGCTCAAAAGTCTTATTAAAGTCAGGAAGTTGGAGTAAAGGAGCATGTGTCAACTTATCTTTCAATACCGTGAAGGCTTCTTCTGTGCGGTACCCCAAACAAAAGGCACATCCTTCTTTGTAAGTTCATTGAGAGGTGCAGCAATGGTGCTAAAGTCTCTCACAAAACGCCTATAGAAACCAAATGAGTCCAAGAAAACTCCTCACTTGTGTGACCGTTTTGGGCTGCGGCCAACTCTCAATAGCTTCAATCTTGGCTTTATCAACTTCAATTCCCTGTGGTGTAACAACATAGCCAAGAAAAGATACTCGGTCGGTGCAAAAGGTGCACTTCCCAAGGTTACCAAACAAGCGTGCATCACGTAGAGCATTAAAAACAGCACGTAAATGTTCCAAATGTTCTTCCAAAGATTTGCTATAAATCAGTATATCATCAAAATAGACTACCACAAATCGTCCAATGAAAGCACGTAAAACTTCGTTCATTAGTCTCATGAAAGTACTAGGTGCATTAGTTAACCCAAAAGGCATGACTAACCACTCATATAAACCAAACTTAGTTTTAAATGCTGTTTTCCATTCATCTCCCAATTTCATACGAATTTGATGGTATCCACTACGCAAATCAACTTTGGAGAATATTGTAGAGCCACTCAATTCATCAAGCATATCATCTAGCCTAGGAATAGGATGACGATAACGAATAGTAATATTATTAATGCCTCTACAATCAACACACATACGCCGACGTACCATCCTTTTTAGGCACTAGTATAATAGGAACAGCACAAGGACTAAGAGATTCGCGTATATAACCTTTCTCGAGCAGCTCCTGCTTGACGCATAATCTCCTTCGTCTCCTCCGGATTGGTACGGTATGGTGCACGGTTGGGTAGCGATGCACCGGGAATTAAGTCAATTTGATGCTCAATCCCTCGAATAGGTGGTAATCCGGTGGTACGTCTTGTGGGAAGGCGTCGTGAACTCTGCAAAATGTTAGTGACAAGGGGGCAAAGAGGAAGGCACGTCCTCGAATGAAAATAATGCCTCTTTGCACACAAAAGCATAGCAAACAGATTTGCTAGAATCTAGCTCCTCAATATCAGATTTGGTGGCAAGTAAACATGCACTTTTCAGTTTAATTTCAGAAGCAACATTAGATGGTTTATTATTAGGCTTCATTTGTTGCTCAAATTCTTTTGCCACAATCTGATTTTCACTCTTATTTTCTCCTGTTTTGCTTTATTAGCTCTATTAATATCATCTTTCAAAATTGAATCAGAGTCATAGGAAGCAAAGTAATATTTTTATCCTTGTGAACAAGAGTATCTTGATTGTTTCTACCATGGTCTGAAATTTTTATCAAATTGCCATGGTCTACCAAGTAATAAGGAACATGCTTGCATAGGTACCACATCACAATCAACATAATCAGCATATGTAGAGATATTAAAATACGTATTTAACAAAGACGTGTTACCTTAACCTTGCCGCTGTTGTTGAACCATTGGATGTAGTAAGGATGTGGATGTGGTCTTGTGGTGAGAGAAAGCTTCTCCACCATATCCATGCTAGCCAAGTTGTTGCAGCTCCCTCCATCTATGATGACGCTTGAATAGAACGTTCCTTCACAACTCCCTTTGTATGGAACAAGTTATGCCTCCGATTTTGCTCAGCTTGTGTAACCTGCACACTCAAAACACGTTGAGCAACTAAACATTCATACCGCAAAGATCTTCAAAGCAGCCATGTATTGCGTCTCATGATCGTAATCATCTCCACCATGTTCTTCATGTGTAATAAGAGCCAAAGTCTCTTCATCATAGTCACTAGCGGACTCATACCCACCATCCTCGTGAGCAATCATCACACGCTGAGATTGGCATTCTCTGGCAAAATGTCCTCTTCCCTTACAACGACGACAAATAATATCACTTGTGTGCCTGTTGACGCCATGGAAGAAGAAGAGCTACTGTGTAGGCCCAAAGTGCGCTCTTGGCGAGATAGTGGTGGTTGTGCACGCTTTCTTGTATCACGGTTGGAGGTGGCAGCCGGCGGAGGTGCCGTGTAGTAGAACGTGTGGAAGTAGATGATGCACGTGGTGTCCATGATGAAGGTCGACCTGCGAAAAGTTAGTCCGCACCAACGCTTTGTCGATCGTGCACTTCACGTTCGACTTTACAAGCAAGATGGAATAATCGAGTGACATTAGTATAATCCTTGTAGTCTAGAATGGTCTGAATATCTCTATTTAATCCACCCGAGAAACGTGCAAGCATAGCTTCATTCTCCTCAACAATACCACATCTAATCAAGCCAGTTTGTAATTCACGATAATATTCTTCTACCGAATTTTTCCTTGTCTTAAGCGCTGCAATTTTTGAAGTAATTCACGTTGATAATATGGTGGAACCCAACAAGTACGCATAGCAGTTTTCAAAGCAGCCCAAGTAGCTGGAACAGGATATAATCTACAATGTTCAGACCACCAAACACATGCAAAGCTAGTGAAAGCACAAGCAATGGGGAACACGTCTCTCCTCGGGATATTGTAAACATGTAAATCGTTGTTCAGTTTCTAACTCCCAAGTAAGATATATATCAGAACATATCTACCCTCAAATGGTGGAATATTCAACTTCAATTTAGGGAGATGGTCATGATCTCGCACTGAGGGGGAGCCCTAACATTGCCATTATTTGCATGTGGACGACCGGGTGGTTGTGGTGCTTTGGTGGTTGCACGTAGTTACGAAGTTGATCAACCTCATCCTCGTACTCTCTCACATAATCATCCTCCCCACATCAGCAGCAGGAGCCACGAAGTATCAACAACAGCACCACAGCTTGGCCAGCTGAAGAGGGACACGGCTCGCTCGGCGGAGGCTGCTTCGCGATGTGGAGGTAGTCGTTGTTGTTGTTGTAGAGGTGCATTAGGTGCAGCCGGTGGTGGTGGTGGTAGACGCCTTGAGCAATTCATTAAACTTGTTATCGAGCTTTGTTTGAACGCCTTCTCAATGCCATCTATCTTCTCCATGGCCTCTTCAAATCTATTTAGAACATCTTCCACCTGCCCACTCATCATTTGTTGAAACTTATCATGTAGCGCTTTGTTTGTCATGTTCTCCCAGTCTGTCTCGTCGGCTTGTGATCCTGCCATGGTTAGCAGCAATAGAAACACACAAGAATATGATTCGACAGACTCCTAGGAAGTGTTGGTGGTGGTGTGGTGGACAGTCACAAATCCGTCAAGCAAATCTCAAATTCTTACCAGTTCTTACCAAAGAAGAAAGCGGTGATCGGCAACCGATGTAGTCAAAACTCTCAAAGCTTGGATAGAGCGATTACCGGGGAGAGTCAAACGCATACGATGTAGATGTATGTGGAGCTGGGAAGGCTTATAATATGGTAGCAAAAGGGTCAGCAATAATCAATTCAGAGAAGCAAAGTTGAATAAACGCTCAACGGCAGATCTTGTCTTTGGTCCTAGGCTAGACCGTGCTAGAGACGCGAGCCTAGAACACTAACAAAATCACTGCGCTGCACGGAAACAACGGAAAAGAACACTATGGAATATTTTTTTTGCTATTTTTTTTTCTGTTTTTTTTGTGAATCTCTTTTTTTTCCGTAATATCACTATAATGGCGAGTGTCTCAAAACTCTTCCCGTGTCAAATCGACAGGATGGGCACGAAATTTTTCGACCAAATTTTTTTTGACTGCCGGACCCAAAAAGCTGAAACGGGTCAAAGAAAACTTTCTATAATGGCGACTGCCTCAATACGCTTAGAAACACCTAAAAATAGGATAGCCAGAAAATTGTTCGACAAGTGCGTTTTCGAAAAATTTTGGGCCTAAACGGAGGGTGGTTTCCAGACAAGTGCGTTTTCGAAAAAATTTCGACAAGTGCGTTTTCGAATTTTTTTTTCCGAAACCTACGCAGGCCAGGAAACACGAATCGGAATTTAGATGGATCTCGAAAACAAACCTAATATGAGAAGAACTCGGACTGGTGGTGGATATATGGTGGTGGTATATGGCAGCGGTGGTGGTATATGGTAGCGGTGGTGGTATATGGATATGGATTGGTGGTGGTATATGGATATGGATTGGTGGTAGATGGCAAGGCGATGATGATGGTCTTGTGGCGGCGTGACAACTTATGACCGTAACTTCGAAACTCTAAAAGACTAGACTCTAAGACCAACAACTTGACACGACGATGCAACCGCATAAATTCAACAAAGCAAAAACCCTAAAAAGATTATGCGAAGGCTCAGATTGGTTCGGATATGATGAACTAACCCTAATTTTTTGTGGCTTTTTCGTGGACTTTAAGTATGAAGAACAGACTCGATCTAATCTATGAAAACTGTAAAATCTCACCGAGCAACCCGAAAATCTGATACCACTTGATAGAGGCAAAGGTGTCCCGATGTTTCGATGAGATGGTGGCTATCGTTTACGTGGGAGTCGACCTTGACGATCCGACTACGACGTCGCGAGACGTCGGCGCCTTAGCAATCGCTAAACCAACTTCCGAGGGTTATTGACCACGCGGAGCATGATCAACTCGACCACGAGGGCCTGTTTCCTGCGAGCAAACGAAGAACAAGCAAGAAACTAAGATTGCAATCTGGATATTGCGAATATAAGAGGAAAGCTTTATTAATGAAGGTGGGGTTACGAGGCGACTTGGTGCAGTGGGTTGAACACAAGCGAAATCTGTGAAGTTGCAGCTATGGCGAACTTTTGATCTAAACAAAACCCAAAGTCTAAACGACGCCCTAAGGGCTGTATATATGGAGAAAGAGGAGGAATTTCGTGGCCCTTGAGGGAGGGGTCGAAACCAACCCTAACTCTTGTTTCCCCACATACGGACTCTAAAAACAACCTACACTTAAGTATTTCGAAATTACATGGGCCTGGCCCAATATTAAGGTGACGCAGCACCTAGAATAGCCTATGGACGAATATTATGAAGTGGCATCTTGTATATTTCGTCCAAGGCCTCATGCTCTCATTAGGGTGGCTTCAAAGTCCTGGAATCATCACTTGTAACTCCGTTCTTGTTCCCCTTAGCATGCCAACATCTCCATGCTTGAACTTGCTCCAAGGTTCATCTTTCTTGTCCATGGTAGGTCCTTCATTTGTAAGCAAAACAAATGTATCCAATTTAGGCAGCATCATATTCTCATGAACATTGGAATCGTGACCAAGAAACGAAAGTACCTGATAATTCAATTGGCGTGTGCGAGCTCTAGTAATTGGTCCAGTATGTATAGCAGCAGGGGCTGTGGGTGTAACAATGGTATTGATGTCCTCATCACATAGCGATCAAGTCAAGCAAGCTAGTAGTGCGAAGATGCAACATACTAGAAGGAATCAAGGCAAGCATGTCATTGGTGCAAATAGTGGGCATGAATAATTCACATGTTGTAGCACAAGCATGAAAGCAAGATATGAGTAGAATGGCATGAATGTATTGGCGAGAGGCCATATGTAAATAGAAATGGGGCCTCATGACTCTCCCAACACAACAAGCATCAAAAGCATGGGGCACATGATAAACGTGGCAATAGCAACAAGGATCTCTACCAAGCATGCAAATACACATAGAAGTAGCATAATGATGAAACATGGGTAGATGCAAGCAAGGGTCACAATTGCATGGCAAAGGCATAGAACCAAGCATAGCATGCAAAGTGAACACGGTAAAATGAGCATAATGTGACAAGTGGTAAATGGCCCATAGCCGTGAGAGCCAAGTAGAGGAGATGCGCATGATCCTTGCCTTGAAGGGGAATGATGGTAAGGATAGTCCACGGGATACCAAGTCATCATTGCTCTCAGAGCTCGTTTAAATCAACTCTTGGGATTGAGAGGTCGATTTAGTATACATGAGTACCTACACAAAACAAAGACAAAGGAAAAATTGTGTGTGCGTGGTAGATGTACACATCATCCATCATGATGCATACGTGCTTGTGTTGGTTAGCACCAAATATCCAATTCTCAAATAAATGAGATGCGTGATATAGAAACATGTCATCCATCATGATAGGTTTGTTATGATGTATAGCATAATGGAGACTCAAGTTGTGTAATGCATCATGAGCAATATTTAGAGCATTGTTATTCATGGAATGCATATGGTGCAAGCAATCATGGAAATCATGCAAAGTATGGAATGCATCAAGATCTCCCAATATGTACGAGGAAACTATGGGGGTCTCCTCATGAGCATTAGTGGAAACATCACATGGAGAATATTGACAACATCCAAAACAATGCATATTTGGAACAATGTGATCATGGCATGACATATTAGATGAATTGCGCAAATCATGTAAAGGAAGCATGGCAATATGATCACATGAAAAACATAAGCCAATGACCATCATCTCGTCATCTATGCCATAAGTGCAAATGGGATTGATTTTAATGGGGCATGCATAGTTACTATGTTGAGATTGAAATGAGGTAATATGAGAGATCTCACTCATAGCAAATGACAAGTTCAATAGATTGTCAGACATGATGTGACCAAAAGAATTTTCACATGATATCCTATGAAGCATAGCATCACAACTAGGCAACTCAACATGCTCATCATTATATTCATCATAAATAGGTAAGTCAAGGCATGAAGGAGTTTCACTAGCATGAAGCACGGTAATAGGTGGGTCAACATCATGGGAGCAATCGATGTCAAGAGAAGCACCATCACCTATGTTACCTTTGGAAGGTCGCTCATGTGTTGTAGGTGAGGTGTTGAAGATCCACTCGATGTCATATTCATCTTGATGGAACCATGTGGGGTGTGCATCATCGTCCATCATGGCCATCGTCGTCTCCAATGGAGGGATGGACTCGTCAATGGTAGGCATGTCGTCATGTAGGAGACCTAGCACCAAAGGAGAAAACACACTCGGAGTAGAGGGTAAGTCGTTAGAAATCATAATGGCCTCACATGCCGTGTCAACTACCTCACTCACTAAGTGTTGTGGCTCACTCACTCCCTCAAGGATGCTCTCACTCATATGGTTGGTGGAGTCACTCAAATGGCGCTCAACCTCACATAGGATGTGTGGCATGCTCTCATGCGTGGGGCTAGTGGTGGTCACACTCATCCTCTCAAAGGAAATGCTCTCAATGTCACATATGGTGGAGTCACTCATCTCACTCATGGGTTGGTGGCTCTCTGCACATGGTAATTGGATCATCTCATGATATGTGGGTGTCGGGAAGATGGTGGTGCAAATGTCTCCATGCTCAACTACTATCGTCGCCTTGGTTGAAGGGATAGTCCCATGCTCAACCTTCTTGTCACCATCTTGTTGTTGGAGGCCCATATGATGTGGCACCTCGTAGCTCGTCTCCATGACCGAAGGGAATGTCCCATGCTCGGCCATCTTCCTTGGGGGGCTTCCGAAGATGGAAGTGTCACCCTCGCTCGTAGGTAGTCGCCTTGGACTTGTTGAAGTCGATGTAGGCGAACTCACGGGAAGTAGGCGAAGATGCCGTACGTCCAAAGGCTTAGATGCCTTGTTAGCACTTGGCGAAGATGCCGAAGTGGTTGGTGTAGTAGCCGTCGCGTTCTCGTGGTGGTGTTTGTCTCGCGGTCTTCTTTTGTGCTCTTGAAGCTTGGACTTGGCGTGAAGTAGGGCTTGTTGGGACTTGTGCACTTGCGCTTGTGGAGCATCTTCATGATGATGATGTCGTTGTCGTGCTTGAGCTCGATGGAGATGTCGTTCGTCGTCGTCGTGCACATGTTGCTTGGAGGTGACTTGCCCTTCATGACGATGTTGATCACGAAAGTGATGGTGGTCGCCATGTAGATGTGGACGACTTGTGCTTGCATCGCTTGGGCGCTCCGAAGACTTGTGGCTTGAACGTCGCCGCCTTGAAGATGACGAAGGGGAAGAAGACTTGATCAAGGCCCGAATCTCTTCCATCCTTGCATCTTGCTCCTCCTTTTGTGCGGCAAGCTTGTTGTCGATGTAGTCCCTTTTCCTTGCTTCGGAGAGATGAATGTCGATGGAGAGGTTCTCGATGCGCTTTTGCAAGGTGGATTGTGCTCCTTGCATTTCGTGTTGTAGTCCAAAGATGGACCTTTTGGTGATGTAGTTGTTCACGCCGTCGTTGTTGTCGAAGACCGGAGATGAAATGCCTTGCCTATCCATCACAAGACTCGAGCAAATATGAGTTGGAGAAAGAGAAGAACTTATACCAAATGTACCTTGACCGATGTTGAAAATGGATCAATGATCACTCAATGTGTAACAAGGAAATAGCACAATTCGTACCAATTCTTGTTGGTTTCTCACACCTACACAAATAAGGCTTATGGTGGAGCTCGGTGAGGATAGTGGCACAAAAATTTGATGCAAAAAAGTTAGCCAGAGTCAATAATGTTGAAAGATATTCACAAATTCGCAAGTGAAACAAGTAGACCAATAGCAAAGAATGGCACACGGAAACACACACACGGATAGATAAATGGGGTCGTGCAACCAAGGAATGAGCTCAAAATGTGGAATCCACCAAAACGCTCGTGTTGCACAACTCATGAGAGACGCTAGCACGATTGCTCAATAGGCGGTACGACACTTGTGCACAACCTATAAGATGCCAAAATGGATAACCTTCTATCCCAAGTATGCTATGTATGTATGGTTCCCGGTGTTTCTCTCAAGATGATCCAAGATGATCGGATATGACAATCTTATATGCGATGTGGTATGATGCTATGACACTTGCTTACAAGCTCTTTGCTCTCTCTTTTGCTTAAAAGCTTATTCTTTTTTTTTCTATGGCCACTTTTGCACAATGCACAAACCAAGATAGCTATTGTGTATATGCGGGAACGATATTGTGACACAATGGATGATATGATACCAATATGATATGGTATGTATGCAATGGAAGGTGTAGATCACTAATGTGCACAAGTAACGTGGCCCGGCAATACTCAAATGGCCAGTCTCGATAGGCAAGTAACGCAAAATGGGCTAGGGGTTATCAATGCAATTGCAAGGGGAATGTACAATGGTGTCATCGAGGTTACCGTCCTTTGCGATGATGAGTGGCGGTGTTCTTGATGTAGATACCAAGATGATGGAGACTCGTCCCTAAGTAGCCGAAACACCTTAGGAAACGGAAAAACCGCGAACTCAAAATCTCAAGGACAAAAGTCAATTGGTGGTAGCGGAAAGCGGTGGTGTTGCACTAGGCAATGCGGAAGTGGAATGATGGGTTACGCGAGTCAATGTTGAAGTTGCCATCCCTAAGTAGCCAAAACACCTTAGGAGACACAACACACAACTCAAACAAGCTCAAACAAAATTGGGTTAAATTGCGGAAGGCTATGGTGGTGGTTATGCGGATGATGTGGTGGAAGCCCTAGGCAAAGATGCCAAAGTGTCAAAATTTTGATGGATTCAAATGGTGTTGGAACCTAACTAGGTGGATGGTGGATGTCAATAGCTACTCAACGAGCTAAAGAACGCGAAAATCGGACTCCGGATGTGGAAGTTATGGCCGAAACGGTGAACTGCTCGCGAGTGGCACAGGGGGCCGTCTTGCAGGGTCTAGGGCCCGTGGGCACGGGGTCCCGTCTTGCCTGATACACACACATCGAGGGCATGGGGTCACCTGGGACATGCGGGTTTGGCGGATTTCGTCCCGATCTGGGCTCCAAGCGGATGGATCTCGTGACTGGGGAGTAGGGGGTGGTATGGGAGGGTGGAAGGTCGAAGGGACCATGAAGAAACACCTTTGGAAGGGCCGTGCGCGACGGGTTCGACAGCCCGTGTGCACGGGGGGCCCGTGTGCACGGGGTCCCGATGGCCCATGCGCACGGGGTCCTCTAAGAGCGGACGAATTACTCCGAATCCGTGGGGAATTTCGAAATTGGGGTCAAATTCGAAGGGTGGAAGGTGGTAGAGGGGTGGATCTACTTGCCAAACACCGAATCCATGGATCAAATCCAACAAAATCAACACTAAACCAACAAATCACAAAAAAATTTGGGGCTATTTTTGGTGGGGAATTTTTGAATTTAGGACAAAAGCAACAAAATCAAGCTAGAAAACACGGGGTAGGGGCTCCAAAAAATTTGATCAACGTGGCTCATGATACCATATAATGTAGGGTGGAACCCTATGGGGATGATCTTTCACGTTTGGAGTGGATCCCTATGATGAACACGAAGAACGAGCGGAAGAGCACGAGGGAAATCACGGGGAAAACACAAGAGAATCACTAAAACCAACAAGATTCGATTACACATGCGCTAGAACGATGAACACAAAGAGAGATGCACGATCCATGATCAACAAAGGACGATACAAGAGGTAACCGGGTTCTTCTTCGTGAGGAGGTCTTGATAGGGGCCACCCATGGGGGGGGGGTCTTGAGCTAGGTCACTCCAAGAGGAGGTCTTGATCTCCTAGTGGAGTGGATCCATGGAGCAAAGCTCTCATATGTCTAACATATCCTTTGCTAACCCTAACAAATGGTCTAGGTACGGAATATATAGGCATGGGGACGAAGTGGAGGAAGAGGAGGCCCAAACAGCAATCACAGCCGTCCATCCTGTAGGGCCCGTGCGCACGGGGTAAGTTGGGCCCGTGCGCACGGGGGTCCCATGGGCACGGTACATGCCCGTGCGCACGGGGTGCTCCAGCAAAAACTCTCTGAGTAGCCCGTGCGCACGGGGTCTTCGAGGCCCGTGGGCACAGGGTCGCCTGGGAGGTGCAGAGTTGCTCTCATTGCCCTCCTTCTTCCTTCTTGATAGAGGCAAAAGTGTCCCGATGTTTCGATGAGATGGTGGCTATCGTTTTCTGTGGGAGTCGACCTTGACGATCCGACTATGAACGTCTTGAGACGTCGGCGCCTTAGCAATCGCTAAACCAACTTCCGAGGGTTATTGACCACGCCGGAGCACGATCATCCGGACCACGAGGGCCTGTTTCCTGCGAGCAAACGAAGCACAAGCAAGAAACTAAGATTGCACTCTGGATAGTGCGAATATAAGAGGAAAGCTTTATTAATGAAGGTGGGGTTCTGTGACGCCTTGGTCTGGTCGTTGAACACAAACGAACTACGCGAAGTTGCAGCTATGGCGAACTTTTAATCTAAACAAAACCTAAAGTCTAAACGGTGCCCTAAGGGCTGTATATATGGAGGAAGAGGGGGGAATTTCGTGGCCCTTGGTGGAGGGGTCCGAAATCAACCCTATCTCTTGTTTCCCCACACATACGGACTCTAAAAATAGCCTATACTTATGTATTTCGAATTAACATGGGCCTGGCCCAATAATAAGGTGACACAGCACCTAGAATAGCCTCTGGACGAAATTTATGAAGTGGCATCTTGTATATTTCATCCAAGGCTTCATGCACCCATTATGGTGGCTTCAAAGCCCTGAAATCATCACTTGTAACTCCGTTCTTGTTCCCCTTGCGCATGCCATCATCTCCATGCTTGTTCTTGCTCCAATGTTCATCCTTCTCCAAGCTAGGCCCTTCATTTGTAAGCAAAACAAATGTATCCAATTTAGGCAGTATCATATTCTCATGAACATTAGAATCATTACCAAGAAACGAAAGTACCTGGTAATTTAGTTGGCGTGCATGAGCTCTAGTAATTGGTCCAGTATGTATAGCAGCAGGGGCTGTGGGTGTAACAATGGTATTGATGTCCTCATCACTTCTTGTGGCCTTGTGGTCCTTCTCCACCTCCTTTGGGGTATTCCCAACCAGCTTGTGGTCGTCGGTCTTCGTATCTAAGGGCACATAGAGCTCTTTGGTGAGGTAGCAAGCAAGTCCAATGGATATTGATGATATTCTCGAAGAAGAGCGGGTTCACCTTAATTTCGGTAGGTCCGCTTGGGGCTTGATGCGCTATGATGGTGTACATGGAGGTGAACGTAGGATGCTCCGTATCACTTTGGAGGCGAGTGACAAGGTGGCGAGCAAGGATGATGCTTCTATCTTTGGAGGCGAGAGTGATGTTGTGCCATCTTCGGCCTTCATCCACGATGATGGTGACGAGATGATCGAGCATGGGATTTTCCCTTCGGTCATGGAGGAGAGTGATGATGTGCCACCTTCGGCCTTCATCCATGGTGACGATGACGAGATGGTTGAGTATTTCACTTCGACCACGGCGACGTATGATGACTTGAGTGACTTTAGCCACCATATTGAGCGTGACAGTGACTTCACCACTCGCCACATATATGATGTGCTGCCACAATTCCATGTGAGGAGAGCCACAACCCCCACCACTTGAGTGAGATGAGTGACTCCACCATACGTGAGATTGAGTGCACCTATTTTGAGGAAGTGAGTGAACCACCACATAGAGAGAGTGTGATAGTTGATAGGGCATGTGAGGCCACTTCGATTTCTAACGACTTAACCTCTACCTCTATTGTGTCTTCTCATTTGATGCTAGGTCCCATATATGATGACGCGCCGATCCTCGATGACTTCGTCCTCCCTTTGGACAAGACGATGGCCATGGTCGAATATGATGAACCCCCCACATGGTTCCATCAAGATGAAGATGACCACCATTTGGTCTTTCCTACCTCACCTACACCACTTGAGTGGAATGACAAAGGTAACAAAGGTGACGGTGATGCTCTAGTCCCACTAGAGGACATTATTGAGATTGATTGCTTGCATGATGTTGATCAACCTAGTACCATGATTCATGCTAGTATGATTTCCCCATGTGACGATTTGCCCATTTATGATGAATATGATGATTCTCATGTGGAGTCTATTAGTTGTGATGCCATGTTACATAGGATTTCTTGTGACAATTCTTTAGGTCACATCATGTTTGCTAATCCGCTTGAACTTGTCATATGCTATGCATGAGATCAACCATATGTCTTATTTGCAATCTCTTCATAGTGACTATGCATATGCCATTAAAGTAAACCCAATTTGCACATATGGCATACATGACAAGCCCATGGTTATTGGCATTTGCTTTTCTTGTGATGATATTGATATGCTCCCTTTGCATCATTTATCTCATATGCCATGCCATGCCCACCTAGCTCTAGATATGCATTGTTTTGGATGTTGTCCATTTTCTCCATATGATGTTTCCGATATTGCTCATGAGGAGACCCCCATAGTTTCCTCATACATGTTAGGAGAATTTGATCCATCCCATTCATTGCATGATCCCAATACTTGTGTGCACCATATGCTCCCCATGAACAAACATGCTATTGATGTGCCATATACTTGCATTCTCAATTTGTGTCCCCATCGTGTCATACATAATAACTATTCCTTCATGATGGATGACATGTTCTTATACCATGCATAAAATTTCTTTGAGCGATGCTTATCTTGTGCTAACTCACACGTGCACATACACATCATGATGGATGATGTGTACATTTACCACGCGCACAATTTCTTTGGATTGTGTCTCTTTTGTGTAGGTACCCATGAATACTTGTCAACCTCGCAATCCCACGAGTTGAAAAAACAAGCTCTAGAGAGCAACGATGATTCGGGATCCCATGGATTGCCTTTCCCACCGCTCTCTTCACGCGAAGTATTCGTGCATTTCTTCTACATGGCCCTCACTTGGCTATGGGTTGTTGTCCATTACATATTCTATGCCCATCTTGCCATGTTCACTTTGCATGATATGCCCATTCCTATGCCTTTTCAATGCATTTGTGACCCATGCTTTGCTTTACACATGATGATTGACTCTCATACTTTTATGTGTATTTGCAAGCTTGGTGGAGATATTGCTTGTTGTTGCCATGTTCCATTTGTGACCCACCCCTATGATGATACTATGATCTTGCTTTGTGTTCGTGCTTGTGATATGTCATGTGCATTGTCTATGCCTATTATTTGCTCACATGACATGATTGCCATGATTTCCTCTAGTGTGTTGCATCTTCGCTCCACTAGTTTGCACGACATGATTGATATGTTTGCTTGTGTTGCATCAACCATGATTCATACTTGCTCATTTCATGCGGTTGATGACAACCATCTACATGCTTTGCACATGATTGTTGTTGCTTCTTGTCATATATCTCTATGTGTTGCCTCTCTCATGCTAGATGATTTGCCATGTATTGAGTGCAACAATGATTCTCTTCTTGCTCATGAGATTGCCCCATAGCATTCTCGCATATATTTGGAGATTTTGACATAATTCTTGTGAAGCATGCTTGTCTTACTTCTTTGCACCATATACCTAGTGCCATGAATATTGCCATTGTTGCATCATATTATTCATGCACTTGTGCTTCTAATGGTTATGTGCAAAAGATGAGAACCATCATGATGGATGATGTGTTTATCTACCATGCATCGTTCTTTGTTTTGTTTTGTGCATGTGTAGGATACTTGGACTTTGTGTCGACTTCCACTTCACGTGAATTGACCATTCGAGCTCTTGAGAGCGAGCCTCATACATTCTACCACGACTCACTTCTACACCGTATTTGCTTCCACTTCGGCATTGTGAAGAATGCACAAGGACACGCCTTCAAGGTGACATCCGTCTTGAGCTTGGATATTATGGATCATACAACTTGTGTTGCTTGCCCCATGAGACTTATTGTTCATCTTGGACCACTTGATTGCACACAAGTTAGAGATCTTGCTTGACTTGTCATTTTCACCATTCCATGCATCTTGATATATATGCCTTGTGTGTTGCATCCAATTCTTGGATTACTTGCTCCTATCACATGTTTGGTTGCACCAATGCCATTTCTTCACATATGCCATGTCCCATTGATTGCTACATGCTTGACTTGATTGCCTCACACATGATGAATAAATGCTCTTTCTATTGTGTTGAGTGCCACACTATATTCACTACACCCTATGCACATTATGCTTGGATTGTCTTGCACTTGACCCATGTGTTTAGACACTTCATTTTATTTGGTGTTGTGAGTGATTCTTATGCCTATCATAGACCTTTCATTGAATGCTTTGTGAATGCTTGCTATGACCTTAAGGTAGATGCTTATGCTCTTGTCACACATATTTGCATCTCTACCTCACATTTACATGCTTGTCCCCATGATATTTTTGCTTGTGCTCGATTGATATGCTTACATGCCATGTCACAATCCTTTGTCACACCCTATGCTACACATGATGACAACACTTGTTTGGTGAATCACCTCTCGAATGCTTGGTTTTGCACTAACGCTAACCATATTTGTTTTTCCAAGTGTTTGTTCCATTTGCTCCTTTTGAAGGAATCACAAGACGGTGCAACATTGGAGAGTGCCAATTTCGAGCTACTAGACGATGAGTGCTTGGTGATCGACAACTTCGACGTGGCACCGCCATCTCTTTCCCATGGTGATTTGGTTTTCGATCTGAGGTCGGATCTTTTCCAAGGGGGTGGGGATGATGCGGAGCATCCTACGGTCATCACCATGTCAAGAGTCCGTTTGGCAAGTGACACGTTCGACATCCACTTCACATACACAAAGGTGAATCATCTCCTTTACGCGTGTTCACTTGACCCCTTCGAGGATGGTATACTACTTGAGACTTCTCCCGTGTGCATGCATAGGTATTGTCAAAACACTACAGACGACGAGGAGGAGTGCAAGCGCCAAGGAACACCTACACCATCCACGAGGGAAGCATGGAAGAGAAGACGGAAGAAGACGGAGCTGCGGAGTCTACAGCGACCGGACGACCGGAAGCCACCGGACGTCCGACACTCTCCAGCGCCCGGACGACCGACGTCCACCGGACGTCCGACGCAACCACGCCAGGACCAGCCAGGAGATCTACAGCGGCCGGACGACCGACAACCTCCGGACGTCCGACAAGTCCCAGCTCCCGGACGACCGATGCCGACCGGACGACCGGTGCCACTACACTGAGAAGAATCGGCGGACATTCGACGCTACGGACGTCCGGACCGTCCTGAGCCACCGGACGTCCGACCCCCCACCGGTCGTCTCAAGACCGTCAGGCGCAATGGGCCTTTGGCCTTGTATCTCTCTCCCACTTACCCCTTCGTGGCTTAGACTATAAATAGAACACCTCCACCTCCTTTCTAGGGTAAGCAAATATGATAGCTCATTCTTTGGTGAGCTTTTCTCCTACCTCTACTCTTGAGAGAGAGAGAGAGAGAGACCACTACTCCATTGGAGGCCAAGACCTCCGTCTAGGAGAAGATCCTGCGGGATATATCATCAAGAGCCCGTCTTGGGCGGCCCTCTTCAAGACCTCCTCACGGAGATGAACTCTACCTTGTATCTTTCCCTTTGTTGTTCATGTACCTTGTGGATCTTGTGTGTTTGATTATCTAGTGGATGTGTGATTGGACTTGTTCTTGAGTGTTTCCCCTTGTGATTTCTCCCCGTTCTTCCCCGTGTTCTTCGTGCTCTTCGAGGGATCCCACTCAAAACGTTCTGGTATCTTTCTTTTATTTGTAACAATATCTTTCATATATTTAGCATAAGGATTCATTTTGAGCATATCAGTCAATCGCATACGCAAAAAGATGGGCCTAATCATTTCAGCAAAGCGCTCAAAATCCTCATCATCCTTTTTCTTGGATGGTTTCGGAGGAAAAGGCATGGGTTTCTGAACCCATGGTTCCCTTTCTTTACCATGTTTCCTAGCAACAAAGTCTCTTTTATTATAGCATTGATTCTTTGATTGTGGGTTATCAAGATCAACAGCAGGTTCAATTTCTACATCATTATCATTACTAGGTTGAGCATCATCATGAACATCATCATTAACATTTTCACTAGGTTCATGTTCATTACCAGATTGTGGTTCAGCATCAGAAATAGAGATATCATTTGGATTCTCAGGTGGTTCAAAGCAATAGGTTCACTAGAAATTTGCAAAGTCCTATCATTTTTCTTTTCTTCTTTTTAGAAGAACTAGGTACATCAATATTATTTCTCCGAGAATCTTGCTCGATTCTCTTAGGGTGGCCTTCAGGATACAAAGGTTCTGAGTCATTCTACCGATTCTAGTAGCCACTCTAACAGCATAATCATTTTTCTTACTATTCATTTCATCAAGCACTTCTTTTTGAGCTTTAAGTACTTGTTCTACTTGAGTGGTAACAATAGAAGCATGTTTGCTAACAAGTTTAAGTTCACCTCTAATATTAGCCATATATTCACCCAAGCGTTTAATCATATAAGCATCTTGTTTTAATGTCTACCAAAATAAGCATTGAAGTCGTCTTGCTTAAACATAAAGTTATCAAACTCATCCAAGCACTGACTAGCAATTTTAGTAGGAGGGACTTCAGCTTTATCATATCTATAGAGAGAATTTACCTTTACTACCTGTGGTCGGGATATCGGGATCGTGGAGGTTCTTGATGAACAAAGAATTGAGATCATATACTTCTTCAACAAAGTGTAAATTAAGACCATGCATTTCTTCAATAGGAGGTAAATTCTTAACATCTTCAGCTTTAATACCTTTTTCTTTCATAGATTTCTTTGCCTCTTGCATATCTTCAGGACCGAGAAATAGAACACCTCTCTTCTTCGGAGCTGGTTTAGGAATAGGCTCAGCAATTGGAGCAGGAGCTGGCTCAGGAGGTGCCCAATTATTTTCATTTGTCAACATATTATTCAATAGAATTTCAGTTTCATCCGGTGTTCTTTCCCTGAAAAGAGAACCGATACAACTATCCAGGTAATCTCTGGAAGCATCGGTTAGTCCATTATAAAAGATATCAAGTATTCCAGGTTTCTTAAGAGGATGATCAGGCAAAGCATTAAGTAACTTGAGAAGCCTCCCCCAAGCTTGTGGGAGACTCTCTTCTTTAATTCGCACGAAGTTGTATATATGCCTCAAAGTAGCTTGTTTCTTATGAGCAGGGAAATATTTAGCAGAGAAGTAATAAATCATATCCTGGGGACTACGCACACAACCAGGATCAAGGGAATTAAACCATATTTTAGCATCACCCTTTAGTGAGAACGGAAATATTTTGAGTATATAAAAGTAGCGCGATCTCTCATCATTAGTAAACAGAGCGACTATATGATGCGGAGCATCCTATGGACATCACCATGTCAAGAGTCCATTGGGAAAGTGACACGTGCCACATCTACTTCATGCATACAAAGGTGAATCATCTCCTTTACACGTGTTCACTTGCACCCTTTGAGGATGGTATACTACTTGACCCCTCTCTCGTGTGCATACTTAGGTGTGGAGCGGAGCTACACATTCATCATGGAGGAGTCCAAGCGCAAGAGAACAACTACACCATCCAAGACGGCACAGGAAGCGGAGAAGGAAGGGCCAAGAAGAAGGCAGCAGCTCCTGTGCTACCCCGTGTGCACGGGCCCTCCGACCTGCGTGCTAACGGCCTCCCAGTCTGGCGGTCCTGAAGACCCGTGCAAGACGGGCGTGTACTGTGCCCACAGGACCCCGTGTCCACGGGCCTCATGGACCCTGCGTCTTGCGGGCTCATGCGCCAGTCTCTAGATACCCCATGCGCCTGAGCTCCACTTACCCCTGCGCACAGGGCCCCCTGTAGGATGTCAAGCGGGCTTTGCCCTTGTTTTACCATTTCGCCCCCACTTATCCCTCTCTTTGCCTAGGACTATGTATACTCCTTCATCTCCTCCATTTAGACTTAGCTAAGGATAGATCTAAACACTAGAGCCTGGCTCATGTATCTCCCCTTGTGGGATTTCTCTTGAGAGAGAGACACTCCATTGGAGTTCAAGGCCTCCATTGGAGAAGATCCCTAAGGATTCAAGCCCCCCTTTGTGGGAAGATTCTTCCAGGATTCAAGCCCTCATCTCCTTCATAGGATTTGGGATGAACTTTACCATGTATCTTATTTCCCTTTGTTGTTCATGTACCTTGTGGATCTTGTGTGTTTGATTGTCTAGTGGATGTGTTATTGGACTTGTTCTTGAGTGTTCCTCTTGTTTTCCCTCTTGTGTTCATCTTGTTCTTGGGGATTCCCCCTCCAATTCGTGAAAGATCTCCACATAGGGTTCCACCCTACATCACTATATCATTTAACTTAGTAAGATGTGCCACAATAGTTTCAGATTCATAGCCATAAAAAGGATCAGATTCGACCAAAGTAATTATATCGGGATCAACAGAAAATTCATAATCCTTATCAGGAACACAAATAGGTGAAGTAGCAAAAGCAGGATCAGGTTTCATTCTATCCCTAAGAGATTCTTTGTTCCATTTAACTAGCAGCCTCTTAAGTTCATATCTATCTTTACAAGCAAAAATAGCTGCAGAAGATTCCATATGAAAAACATAACCCTCAGGAATAACAGGCATATTTTCATCATCACTATCATCGTCGTATTCAGATTCAATAATTTCTTTCTCTCCAGCCCTAGCAATTTGTTCATCTAGAAATTCACCAAGGGGCATGTAGTATCAAGCATAGAAGTAGTTTCATCATAAGTATCATGCATAGCAGAAGTGGCATCATCAATAACATGCGACATATCGGAACGAATAGCAGAAGAAGGTTTAGGTGTCGCTAGCTTACTCATAACAGAAGGTGAATCAAGTGCAGAGCTAGATGGCAGTTCCTTACCTCCCCTCGTAGTTGAGGGATAAATTGTTGTCTTAGCGTCTTTCAAGTTCTTCATAGTGTCCAGCAGATATAAACCCCAAGTGACTCAAAGAATAGAGCTATGCTCCCCGTCAACGGCGCCAGAAAAAGGTCTTGATAACCCACAAGTATAGGGGATCGCAACAGTTTTCGAGGGTAGAGTACTGATGTAGGGCGGAACCCTATGTGGACGATCTTTCATGTTTGGAGAGGATCCCTACGAGGAACACGAAGAACGAGCGGAAGAACACGAGGGATATCACGGGGAAAACACAAGAGAATCACTCAAACCAACAAGATCAATCACACATGTGCTAGATCGATGAACACAAAGGGAGATACATGATCCAAAGTCAACAAAGGACGATACAAACGGTAGCTGTTCTTCTCCGTGAGGAGGTCTTGATGATGGTCTTCTCCACAAAGGAGGTCTTGAATCCAAGGTGGATCTTCTCCGAAGAAGGGCCGCGGTCTCTCTCGTGGAGTAGATCCGATATGGATGAGCGAAGCTCTATCTAACAATGAGCTAAATCAACGCTAACCCTAACTAGGAGGTGGAGGAGGTCTATTTATAGTCTTAGTGCAAACGGGGGCGAAGTGAAGACATGGGCCTCAGGCCCGAACACTGTGCGCAGACAGGCCGGTTGTACCGGTCATGTGGGCGGTTGTACCGCTGGTAACTCATGCATGGCGGAAGTACCGGACGTGAAGGCGGTACTACCGCTGCGAGGTCAGGCACTGGCTTCTGGAGATGGACGTCGGAGGGGCCAGCGGTTGTACCGGTTGTTGGGGCGGTAGTACTGGTCATTTGGGAATTACCGGTACATCCGGGGCAGTACCGGCCTTGCACCGCACGATCAGAGAATGGTGGCGGTGGTTAGTTGGCGGTAGTCGACCGGTTGTACCGCCCGGCGGTTGTTGACAGTTGTACCGCTCGCTCGAGCGGCGGGTTCTCTTCCTCCTTCTCTTCCATGCTTGGCCTTGGTCCTTGGATTCTCCATGGTCGTCTCAGTCGTACCTGAGTATATGCAAGATCCATGCATGAGGTAGTAGCCATGTCTCACATGTAGAAAGTGAAGGTTCGGAGAGGAGCGGGTTCACCTTGTGTCCAATGGTGTATATTCGAGGAATCGTCATATGTCCTCTTGGGGCTTGGAGAGTAGTCGGAGTGTACATGGGGATGAACGTGGGATGCTCCGCATCATCTCCCCCCCCCTTGGGAAAGATCCGACCTCGGATCATGATCCTCATCACCATGGAAACGGTTGTCGGGGACGAACTTGTAGTTGGACGGAGTTGAAGACATGGCGCAATCCAAGTAGTCCAAGGTGTCGCCGGAGCGATAGACATGCAAAAAGAGCAAACACAAGCAACACTCGGGAATACAATGGTTAGCGCACACAAAGTGTCCATCATGTAAGAATGAGTCCGTGCGGCAAGATTGGTCGCGATAAAGCGCATGAAGCTTATCAAGATGATCTAGAATGAGATGCAAAGCATTCATGGGAGGAAATGCAATCATTGTGCACACAAATGTGTTATGAAAATGAGCAATGCAACCACGGTGCAAAATGATGTCATAGTGAGACGGTTTATCAATAGCATGAATATGGCAATGGATGCTCAATATGATTATGTTATCATGCAATTGATGATAGGCAATACGATCACGATGTATGAATATGCCATCAAGAAAGATCACAACAAATTTGCTAAAAAAATGCACAAGCTCATATATCATGGTTGACATGGAAATAGATGCAACAAGACAAGCATAATGTGAGTCAATCCATGCATGGGGTGCAAACTTGTGGTGAGTGTGGTAAGTCCATCGAGCATGACATGTATGAGCACAATCAACAAATATGGAGGTGTTGGTGTACCAAAGCTCGATGTCGAGACATGAGTGGAGTTTCGAAGGTGCATCCAATAAGTGCGAGCGCTCCTCAATGTGAAGGTCCATGTAGCCAATCTCCAATGTCGTTCCTCCGTTCACGAGATGTATCATGTAGACAACAAGAAGGAAACAATAATGAAATAGTGACCCATCCAATATGCGTATTTGAGGATGGCTCAAAGGGAAGGAGGTCACCTTTAGGAGTTTCTCAAGGATGATGGAGTTGCGCATCTTGTATGCCTTCACATAACCAATATGTCTCATGACGGTATCGCCTTGTGAATCCTTCAAAATGAACGAACATGACAAACACTCGGAAAAACAAATGAGGTTAGCATAAATGCAAAACCTAGCATTCGTGTGGTAAGATACCCAACAAGTGTATGCATCATGCTCATCATAAGAAAGAACAAGGGAGCATTTCATAGTATGGAGGCATATGATGCGAGAACAACCAAATGCAATAGGCTCAATCAAACAAGCATGCATCACAAGTGAAGTGTCCAAGTCTCCAAGATCATTAAGCATAGAGGCCACTATAGGAGGCAAGCGACAATAAACAAGATATATCATGTGAGAGGCATGAACATATGTGTCATCAACCCAAGAAAGCAAGTGATAGTGGAACATGGGTGATGCAATCATAGCGATCAAGTCAAGCAAGCTAGTAGTGCGAAGATGCAACGTACTAGAAGGAATCATGGCAAGTGATGTAGGGTGGAACCCTAATCGGAGATCTTTCACGTTTGGAGGGGATCCTACGGGGGAAACACGACGAACGGGCGGAAGAACACAAGGGAAAACTCAAAAGAGGAACACTAAACCGACAAGTTTTGATTACACAAGGGATAGATCACCGAACACATAAGGTAGCACAAGATTCAAAATCAACAAAGGAAAGATACACGAGTAACCGATCTTCTCCGTGAGGAGGTCTTGATGGGGTCCATCCTAGAGGGGGTCTTGAATCCGCTTGGGGGTTCTTCTCCGAAGAGGTCGTGAACTCCGAGGAGAAGTACCAAGTGGATGAGCAAGGGCTCTCACACCAAATATGAGCTAAACCAATGCTAACCCTAACTAGGAGGAGGTGGGAGAGTATTTATAGTTTACGGACGAAGGGTACACGGGCCTCGGCCCGGTGGCTGCTATAGCGGTAGGAAGTTCGGGCTAGGCCGGAAGTTCAGGCCGGAAAATCCCGGGCAGGGTCCGGCCTAAGCCGAGAGTTGGCGCGGGTGGAGCTGGGCTGGCTTCCGGGGGCCGGAAGGTCCGGGCGGGCCGGAAGTTCCGGGGGCCGGAAGGTCCGGGCTGGTTCCGGGCTAACCAGAATGTTGGCAGGCCCGGGCTGGTCGCTGTGGTTGGGGGACGGAAGCTCTGGGCGGGCCGGAAGTTCTGGGCTGTCCAGAGAGTTGACGCCTGTCGTTTCTTCTTCAGCTCCTGGTTCCTTGGCTTGAACGTTGTACCTGATCACGCATAGTGTCTCGGACTTAGGTAGTAGCCATGTCTCGTTGGAAGGAAAAGGGAAATCGAATAGGAGTGATGTCACCTCGGATTGAATAGCACGAGCTCTTGCTCTTGTCATGGGTCCACTTGGAGCTTGGATAGTTGATGGAAGGTCCATGGGGATGAGGAAGGATGCTCCGCATCATCTCCCCCCCCCTTGTGAAAGATCCGACCTCGGATCAAGATCTTCATCACCATGGTACGACGCGAGGTCGTTGACGTTGAAGATGTCGCTCACATTGTACTTGTCTCGTGGTAGGTCGATCTTGTAAGCGTTGTCGTTGTAGCGTGCTAGCACCTTGAAAGGTCCATCGGCTCGAGGGAGAAGCTTGGACTTGCGTTCGTTGGGGAAGCGGTCCTTGCTAAGGTGTAGCCACACTAGATCACCAATGTTGAACACCATGGGTTGCTTGTTGACGTTGAGCTTGGTCGCTAGTCGTTGTACTTGGCGCTCGATGGTTTGTCTTGTATCCTCATGCATCTTCTTGATGTAGCTTGCCCGTGCACTTGCATCCATGTTGGTGCGCTCTTGTAGAGGAAGTGGTAGAATGTCCAATGGTGACAACGGGTTGAAGCCGTAGACGATCTCGAAGGGGGACTTGCCGGTAGTCGAGTGTCTTGCGCGATTGTAGGCGTACTTGGCGATGGGTAGACATGCCTCCCACTCCTTGATGTTCTTCTTGATCAAGACGCGAAGTAGAGTGGAGAGTGTGCGGTTCGTCACCTCCGTTTGGCCGTCGGTTTGAGGATGGTATGCAGATGAGAACAAGAGCTGGATTCCGAGCTTGGCACATAGGGTCTTCCAAAAGTAACTCAAGAACTTGACGTCACGATCGGAGACGATTGTCTTTGGTACTCCATGGAGTCGCAAGATTTCCCTACAAAAAAGATTTGCAATATATGAAGCATCGTCTATCTTGTTGCAAGGAATGGAATGTGCCATCTTGGAAAATCTATCCACAACAACAAACACGGAATCCTTTCCATTTTGAGTTCTAGGCAAACCAAGTACAAAATCCATGCTAATGTCTTCCCAAGGTTGATAAGGGATAGGAAGGGGCATGTAAAGACCATGAGATTGAGCTTTAGACTTAGCTTTGCGGCATGTAGAGCATCGGTTGGTGAAGCGTGAGACGTCATGAACATCTTGGGCCAAAAGTAGTTCTTGGAGAGCGTGGCGAATGTCTTGTCGCGTCAAAGTGTCCCATGAGTCCGCCTCCATGAGCCGTCTTGCAAAAGGAGCAAGCGAAGAGAAGACTCGGGAATGCATAGTTTGTTAGCTCTCATAAGATAAGCATCCTTGATATAGTATTGTTCCCAAGACGTATCGCCAAACACTTAGCATAAGGAATAGCAAAAGATGGGTCATTAGCATACAAGTCTTTTATGTGCTCAAAGCCAATAACATTCAACTCAAGTTTAGTGACAAGCGTGCATATGCGAGAAAGTGCATCGATGATAGAGGCGAGGGTGTCCCGATTTTTCGATGAGATGATAACTATCGATTTGGTGGAGTCGACTTTGATGATCCGACTACAAACGTGCACGATGTTGTGCCTTAGCAATCGCTAAACCAATCTCCTGAGGTTACTGACGATGCTGGAAGCACAATCAGCCTGACCACGAAGGTCTATTCCTGCACGCAATCGAAGAACGAGCAAGAATATGATAAAGCAATCTGAATATTGCGAATATATATGAAGTATTGATAACGGTGGGGATCCGTAAGCGGCCTTGGTGCAGTCGTTGGACACAAACGGCACACGAAGTTGCAACGGCTAACTTTAACTAAACAAATCCCAAGGAAAAAGCTACTAGATGGATCTACTTATATAGGAGCAAGGGGTGGCGGCCAAGGAGGTGGTAGGACGTCCCAAGGCAGCCTAAAACTAACCCTAGGTCGTATAAGGCCAATGGGCCAAGCGGAGGTGACGTAACACCTTTGGACTTGTAGTTTGACTCGGATTCTGCTGCAAGATCAGATTGTTTCGTCCATAACTCAACGCCCGGACGAATTTGAAGGTGAATCCAATTGGGTTGGAAGGTGCACGAAATATATTTTCCAATAAAAAGAATCACCCAATTTGGAGTCCGTATGAAAAGTTATTGACGTTTTGAGTCAGTTATGTCTGTGCAGTACGAATCTGAGTCCAGAACGTGAGAGACTTGGACTCTATCTTCTCTTGGGCCAAAAGTGACGTGAGAGAACTTTTTGAATAGCAAGTAAACATCTCTTTCTCCCTTATCTTCATATGTGGATTGTACAAATGTCCCATACACCTGCAACTAGACATGGCACAAAAGTTTGTGAAGTATTTTTGTCTGGATGATATAAATAAATTATTGCATAGTTTGCATTAGAAATCACCTCACAAATATACATGTATGCAATATTTTTGGTCGTATCGAAGGTAGCCATGTCCTCATCATCCTCCCTTCTTGAAAACAAAGCCGTCCTCGGCGTTGCTTAATCTGAAATGTGGTGACAAAGCGAGACAAGGTGTACATGTTGTATATTGATATGTCATCCATTTTTACTTCCCTTGATTTTTGCACATATGACACATGAATAGATGAGTAACTTGCATAGTTCATAAAATCTAAAGCCAAAACATTATCACAAGAAGTAGAAGGCATGAAAATATTGCAACTCAGTTTGCACATATAAGTGAAGCTCTTATTCATTTCAAAAGATTGACAATGTTCATCATTAAACCATCCCAACGTTGGTGAATAAACCTTACTTGCATCAAATTTACATGCTACAACATGCTTAAATAAGCAAACTTGCAATACGTCATTTGACACAGAATCATCACTAAGATTAGTGGTCATATCAAAATGATTAAACATTGGTTCTTTTGCATCAATAGTTAATTCATTGGGTGCACTCAAAATTGTTGGTATTTCAGTTGTTTGATCACATGACGCATTCATGAGAGTAACATGATTCTCTAAAATAGGTGATGCGCTCAAATCAATGTAACTCAACACATGATGTATTCAAGTTAACTAGGCATGCATCATTCTCATGTGAAGTTATATCATCAATACCTTTAAAGTTACCTTGTTGCAAAGATGTAGCTGATGTAGGTACGGATGATGGCAATGTACCATACTCTTGAGATGATGTCGTGCTCACAATCTGAGGTGTGGCTGCTCTAGTAGGTGCACCGGTGGAGGAACCAAGCGGTGGTGGTGAGCATGAACTAGAATAGTAGGCGTTGTAGTCATCCAATGCATCCTCCTCAGAATCGCTCTCTCAAAGGTACAAGCACGAACATACATACCAAGAATGCAACGAGGAATATACTGAAATCGTGCTCGAATATCATGGTTCAAACCACCAAAAAAATCTATTCATTGTATCATTCTCAGATTCTTCTATGTCACAATGATGCATATAAGATTTGAACTCTTGGTAGTAAGCATGAACAGTGTTACTGCCTTTGTTTTAATTGTTCCAATTTATGAAGCAATTCACTACGATAGTAAGGAGGAAAAAAATGTTGTCTCATTACAGCTTTCAAAACTTTCCAAGTTGTGGGTTGGTTATCAATGTTTTTCTTACAATTTACACTCCACCAAATGAAGCAAAACCAGTAAATGCTCTAGTGGTAGCTCGTACTCTCTCAAGTTCAGAAAAATCATGGTGACTAAAACTTTTTCTAATTCAAGCTCCCAAGCTAGATAAAAAGCAGGATTAAAACTACCCTCAAAAGATGGTAAAGACATAACCTGACCAAATCCTTGTGTGTGTTGTCCAAACTCTCTTGATCGTGAAGATGTGTCCGCGTCCAAGAACTTCTATCTCCGAACCTGTCATGATTAGTAAAACAAGAAACAAAATTCGAGAATAATGTTCCTATGAACTACTAGGATGTGGTTGTAAAGTGCTCACAAGAAAAGCAAATATCAATATCTTACAAGTTCTTACCATGCGGCAGGTGGTGACAGGCAACCAGCGGTGTCAAGTAACTCTAAAGATTGTGTAAAGCGATTGCCAGGGGAACGCACGTATACACGGTGTAGAAATATGTGGAGCTGGGTTGGCTATATATGGTAGTAAAAAAATTTAGCAATAATCAATTCAAAGATGCAATGTTGAATAAACGTTCAACGACTGCATCAGGCTGGTCCTAGGCTAGAACGGACTAGAGACGCGAGCCTAGAACATTAATGAGGTCACGGCGTAGCACAACTAGCATCAATGAAGGATAATAAGTAGCTCTGGACAGCAAGATATAAGTGAAGATCACAACGACAGTAAAAGATAATGATGAAAAACAACTGCCAAGCAGGATATACAACAACTCTCTCTCCAATTTTCCTCTTGAAAAGTTTGAGACAATTTTCTGATAACTTTTTTCAAAGAATGCTACTAACTCAAGCTTTCCAATGCAAAAAGAATAACTCAATTCCGAGTTGATATGAGGAGTCAAAAAATTCTAAAACTGGTTTGAAAAACTGGAATAAGTTGTATTCACGAACTTCGGAGGGCAAAAAGACCTATTTAGAAGCCGATTTTGAGGTGCCAAATATTGAACTAGGTTCTGCAACTATTTATATGCGGCTCGTCTCTAGCTTTAATTTGAGTACTTGCGTAGCCAAAACGGACTTCGTATGAGGAAGTTATGCCTGTTTTATTGAACAGTGCACAAAACAGATTCCAATCCGAATTCAGCTACGAGATTGAGTTTAGATAGATCCGAACTTTGTTTTTTTTCTTCTCACTTTTTTCTCACACATTTTTCCTTTTTCTTTCTCTCTTTTTTTCTCTGAATTTTTTTTAACTATTTTTTTCTCTTTTTTTCTCTCTCCCTCTTTCCAAACAAACTAGATAAGATGCAGATTGGATCAAGTGAAGATGTGAACGATCTCAACTATGATTATGAAAACGAACGGTGGGTAGCACGTGGTGGAAATTGATGTATGGATGGTGGTCAACGGAAGGGATAACGATGCAGCGGCGGCGTGACTAATGTGAACAGAACTCGAAACTCTAAACGAACTAGACACTAAGAACAGCAACTTGACACGACGATGCAACCGATAATTCAATAATGCAAACAATGAAAAGAAAAATTGCAAAGGCTCAGACTGGCTTGGACAAAGGATAAATAGATCTAACTTTTTTTGTGGCTTTTTCATGGACTATAGGTATGAAAGACAGATGCGATCTAAACTATGAAAAACTGTAAAATCTCACCGAGCAACCTGGCTCTGATACCACTTGATAGAGGCGAGGGTGTCCCGATTTTTCGATGAGATGATAACTATCGATTTGGTGGAGTCGACTTTGACGATCCGACTACAAACGTGCACGACGTTGTGCCTTAGCAATCGCTAAACCAATCTCCCGAGGTTACTGACGATGCTGGAAGCACAATCAGCCTGACCACGAAGGTCTATTCCTGCACGCAATCGAAGAACGAGCAAGAATATGATAAAGCAATCTGAATATTGCGAATATATATGAAGTATTGATAACGGTGGGGATCCGTAAGCGGCCTTGGTCAGGTCGTTGGACACAAACGGCACACGAAGTTGCAATGGCTAACTTTAACTAAACAAATCCCAAGGAAAAAGCTACTAGATGGATCTACTTATATAGGAGCAAGGGTGGCGGCCAAGGAGGTGGTAGGACGTCCCAAGGCAGCCTAAAACTAACCCTAGGTCGTACAAGGCCAATGGGCCAAGCGGAGGTGACGTAACACCTTTGGACTTGTAGTTTGACTCGGATTCTGCCGCAAAGATCAGATTGTTTCGTCCATAACTCAACGCTCCGGACGAATTTGAAGGTGAATCCAATTGGGTTGGAAGGTGCACGAAATATATTTTCCAACAAAAAAAGAATCACCCAATTTGGAGTCCGTATGAAAAAGTGATTGACGTTTTGAGTCAGGTATGTCTGTGCAGTCCGAATCTGAGTCCAGAACGTGAGAGACTTGGACTCTATCTTCTCTTGGGCCAAAAGTGACGTGAGAGAACTTTTTGAATAGCAAGTAAACATCTCTTTCTCCCTTATCTTCATATGTGGATTGTACAAATGTCCCATACACCTGCAACTAGACATGGCACAAAAGTTTGTGAAGTATTTTTGTCCTGGATGATATAAATAAATTATTGCATAGTTTGCATTAGAAATCACCTCACAAATATACATGTATGCAATATTTTTGGTCGTATCGAAGGTAGCCATGTCCTCATCAATCGACAACTACATTTTCCTTACCCTTAATGTACTTAATGACATAAGGAAAAGATTCAATAAATTCACTCCATTTGGCATGACGCTTGTTCAACTTAGTTTGGCCTTTTAAGTACTTAAGCGTTTCATGATCGGTATGGATGAAACTCATAAGGTCTAAGGTAATGTTCCCAAATATGTAGCACACGCACTAGAGCATATAATTCCTTGTCATAGATGGGATAGTTAAGTTGAGCACCGGTGAGTTTTTCAATAAAGTAAGCAATGGCTCGTTTTTCTTGCATCAAAACTCCGCCAATTCCGGTACCACTTGCATCACAATGAACCTCAAAGGTTTTGT